>CM035151.1:45029508-45755377 GCA_020205615.1 Panax quinquefolius | reverse complement strand
TAATTACTTGGGAGAGATTTAAAGAGATGTTCTTCGAGATGTATTTCCCAACCATTTCATGAGAACTGGATGGAGGTTCAATTTCTGGAATTGAAGTAGGGAAATATGAGCGTACCTGATTATGAGGCTAGATTCAACGAGTTAGCGAGGTTCGCCCCGTATCAAGTACACACGGACGAGGGAAAAGCCGAAAGATTCGAACAAGGACTAAAGCCTTAGGTATACAGTAAAGTATCAATGTTTCAGATAAACACTTTTGCTGGAGTACTGGAGAAGGCCATCCTCGCTGAAGGTGGAAGCGATGCGATGACCAAGTACAATCAAGATCAAAAGAAGAAGAAGAGTGAAGGTGATGGAAATAACAAGACTAGTGGAAATGGCGTAGGAGGTGGTAATTTTAATCAGAAGAAAATGTGGAATGAAAAATCATCATCGGGGAATCAACAAAGAAGTCAGAAGAAAAGAATCGAAGCATGCCCGACCTGTGGGAAAGCTCATCTGGGAGTTTGTATGAAGGGAAAAAAAGTGTGCTGCAATTGTGGTCAGGAAGGCCACATAGCACCTAACTGTCCTAAACCAAAGAAGGGTGTTTGTTTCACTTGTGGTTCGAAGGACCATCTGACAAGAGACTATCCTAAGAAGGGATCGGGAGGGTTAGGATTAGGGGGAAACCGGGGAAACAACAGTGGAAATGCCTTATCTATCACCGGACCAACCGCAACAAACTGACCGACCGCCAGGACTTTCAACATGACGGTGAAGGATGCAGTTCAGTCTCGTTCTGTGGTGTCAGGTATCATTCCGATCAATAAAGTTAATGTTTATGTATTATTTGATTCGGGTGCTACTTGTTCCTTTATATCCGATGACTTTGTTAATAGGTTAGATTTGCTTAAAGATGAGTTGGAATATCCCATGAAAATAGAAATTGTGAATAGAGAGATAATCCCTGTTAAGTACGTGTATAAGAACTGTAAAGTGGATATTAAGGGTAATATCATGAACGTAGATCTTATCCCTATTTGACTTGGGGAATATGACGTTATATTGGGAATGAACTGGTTATTCAATTACGGGGTTGTAATTGATTTCCAAAAGAAGCGTATTAACCTTATAACTCCGTCAAAGGTTGTGTTTTATGGTAGCAAGTCTCCTAGACAAACGAGTTATCTGAAGATGATGTTTAGCTTACATAGTCGACAGTCGAAAAGAGAATCCGAAGGTAGAAGAAATACCGATTGTGAGGGACTTCGTCGACGTATTTCCGACGATTTGCCGGGACTTCCACCGGATAGAGAGATTTTGTGATCGATTTGGCGCCAAATCGCGCTCCAATATCGAAGGCACCATACCGAATGGCACCAGTAGAGATGAAAGAATTAATGGTACAACTACAAGAATTGTTGGACAAAAAGTACATTCAACCGCGTATATCGCGGGGGGGCGCGCGGTGTTATTTGTGAAAAAGGACGATCGATGCAACTGCATTGACTCTGAGAACTCGATAAGGTCACGATTAGAACAGATATCCATTATCGAGGATCGACGACTGTTTGATCAATTGAAGGAGCGAGATACTTTTCCAAGATAGACTTGAGAAGCGGTTATCATCAATGAAGGTGAGGCGAGAGGATGTACCAAGACAGGCGGTTCGTTAACGCGATATGGTCACTACGAATTTTTAGTAATGTCGTTTGGTCTTACGAATGCTCCTGCAGCATTTATGGGACTAATGAATGGTGTGTTCAAGCCGTATTTGGAAAAATTCGTAGTGGTATTTATAGACGACATTTTGGTATATTCGAAAACCAAAGAGGAACACGAACATCATTTAAGGTTAATGTTGGAGGTATTGAGAAGGGAGAAGTTGTATGCTAAGTTTTCGAAATGTGAATTTTGGATCGAGCGAGTACAATTTCTTGGTCACGTGATCAATAAAAACGGAATTTCGGTAGATCCATCAAAAGTCGAAGCCGTGATTAACTGGGATCAGCCTAGAACGCCGTCGAAAGTAAGAAGTTTTCTTGGATTGGCAGGATATTATAGAAGATTCATTCAAGACTTTTCCAAGATCGCAACTCCATTAACGAATTTAACTCGAAAAGCTGTGAAATTTGTTTGGACAGAGAAGTGTGAGGAAAGCTTTCAAGAATTAAAGAAGAGGTTGAGTACGACGCCTGTGTTATCTCTTTCGGATGATACAGGAAATTTTGTTGTTTATAGTGATGCGTCGCATAAAGGACTTGGTTGTGTGCTGATGCAAAATAGCAAAGTCATTGAGTATGCATCACGACAAATGAAGGATTACGAAAAGGGATATCCGACCCACGACTTGGAGTTAGCTGCAGTTGTATTTGCTTTGAAAATTTGGAGGCACTATCTCTACGGGGAGAAGTGTGAAATATATATACGGACCACAAGAGTCTGAAATATATTTTCACGCAGAAGGATTTGAATATGCGTCAAAAAAGATGGTTGGAATTAATTAAGGATTAAGACTGTGAAATTTTATACCATCCGGGTAAAGCAAACGTGGTTGTCGACGCCTTAAGTAGAATGGGTTGTGAGAAATTGATGAGGTTGACTGCTCTGGAGGAGCTAATTGCAGAAATGGAGAAACTGGAGTTGGAAGTGAAGTATACTATGGAGATTGATGAGAAGCTATTTCAGATGCAATCTGGTACAACTCTACTAGATAAAGTAAAGGAGGCTCAGCTTCAGGACGAAGAATGTAAAAAGGTGACAAAGAAGATATCTGAAGGAACTGAACCAAGATTTAAGATGGATAAGGAAGGAATATTGAGATTTGAAAGTAGAATTTGGGTTCCGCCAATACAAGAGAATAAGGAAGAAATTTTGAGTGAGGCTCATAGTTCACGATATTCGATTCACCCTGGTAGTACCAAAATGTACCAAGATCTTCGACAACATTTCTGGTGGCCAAATTTAAAACGAGATGTTGCAGAATGTGTTGCCAAGTGTCTTACCTGTCAGAAAATGAAAGCAGAACATCAGAGACTGAGTGGATTGCTACAACCGTTAGAGATCCCAGAATGGAAATGGGAACATATTACAATGGACTTCGTGGTTGTCCTTGTGACGACTTAGAAAGGCTACGACGCAGTATGGGTTATCCTTGACCGACTGACAAAATCTGCACACTTCCTTTTGATCAAAATCAGATTCAATTTAGATCAATTGGCGAGGTTATATGTAAAAGAGGTTGTTTTGAGACACGGAGTGCCGGTGTTAATTGTTTCTGATAGGGATCCGCGCTTCACATCGAATTTCTGGAAACGTCTACAGGAATGTATGGGTATGCAATTGCGAATGAGTACAGCTTACCACCCTCAAACAGACGGACATAGCAAAAGAACGATTCAGACATTAGAAGATATGCTAAGAGCCTGTGTGATGGACTTTAAAGGAAATTGGGAAGATCACTTACCGTTAGTAGAGTTTGGCTACAACAACAGTTACCACGCTAGTATAGGCATGCCGCCTTATGAAGTGGTATATGACATAAAGTGCAGAACTCCACTTTATTGGGATGAAGTTGGCGAAAGACAATTGCTAGGGCCAGAATTGGTACAGCAGACAGCAGAAATAGTCAAAGTGATCCGAGCACGACTGGTAGCAGCTCAAGATAGACAGAAGAAATATGATGACACACATCGTAAAAATATTGAGTTTGAATCAGGAAGTTATGTGTTCTTAAAGATCTCTCCTTGGAAGGGAAAGATCAAGTTTGGAAAGAAAGGGAAATTGAGCCCAAGATTCATTGGACCATTTGAAGTACTTCGAAGAATCGGAGAAGTCACGTATGAGGTAGCCCTACCTCCAACACTCGAGAATGTCCACAACGTCTTCCATGTTTCTGTGTTACGACCCTACAAAGCCGATTACAAGCATGTAATTGAATACGAACCCCTACATTTTGAAAAAGACTTATCTTACGAGGAAATTCATATTAAAATTGTCGACAGAAAAGAACAAGTTCTCAGAAATAAAGTAATACCTTCTGTTAAGGTAATTTGGAGGAACTACAACGCTGAAGAAGCTACGTGGGAACTCGAAGAGAATATGATGAAGAATTACCCTCATTTATTTACTTAACTTATGTGTATCCGATTCTGGGGATAGAATCTTTGTAAGGGGGGGAGAGTGTAACGGGTCAAATTTATTGAGTCGTGATTCTGGGGACAGAATCCTTTTAAGAGGGGAAAGATGTGACAACTGAGATTTTGTAATTAATTTTAATATTTATTGGATTGAATAAATATTTTTCGATGAATTAATTATTAGATTAAATAATTAATTGATGAAATTATGGTAGATTAAATTAATTATATGTGTTATATTTATTAAATTAATGTGGAGAATTTTTGTTATTCGAAGTATGTCATTATGTGAGCTTATTGTATTAAAAAAATATTTAATAAGCCTAATGTTATTTTAATTAATTTAATTATTAATTAGAGATTTAAGAATTTTACATTATTAATCAATGAGAATTTGAATTATGTGACTATATGAATTAATGAGAAATTATTATATTTTATTTAAAATAAATTAAATAAGATATTTGATTTATTTCGTAAAGGGGTGTGCCATTATTTAAACTATAGTATAAGAGATTTATTAATTTAAATAAAAATGAATTTTTAAAACTAGCCAAACATGGCCTTAGTTGGAGTTATTAGCAGTTACCCATGGCTGGGTTTACTGACCATTATGCGCGTCAGTTCTCTTATCCTTTATTATACATATTTTTTTTCTATTCATTTTCTAAGTCTGAAAACAGAGAGAGGAGAGAGAGTTTGAGAAATTGTCAGATAAAAATTGTGAGATTTAGAGAAATTGTGAGTTTGTAATCAATAAGTTTTTGTGAAAGAGTCATCTGTGATCATCTCTTCTAAATTATACTCTGGGTAATTTCTCCAAACCAAATTTCTATTTCACGTCATTTAGTTTTTATGAAAATGGCTTTCAAGCTTTTGTAAAGTCTCTATAATTGGGAAAGGGTATGATTATGAGTTTATATATGTGTTAAATGTTACCATATCTTATTTGATTATATATAGTTTATAAATCATGTCACCAGTTTCATGAAAATACGTCTTATATGTTAATCAAAACTTACAAAGTATGGGTTTTGGCCATATGGCCGTTATACGTAACTTTAATATGTAAACCATAAATTTTTCTACAAAATTTCCACTTATATGTGATTATGCATGCTAAAACGAACAAAACAAAACATGAATGGTTGGATTTTGCCTTATAACGAATCTGTAGTATTAAATTCCATGTTTGTGTTCAAGAACATCAAGAACAGTACAATTTGCATATTTTAATTCTGTAATTATTTATTTTAATGGGTTAAAATCACTCTTTAAGTGTTTGGTAATGATTAAGTATGAATTATAACATGTGGGTATGTGTAATTTGGTGAAATTAATGTTTATGTTATGTTTATTTTGTTTGATTACTGTGTGTTCTTTGAATCGGAATTGATCTGGAGTGTCATGTCATGTGGCGCTCAACTCCAGCCTGAGAGACTCACGCCATAAAGCAGACCACCGCACCGCAGTGGCCAGACACCTTAATGCTAGCTAGGCCAAGACCCAAAGATAAAAGTGAAATAAGAAATACCACTTAGCGTAATGTCCAGAAAATGCATTTTTTAATGTTCAAGTATAGAAATGTGTTAGTAACCTAGTCTAATGAATATAAAAACTTGTTAGACATATAATGAGATATTAAAATGAGTTTTTACCAAGTCAAGAAGATAATTACATGTTGATTGAATTATTGATTATATACTTAGCTTGTTGTTCGTATAGTGTAATATTATGTGGAAACAAGTATGATGATATGCCTAAGTATAGTCCTGAATTCGAGGTAGACATAGAATAAACGTGTGATGTTTAGTAAGTTATAATTGACTGGTATTGTGAACGTAGTTGATATGTAGGAGTTAAATCAAAGAACAAGTGTAGTTAAAGCGTAATCTACGCACGAGGCAAGTTTCCTACCCCTACTTGTTATCATTGTTCAAGTTTATTATTTACCTTGAGTAAATTCTCATTACTATTATTCAAGTTTGAATTATTATATTAAAGATTTATTATCCTTTCAAAGTATGAATTTGTTATACAATATTTGTTCTATTGTATACTTCTTGAGATTATTATTCAATTTGAATTTCATTATTGTTGAACCTTGTTAGACTAGTGAACCTTATTGATTCGACTAGTCCATAATTAATGAACATTCTAAATTTCAGAACCCTTATTGAATTATCCAAACCAAACTTCCTTTGGTGCGGACTCGAATGTCAAACTGAGATGAACAACCCTACAAAGGGATTTACTTATGCGTTAGCGTTAAGATATTGTGCATAGTATGGTACTAACGGCTGATCCCCCTAAGTACGAGTAGAAAGGTCCATAGTCGTATGACTGTTAAAGGTTTCAAATATAACCCTTGATAACCTAGGACATAGTTCAAGGTCTTGTGACCCTCAGAAATCTTTTGATTCTTATTATTCATTCTTGATTCAAAAGTTGAGCTTTATTTTAGAAGTCTTTGATTCACTCGCATGTTGTTATACATTGTTTTTTCGTTATTTTACTTGTGGGCAATTGTGCTCACTCTTGCGTTATAATAACATTGCAGTTAAGAACGAAAGAACCGACGAGCCTTCTATTAGTAAAGGCAAGGGCAAGGTTAACAAATGTTGAAGACTTGTATTTATGAGATGTTGAATTTATGTGTTAAGACTTAATGTTGTTAAGACTTATTAGTTGTTTATGTTTTCGCACAGATGTTTAAGGTTAGTTTAACCTTGGATTGTATTTATTATTCGGATGTTGTAACCCCATAAGGGGAGGATTTTTATTTCTATCTATTGCATGGTTTGCATTTATTATGGGTAGATTGATATATGATATTTGTACAGTGAACACCAAATCCTGTGGAATTTAAGTACCCGGATTTGGGGGTGTCACAATAATAGTAATAAATTAGAAAACTTTTTATATAAAACCAAATACTTTTTATATTATATATAAAGTTATTTGTTTTATTAGATTATAAATAGTATATATTATATTTTATATAAAGTTTTCGTTTTATTAGAATATTTTATTGCATAGTAATGAATAGTAAAATCAGATTTCGCTGAATTCTGCGGGCCCGTGAATTGTTACTGTGCGTTCGTGATTATTTTCTTAAATAGTACCCTGTCATTCTCCTATAAATAGGATGTTTAGTTAAGAAATGAAAATCACACTAGAATCAGAGAATTCTTCATCTATAATATTGTGCGTATTTCTTTTGAGCATAAGGATATTTTGAGTGTAGCAAATAGTGCAAGTTTTTTTCAAGAATATATTCGATATACCAGTCAGAATTACTCTACTACAAAGGTAAGGGATATTATTTTCGTTCAATATTCGTAAGAAATATTATTTTCTTTCATACTCTATAGTATGTAAATAATATTATTTCGTTTCATATTCCTAAATCTACATTTATTTCGATAAGTATTGCGTTTATACTCCTTGAAATTAGTAGAATATCCTTGAATTTTGCGTTTCATCTAGTATCGTTTCACTGAAATATGTTTCTGAACTTTCTTATTAAATTTTAATCTTTTCATGTCGGGGTATTATTCACGGGGTACTATCCACTCGGGTACTATTCACGACAAAATTGGTTTCCTTTATGTCCAAATTATTTTTGATACATGAATATCATTTTTGAATTTTACTCCACAATTAATTATCATGTTGACAATTTGGACAATTTTAAACTCTTGATAAATTGAATTATAAATCTTTAATATTTATCATTGATCTCACTTGATTGATTTCTTATATCATTATCATCATCCTCGTGATTATATTATGGTGAAAGTCATCTTTGGCCCGTAGTGCATAGATGGACTAGTTATTGGTATGATTATAACCAGGAATTGTGTATCGGTATAATTATGACCTGTAATGTTACAGACAAATGATGTGGTGAAAGTCCTCTTTGGCACGTAGTGCATGGATGGACAGTTGTTTGGCATGATCGTGACAAATGGTGATACTAACGAATATCCTTGGCCCGTAGTGCATGGATAGTTCGTTGATGTGAAATATTTATTGAGTTGTGTTACAGAGGTAAAATATTTATGATGAACTCTTAAATCATAGAAGATAGTAGAAATCATGCTCTACTTGACTTCTAATGGATTGCTTGTTCCGCTGCAGTTATTGATCTAAACTTGTTGTCTATTGTATTTTATTAGATTTTACACTGTTGAAGACTAAGGATAATTTATTTTACATTATCTTTGTCATAATATTCTTTATTGAGCTAGTTGAGCTCACCCTTTTCTTTCATTGTTCTCTTCAAGAAATGAGAATATATGTGGGACTTGTCGGAGAATGGAGTGATGGTTTAAGATGGTGGCTATAGTAGTCTTCACTATTCTATAAAATAGTGTGACAATAATTGTAATGATGACTTATTTTGAGTTTGGATATTATCTACGAGACAATATTTGTATTAAAACTCACATCTTATATTTTGTCGTATTTTACAAGATAGTTGATAATTATATAAATTAAGTTTGTACTACAATTCTGTACCATGTATTTGGAACCCAGAATGGGTTGTATAAGCCTATTTTGGGGGCGTCACAAATGTTGCGCTGCAGCACATATTTACAGCAGATGGGATTCGAATCTGGCGTTGCGGCGCTCCAAATCCTTCACTTGGTGGTGCTGCAGCGCCTCCCTTATCCCTTTGAATTTTTTTAATTTCTCAAGTCATTTGTTTCCTGAGCTCAAAACTTGTTCATTATAGCTCGGAATTGGTTCATTCAAAAGTCAATTCGTTGGTTATTCTTCATTCTACAATTTCCCTTGGACAAAAATTTTTTTTGAATCCTGTTAACGAGGTTTCCACTTGATTAAATTTTAATTATTCATTCGTTTAACGTTCATGAGCGTTGATCGCTTGTTCATCCTTAATTCAAAAGTTCATATGATGACTGAATTCGACAATTCTTGAGTTTATGACTCATAAATTTCATGGTCTTCAACATGTTCATGAAACCATAGCTTTCTAGGTTGGTTATTAACATTTCGTCTCTGTTCCTAAATCCTAGTTAACTATGATTCTAACTATTAACGTCTTTTCTTAGAAATTTCTCCATAACTTCGTTATACGACATTTTTACTCCGTTCAAAATGGATTCATTCCATTATTTGAACATCTATCAACCTAACCAAGCATATAACATCTAATCCTATACACAATGGTTTTAAACTTGTCCATCAACAACATGTGTTAAGTTTTATATTCCCTTCATTATGTTCTTAATCATTTGATTATGATTTCACTTGATACATGGTTATTAAGTTTAAAGTCCACGAATAGCCATCCTTATTACTCCTTATAATACATACACCACCAATTTTAGTTCTTTATTAAATCAAAATAGAAAAGAGAAGGAAAATAAATGATTTAAGTGTTTATACCTCTTACGTTCCTCACGTTCTTGGGTTTTGTTCTTGATAAAAGGCTTAACTAGCTTCTTTTCTCTTTGATTCCTTGTTAATTCTCTCTCAATATAAGGCTTTAGGTGTTGGTGAATTTGAACAACCAATAAATGAAAACCTAAGCTTCTTATTTATAGAATTTGCAATGTGAGGGTGAAGTGGTCAAAATCCCACCTCCTTACTATTCCACCTCCTTAACCAAGCTTCTTAAAGAAGCTTGGCCACCTCATGGCTGGCCACATGGGGTGTGGGGCCCTCCCATGGGTTTTTACCCACCCGGTCATTCAACGGTTCAATCCACGAGTTCGGTTCTTAGTTCGGGTTTAGGTTTAATTCAATTCAGGCCTAACTATGGGCTTGAATTAAATTATCTTTGGGTCTTGATTAAGTTTGTCATTGGGCCTAAATCATCTTTCATTTGGGCTTGCCAAATTTCAAATTCAAGTTTTACTAGTCCATTAAGAATGGTTTGTACTTTTAGCGTATAATTCTCGTATTATTTTTGTATAATAATTCGTATGACATTCATATTATACGTTTATTATCTTTCGTCTATTGAAAATCAGATAAGGCACACTTGGAAGGGGGTGTTGAATAAGTGCGAGAAAAATCTATGACCAATTTTTAAACTTTAAACCAAATTACTAAATTCGGCTTACTATATAAATGAATGCGGCTTGCTGAATGAATATGGCCTACCGAATTGACTATTTGATTTTAAGAAAATATCTTGCTGAAATTATAACTTAGTAAAAATATTTGGTGTTAATGAATTATCTCAAGATAATGAAAATATTCAAATTTAGATAATTAAAATAATTAACTAGCTTTAGTGAGTAAATAAAGTAAAGCAAGTAATAAAATCAACACCAAGATTTTTTACGTGGTTTAACTATTACCCTTTATAATAATAGCTTAGTCCACGTCCAATACCAACTAGTATTGGAGACTCATTTTTATTTCTTTAAAATGACCCTTGTTACAAAACAGATTCTATCAAATTTGAATTACAATAATTCACTTTAGCACTCTTGCTTCTTGTGAACCAATGCACCCCTTAAGCACCTATTCTTCCTTGAACCTGTTTGTAAACAAACCTTAATCCACCTGGGTTAAATTCCTTTAGACAACACTTAGTCTAAAAATATAAGATTATAAATATAGAGGTCTAATGATCAAAAAAAATAAACAATTTAACAATGCAAGGCCCAACTAATGAATGCAATGATCAAATAGTAAAATAGATATCTCTAATATGAAGCTCTCAAAAATTAGCTGAGAAATAATCTGAATATTAATTGCACAGCAGTTGAGAATTTGCACCAAGAATAATTGAATAGTTTTTCAAGTATATGAGTGCAAAGATTAATTCAAGTGTTGTATTTTTCACTGATATCTCAATTCTCTTTTTATAGCCCAATTATTACCACTTCTCTAAAAAACAGTTTCGTTGTATAATGTGACAACCCGTAAAATCGAATTGTCCAGAATTTAAGTTTAAAGAATTAGTTATTAATAAAATGAATTTTTATTAATACTATTATGTGCTATATGGTTATTAATCGTTCTATAACCTAGGATGATTATAAGTCGAGAGGATTTAGGCTACGAGCTAGATTGAACGAGTAAGAATTTTGAAGACGAAAATAAAAAATTTCTGGGAACAAAAATATTTTTAGGGAAAAAGACGAAATAGACACTATTCACCCGACGAAACCTAAGGGTTAGAGTTTGAATAACCTAAGCCTTTCTGATAGTTTGGTATGTCGAAATGACATTCCGTCGAAAGATTTGACGATAGTATATCGTGAAAAGGTAAGTAAGCCGATAAAAGTTTTTCTCAAAAAACGTGCAAAAGTCGGACAAAATAAAAACAACGAAAAGTACTGTTACGTACTTTTCATAACTACGTTAGGGGAAAACGTGAAGGAAAACTCTTGACACCAAAAAGTCTAAATTAATTTCTTTAAGTTTTATATGTTTAAAACATAACTTAATGAGAATAATAAGTAACATATCTGAGGAATGATTTCATATGGCTGAAATCATGAAAAAAAAAATAAAGAAATAAGAATTAGAAGTTTATTTTATAAATTTCTTAAGGAAGTATAAGATTCGTAATGAATTTGAGCGATCCGAATGAATCATATGAATGATTTGGTGAAATAAGTAAGGAATGATGTTTTATAACATCAAATTCCAATAAAAAGTGAAACCGTAATCAAAATATCGATTAAAAATGAAGAACGAATGAAGAACGCGAAGAACACGAAGAAGGTTGTTGATGGACAAATTTAAAACCATCATAGTATAATTGTTGTTGATGGACAAGTTTAAAACCATCGCATATAAGTTAGAAATGGTAGAAATGTTCATGAAAAACGGATTAAAACTGAGCTATAACAAAGTTATGGCAAAAATTTCGTAAAAGACAAACGAGAATTAGAAAGTGTGTAAATTAACTCGAAGGTGTAGGGTTTGATAAAACAGTAAGAAAATATAGAAAATGTGAGTCATGGACTCTAGAACGAATGATTTTCGAGTTCGGATGACCGAATTACGGACGAACAAACGAAGAACGTTAATAACATAAAAATGAATGAAGAACGAAGATTAAGCCAATCGAATGGCATGTTAATGGATTCAAAACGAAGTTCTATCCGATGGTAATTTAAGTACACAAGATAAGGAGGAGAATGGCTTTGGAATGACCTCGTTCCGAGTTATAACGAAGAAGTTATGAGATCGAGAAGTAAGTGTCTAAAAATGAAGTTAACACTTGGGAAATTTTTCAAAGATTAGGGCTTGGCACCGCAGCACCAGCCATGCTTTGTAAGGTGGCTCCGCAGTGCAAGACCAGCGAGCCAGCTACTAGAGACTGGCGCCACGGCATGAGAGTTAGTAAGGAGAGTGGAGACACAGCGCCGGTGCAGGCAAAGGCCCAATGTTGAGCTTTTAACTGCTCAAATCCTGGGGGAAGTGTAACAAAAGCTAATGAAAGTGTTGTTAATTAAATGTAACACTGAAACAAGTGAATAAAACCTCAAATGAAGGTTGAACGGAAAGATTAAACGAGATTAAAATATAAAGAATGTAAATGTGGCTTACGGAACCGATGTCCGGGGACAGTAGTCACGATAAACGAATGTGGGGGATTGCTATGGTTGTGATTCCTTAGACTTTGAGTGGCGAGGGTAAGGAATAACATCTAGATGTTATGTTGTGGTAATGAAAGATAAGTGTAAAGCGTATAGATGATATGAACGCAATGATGTTGCGATGAATAATCGGTCTTAGCGTACAACAAATGGTATGGCTTCGACATTAGAATGAGTAATAAATGTGGGGTTCATGTAATGGATAACAAAAGTATTAAGTAAGATATGAATTATCAAGAAAGCCATAATGAACAATAATAAGATTAATGAACGCCGAAGGTGAAACAAATAAGGAATAAATCCTGAGGCATGACATTTAGTTGCCAGAAAGCCAAAAGGAATAAGAAATTGACTTGACAAATAATATTATTTAATGATTCAGATAAGTTAAGATAAGGTTTAGGTTGTGGTACAATCATAATATTTGATGGTTGGCATATGGGAGCTGGGCTAAACAACTCCTTCAGAGAGCAAAGGTATATACGAAACTGGCAACCGATCTAACTCACTGTGATGGCAGTGTAGATGAGAAGGAAACTTGTTTGTTGGTTGTTTGTGGGGAACCTCTCAGAGTACCATATGGACTACTAACAGAGACACGATGTGTGCTGAGTCCTAGAGAAGTTATAAGAAGAAGATAGGAATGAAAATCATCAAAGATGATGAACGTATTGAGTAAGACATCTCCGTATGTCATGAAGCCGTAAATCGGTAATGAAAGTTGGTCGCGTAAACTTAGTTTGTAAGAACGTGAACCCTAAGAAGTAAAGTTAAGTAAACCAATGCGTAAGTCAAGTATATGACTAATTGGTGTGTGTGTCTTATAGGGATTGGAATGAGCAGTTCAGCGTAAGTTGTAGCTGTGCGTAAGGCAAGTTTATAACTTCATTCATATGTTTAAATGAATGCTAGTTTTTTAAACTTCTCAGATGTTGAACTTGAGAAGTTCTATCTATGTGTGAATGTGCAATATTTGTACAATGTAGTAGAACGTATGAGGCCTTGTGCCACAACTTGAACACTTCGGTGTTTCTATGATATGAACTTTTTTGTGGTTGAACTGTTCAATATGAAAATATTTTGTTTATACATGAACCGTTATTGTTAAGTTTGTGCTAATGATCCTAGCCAGACAGGATGTGTATAAAAAAGGTAGAAGAATGAAAGTATTTCAAAGTGAATGTGAATAATGTTTTAAAATGATAGGAATCGAGATTATTCATATTATTCAAGCTGTTGCATAACCTTTATTCAGTTATCGAAGTTCTAAAGGAATGTTTGAATTCTTGAAGTTGTTTGTTCAACTGTTATGACTTGCTGGGCAATTGAATGCTCACACTTGCTTTAAATGAAAAACATTTTTAGCATACGAGTAGAAGACCTTAAGGATCTCGTAAAGATAAAGTTGATCGGTATCCAGAAGAAGTCTCATTCATTAGATGAATGAGTGTGAAGATCTATGAAGACTTGTAATGTAGAAAGATGAAATTGAACTATAGATAAGTCTAATGAACGGTTATGTATCCTTGGTGGCGGATAAAAGTCACTCTTGTAAGATATAAAGAATAATGTAATTATCATTATTTGTAATGAAAGAGGTTATAAGGTATTAGAACCTGGGAATTGAGAATGTATGTTTTTATATTTCAGTATATAATGATGTATGTTTGGATGCATTATGTACTCATGACGTACGGAATTCGAGTGTGAAGATAGACCGAATTTCGGGGAATGACAAGTTGGTATCAGAGCTGATATGTTATAAACCTTAGGTATGCGTACCTAAGGCTATAATCGTAGAGGGGAGGATAAGAAGATCGTTGAGTTAAATAATTAAGGAAGAAGATCACCACGTCATCATAGTGAATCATATTAATATATGTTTTGTTAAACGATGTATGATTTATAGATAATGCTATTAATGAATGGTACTATGAAGTAGTACAGTAAAGAAGAACTCAGATTGAGTTATAAAGGATAGTATACGAATTAAAGAAAATTCGTATTAAGTAAAGAGAAAATTAAAATTTGTAAGATTTTAATTAAGGACTCATGTGATAGCTGAGTTGTATGAACCTTTGTTATGGGAAGAGGTTTGTGCTTTGGGGTAACTGTGACGAACGAGATTTTTGTAATTTAATTTTAATATTTATTGAATTAAATAAATATTTTCGATGATTTAATTATTAGATTTAATAATTAATTGATGAAGTTGTGGTAGATTAATTTAGACTTAAATATGAATTAATACCCTAAACTATAGGCCATATTCCACTTCGGTGATTCACCTTTCAATTTTTTCAATTAGATGATTGAACTATTAATTTTTTCCAATTACACCAAATTGAGTGTGCCACATCAGAAATTGCTGACGTGGCTATCTGGGTGGGCCATAAATAAGCTGATGTGTAACAAAATAATAATTTTTTAATTTTTATTAAACATTTATGATATATTAAAGGCTAAAATTATCAAATAATTTTCTATCAAACATTAATAATAATCAAAAACATTAAAAAGCAAAACCCAACCATCAGCATCGCCACCACCACTGCCATCACCATAACCGCCTCAGCCTTCCCTTCGGCCACAACCATAACCACCGCCACCATCTTCCCAACGACCTACACTGCCGCAGAATCCATCGTCGCCGCCTCCACCACTTCTTCCGTAGCCATCACCTCCACCATACCAGATCTGAACACATACATACATATCCTATAAATAAAATTAATTAAGAAGCCTCTTAGTTCCTCTCTGGTTGCTACATCGATCTTAATTAATTCATACGGTAGAGCTATAAACCGTTGAGGGGAAATTAAAAGAGTAGTAATTAAATAATTTAACCTCAGAGCTCATACTTCAGTTATAGTAGGTAAGTCGGGCCTCCATGAGCGTTGATGAGAGTCAAATTCACGGCTAACGTTGATCAAATGAGCCACCACCTCCTGTACCGATAACACTTGTCCTGCAGCTTGGACATGATTTATATTACTACTACCCAATACTTCCTCCAATTACTTTCTTGTGATCTTTATCTTCACCGCTAATTGCTTTCCGGGGGCGCGGGAAAGGGAACGGCGGGGAGGGGGGAGACGACGGGGGTCGGGGAAAAGGGGTAGGGTACAACGGAAGGGGGAAGGGGAAATGGGGAAGGGATAAGAAGATTAGGGGAGAACACAATTTATTTATGACTTAATTTTTTGATCCTTGAAGAATAGAATTGGAGGAGAAGAAGGTGCAATCTTCGATCAGTAAGACCAGATCTCAAGATGGATAACCAGATCGGTAAAATTAAAGGTGCAGTATTGTTTGTTTTCTTTTAATTAGAAATGTTAAATTAGGTTTTGACCATTTTGCCCCTTATTTAAATAGATTTGTTTATTTAATGATTAAAAAATAGTTTTTTTGCCACATCAGCTTCTTAAGGCCCCACACAATTAGCCACGTCAGCAATTTCTGACATGGCATGTTCAATTTGTTGCAATTGGAAAAAATTGATAGTTTAATCATCTAATTGACAAAATTAAAAGGTGAATCACCAAAGTGGAATATGACTTATAGTTTGTGGTACTAATTCATATTTAAGCCATTAATTTAATTATATGTGTTATATTTATTAAATTAATGTGGAGAATTTTACTACTCAGATTACGTATTTATGTGAGCTTATTGAATTAAATGAAATATTTAATAAGCATACAGTTATTTTAATTAATTTAATAATTAATTAGAGATTTAAGAATTTGACATAATTAATAAATAAGAAATTAATTATGTGACTATGTGAATTAATGACAAATTATCATATTTTATTTAAAGTAAAGTAAATAAGATATTTGATTTATTTTATAGTTTGATGTAACATTATTAAACTATAATATAAAAGAGTTATTAAATTAAATGATTTTTGAACCATTTAATGCTTGCCAAACGAAGCCTTAGTGGAGGTTGAGAGCAGTGGTTAACTGACCACCACTCTGCGCGTCAGTTTCTTTGATTAATACGTCTTCTTTTTATTTCATCTTCTAAGTCTGTCATAACAAGTCAGAGAGAATTGAAAATTCTCAGAGAGAAATTGAGATTTTTGGAAGAAGATTGAGAGTGAGTGATTGAAGAAACATCTAAACCTACTAATCTATACTCTACGCTCTAGATAATTCTTTTAACCCAATTTTTATTACGTTGTTTAAGTTTTTCATAAAAATGGCTTTTATGTTCTGTAAAAGCTTTGTAGTGGAAAAAGGGGTAACAATTGTGTTGATTATGTAATAATTGTTATCATATCGTATTTGATTATAAATATTGTATAAACCATATCATCAGTTTCATAAAAACATGTCGTATATACTTCCTACAAAAAATTACAGAGTATGAAAATATGGCTATATGTCCTTACATACCAAATTTAACATGATAATCATAAGTTGTATTATAAATTTAAACATATATGTGTTAATATGTTAATGTAGTATGTTTTTACGATGTTGTATAAACCATAACATCAGTTTCATAAAATATATGTCGTATATTGTTGCTGAAAAATTACAGAGTATAGAAATATGGCCATATGGCCCTTACTCGCAATTTTTATACGTCAAACATATATTATGTCATAAATTTTATACATGTATATAATTATGCATATTAAAACGAAGAGATCGAACTTCAAATGAACGGATTCGGTGTTATAACGAATCCGTAGTGTTGATTTTCATGTTCAAGATTCAAAACTTTCAAAAACACCAAGAAATAAAGAAATTACATGTGTTGATTACGCAAATTATGTGTTTTAACATGTTAAAATCATGCTAGAAGGGTTAAGTAGTGATCATATATATGTATTAAGGTGTTTGGGCATATTTAATTTCGTGTAAAAATAAACTAATTGGAAGTTATGGTTATATTATGTGTTCTTCATGAACGTATAATTTGGCCTTGTTATGTTCATGAACCGCGAGAAATTGCGTAAATCGAGTTCGAGTAACTTGCTTACGCATGCGTTACTAAACTAAATTACCTCATTCCCATGAGCAAAAAATAATAAAATAATAAAAAAAATATAATAATAATAATAATAAATAAATAAATAAATATTCGATGAAAATTATTATTAAAATATTTATAAAATAAATTAAATATTTTAATTGAGATATTTATGGAATAAAATAAATATTCGATTGAAATTATTATTAAAATATTTATCAAATAAAATAAATATTTTAGTTGAAATATTTATGGAATAGAATAAATATTCGATGGAAATTATTATGAAATAATTTATTCGAGTGTAATAATAATAAGAGAATGAAAATATTCTAATTTAATTAAGTAATTAAATTAGAAGGGTAATGATTTGTTAAATAAAGTAGAGTTTATATTAACTAATTAAGTGAAAATGTAACTAATGAATGTCGTGAATACATATGGCATGTGTGTAGGATTTGTGGTGAACGGAAGTAGTAATCGTTTAGCCTACGCACGAGGCAAGTTTCCTAACCCTACTTGTTATCATTATTCAAGTTTATAAATTACACCGAGTAAATTCTCGTTATTATTAAATCAAGTTCAAATTGTTATATTGAAGATTATTTATCTTTTCAAAGTATGATTCTATTATACAATACTTGTTCTATTGTATACCTCTTGAGATTGTTATTCAATTTAAATATCATTTATTGTTGAACCATATTAGACTAGTGAACCTTATTTGATTCGACTAGTCCATAGTTGATGAACATTCTAAATTTCAGAACTCTTATTGATTTATCCAAACCAAACATCCTTTGCTGCGGACTCTAATGTCAAACTGAGATGAACAACCCTGTATAGGGATTACTTATGTGTTAACGTTAAGATATTGTGCACAATATGGTACTAAGGGTTGATCCCCCTAAGTACGAGTAGAAAAGTCCATAGTCTTATGACTGTTAAAGGTTTCAAGTATAACCCTTGATAACCTAGGACATAGTTCAAGGTCTTATGACCCTAAGAAATCTTTTGAATTCTTGTTATTCATTCTTGATTCAAAAATTGATCTTTTATTTCAGAAGTCTTTGATTCATTCGCATGTTATTATATATTGTTATTTCATTTTTATACTTGTGGGCAATCATGCTCACTCTTGCGTAATAATAACATTGTAGTTAAGAACAAAAGGTACGATGAGCCTTCTACTAGCAAAGGCAAGGGCAAAGCTAATAAGTGATGAAGACTTGTTATTTAATTTTTAAGAATGGTATTGTTAAGACTTGATGTTGTTTAAGACTTATTATTTGTTTATGTTTCCGCATAGATGTTTAAGGTTAGTTTGACCTAGGATTGTATTTATTATTCAGATGTTGTAACCCCATAAGGGGAGGATTTATTTCTATCTATTGCATGATTTGCATTTATTATGGGTAGATAGATAGATGATATTTGTACAGTGAACGCCAAATCATGTGGAAATTTAAGTACCCGAATTTGGGGGTGTCACAGTAACAACCACTCAGTTTATTACAGTGATAATCATTGGAATTGGTCGCGCTATCAATATGTATATGGCGAGAAGGTGAATCTTTTCTCATGTATATACTTGATAGGTAGAGAATGTTAAGATAGGTGCGAGTTCGTGAAACTGATACTTATGAAAAGTTTGTGACTCATAGTTATATGCTATATTTCTGAGCCCTAAGCATATGGATAGTCCTTGATTTGTTCTTGGATTACATATTGCGAAGACAAGTTCTTAACCACATATGGTTGTGGAAAGTTCCTAAACACATAAAGTGTGGTATGTTGATGGACTATACTAAGTTATAAGAATGTTTAGGCTGAAAGTAAGTATTTTCAGTAGACTTAGCATTGAAGGTGTTAGAGAAGATTAAGTATTGTCGTAAGTAAGACAATGAAGGAAGATGGAGAATAGGATATTTCAAGTCATCTAGCTATGCTAGATTTCGAAATTTCTTGAAATCGTGCTAATGTGCGCATTTTGAAAATGAAGGAATGGGTTTGACTTTTGGAACCAATGGATTTTAAAAGAACTATTCTTGGTATGTCTATGCTAATTGTTTTATTAGAGCAGAATTGATTTGAAATATCAAAATGAATTTTATATCATCGCGTGCATTTGATGCAAGGATGATAAAAGGATGGAGTTATTAATGCAATTAAACACGGTGTTGAATTTGATCGAGAGGATCAAAGAACTCGCTATGGTATGATGCATAATGACGAAGTCATAAACCGACGAAGTCCTCAACGCATCGTGAAAAGTGCGATATCACGATTTAAATGAAACGCTTTTGATGTATTGCAAACGAATTTAAAGAATTAGTCGATGTCAAGCGAGTTGACTAGACGAATGTTTCAAGTTGATGTCCAATTTATTGGTATGGTCGAGGCTATTTGATTTGGCTAAGACAAATGATAAGTCGTGATTAAAAGAAAATCGAGCTTTCTTTGAAGAGCTATGCCGAACCAAATTGTTTTGGTGCGGATTCTAATGATTAAGCCTGAGGTTAACATACTCCAAATTGAGGTTATATGATGGGTTGATCACCTACATATGGAAGAGGTAGTTTACCTTCTTTGTGATTGTAAACTGACCGTGGAAATAAAGGTTACGGCGTCATGTTGTTTAACCTAGTAAGAGTTCATGGTCAATTTGACCCCTCAGCAAAAGTATGAAATGTTTTAAAGGAATCTTTATAATCCTCGTTATTCCTTTCACTTCATGATTCTTGATAAGTTATGAAGGTGAGAGAATGTTTGAAAGATAAGAACTTCTTTGAAGAGAAGTTGAGAAGAAGAGTGAGTTAAAATTTCGAGAACGAAATTCTGTGAAGAAGGGGGTGAATGTGATGACCCGGGTATGGGTATGGTTTGAAGAAATTCCGAGGACGGAATTTTTATAAGGGGGGAAGGATGTGACAACCCGGAAATCCGGATTGTCCAGAAATTAAGATTTAAAGAATTAATTATTAATAAAATGAATTTTTATTAATACTATTCTGTGCTATGTGTTTATTAATCGTTTTATAACCTAGAATGATTATTAATCGGGAGGATTCTGGCTACGAGCTAGATTGAATGAGTAAGAATTTTCAAGACGAAAATAAAATTTTTTCGGGAACAAAAATATTTCCGTGGAAAAAGATGAAATAGACACTATTCACCCGTTTCTGCTCGGAGATTTATTTTGAAATTCCGAGAAGTTATTGATTGCGTGAATCTTTGAGACGTGATGGAATACTCAATAATATTTCAGTTACGGCAAAAACGAAGTTTTCGCCTGCAGACTCAAAACCTAAGGGTTAGGGAAAGTGAGTTAGAGAATGTAATGAGTACGATATAATAACTAGGTTATTATGCGTGAGAAATCTGAGTATGATACGAGTTATTATACTGAAAGTATATTATGAAGATTAGTCTGACGATATAATACGAATGTCGCATTGCGAGTTAAATACTGAAGAGATTACGAGATTACGAGAAAGGAATGCGTAGAATACGATTAGTCTTAATGGACTTTGTGTTCATAGACTTTTGTAGAATCCAATTGGACTTGGATTATGTCAAGCCCAATGATTTGTGAAGTTAAGCCCAAGAAGAATTAAGATTAAGCCTGATCCAAAGAAATTAACCGCGGATCGAACCGATGAGTAACCGGATGGGTAAAACCCATGGGGCAACCCATAGGGATGACCCATGGGCATAAGGGGCGGCAACTTGGCCACCAAGTAAGGGTGGTGGCCAAGTAAACTTGGTGGCTAAGTTTTTAAGGAGGTGGGAATAGTGACTTTAGGGGCGAAATGACTATTTTGTCCCTAGCTTTGGTTTTCTATAAATAGAAAACTAGATTTTCATTTTCTAGGATTTTGAAAATCCTAGAACTTGAGAGAGAGAGAGAGAGAGAGAGAGAGAGAGAGAACTCGATTGGGAGAGGAAAAGGAAGAGCGTGAGCATGAATGCTCAGATAAAAAGTGATCGAGAAATAGAAAAGCTCACAAATCGTCGGCTTTGTCTAACGGAAGAGGATTAAAGAAGAACGGTAATCCGAACCTTAGTTCTTCTAATAATTTTCATTAAGTTTCTATGTTTAAAACATAACTTAATGAGAATAAGGATTAAAAGATATTGAGAATTATTTAATATGGTTGAAATCATGACAAAATAACAAATAAGAAATAAGAAATTTAGTTTATAAATTTCTTAAGCAAGTATAAGATTCTTGAGGATTTTGTGCGATCCGAATTAATATTATGAACAAGTAGGTGAATTAAGTAAGGAATGGTGTTCTATAAAATCAAATTCCAAGAAAAAGTGAAATCGTTATCCAAAATATCGATTAAAAATGAAGAACAAATGAAGAACGCAAAGAACACGCGAAGAACATGAAGAACGTTGTTGATGGACAAATTTAAAACCATCGTAGTGTAATTGTTGTTGATGGACAAGTTTAAAACCATCGCGTATAAGGTAGATGCTAATTGCTTGGTTAGGAACGTTAGAAATGTTCATGAAGAACAGATTAAAATTGAGCTATAACGAAGTTATGGCAAAAATTTTGTAAAAGAAGAACGAAAATTTGAAAGTTAGTAAATGAACCCGAACGTGTACGATTTCATAAGAATGTAAGAGAACGTATAAAACTTGAGTTGTGGACTCAAGAACGAACGAATTTCGAGTGCGTGGTGTAACAACCACTCAGTTTATTATAGTGATAATCATTGGAATTGGTCGCGCTATCAATATGTATATGGCGAGAAGGTGAATCTTTTCTCATGTATATACTTGATAGGTAGAGAATGTTAAGATAGGTGCGAGTTCGTGAAACTCATACTTATGAAAAGTTTGTGACTCATAGTTATATGCTATGTTTCTGAGCCCTAAGCATATGGATAGTCCTTGATTTGTTCTTGGATTACATATTGCGAAGATAAGTTCTTAAACACATAAGGTTATGGAAAGTTCCTAAACACATAAAGTGTGGTATGTTGATGGACTATACTAAGTTATAAGAATGTTTAGGCTGAAAGTAAGTATTTTCAGTAGACTTAGCATTGAAGGTGTTAGAGAAGACTTAAGTATTGCCGCAAGTAAGACAATGAAGGAAGATGGAGAAATAGGAAATTCCAAGTCATCTAGCTATGCAAGATTTCAAAGTTTATTGAAATCGTGCTTATTTGTGCGGTTGAAAATGAAATAATTGGTTTAACTTTTGGAACCAATAGATTTTAAAAGAAATATTCTTGGTATGTCTATGCTAATTGTTTCGGCTAGACAGAAATTGATTTGAAATATCAAAATGAATTTTATATCATCAGTGCATTTGATGCAAGGATGAAAAAATGATGGAGTTATTAATGCAATTGAACCTTGTGTTGGATGTGATCTTAGGATCAACAACCCGCTATAGTATGATGTATAATGATGAAGTCATAAACTGATGAAGTCCTCAACGTACTGTGAAAAGTATGGTATCATGCCGTCATAAAACGTTTTGATGTATTGCGAAAAAAATTTAAAGAAGTAGTCGACGTCAATTGATTTGACTAGACGAACGTTTCAAGTTGATATCCAATTTATTGGTATGGTCTAAGCGACTTGATTTGGCTAAGACAAATGGTATGTCATGTTTGAAAGAAAATCGAGCTTTTTTTGAAGAAGTTGTGCCAAACCAAATTGTTTTGGTGCAGAATCTAATGATTAAGTCTGAGGTGAACACACCCCGGAATGGGGTTATACGGTGTGTTGATCTGCTACGTATGAAAGATGTAGTTTACTTTCTTGGTGATTGTAAACTAACCGTGAAAGAAGGGTTACAGCGTCATGTTGTTTAACCTAGTAAGAGTTTATGATCGATTTGACCCCTTAGCAAAAGTATGAAATATTTTAAAGGGGTTCTTATATTCCTCATTATTCATTTCAAAGAGTTTATGGTCTATTTGACCCCTTAGCAAAAGTTATGAAAGTTAGGGAATGTTTGAAAGATAAGAACTTGGTTGAAGAGAAGTAGAGAAAAAAAGTAAGCTAAAATTTCGAGGACGAAATTCTATGAAGAAGTGGTGAATGTGAGGACCCGGGTAAGGGTGTGGTTTAAAAAGAAATTCTGAGGACGGAATTTTTATAAGGGGGAAAGGATGTGACAACCCGAAAAATCGAATTGTCCAGAATTTAAGTTTAAAGAATTAGTTATTAATAAAATGAATTTTTATTAATACTATTTTGTGCTATGTGGTTATTAATCGTTCTATAACTTAGGATGATTATAAGTCAGGAGGATTCTGGCTAAGAGTTAGATTGAACGAGTAAGAATTTTCAAGACGAAATTAAAAAAAATTCGGGAACAAAAATATTTCTTGGGAAAAAGATGAAATAGGCACTATTCTCCCGACGAAACCTAAGGGTTGGGGTTTGAATAACCTAAGCCTTTTTGAGAGTTCGGTATGTCGAAATGACATTCCATCGAATGATTTGAAGATAGTATATCGTTAAAAGTTAAGTAAGCCGATAAAAGTTTTTCTCGAAAAACGTGTAAAAATCAGACGAAATAAAAATGATGAAAAGTACTGTTACATACTTTTCATTCGTTTAACTACATTAGAGGAAAACGTGAAGGAAAATGCTTGACACAAAAAGGTGTTTTTCAGTTGTTTGGAGATCGAAAGAATACGTAAAAGTTAATCGGTAAAGGAAAGACAAAATATCCAAAAATATTTGGATTCTGAGAATCGCAATTTTTAAAACTGTCTGACGAAACCACGAAACTTCCAAGGGAAGTTTCGTGAATAGTAAGGAGGTTAGTTGAGGAGGTGTGAATAGTAGATTTAGGAGCGAAATGACTATTTTTCCCTTAGCTTTGAAAATCTATAAAAAGGAAGCTAGATTTCATTTGTTTGAAATTTTGAAAATCCTCCAACATTTGAGAGAGAGAGAGAGAGAGATTTCAGATGAGAAAAAAGAGGAAAAGGAGGAGGAAAAGTTTCTACTGAGCAAACTTTGTCCGACGGAAGGAGATTAAAGAAGAAAGGTATCGAAAACCTAACTTCTAAATTAATTTTCTTTAAGTTTTATATGTTTAAAACATAACTTAATGATAATAAGAAGTAAATGATGTTAGGAATGATTTCATATGGTTGAAATCATGAAAAAAATAAAGAAATAGGAATTAGAAGTTTATTTTATAAATTTCTTAAGGAAGTATAAGATTCGTAATGAATTTGAGCGATCCGAATGAATCATATGAACGATTCGATGAAATAATTAAGGAATGGCGTTTTATAACATCAAATTCCAAGAAAAAGTGAAATTGTAATCAAAATATCGATTAAAAATTAAGAACGAACGAAGAACGCAAAAAACACGAAGAACATTGGTGATGGACAAATTTAAAACCATCATAGTATAATTGTTGTTGATGGGCAAGTTTAAAACCATCACATATAAGTTAGATGTTTATTTCTTGGTTAGGAACGGTAGAAACGTTTATGAAGAACAGATTAAAACTGAGCTATAATGAAGTTGTGGCAAAAATTTCGTAAAAGACGAATGAGAATTAGAAAGTGTGTAAATGAACCCGAAGGTGTATGGTTTCATAATAAAGTAAGAGAACGTAGAAAATGTGAGTCGTGGACTAAAGAATGAACGAGTTCCGAGTTTGGATGACCGAATTACGGACGAACAAACGAAAAACGTTAATAACGTAAAAATGAACGAAGAATAAAGATTAAGCCAAACGAATGGCTTGTTAACGGATTTAGAAAGAAGTTATGTCCAAGGGGGATTGAATTACGTAAGATAAAGGAGGAGAATGGCTTTGGAACGACCTCGTTCCAAGTTATAATGAAGAAGTTATGAGATCAGGAAGTAAGCATCTCAAAATGAAGTTAACACTTAGGAATTTTTTTCAAAGATTAGGGCTTGGCGTCGCAACGCCAACCATGCTTTGTAAGGTGGTGCCGCAACGCCATCTTTCGAGAGCCGCCATCGGAGACTCATGATCTCGCGCGAGAGATAGTAGAGAGGAGAGTGGCAGTCACGGCAGGTGTGAAGGAGGTCCAGTGTTGAGCTTTTAACTGCTCAAATCCTGGGGGAAGTGTAACGAAAGCTAATGAACGTGTAGTTAATTGAATGTAACACTTAAACAAGTGAACTAAGCCTTAAATGAAGGTTGAACGTAAAGCTTAAACGAGATTAAAAGACAAAGAATGTAAACGCAGGTTACAGAACCGATGTCCGGGGACCGTAGTCGCGATAAACGAACGTGGGGGATTGCTATGGTTGTGATTCCTTAGACGTTGAGTGGAGAGGGTTTGGAATACCATTTAGATGTTATGTTGTGGTAATGAGAGATAAGTGTAAAGCGTATAGACGTTATAAATGCAACGCTGTTGTGATGAACAATCAGTCTTAGCATACAACAAACGGTATGGCTTCGACATAGAATGAGTAATGAACGTGGGGTTCATGTAATGGATAACAAAAGTATTAAGTAAGGTATGAATTGTGACACCCCCAAATCTGGGTACTTCATTCCCATAGAATTTGGTGCTCACTATCAATTTAATTACATCTAACTACCCGTAATAAAGGATAAAACATAAAATAACTTAAACAATAATCTTTCCCATTAAAGGGTTACATCATCTCAAAAATCCCAGGTAATCTAACCCTAAATTATTACATTAGTTTGCGGAATACATCATAAAATAAAACAAGGTTTATAACATAATTAATTTCAATAAATTCTAATAATTCTTCAACACGTGGACATCTTGCCCTTTCCTTTGCTAGTAGATGGCTCATCGACTCTTTCAACTCTAGCTGCAGTGTTAATTGCAAGAGTGAGCAAACCATTGCTCACTGATATAAAGAGTAGTAATAATAACAACACGAGAATGAACAACGAATGCTGAACATCAATGAACTTGTTCTACGAATCAAAATAGAAAAAAAGTCCGAACTTTCATGTGTGAGGGTCTTAAGACAACGAACTATGTCCACGGTTATTAGGTATTACTACCCCAACCTTAACAGTCATTTAGACTATACAGATCCTTTTTAGCGTACTTAGGGGGATCAGCCCTTTGTACCATATATTATGTACAAACATCTAAACGTTACACGTACAAAATCCCCTATGTTATGGTTGTTCGTCTCAGTTTAAATTTAGAATTTCTGCACTAAAGAAAGTTTAGCTCGGAACTAACTTATCATTGGTTCTAGAATTTTAGAACACTTATTCATAATAGACTAGTTCAATCAATAAGAGTCTGCTTACTACTTGAAGGTTTAATATAACAATATAGAATTGAACAAGATTATCAAAGTCAAAGACCGAATAACAACAATGTATAATTTAATAACCATGATATACATGCAAAGTGCTATATTCAAAAGAGTTAGAACAATCTCATTTGAATCGATGTATTAGAATAATATATGCTTCAAATAATATTAAGGAAAGTGAAACTTGCTCGATGTAATGAATTAGGTTACAAGAGCTTGTACAATCATACACAAGATAGAATCAATAGGTTTGCTCAACTGTAATATATGATTTGCATAATGAGAATTTAGAACTAGAAAGCTTGCTTGATATTAACAAAATAACGGAATTATGGAACTTACATTCATTATAAAGAGAATGAAGTTAGAGAACTTGCATTCATTAATAAAGAGAATGAAGTTAGAGAACTTGCTCAATGTAACAATAGATTTTGAGAACTTGCATTCATTAATAAAGAGAATGAAGTTAGGAAACTTGCCTTGTATGTAGCTACACAAGTATAATAATGTTCACCAATTACCCTACACATATCATTGAAATCGCAATAACAATTAGTTATATTAACATCAATTTCATTAGTTTAGCTTTCATTTTAATCAAGTCTATACTCCTTAACTTAGGACTTGATTATCCTACTCATTTACGTAACACGAAACTGAATTCTCAATTATTTCCTAGTATACGTCATGGTGATTGCAAACCAATTCCAATTCAAATGACATTACATTACAAACTTTCATAACTTATTAGTTCATAATTTATAGTTTCAATCGTTGTGATTACAACATGTTGTTATATCTTATAACACATTTTAAGTTCCTCTACAATCATTAAAATAAGTTAGGTTAACAGTTTCCAAGCTATGTTGTTAACGGATTCAATTCGGTCTCGATCGACCATTTGGCGCAACCGCTTCTATGGTTAGCTTAGAGTCTGGCATGTCTCAAGCGTGGCAAAGACGCTCACGCTTAAGAGGTAAATGGCCTTGCCGCGTTAATTGGCGGCGCACCGCGCTTAATAGGCGCTACCAAGGCTAACAGTAACGAGCAACGTTTTCAGACCGTAAAAATGATTTTGCGTAAACTCAAAACACGATCTCTATTTAAGGCCAAAAATCTCAATTCCACATAAATTCATGAAACCTAGCAACTAAAACTTTATAATAACATCACTAAACATGTTATTCACCATTCCAACTACATAAACATTATATATATTCAGTTTTGAAGAATTAAAACTACCATTTTCTCAATTTCTTCACTTTTAATACTTTTAGCTAATTCGATCGCCACGACTTCGTTTCTTAACCAATTGATACGATTTAAACTAAGTTGTTTTCGTTTCTTAACATACTAACTGTAACACCTCCTTTCCGAAATAGAAATAGAGGTTACTCAAACACAACAAAACTGATGATTATATATAACAAGGCTCTAAACCACAAAAGAATAATCTTATAATAATTAAATGTCATAAGACAAACCATAATAAATGCTAAACTGGCTAAAACCACAATTTAAAATAATTATTGCAATTCTAAATAAACTGACATGTTAAGCCTAAACAAAATATTTCTAAACAATTGGACTGAAGGGAGCTCTCATCACACTTGCCCTTGATCCCCCTGATTACCTGCTAGAAGAAAAACACAGCCTGAGCCAAATGCCCAGTACGGATATAGAATAAAACAATAATTAAATGAAATAACTAACAGAATTAAATGAACTAAACTATAACGAACAAAACTAACACAACGAAATGATAGGCTAAATCAAATTAATGGATGTTATTTCATACCGAGCTCAAAACAAATAGTAATATACCTTACCGAATTAATTACTAGCCAATTATAATCTCATGATACAATTATAATCTCAAAACAAATAAATACATATCAGAGATACCACCAATTCAAGTAAAACATGGTGCACAATTTTATAGATTCGGTCAAACGGATTGTCCCACTTCACCGAATTAATTACTATCCAATTATAATCTCATGATACAATTATAAATACCTTAAAAGAATTCACTCCCTCTTCCTCCTGTAACAATCTTCTGAGTATTCAATTACTTTTTGCAGTCGCTGTTTCGTGGTTTCCCTTTTTACCATAAGAATAAAATAGCGTATAATGTTTAGGGTTCAAGTTTTTATTATTCATTTATGTATTTATTTATATTATTAATTTACTAATTTTAATAGGATATAATATTATCCAAATATAAATTAAACCCAATTAGTTTTAAGGCCCAATTTTATCAACTTAATTTATTCATCATTTATTAATACATTAGCCCACATAAATTAAATGACTATTTTGACCCAAAATAAATGACAAAGTCCAATTAATATGTTTTAAAATAAAGTAATTTTTATTATTTAATATATTATTTTTTTCGGGTATTACATCACCTACCCCTTAAAAAGGATTCCATCCCCGGAATAAAAAGAATAGAACATACCTAATTTTCAAAGAGATGTGGATACTCCGTTCGAATAGACTCCTCTATCTCCCATGTAGCCTCCCTCTCCGAATGATTTCTCCACAAAACCCTAACAAACTGAATAGTCTTCCTCCTCATAATTTGCTCTTAACGATTCAAAATCGCCTCGGCTTGCTCATCACAAGTAAGATCCTCCTGAATCTTATCAAATGGATACTGCACCCCGTGCAATGGATGATAATGATAACTCCTCAACATCGACACATGCAACATATTGTGCACATGAGCTAGCTGTGGAGGCAAAGCTAACCTATATGCAAGTAGTTTGAGGACCTTATTTGGATGGATTTGATTCGATTCGGACTTGGGATTTGACCCAAGATTTGTTTCGGACTCAAGATTTGACCCGGGTTTTTTCATATGGTATCAAAGCCGACTCTCGAAAGCTTGGGTCGGGTCATTCAATCGGGTTGCTGGAGGTGGGGACACGAAGGCTGGTGTTATTATCCCACAATAGAGAGATGGAGGTCTGGAGGTGGGGACACGAAGCCAGCCGGTATTATCCCATAATGGCTAGAGAGGCAAAAATATTTGGGCTGTGTGTGTGATCAAATTCTGACAGGGACGTCAGAAATTTAAGTGGGGGAGTTTGTAACACCCAAGTCCCACGTCGAAAGATAGGGGAAAAATTTGTATGCATATAAGGAAATAAGTTATTACAAATAGTACCTTCAAGTCATGACCTTTTGGGAGCCTGTGGTGGGCTAAGATGACACAAGAAGATACTATTGGGCTAGTAGTTTGTGGCCTTATTTTGATGGATTTGATTCGATTCGGACTTGGGATTTGACCTGAGATTTGTTCCGGACTCGGGATTTGACCCCGGTTGTTTCACTAACACAATCTAACACAAATTTGCAGATTATAGCAAGTATTGATCATGAACTATTGTACTTAAACAAGCCATATCATATGTACATATCACTTTTATTAAAATTCCTTCCTACAATCCAATTTCACGTATTCTAATCATCAAATAGCACTCACCTAAGTTGATTAACAGATTATAAACCCTTCATACATGTATATATAATAATCCAACATAACTACCAATAGAAATTTCAACAATGAAAGTTAAGATTAGAGTATGTTATACCTTGATTTAGCAAACACTTCTCTCAAAATCACTATGTTTACTTTCTTCTCCAAAACCTCTGCAATTCTTCTCACTAAGCTCTCTCTCTAATCTTTGTGTTTCTCTCTTGTAGTTATATTATCTAGCCTTAGGGAAATATGATGCGTAGAATAAACTGAAGCTCCCCATGATCATCAGTTAAAAATAATAATATGTCTATCAGTTATGTTAGGCCAAAAGCCACAAGGCTATGTTTGGCTACACACAAATCCCATACTAGTTTATTTTAATAATATTTTATATTATATAGTTTTCACTTGTCACACTTTAGTTAATTTAAATAACTTTAGTTTAGTTAATTTAAATAACTTATATTAATATTTATAATAATTTCTATTATAATTATATTTATGAATAAAAAACAATTATATATCTAATTTAAATTAATAAATTAAACTTAAACATAACTTTATTTAATTTACTTATTTTCTTTAATTTTAAACAATTCATTTAATTTAATTATTTTCATTAAATTATATTTTCAAATAATAAAATTACCATTGATTAATTTAGTTAGCACACATACTCAACTAAATTATTACATCACAATTCATCATATATTTGTTTATCTCAATAAATAATTTATTTAAAATATTTATTTAATTCAAGAAATATTTAAATTAATTAAAAATTTCTCGATTGTTACATCCTTCCCTCCTTAAAAGAATTATGTCCCCAAAATCACAACTCGATAAATTCATTCGTCACATTCTTCTCTTCTTAACAGGATTCTGTCCCCAGAATCATTATACAAGATTAAGCAAATAACTAAGGATAATTCTTCATCATAATATCTTCAAGTTCCCACGTAGCTTCGTTAGCATTGTGGTTCCTCCAGATTACCTTAACAGAAGGTATCACTTTATTCCTTAGTACTTGTTCTTTCCTAACAATAATTTAAACAGGGACTTCTTTATAGGACAAATCTTTCGCAAACTGTAAGGGCTCATATTCTATAACATGTGTATAGTCATGCTTATATGGTCTCAACAGCGAGACATGGAAAATATTATGGATATTCACTAATTCTGGAGGTAAATTTGCCTCGTATGCCACTTCACCCATGCGTTGAAGCACTTCAAAAGGTCCTATAAACCTAGGGCTTAATTTCCCTTTCTTGCCAAACTGAATTTTCCCCTTCTAGGGAGATACTTTCAAGAAAACATAACTACCAACATCAAATTCCCAATTTTGTCAGTGTTGATCGGCATATTTCTTTTGTCTATCCTGTGCAACTATCAATCTTACTCGAATCACCTTGATGATTTCGATGGTTTATTGTACCAACTCTGGACCCAATAGCAGACGTTCACCTACCTCGTCCTAGCATAACGAAGTTCTGCATTTCCTGCCGTATAACGCTTCGTAAGGCGGCATACCAATACTCACGTGATAACTATTATTATAAGCAAATTCCACTAATGGTTGATGGTCATCCCAATTTCCTTTGAAATCCATGACACTTGTTTTGAGCATATCTTCTAGTGTTTGGATGGTTCTCTCACTCAGTCCGTCGGTTTGAGGATGATACGCTGTACTCATTTTCAGTTGTGTTCCCAAACATTCTTGTAATTGTTTCTAGAAATTAGATGTGAAATGCTGATCTCTATCTTATACAATGGACACAGTTACACCGTGTCTTAAAACAATTTCCTTCACGTAATGTTTTGCCAACCGATCTAGGTTAAATCTAATATGGATTGGTAAAAAGTGTGCCGACTTCATCAATCGATCAACAATCACCCAAATAGCGTCATAACCTTGCTGAGTCGTTGGAAGACCTACCACAAAATCCATTATGATATGTTCCCATTTCCATTCCGGTATCTCCAACGGTTGCAATAATCCGCTTGGCATTTGGTGTTCAACTTTAACTTTCCGACACGTTAAGCATTTCACCACACACTCAGCCACATCCTTTTTCATATTCAGCCACCAAAAATGATGTCTAAGATCCTGGTACATTTTTGTACTTCCAGGGTGAATCGAATATCTTGAGTTGTGAGCTTCGCTCAGAATTTCCTCTTTAACTTCCGGTACTGGTGGAATCCAAATTCTCCATTTGAATCGAAGTAACCCTTCCGAATCGATTTTGAATTTTCTTTCCTCCCATTCAGATACTTTTTGATTTATCTTTTCGCAGTCTTCATCCTTTAAGTTGTGCATTCTACATTGTATCTACCAACGTTGAACTGTTTCCTATCTGGAACAACTTTTCATCGGATCCAGTCGAATATTTAATTTCCAATTCCATCTTAGCTATTTTCGACACTAACTTCTCTTGAGCTATCAACATTATTAACTTTTCCCGTCCCTTTCTACTTAAAGCATCAGCAACAACATTCGCCTTTCCAGGATGATAGAAAATCTCGCAGTCATAATCTTTTATCAACTCCAACCATCTTCTCTGCCTAATATTCAAATCTTTTTGTGTGAAGATATACTTCAGACTTTTATAGTCAATATATATCTCACACCTCTCTCCATAAAGATAATGTCTCCAAATCTTTAGGGAAAACAGCACCGCAACCAACTCTAAGTCATGAGTTGGATACCGTTTCTCATAATCTTTTAATTGACGTGATGCATACGCAATTACTAGAATGCTCAGAAGAATATTTTCATAAAAAGATACTGGATGAAGCGTAAATATCAAGGATATTCCACTAATTTCATGGAGTATAGAAGTCAAAACTTTAACCAACTGAGTATAATAAAGAATGGAATAACAAAAGAAATCACCATGCATGCGGTATTTTGAGCAGACAAAGTTATTCCAATGAGAATACTAAATAATCGGAACCTGTGTCAAAGCGAAATTTTGCACCGGCGGGATGTTCCAATAGGATAATAAAGAATGGAATAACAAACAAAATCACCATGCATGCGGTACTTGGCATAGACGAAAAGTTATTCCAAATGAGAATACTAATAAGGGCGGAATCGGTCGGCGTAAAAGCGCATGATGTGAGGATATTCCAATGTAATAATAATAAAGAGCGGAACTGTGTCCGGCGAAACGCATGCAGACGAGGATATTCCAACAGAATAATAAAGGCGAAATCAGTCCGGCAGAAACGCGCGAGGCAGGATATTCTAATGTAATAATAAAAGAGCGAATAATAGAAGAATGTCACCAAGTATAGGGTAGCTTGGCAGATATCTGAGTTATTCCAATGAATAATAAAGAATGGAATAACATAAGTTCTCTTCCGAAAACAAAAGAATAACACCCCTTACGAAAGTACAACAAATAATATTCCCTACCTTAAGAAGAAGAGTTTGGATATAAGTAGTGAAGTAGCGAGAATACTTTCTTCTTTCTCTCTATAGTTTATCTCTAGAGTTTTAGTGAATTCTTAAGAAAATAATGAGCGAATGAGCTTACATTTATAGAAAAATGGACCGCATAGTAACTAACTCATGAAGCAGTCTGATTGATTTACTTTAATTTGACTCGGTCCATATTTAAAGCGTAATCTTTTAAATAAAATATATTATATTCTATTTATAATCTAATAAAACGAATAACTTTATAAAAGATTTTACTATGCAAACACTATGCAAACACTATGCAAACATTATGCATAATAAAATATAATATATTCTAATTATTGTCTAATAAAATGCAGATAACTTTATAAAAGTATTTTATTTTATATAAAAAGATTTTACTATGAAAAAACACTATGGAGACACTATGTGAACACTATGCATAATAGAATATAATATATTCTATTTATAGAATAACTTTATAAAAGTATTCACATTTTTATATAAAAGATTTTTCGTATTATTACATTAATAATACCAACAAAAAGTGAGTGACTTATCATGTAAGCATCAATAATAATAATACAGTGTGCTACAATGCAACCATGCCAGTATCTTTGTATTTTTTAACACCTTAAGGTGTTTCAACAGTTAACGGTAAAACTTCCGCCATTATACGAATATTCCCTGTTAAAACGAATATTCCCCGACCAATAGAATATTATATAACAACTTACGTACTTTGCAAAATTTATAAATATTACCCACAACTATAACATTATATCAATTTCACTCCATAATATTCAAAAATAATATTTATTGAAAATTCATCTTTATTCAAAAAATTGGGGTTTTACATTAGCCACCCATGTGTATGGCCTCTAGAGGTGATCCACCAAGGAAAAATAATTTTCAAGAAGAAGGGTGTATTGGCTCAAACCCTAGTTTTTTCCATCTCTATAGAAAAGGGGGCGTACTCTCCAACTATTTGGAATTACGTATTTCTAATATTTGATATAAGACTCCTCTTATAAAGAAATCAGGTAACCCTATTAAAATAAGGTATTATTTATTTAATTAAACTCTTTTAATTAAATAGGCTCCCTAATCCTATTAGGGATAATTAATTAAACTCATTTAACTAATTTTCCATCCTAATCCTATTAGGAATAAATGAGAGTACTTATATTAAATTAATTCCTAAACTCTTTTAGAAATTAAAATAATAATAATTGTAATAATATTACTAAAACTCCTCTTATTAATTTATATTTAATATTTTAAAATATTAAATAATAAATATTAAGCTATTTAATTTATTCTATCACCATAGATTAAATTAAATATACTTAATATATTATTACGATTATGCCATTAACTTCTTAAACAATTATTCTTCCTTTTATGGTGTGACCCTTTAGGTTCTCCATATTAAAAGGTTGTGAATAAATCAATTAGAACTATTCTAACCTTATTTAAATAAATAAATTAAACGATTAATTTATTTAAATAAATAATATTTATTCTACAATAAGGATAAGCCTCCCCAATGACAACGACTTTCCGGATAATATAGATTTCAACATTAATCATAAAAGAACCTTTGAGTTAATAGTTACTGCATAATTCAATCCTTCCACTATCTTGTGGACGCCCCAAAATTAGGTATACATCACCCATCTTGGGTCGCCGATACATTGTACAAAATTCAAATACAACTTACTAATACAAATCAGTAATGTACAATACTAACAAAACATAAGCGTGAGTTTGAATACAATTATTGTCTACTATAGATTATACAAACTCAAAAGGAGTCCTCATTACAATTATTAACACACTATTTCACGTAATAGTGAGGACTACTAATGCTATCCTCTAGGACCGTCACTCCGCTCCCGACTAGTCCTCGCTTTATGTTCTCATTTCACGATGAGAACAAAGGAAAGAAAGGGTGAGCTCAACTAGCCCAAGAAGAAATATTATGACTAAGATAATGCAGAATAAATTATCGTTAACCTTCAACAGTGTTAAACTGATAAAATATAACAACATCAAGTTTAACTGTAGCGGAACAAGCAATCCATTAAAAGAGTCAAGTAGAGAGTAAAATCTACTATCTTTTATGATTTAAAAGGTTTTTCATGACTTTTATCGCTGGGACTGAGCTTAATAAATAATCCACATCATTGAATCACCCATGCACTACGGCCAAGGATATTCTTTAGTACCACGACCACAAATTATCCATGCTAGCCAAGGACATTCGTGTATTCATTAATGGTCATGATCATGCCAACAACTGTCCATCAATGCACTACGGGCCAATGATAACTTTTACCACATCATTTATAAAATTACGGTCATGATTACACCGAATAATCCCTGGTAATAATCATACCAAGTCCATCTATGCACTACAGGCCACAGATGACTTTCAACATAATATAAACATGAAAATGATGACAATGATATAAGAATTCAATAAAACAAGTTCAAGAATTAATTTATCCAGGAACTAATAATGTCCAAATTGTCAACATGATATTGCTTTGTAGAGTAAAATTCAAGAATGATCAGAAGAATATTTCCATGAAAAGATACTGGATGAAGTGCAAATATCAAGGATATTCTACTAATTTCATGGAGTATAGAAGTCAAATCTTTAACCAACTGAGTATAATAAAGAATGGAATAACAAAAGAAATCACCATGCATGCGGTACTTGCAGCAGATGCAAAGTTATTCCAACAGAATAATAATAACGGAACGAGTTAGGCAAAATTTTGCAAGCGGGATGTTCAACGAGAATAATAAAGACGGAACCAGTCCAGGTGTATAACATGAACAAGATGTTCCAACAGAATAATAATATAAAGGCGGAACCAAGTCGGTGTAAAACACATGATGAGGATGTTCCAATGTAATAATAATAAAAAGGCGGAACCGGGCCCGTGTAAAACACATGAGCGAGGATGTTCCAACCAAGAATAATAGAAGAATGTCACCAAGTATAGGGTAAACCGCGTATCTGAGTTATTCCAAGCAGAATAATAAGCAATAGAATAACAACAGATTCTCTTCATGAATAAGAAAGAATAACACCCCTAACATTAGTAGGAGATTGAATACTGCAGTAGTGTAGTAACAGAATACACTTCTGCTTTCTCTCTTATTTTCTCTGTACTTTCTCTCTCTATAGCTTGAATGAATTCGTGAAAAATAATGAAGCACAAGGCCTCTATTTATAGAAGATTTCTAGCTTAGCACTTGAAATGTGAAAAGGCAAGTGGCTTGATGACTGGTGATGTGAAAAGAAAAGTGGTTTGACGCCTGTAATGTGGAACACCAAGTGGTTTGACGCCTATAATATGAAACGACAATTGGTTCGACTCCTGTAATATGAAACGGCAAGTGGTTTGACGTCTGGTAAAGGTAATTACTATTGACGAAGATAATTACTATTGACAAAGGTAATTACTATTGACGAAAATAATTACAATTGATGAAGGTAATTACTATTGACGAAGAGACTCTTAGATGACATATGCCCCCCCCCCCATAAAATAATCAAACTTACCACAAACATCTCATAATAGACTCTTTATATACATCAAGGATTGAATAAATACTACCACAAATCATTTTATTTTTAATCAACACATATTTAATCCTTCAACAATTATTAATCATTTATAACTTGTCGTCTCAATTATTGATTTAATAATATAACATATTATATAGATGATGCTGTGACAATAATTGAATCAATAATATAAGAGATATGATGCAGCAATTACTGTAGCAATAATTGAGTATAGCTGAGTGACTTCTCACGTAAGTATCAATAATCAATACCGTGTGCTACTATACAACCACGCGTATTACTGTACTTTTACTACCGGGTAGTTCAACAGTTTTAATGGTAACACCTCCGCCGTTATTTTTATAAAGTATTTTTGTCGTTTTCTCAATCCGATAATAATTTCGTTGTGGGGTCCACTAATGATTGTGCCGTCATACGAATATTTCCCGACAAAAAGAATATTCCCCGACCGAACGAATATTTTATAACAACTTGTTTACTTTGCAAAATTTATAAATATTACCCACAATATAACATTATATCAAATTTACTCCATAATATTCAAAAATAATATTTATAGAAAATTCATCTTTATTTATAAAAGTTGGGGTCTTATAACCTCCCCTTCTTATGAAATTTCGCCCTCAAAATTAGGGTACGTACCTGGTATGTCGAAGAGGTAAGGATACCTTGATTTCATTTTAGATTCTAACTCCGAAGTCATTTCCTCAACATCGTGGTTTCTCCATAAAACTTTGACTTGAGGTATAACCTTGGAGCGTAGAATATGTTCCTTCTTATCCAAGATTTGAACAGGAACCTCTTCATACGTCAAATCTTCCGCTATTTCGTCCGGTTCTAACTCAATAATGTGGTTCAGGTCTTTCACATATTTACGTAACATGGATACGTGAAAAGCGTTATGAACACGAGACATACTTGGCGGCAGAAAGCGAGTAGCCCATAGCCACATTCCTATTCGATCGAGGATTAAAAATGGGCCGATGAATCGAGGATTGAGTTTTCCTCTCTTTCCAAATCGCGTAACTCCTTTCCATGGAGCAACACGCAACAACACATGATCTCCTATATCGAATTCCACGTCTTTTCGATGAAGATCAGCATAACTCTTTTGTCGATCTTGTGAGGTTTTTATACGTTGTCGGATCATTTGAATCTTTTCCATAGTCATACGTACCAACTCCGGTCCCAACAACGTTGCTTCACCCACCTCATCCCATCATACTGGAGAACGACACTTTCTTCCATACAACGCTTGGAATGGAGCCATGCCAATACTTGCTTGATAACTGTTGTTGTAGGAAAACTCCACCAATGGTAAGAACTTGTCCCAACTTCCCTTGAAATCAAGGAAATAGAGTCTTAATAGATCTTCAAGAGTTTGAATAGTCCTCTCCGACTGTCCGTCCATTTGAGGATGATATGCCGAGCTAAATCATAAGTCTGTGCCCATAGCTTTTTGCAAACTAACCCAAAATCGTGAAGTGAATCTTGGGTCTCGATCAGAAACTATGGATACCGGCATACCATGTAGTCTTATAATCTCTTTTATGTACATACGAACAAGACGTTCAAGTATATAAGTTTCTCGTATCGGTAAGAAATGAGCAGACTTGGTCAATCTATTAACAATGACCCAAATCGCATCTATGCCTTGAGAAACCTTAGGAAGACCGGTAACGAAATCCATGGTAATGTGCTCCCACTTCCATTCTAGAATTCAAGTGGTTGCAATGGACCTTTTGGTACTTGATGCTCTGCTTTAATTCGTTGACAAGTTAGACACCTTAAGATAAACAACGCTATCACTCTTTTCATATTGCTCCACCAAAATGTATGACAAATATCATGATACATTTTGGTACTCCCAGGATTGATTGCAAACGGTGTGTTGTGCGCCTCCATCATGATTTTATACTTTAAATCGTGGTCGTTAGAACACAAAGTTTGGAGTTGACTCAAGTATTCCTTCTTCATCGATTCTTGCTTCCGCGATAGCACCTTCTTGTACTTTCTTCCTCATACGCATCACTCGTGTCTCGAACTCGGCGGCTTTAACTTTATCGATTAAAGTCGGTTTCTACTCAGTATGTTCACCATCATCACATGGGTCCTGGAGTCTTTAACTATATCTCCATCCTTTGCAAGTCACACAAAATGGGCGCTGCGTTGACAATATCGCTTTTCGTACTTGCATATGATCTTTCTACTCAACGCGTCACCTACCACGTTTCGCTTTTCCGGGATGGTATTGGATGGTATGATCATAATATTTTAACAATTCAAGCCAACGTCGTTGTCACATGTTGAGTTCCTTTTGAGTAAAGAAATATTTGAGGCTTTTATGATCCGTAAAGATCTCCACCTTCTCCCCATACAAGTAATGCCTCCAAATCTTTAGTGCGAAGACAACAGCTGCCAACTCTAGATCATGAGTAGGATAATTCCTCTCATATTCTTTGAGTTGTCTTGAGGCATAGGCTATGACTTTTCCATGTTGCATGAGAACACATCCCAAACCTTTGCAGAAGCATCGTTTGTAGATGACAAATCCCTCGAGCGAGATGGTATTGTCGGAGCAATTTAAATGAGTCTCCTCTTGAGTTCTTGAAAACTCTTCTCACATTCTTTGCTCCAACCGAACTTTGTATCTTTCCGAGTCGGTGAGTCGATGGAGTAGCGATTCGAGAAAATCCTTCCACGAATCTCCGATAATAACCGACTAAGCCAAGAAAGCTACGTGACTTGGTCATCGATTTAGGTTGCTCCGACTTTGAATTGCTTCAATCTTTGTTGGGTCAACAGATATTCCATGACTTGATACTACGTGCCCAAGGAATGCTACTTCCTCAAGCCAGAATTTGCATTTCTTCAACTAGGCATAAAGCTTGTATTCACGAAGCTTTTGGAGTTTCGACCTCAAGTGTTGCTTTCATGATCTTCACTATTGTTGGAATAAATAAGGATGTCATCAATAAAGACGACCACAAAGTGATCCAAATATTCCTTGAATACTCGGTTCATCATATCCATGAAGGCGGTAGGAGCATTAGTCAATCCAAAGGACATAACTAGGAATTCATAATGCCCGCTAAGAGTTCCGAAGCCGTCTTTGGAATGTCACCGGTTCTAATCTTCAATTGGTGATATCCGGAATGAAGATCAATCTTCGAAAAGAATTTGGCTCCTTGCAACTGGTCAAACAGGTCATCAATACGTGGCAATGGATACCTATTTTTGATGGTGACATGATTCAACTCCCTATAATCAATACAAAGTGGCATACTCCCATCTTTCTTGTTCATGAATAGAACAGGATCACCCCAAGGAGAAGTACTAGGATGAATAAAGCCGATGTCTAATAATTCCTGCAGTTGGGTCTTTAACTCCTGAAGTTCAATAGGAGCCATTCGATATGGGGCTCTGGAAATGGGTTTTGTACCGGGTTCAAGGTCGATACAAAATTCAATTTCACGCTCGAGGTGGGTAGGCGAAGTTATTTGAGAATACGTCGGGAAATTTATTAACAATAGAAATATCGTTCAAAACTGACGTATTTTTGTTTAAATCTGTGACATGATCTAAGAAAGCTTGACATCCGTTTTTCAATAAACGAATAGCTTTATGGCTTGAGATGACTGTGATTGATTTTAATGGTTTGGTCGCTTGAATTTGCATAATAGGTTGATTAGGAATATGAAAGCTAACAACCTTACGAAAACAATCAATTTTTGCATGATGAGTAGTTAACCAATCAATCCCTAGAATCACGTCAAATGCAAGTATTATCAATGTAATAAGATCTACAGGTAATGTGAGGGTACCGATTTGAACCAAACAAGACTTATAAACAGTGGATGTAATGAAAGTTTCTCCCAATGGAGTTTCCACTGATAAGTCAAAGTCTAATTTCTCCGGAGTCAAATTTAATCGATGAGCGCAAGTAGGAGAAATAAAAGAATGGGTAGAACCGGTATCAAATAAAGTATAGATTTCATTAGAGTTTATGATAAGCTTACTCGTGATGACCTCATTCGGGTTCCTTGCTTTCTGGGAAGTCACAACAAATGCTCTCCTCAGACTACTAGGTTTTGACTTTTTAGGGGACGGCCTTTGGTGCCTCCATCCTAGCTGAATTTGTCTTCGGTGAACGACAAAATCGGGATAAGTGGCCTTCTCTTCCACAATTATAACATGCTTTGGATGGCATCGCAGTTTGATTTGGGTGATGTGCCCTCCCTCGCATTTGAAACATATGATAGGTGGTCGTTCTCCTTCCTTAACGACAGTCTTTGTCTTCGACGTCTTTCCATCATTGTTAAATCTCCTCTTCTTGAAATGTCCATTCTTATTATTTTGGCGTTGATTACCACCGAAGTGGTTACCATTTCTGGCCTGTTGATTCCCTCCATGCTTTTTGTCACCGCTTCGATGACTACTCTCGCTGGTATTATCATTTTAGCGGCTACTCTCTTTTAGTTGCATTGACTCATTATCGCGCTCCACTAACTGAGCCCTATTTACAACATCTAAATATAAACACAATTTATGAGAAATAAGATGTTGACGTATCTCCGGCTTCAAACCTCTTAAAAACATCCGTGTCATTCTCTCTTCATTATCCACCAAGTGGGACGCAAATCGGGATAACTCCGCAAATTTAGCCTCGTACTGCAACACGATCATATTCTTTTGTCCAACTTGATAAACTCCACCTCCTTCATGTGATGAATACTTTCGGGAAAGTATTTGTCATTGAACAGCTCTTGGAACTTCTCCCAAGACATCTTCAGTACGGCAGGTTGAGTACGTTTTACCGATTCCCACCAGTAATCTTCCTCTCCGCGCAACATAAAGGCAGCAAAGGGAACCTTTTGCTCCTCGGAGCATCCCAAGACATCAAATATCTTGGTGATCTGCTTTATCCATGCTTCCGCCATAAGTGGTTTTGGCTCTCCCTTAAACTCGTGGTGGTCGGCTTCTTGAAGCTGCATTTAGCGGTGACCGCTTGAGAGTTTCAATGTTTCCACACGCATTTTGGACGAGGAGCGCTCTACTTTCTGCTATTTCATGAATTACATAAAGCCCCTGAATATTAGATCATTCATCATTTGGTCAGTGTTGTTGTTTGCATGAGGATTGTCGCCTTCTTGATACACATTATCCTAATTATTGATATGTGGTGAATCAACGGTCGCCTGTGCTCCATTGCTATTCTCAACATTCTTGGATGTCATTTTCAGATACTAAAACAAAGGTTAATTGACATGTAACATATTATCCCTAAATTATGACCGACCAATTAAATACCACATAAACTTAGGTAGGTCATACTAGCGAAGGAATTCCCCGTCTCTCCCCTCCTATTACTATTCTCACATCTTAGCCAGATATCATATCCCAAAGCTTTTATACCAACTGTGACGCCCCCAAAATTAGGTATACATCACCCATCTTGGGTCGTCAGATACATGGTACAAAATTCAAATACAACTTAGTAATACAACTGTCGTGTACAATACGACAAAACATAACTGTGAGTTTGAATACAATTATTGTCTACTAGAGATTATACAAACTCAAAAGGAGTCCTCATTACAATTATTAACACACTATTTCACAGAATAGTGAGGACTACTAATGCTATCCTCTGGACCGTCACTCCGTTCCCGACTAGTCCCTGCTATGTTCTCATTTTCTGAAGAGAACAGTGAAAGAAAGGGTGAGCTCAACTAGCCCAGTAAGAAATATTATGACTAAGATAATGCAGAATAAATTATCGTTAGCCTTCAACAGTGTTAAACTGATAAAATATAACAACATCAAGTTTAACTGCAGCGGAACAAGTAATCCATTAAAAGAGTCAAGTAGAGAGTAAAATCTATTATCTTTTATGATTTAAAAGGTTTTTCATGACTTTTATCGCTGGGACTCAGCTTAATAAAGAATCCACATCATTGAATCACCCATGCACTACGGCCAAGGATATTCTTTAGTATCACGACCACAAATTATCCATGATAGCCAAGGACATTCGTGTATTCATTAATGGTCATGATCATGCCAACAACTGTCCATCAATGCACTACGGACCAATGATAACTTTTACCACATCATTTGTAACATTACGATCATGATTACACCGAATAATCCCTGGTCATAATCATACCAAGTCCATCTATGCACTACAGGCCACAGATGACTTTCAACATAACATAAACATGAGGATGATGACAATGATATAAGAATTCAATAAAACAAGTTCAAGAATTAATTTATCCAGGAACTAATAATGTCCAAATTGTCAACATGATACTTCTTTATAGAGTAAAATTCAAGAATGATCAGAAGAATATTTTCATGAAAAGATACTGGATGAAGCGCAAATATCAAGGATATTCTACTAATTCATGGAGTATAGAAGTCAAAACTTTAACCAATTTGAGTATAATAAAGAATGGAATAACAAAAAAATCACATAGTGCATGCGGTGCCCAGATAAACGAGTTATTCCAACAGAATAATAATAACGAAGCAAGTCGAGGCAAAAATTTTCACCAAGCGGGATGTTCCAATGAGAATAATAAAAAGAGCGGAACCGGTCGGTGTAAAACACATAGACAGGTAGTTCCAACAGAATAATAATAAAGACGGAACAAGGTCCGGTGTAAAACACACAGATAGGATGTTCTAACAGAATAATAATAAAGACGGAACCAGGTCCGGTGTAAAACACACAAACATGATGTTTCAACAGAATAATTGAAGAATGTCACCAAGTATAGGGTAAACCGCGTATACAGGTTATTCCAACAGAATAATATGCAATGGAATAACAACAGTTCTCTTCATGAATAAGAAAGAATAACACCCCTTACATTAGTAGGAGATTGAAAATTGCAATAGTGTAGTAACAGAATATGCTTCTTCTTTCTCTCTTATTCTCTCTATACTTTCTCTCTCTATAGCTTGAATGAATTCGTGAAAAATAATGAAGCACTAGGCCTCTATTTATAGAAGATTTCTAGCTTAGCACTTGAAATGTGAAAAGAAAAGTGGCTTGACGATTGGTGATGTGAAAAGAAAAGTGGTTTGACGCCTGTAATGTTAAACACCAAGTGGTTTGACGCCTGTAATATGAAACGACAATTGGTTCGACGCCTGTAATATGAAACGGCAAGTGGTTTGACGTCTGGTAAAGGTAATTACTATTGATGAAGGTAATTACTATTGACGAAGATAATTACTATTGACGAAGGTAATTACTATTGACGAAGAGACTCTTAGATGACATATGGTCCCCCCCCTCCATAAAATAACCAAACTTACCACAAACGTCTCATAATAGAATCTTTATATACATCAAGGATTGAATAAATACTACCACAAATCATTTTATTCTTAATCAACACATATTTAAGCTTTCAACAATTATTAATCATTTATAACTTGTCGTCTCAATTATTGATGTAATAATATAACATATTATACAGATGATACTGTGATAATAATTGAATCAATAATATAAGAGATATGATGCAGCAATTACTGTAGCAATAATTGAGTGTATTTGAGTGAATTCTCACGTAAGCATCGATAATCAATAAGTGTGCTACTATGCAACCACGCCAGACATTATATACTTTTACTACCGGGTAGTTCAAGCGGTTTTAACGGTAACACCTCCGCCGTTATTTTCATAGAGTATTTTTGTCATTTTCTCAATCCGACAATAATTCCGTTGTGGGGTCCACCAATGATTGTGTCATCGTACGAATATTCCCTGACAAAAAGAATATTCCCCGACCAAACGAATATTTTTTAACAACTTGCTTACTTTGCAAAATTTATAAATATTACCCACAACTATAACATTATATCAAATTTACTCCATAATATTGAAAAATAATATTTATTGAAAATTCATCTTTATTTATAAAAGTTGGGGTCTTACAACCTCCCTTCTTATGAAATTTTGCCCTCGAAATTAGGGTACGTACCTGGTATGTCGAAGAGGTAAGGATACCTTGATTTCATTTTAGATTCTAACTCCGAAGTCATTTCCTCAACATCATAGTTTCTCCACAAAACTTTGACTTGAGGTATAACCTTGGAGGGTAGAATATGTTCCTTCTTATCCAAGATTTGAACAGGAACCTCTTCATACGTCAAATCTTCATCGTGGATTCCTGGGTTGTCATTTATCTAATCACATAGGATATTTCTCTTCTTTTACTAGAAGTGGTAGATTCTTTATTGATCATTCATTATCTTCATATATAACTTATTACACCCAAGCATACCCTTTGATATACTATAAGAGTCTTAAGGAATAAGTCAAAGTATAATTCATTATATATAAGATACTATGATGATCTCAAGTCTAAGGATCATTTGTACTACTATCACTATAGGAATTCCTATTGACAGACAAGTAAAACTCCATTAGATATTCCTTAGCGAGTCACGTTCAGTGAACTTATTCTGTAATAAAAACCTACATACTTGCTTTAGTGTCTCCACACAAATGATCATGAGATCAATCATCCTCATCCAATAAGCAATCAACGTATGTACCAATCTATCCGGATTCACTAATCCCCATTTTAGTAATCCATTGATTGAGAACATTTTAGTTTTAAGTTATCTAAGAATTTAGATCTCATTACCATGATCTCATCATGATTCTAAAAGCATTGCTTAAAACTATGGGTTTATCACATATTATTAAAACAACACCATGTTGATAATAAATGTATTTAATAAATAATTCTTTTATTAATAAATAAATAAGATTGGTTACAAAGTATATGCTTTATCATCATATATGATTGGCTTGTATGCATACTACTTTCATAGCTAGCTTCAGACTTCAGCATGAACGTTGCGAACGCAGTCTTTTGATCTTCATTAACTCTAGCAACGTCGAACACCTTCTCCATTTCCATGATCCAGGTTTGGGCTTCCACTGGATTCATAGACCCTAGAAACTCTGGCGGTCCAACCGCTTTGAATTCCTTGAAAGTCGTGACTTGAGCTTACGGTTGATTAGCAAGTGCACCCGTCAACAGATCTACCAACTGTTGAACCGGATTAGCGTTGATCTCGTTGTTATTATTAGTAAACCCCTCAGGAGGTGCTTGCTGACATGGTTGTCTTCTTCTAGGAGTCATTTTCTGTTAAAATATACGCTTATTAGTTCATTACTCAACTTTTTGGTTATTTGAAGTTTAACTTAAACCTTCCAAGATTAAAGTTATAACACATAACATTTCAAATAAACTCTAATATTTTATTCATTCATAAAGTTTAAAACATACTAAAGATAGCATATCTGCTATAAACATCCACTTTACTGAACTAAACCAGTTTCAGGATTACATACTCATACTATCCCTTTATTTATCTTAAAATAAGGGATTCACAACTTATTTACTCACATAATTAACCTCATATTATTATCACTCCTATTCTATATAGGCCTATTAAGACGTCGTAAGGCCTCTTGACGCTCTTCCTCCATGATACGGTACGCCATCCTACGATCCATCACGAACCACGACGAGTTTTCAAACTGAGGTGGGTAATAATGGACTCGATCCTAGGCCCTATCAATTGCAGAATTAAAAGCATAATCCATCTCCTTCATCTTGGCTTTCTTCACTTGAACTTTATCCTCAGCACGGTCTGCACGTTGAGTCGTCTTCATCCAAGCATCCTCTGCTCTTGTACGCTTAGCTAACTCCTCTTTGAAGTCATCTTTCAATTTCTCCATGTCAGTCTTCATCTTCTCGTTCACTACCAACAGGTCTTCATGCTGATCCTTGGTATGAACTAGATCCCATTCTGTGTTTCTGAGTTTTGAATCAAGTTCCTGAATATCTACATCCTTCTGGTGCAATGCAACGTGATGCATCTCAACCATCTCCTTCAGCTCCTCAACATTATCTTGTAACTCTATGTTACGGTAATGCAAAGCATCATACATCTCAGCCGATATGGAGTTTGGTGGAAACTCCTCAGGATCCTCCTCATCATCTCCATTAGGTATTCCTTGATCAACTGTTCCTGCACTACGTGAATATCCCGGGGTTCGTCATCTCTAGGTACCGGAGGTATCACATCTCTAGCTAGACTGGATCCTCCTTCGTCAGACATCCTGACAACAAAATATTTTAAGTTTTACATAGTATTTTCGATACTCGCGAGCACATAAGTTATTAACACATAGCACATAATGTCTTTTATTATTTAACTTCAATGGATACCTCAATCCATTCCTTAAAACCCGATAAGAGTTCTTTAGCCTGCGCAACAGCTCCGGTGTTGTCACAGAATAAAGGTACGGGTCTTGTAATGCTAGGAACCACACCAAGTTCGGTAATGAACTTCTTCATCCAAACACCTTCCTTTGAAGCTTCACTTGCAGCTATGTACTCTACCTCTGTCACTGAATCAGCAACTGTTTGTTGTTTGGAACTGTAACAACTTGATATTTTCTATATAAATAAATCAGAAATTTTGTGTATTATTATTTTTTTTATTTTAAAGATGAGGATTTGTACAAGATAAAGCGTAACTATTTATGTGATAAATAAAATATATATTTATTAGATGAATATTTACAAATAATTTTATTTTAGAAATTATTGATTATTATAAAGTTTATTCTTTTAATAATTAATTTTATAGTAGAAATATTTTTATTATTTATTTTCCATGAAAATATAATTATATATTATTTAAATAATATATGAAATGATTATTAAAATTAGTATAGCAATTAATCTATTTATTTATGCTAGTTTAATTAAGTTAATTATTTTAACTTAATTAATAATGTTAAATATGAATAATAAATCGGATATGGAATCCAAACCCTAATTTTGGATTTTTATCAAGGAATGAGAATAATAATATTATATTATTATTTGTCGAGTGTTATAAATGTGTCTTTGTATGTGTGTAATGTTAATGTGTGGAGCAGTTTTAATGTATTATGACTAAACCCTAATATTAATATATTTAAGCCTATTTTAAAATTTAAAGGGGAAATTCAAGATTTTTATATAACTGTGATATATGATTTATGTTGTATATAATGTTATGATTAATTAGGCAAACCCTAATTAATAGTTAGAAATCCTAGTTAGCAAATCAAGAAAACCCTAGTAATATTTTTTATAAACCCTAACGTAAGTCAGTTAAAACATTACAATCTGCTAAGCCATCGTGTTATGTTGCATATGATATGTATTGTAGAATTTAATGCTAATTATGGGAAAACCCTAATTAATAATTACAAACCCTGATTTTGAAAACCGTAAATAATATTTATAAACCCTAATTAATTAGAAACCCTAATTAATTAAAAACCCTAATTACTAAATTTGAAAACCCTAATTTGAAACTCAATTATGAGTTAGAAACGGATATGTAATTGTGCTAAATGAATTATGTTAAGTATTATAGAATTTAATGTTAATTAGAGAAACCCTAATTAATATTTAGAAATTCAAATTTCTAGAAACCCTAATTTCTAAATTAGTAAACCTAATTTCTAAATTAGTAACCCTAATTTACTAAAATGAAACCCTAATTGCTAATTCTAATCCTTAATGCTAATTAGTGGACGTTAAACCCTAATGTTCATGTATAATATAATTAGATAACTTAATCTAATTAGGAAACCCTAATTTTCATTTTTAGAAACTATTATTTAATTATTTTTTTTAAACCCTAAATAAAAATTCTAGAAAAACATTTTTTTGTTAACCTTAGGGTTAAACCTTAAGGGTCAAACCCTAAGGGTTTGCCAAGTTTACAATTATGCCCTTAAATTCTCAAGTGAAAAGACCAAAATGCCCCTCTTGCATTATTTGAGCTAAATTGAATATCTAGCAATAATTGGAGTGGTTGGCCAACTCTTGACCAACCAGGTGACACATAGCCATAGCTCAGCCTTCATTAAAAGTCATTGTATAAATAGAATTAGAGAGAGAAAATGTTACATTATTGCTCATTTATGCACAACTCTCTTCCAAGACCCCCTCTCTCTCTAACCTATGAAATCATAAGACAAATCTGTCCCAAAACAAAGCCCCACGAAATCCACTAACAAATCAGAAACAGGAATCAAGGATTTGATCAAAAGAGGTAGAAACCTAACTTGAAAATATGTCTATCGATCTGATGTTAGATGTTAGTTTTTTTGTATTATATATGTTATATGTAGTGTAAATAAATGATCTGGGTTGGTATTTAGTGGATCCATAACATCTAGATTCACGAAATAAGAGTTTTCAAAAATTTGGAAAATTTTTAAAATGTCTCTGACAGTCAAATGTCAGATCGTGTAGATCTCCTTCTGTTTATGTTTTTGTATGTTTAAAGGTTTGTATGTGAAGTATGTTATGTGGTCTGTGATCTGGAAGTGGAATCATGGCTATTCCATTTCCAGATTTCATTTTATTGTTGGTCAAACCTAGTTGACCGAGCTTGACCAAACGATTTCTGGGTAACCCAGAAATCCGTAGGCAGCGTTTGACATGATTTTGTAACGCCCAGATCTTTCTGTTATTAGTTGTTCGATTTCTTTTGTTGTAACAATGTTGTGGTATGTTATATGGAATTCAAGTTAAGACTTTTATATCCTTGAAATCATCAATAGATTTAACGCTATGGATGGTCAAACCAGCTTAGATGACCACAGATTTGGTTTTCTGGAATTCCCAGAAAATCAAGAACACGATTTCTGATAGTGGTTTGACCGGACCAGATCTAATGATTGTAATATTTTTAGAGTGATTTTGTGTAATGAATCGGTTTTCGTACATGTTGGCTACAATCTAGAACTTTTAAATCACAAAAACATCATACGGATAGAAAGTTGTGGAAGCCCAAAAGTGCATTCTCGAACTGTTCTTCATTTCTAGGCAACCCAGAAATGAAGAACGGCCTCTGACAGCTACTTTGATGTCTCAAATCTCTTAGGTGTTGTGGTGTATGAACCTGTTTGTTGTTGTAACTTGTAGTCTTGCATTTCTTCTACACGAGTTGCTCAACAACATTCCTGAAAGCACAAAACACATTGAATCATTGATGGTCAAACATGGTCCCTCGAAACTGTGTATGATGTTCTGGGTTTGCATGAAGAACACCTATAGCGACAGTTATGTCATTATAGGTGGTCTTTAGCGATAAACAGTGCATTTTAATTAATTTAATTTCGAAAATTAATTATTTTAATTAAATAAATAGAAAAAAATAGTTTTTAATTATTAAAAATACCAAATAAATTATTAAAATTTATTATAAATTCTAAAAATTAGTTTTTATTTATTTTAAGTATATTTCATAAATATTTAATATTTTTGAAATATTATTGGTATTTAATTTATTTAATTATAACATTAAATAAATTAGTTAAAAAAAAATTTAATACTTGAAAAATCATTTAAAATTATATTATGATATTAGAAAATATTTTGAGTTATTTTTAATGACTTTTAATATTTTGTGATGAAATTCATTAATAAATTAATATTAATTATAATTGAGTTATTTACTAAATGAATTAAATAAATTAATTAAAAATAATTTTTATTATATTAAAAATTATTTTAAATAATAATAAGGTATTTAAAAATATTTTAAGTTATAAAATATAACTTTAATATTTAAAGGTAAATTTCATTAATTAATTATTATTAATGATATTAAGGTTATGTAATAATTATATTAAATAAATTAATTTAAAATGATTTTATTAATATAAAAATCATTTTAAATGAAAATAAAGTGTTTAAAGATATTTTAGGTTATAAAATATAATTTTTAATATTTAAAGGATAATTTCTTTGATAAATGATATTAATTTAATATTAATGATATTGAATTTATTTAATAATTATATTAAATAAATAGTTTTAAAATGGTTTACCTTATTTAAAAATTATTTAAAAAGGAAATAAATGAATTAAAAATATTTTAAGTTATAATTAATGACTTTTAGTATTTTGATAAATAATGCATTAATATTTTAATATTAATGGTAATTATTTAAAAATGATTGTAATTGTTTTTAAAAAACATTTAAGGGTAATATAAATACTTTAAAAATATTCTAAGTTATTATAAATAACTTTAATATTTTGACAATGGTTTCATTAATAGTTTAATATTAATTAAATATTAATGATAATAGAATTGTTTAATATTTAAATTATTTAATAATGATTCTGATGATTGAAAATTCATGATAAATTATGATAAATGTTTTAAAATTATATTAAGTCATTTAAAAATAATATAACTGATCATACTAAGTTACAGGATAGAGACTTAGACTCGATAATTACCTGATAAAGCTGTCGGTACATTGACATGTTTCAGAAATTAATCTGGTCTTAGATAATTTGATTAGATATGTGTTTATTTGTGATTCAATGGTTGTTAGACATATGTGACAATGTGATTAGGTTATGTGATGACTGCAATAAGTAATGGTATGTGTTATAGTATGTTATTCTAATCAAGCAATGATCTTATTACTGATAGGTGTTAAATAAAGATAGAACTAAATTACGAACTGTAAGTAGCGCATCATGCCAAGTATCTTACCTTTGCATTTCCTTTGTGCAATGGACATGAGTAAGAAGTTTCAGAATTATATTATTATTATGTTATATAATTAACCCTATTGTGATATATTCTATATCCGATCATTGTTTATCCACATGTTAGTATATGGTAATTCGGATATATATTATGTTCGTTAATTTCTATATATGGTTATACAAGTGTCCCCACTTGGATAATCATTGTATTTAATCACATGTTGATATATATTTATATAAGTCGTCCAAGCTATTTGATCAGCTAGACACAAATTTCGAAATGTCGTTGAATATGATAAAAACTTTTTTGTATCCAATCAAATTATTTTGGTTCGGATTCCAAACTAAGTATGAACATCCCGATCAAGGGAAAACTTTTTATCATGGCAAGATGAGTGAAACGATAATATCGTTCTTGTAATGTAGTATTGATCAATACAGGCACACATTAGGCGATGATCACCCTCGTGCTTGTAAGTTATGACGGTTTGCAGATGAAGTTCTGCTAAACCTTAGCGAAAACTAAAAATAATGTTCATAATCCAGTCGACTAATACCTATATATATAGTCAATCGTAGTTTCAAAAAATTTGGGATATAATTTTTATGTTGTTATTATCGGTTGATTTACTTCACAACTATAAATTAGATTTGTAGAAGTGATGTACAAAAAAAAACATTTATTTCTTTCATTAATTATATTTCTAATTGTTATTACTTCTTTGGGCACTCAAATGCTCATCCTTGCTTAATTTAAATGTTTTCGACTAAGTGTGAACAACTAGAAGGTTGACCCGAGAACGAGGGAAAAAGGAAAGCAAACTGAATATGTGTAATGGTATCTTTTGTAATAGATAGTACGTATTTTAGACAATGATATATATTATCTATCATGTAAGGAATTATAGTAAAGGTTACGTACTTGGGATTAGACTCTGATAAATGTAAATTAAGTTTGATTTTTATATTATTGTTATTATTATTAGTATTATTCCGCTCATAGAAATGGTATCGTGAAGTACTGAGTTCGGGTTTCAAGTACCTGAATTTTGGGGCGTCACAACATGGTATCAGAGCTTAGGGTTAAAAACCTTAGGTGGGTTAGACATTAGGCTATAACCGTGGAACAGAGGGAAACGTTGAAAATATAATTAACTCAAATAGAGTTTTAAAGAAGATGAATTGAATTAGTTCATCGTCAAATCAAATAAAAGATAACTTATATAAAACTATTAATTGTTGTGTGTATATATTAAGTGATAATCAAGATAGTTTGTGTGTAGATGTCAGATAAAAAAAGGATTAGGATACCCTCAAATTGTAAAGTAGAAGTCAACCTCCATAACCGAGCCAATATCGAAGTCAATAGCTGAAATAGAGACTCACATTGAAAGCTACCTCAATGAGGTGGTTTTTTTGGAAAGTATAGTACTGGACCCTGAAACGATAGTATAACTGATGGGTAAAGTATAGTTAAAGAATATGTGGTCAATGTCGAGTTCTTAAACTCATATGTTTGTGGTGAGTTCCTAAACTCATAATGTGTTGTAAGTTGGACGAACTAAGTATAGTTAAGTGTGAATGGATTATTGAGGATAATGGAAATATATAGAATACTAAGCAAATGATCATTAGTGAAGGCATAAGAAATAAGTGTTATTAGTATTACTTGAATATGTATGATTCTGTGTTATGTATATGATAGGTATGTTTGTATAAGGTAATATTTTTCAAATTTTGTATAAGTTGTGTCAGCGATTCCCGACTTTTGAGTCACAAAGGAATAGCGGATGATTAAAGCAATATGTGATATGGTATGTCAAGTGTATTGAGTATGAATTTATATGGGATTAATGAAATAAGTTGGTATAAAGATAGTAGTTAATTATATGAGTACTGGTTAATGCAGAAAACCAAATTTTCAAAATCTAATATTTTGAGTATATGATTATTCGAATAGAAAGTTTTGTGTTGTATGTTAAGCGTATACGATAAGGTTAAGAATGTAAGTTAATAAGGATAATTTATGATAATGCCGCCAAGACGAAAACGAAACCCAAGGACAGAAGAACCTGTCTGTGAGACCCCAGATTTTATGAATAAAGATTTAATTTTTTGAAATATTTTTATTTATTTTTTTATATTATGGTGTGGAATTGATATAATGTTATAGTTGTGGGTAATATTTATAAATTTTGCAAAGTACGTAAGTTGTTATATAATATTCGATTGGTTGGGGAATATTTTTTTACAAGGAATATTTAAAACAAAGCACAATCATTAGTGGACCCAAAAATGAATTATTATCGGATTGAGAAAATGACAAAATATTTTATGAAAATAACGGCGGAAGTTTTACCGTTAAGCTTATTTGAAACACCGGTGTTAAAAAAGTACGATGAATGGCGTGGTTGCATAGTAGCACACAGTATTGATTATTGATGCTTACGTGATAAGTCACCAAGTTTTGTTTTATTGGTATTATTAATGTAATAAAACAGAATACTTTTATAAAGTTATTCTGTAAATAGAATATATTATATTCTATTATGCATAGTGTTTAACATAGTAAAATCTTTTTATATAAAGCAGAGTACTTTTATAAAGTTATTCTATAAATAGAATATATTATATTCTATTATGCATAGTGTTGTATAGGTATGCATAGTGTTTTTCATAGTAAAATCTTTTTATATAAAAGCAGAATACTTTTATAAAGTTATACATTTTATTAGACAATAATTAGAATATATTATATTTTATTATGCATAGTGTTTTGCATAGTTGCATAGTGTTTTATAGTAAAATCTTTTATAAAGTTATTCGTTTTATTAGATTATAAATAGAATATATTATATTTTATTTAAAAGATTTTTCTTTAAATATGGATAGTCGATTAAAGTGAATCAATCTGGATAGTTCATGAGTTAGTTACTTATGCGATCTATTTTTCTATAAATAGAAGCTCATTCCTTCATTATTTCTTACGAATTCAATGAAACTCTAGAGAGAGAAACTATAGAGAGAAAGAAAAAAAGTGTTCTGCTACTTCACTACTTCTATATCTAGTACTCTTCTTCTTATGGTAGAGAATATTATTTGTTGTACTCATAAGGGGTATTCTTTCTTTCTTATTCATGAAGAGAACTTACATTATTCCATTCTTTATTATTACATTGGAATAACATCGTATCATGCTTGGGATACCCTATACTTGGTGAAATTCTTACATTATTCCATTCTTTATTCCGTCTTTATTATTACATTTGAATATCATATATCATGCATTTTCTATTTGAACTTGGTTAATCTTTATTATTATTACATTAGAATATATCGTACATACATGCATTTTACGTGGGACTGGTTTCGTCTTTATTAGTATACATTGGAATAAACATGTCATGTGAAGTACCGCATGCATGGTGATTTGTTGTTATTCCATTCTTTATTATTACATTGGAACATCACATCGGTGTGATTTTTGCACGACTTTGGTTCCGTTAATTATTATTTTATTGGAATAACTTTTGTATATCTGAGAAGTACCGCATGCATGGTGATTTCTTTTGTTATTCCATTCTTTATTATACTCGGTTGGTTAAAGTTTTGACTTCTATACTCCATGAAATTAGTGGAATATCCTTGATATTTGCGCTTCATCCGATATCTTTTCATGGAAATATTCTTGAGCATTCTTGAATTTTACTCTACAAAGCAAAGTATCATGTTGACAATTTGGACGTTATCAGTTCCTAGATAAATTAATTCTTGAACTTGTTTTATTGAATTCTTATATCATTGTTATCATCCTCATGTTTATTTTTTTTGGAAGTCATCTTTGGCTTGTAGTGCATAGATGGACTTGGTATGATTATGACCAGGGATTATTCGGTATAATCATAACCGTAATGTTACAAATGATGTGGAAAAAGTTCTCATTGGCCCGTAGTGCATTGATGGTCAGTTTTTGGTATGATTATGGCTATGGATTCTCTTTGGTAGTAGTAGCAAAGATGAAATGTTTTATGGCATGATCGGGATAGTTGATGAAAACATGATTATCTTTAGTAGTAGTGCATGGATAATTGTGGTCGTGATACTAAAGAATATCCTTGGCCGTAGTAGTGCGGGGATGATTTGATGATGTGGATTATTTATTAAATTTGAGTCTCGGTGATAAAAGTGATGAAAAACCTTTTAAATCATAAAAGATAGTAGATTTTATTCTCTACTTGACTCTTTTAATGGATTATTTGTTCATTGCAGTTAAACTTGATAGTTATTATATTTTATCGGTTTAACCTTTGTTGAAGGCTAACGATAAATTATTACGCATTATCTTAGTCATAATATTTCTTCTTGGGCTAGTTGAGCTCACCCTTTTTTTCGACTTTGTTCTCTTTGAAATGAGAACATGGTTGGGACTAGTCGGGGAGCAGAGTGATGGTCCTAGATGGTGCATTAGTAGTCCTCACTATTCTGTGAAATAGTGTGATAATAATTGTAATGAGGACTCCTTTTGAGTTTGTATACTCTCTAGTAGGCAATATTTGTATTCAAACGGACAGTTTATGTTTTGTCGTATTGTACACAACAGTTGTATTATTAAGTTATATTTGAATTCTGTACCATGTATCTGGCGACTCAAGATGGGTGACGTATACCTAATTTTTGGGGCGTCACAGTTGGTATCAAAGCTTAGGGATATGATCCCTGGCTAGGATGTGAGAATAGGACTAGGAGGGGAGAGACGGGGAATTCCTTCGCTAGTATGACCTACCTAAGTTTATTTGGTATTTAATTGGTCGGTCAGAGTATAGAGATAATATGTGATATGTTAATTAACCCTCGTTTTGTGGCAGTATTTGAAAACGGCATCTAAAAATGTTGAGATAAGCAATGGAGCACAGGAGACTGTTGATTCTCCACAGATCAATAATCAAGACAATGTGCAACAGGATGACGATAATCCTCTTGTAAACAACAACACTGATCAATTGACGAACGATGGTACGTTTAGGAGCTTTTTAGAATTCATGCAACATCAGGCGAAGATGGCTTCTGTTCATAATGCAGGAGGAAACAATGGCAACCCACGGTTGGTCACCGCTAAACAATTCAAGGAGTTGGGACCACCGGAGTTTTTTGGAAAGCCAGAACCACTTAAGGCGGAGATGTGGTTAAAGCAGATTGCCAAGATATTTGATGTCTTGGGATGCTCCGAGGAGCAAAAGGTTCCTTTTGCCACCTTTATGTTCCGTGAAGAGGCAGATCACTGGTGGGAATCGTAAAAGCGTGACTGAGGCACTCAAGATGTCTTGGGAGAAGTTCGAGAAATACATTCAATGACAAGTACTTTCCGAAAGCATTCGTCACATGAAGGAGGTGGAATTTATCAAGTTGGAGCAAAACAACATGGGTAGTGTCGCGATCTGAAACCAAGTTTAGAGTTATCCCGATTTGCATCCCATTTGGTTGATAATGAGGAGAGAATGATGCGAATGTTTCTAAGAGGTTTGAAACACGAGATACGTCAATATCTTATCTCTCATAAACTGTGTTTGTATTAGGATGTTGTTAATAGGGCTCGATTATTGGGCGCGATAATGAGTCAACCAAACCAAAAGAAGAGTAACGTGCAAATGATAATCTGGGGTGATTACTTGATCATCAAAGCGGTGATAATAAGCATGGAGGGAATCAACATGTTAGAAATGGTATCCACTTCGATGGTAATCATGGCCAAAACAATAAGAATGGACATTTTAAGAAGAGAAGGTTCAACAATGACGTAAAGACGTCGGCACCAACACCCGTTTCAATGGAAGAAGAATGACCATCGGTCGTATGTTTCAAATGCGGACAGGAGGGACACATCCATCCAAACTGTACGCAACAATCCAAAACGTGTTTTAATTGTGGAAGAGAAGGTCACCTAGCTCGATTTTATCGTATAGTGAAGTCAATTCCAGCTGGGATAGTGATGCCTAAGGATGTCCCAGACAAGCTAAAGCCGGTAGTTTAAGAGAGAGCATTTTTTTTTGTGACGAGGAACCTTAATAAAATTATCACGGGTATGTTAGTCATTAACTCTTGCGAAGTCTATACCGTGTTAAATACCGGTTCTACTTACTCTTTTATTTCACCTAGTTGTGTTCAATGTTTGAAGCTAACTCCGGAGAAGTTAGACTTTGATATATCTGTTGGGAGAAATCTTCGTTACCTCCACTATTTATAAATCTTGTTCAAATCAACACTTTCACGTTACTTGTCGATCGTATCTCTTTGAAAATACTTGCCTTTGATGTGATTTTAGGAATAGATTGGTTAACTACTCATCATGCTTTTAGTAAGGTTGTTAGCTTTCATATTCCTAACCAACCTGTTATGCGAATTCAAGAAACCAAACCACTAAAGTCAATCATTGTCATATCAAGCCATAAGTAAAGAGCCCCGATCCTTTCGTTGTTGACTTTCTTTATGTGGAATGCACCGAAGCCAGACTTTCTATAGGCGATGTCGTGAATGACGGTGGCAAGTTGATAGGTATCAATGTGACGTGATATCCAAGTCTGGATGAGGGTCACAATTTTGAATGATATTTTTATTGTTAATAAATTTCCTGAAGTATTCTTGAAGACTTCTTAGCCTACCCTAGAGCATGAAATCGAATTTTGTATTGACCCCGGTACAAAACCCATTTCTTAAACCCTCAAATATTTCTTCAACTAAAATGAATGTAACATGCGCATGAGCGACGCTCGATACATTGAAGATTACGATCGTACCATTCAATACCATCGTGGGAAAGCGAGCGTGGTAGGTGGTAGCGTTGAGTAGAAGATCGTATGCGTTTACGAGTGCGATGTTGTTAACACAAAGGCTCATTTCGTACGACTTACAAATGATGAAGATAGAGTTAAAGACTCTAGGAACCCAAGTGAAGATAACAAATATACGAGTATAATCGACTTTAATCGATAAAGTTAAAGCTGCTCAAGCTACAAACTCAGAGCTGATGAATGTGAAGAAGAAGGTTCAAGAGGACGTTATTTTAGAAGCAAGAATCGACGAAGAGAGGAAATCTCAACCCTCGATTTAATTAGCCCATTTAAAAGTCTCGATCGAGTAGGAACTATGGCTTATAGACTCGTTTTACCACCAAGTATGTCGCGTGTTCAAAACATTTTTTTTAACGTATCGATGTTACGTAAATATTTGGACTACCGAACCACATTATTAATTTAGAACTGGATGAGATAGCAGAAGATTTAATGTATGAGGAGATACGTGTTAAAATCTTGGATATGAAGAATCGTATTCAACACGCAAAGGTTATACCTCAAGAGTTGGAGTTTGAAATGAAGTCGAGGTATCCTCACATTGACATATAGTAAGTCGTCACGTAAATTTCGAGGGCGAAATTTCATAAAGAGGGGAGATTGTGAGACCCCAGATTTTATGAATAAAGATTTAATTTTTTCAAAATATTTTTATTTTTTTTAATATTATGGTGTGGAATTGATATAATGTTATAGTTGTGGGTAATATTTATAAATTTGTAAAAAGTATGCAAGTTGTTATATAATATTCGATTGGTGGGGAATATTTTTTTTTCGGGGAATATTAAATACAACGACACAATCATTGGTGGTCCCCTAGCGGAATTATTATGGGATTGAAAGCGACAAAAATATTTTATGAAAATAACGATGGAAGTTTTACTGATTAATCTTTGTTGAAACACTACGGTGTTAAAAAATGCGATGTCTGGCGTGGTTGCATAGTAGTACTGCGGTATTGATTATTGATGCTTACGTGATAAGTCACTTTCGGTTTTGTTTTATTGGTATTATTAATGTAATAAAACAAAAAAATACTTTTATAAAGTTATTCTATAAATTAATATATTATATTCTATTATGATATAGTGTATCTAAAATATTAGTGTTTTGCATAGTAAAATCTTTTATATAAAACATAATACTTTTATAAAGTTATTCTATAAATAGAATATATTATATTATATTATGCATAGTGTTGTATATAATAGTGTTTTCATATAGTAAAATATTTTTATATAAAATGCAGAATACTTTTATAAAGTTATCTATTTTATTAGACAATAATTAGAATATATTATATTTTATTATGCATAGTATTTGCATAGTGCCTGCATAGCGTTTGCATAGTAAAATCTTTTATAAAGTTATTCGTTTTATTAGATTATAAATAGAATATATTATATTTTATTTAAAAGATTTTGCTTTAAATATGGACCGTCAGATTAAAGTGAATCAATCTGGACCGTTTATGAGTTAGTTACTATGCAGTTCCTTTTTCTATAAATAGAAGCTCATTCCTTCATTATTTCTTACGAATTCACTGAAACTCTAGAGAGAGAAACTATAGAGAGAAAGAAGAAAAGTGTTCTGCTACTTCACTACTTCTATATCCAGTACTCTTCTTCTTAAGGTAGGGAATATTATTTGTTGTACTCATAAGGGTTATTCTTTCTTTCTTATTCATGAAGAGAACTTCTGTTATTCCATTCTTTATTATTACATTGGAATAACTTTTGTATCTGTGGGATACCTTATACTTGGTGAAATTCTTCTATTATTCCATTCTTTATTATTATTTGTTGGAATATCATATATCTGTGCATTTTTGCTGGGACTGGTTTAAAATCTTTATTATTATTACATTGGAATATATCATATGCATGCGCGCGTTACATGGGACCTAGTTAAAATCTTTATTATTATTACATTGGAATAACTTTGTCATACGAAATACCGCATGCATGGTGATTTCATTGTTATTCCATTCTTTATTATTACATTGGAACATCCTCAGCCGATTGTGATTTCGCGCTTTGACCTGGTTAGATTAATTATTATTCTGTTGGAATAACTCGTCATCATGCGAAGTACCGCATGCATGGTGATTTCTTTTGTTATTCAATTCTTTATATACTCAGTTGGTTAAAGTTTTGACTTCTATACTCCATGAAATTAGCGGAATATCCTTGATATTTGTGCTTCATCCAGTATCTTTTCATGGAAATATTCTTCTGAGCATTCTTGAATTTTACTCTACAAAGCAGTATCATGTTGACAATTTGGACGTTATCAATTCCTAGATAAATCAATTCTTGAACTTGTTTTATTGAATTCTTATTTCATTGTTATCATGCTCATGTTTATTTTTTTTGAAAGTCATTTGTGGCCTGTAGTGCATAGATGGACTTGGTATGATTATGACCAGGGATTATTCGGTATAATCATAACCGTAATGTTAAAAATGATGTGGAAAAAGTCCTCATTGGCCCGTAGTGCATTGATGGATAGTTTTTGGTATGATTATGGCTATGGATTCTCTTTGGTCGTAGTGCAAAGATGAATTGTTTTATGGCATGATCAGGACCGTTGATGAAAACATGATTATCTTTAGCCGTAGTGCATGGATAATTCGTGGTCGTGATACTAAAGAATATCCTTGGATAATTTGATGATGTGGATTATTATTGTGGATTATTTATTAAGTGAGTCCGGTGATAAAAGTGATGAAAAACCTTTTAAATCATAGAAGATAGTAGATTTTATTCCCTACTTGACTCTTTTAATGGATTGTTTATTTCGGCTGCTGATTAAACTTGATAGTTATTATATTTTATCGGTTTAAACTTTGTTGAAGGCTAACGATAAATTATACGCATTATCTTAGTCATAATATTTCTTCTTGGGCTAGTTGAGCTCATCCTTTCTTTCTTTGTTCTCTTGAAATGAGAACGTAAATTTGGGACTAGTCGGGGAGCAGTGATGGTCCTAGATGGTGCATTAGTAGTCCTCATTATTACGTGAAATAGTGTGATAATAATTGTAATGAGGACTCCTTTTGAGTTTGTATACTCTCTAGTAGACAATATTTGTATTCAAACTCACAGTTTATGTTTTTTGTCGTATTATACGACAGTTGTATTATTAAGTTATATTTGAATTACGTACCATGTATCTGGCGACTCAAGATGGGTGATGTATACCTAATTTTGGGGAGTCACATCAACAAAGCCGAAGACAACCGGACCCGATCTGTAACTTTCATTACGAATATGGACGATCAAGCTATGCAGAACGAAATACCAGTCGAGGGAAGATCAGCCAGATAATCAATCGACGAACGTCAAAGACTTCAAGGCGGTCGTATTGTCAGGATTTAGAGGATCAACTGACCCTGTAGAAGCGTTTGTGATAGCTAGGATAACGAAGGAGCAAAAGATAGTTTTATCACCTATACGATAAAAGGAAATGAGATAAAGGGCAAGTCTGCGTGATTTAAGTGTGAATCAATGAAGTATAAGGTGGAAGACTGTCCAAGAAGGAGAAGGGAGGTAAGGAATGCGAATACGGGAAAAAGGCAGCAGGACATTGGCGACAATGGGACCAACATCAACAAACAAACCAACGAAATCAACCGCAATCGTCTTCAACCTAATTGTTCAAGATATCGTGGCAGCCGGGGATGCAACTCCAGGTATTATTCTAATCAATATTATTTTATTATATATTATTTTCTTATATATAGTAAAATTATTTTATAAATTATTTTGAAGGAGGAATTTGAGTTCTTTTAGGAATCAAATTTTCGTTTAATCAGATAGATAAGCTTTATGTGAATAGTTAAAGATCAGTTCAATCAATTTTGATCGAGATCAACTTGCAATGATTGTGTATGCTATGTACCTTGGTATGTATAAGTTTTAAAACGGTGATTCCGGGGACGGAATCTTTATAAGGGAGGGTGAAAGTAACAACACGATAATTTCTATATAAATAAATCAAAAATTTTGCGTATAATTATTTTTTTTATTTTAAAGATGAGGATTTATACAAGATAATGTGACGCCCCCAAAATTAGGTATACATCACCCATCTTGGGTAGTCAGATACATGGTACAGAATTTAAATACAACTTACTAATATAACTGTCGTGTACAATACGACATAAACTGTGAGTTTGAATACAAATATTGTCTACTAGATATTATACAAACTCAAAAGGAGTCCTCATTACAATTATTATCACACTATTTCACAGAATAGTGAGGACTACTAATGCTATCCTCTGGACCATTACTCCGTTCCCCGACTCGTCCCAGCTATGTTCTCATTTCCTGAAGAGAACAGTGAAAGAAAGGGTGAGCTCAACTAGCCCAATAAGAAATATTATGACTAAGATATGCCGAATAAATTATCAATAGCCTTCAACAAGTGTTATCTCGATAAAATATAATAAACATCAAGTTTAAACTGCGGTGGAACAAGCAATCCATTAAAAGAGTCAAGTAGAAAATAAAATCTACTATCTTTTATGATTTAAAAGGTTTTCATCATTTGTTATATTTGAGACTCACTTTAATAAATAATCCACATCATCGAATCGAATCCCCCACACTACTACCAAGGATATTCTTTAGTATCACGACCACAATTATTCATGCACTACTGGCCAAGAATAGTTGTGTATTCATTAATGGTCATGATCATGCCAACAAATCGGTCCATCAATGCACTACGACCATCGAGGATTTTTATCACATCATTTGTAACATTACGGTCATGATTACACAGAATAGTCTCTCGGTCATAATCATACCAAGTCCATCTATGCACTGAAGCCGCAGATGACTTTCAACATAATATAAACATGAGGATGATGACAATGATATAAGAATTCAATAAAACAAGTTCAAGAATTATTTTATCCAGAATTATTAACGTCCAAATTATCAACATGATATCTTGTTTTGTAGAGTAAAATTCATGAATTATTAACGCCCAAATTATCAACATGATCTTTGTTTTGTAGAGTAAAATTCAAGAATGATCGAGAAGAATATTTCAGAAAAGATCTTTGGATGAAACGCAAATATCAAGGATATTCCACTAATTTCATGGAGTATAGAAGTCAAAGTTTTAACTTATTTGGGTATAATAAAGAATGGAATAACAAAAGAAATCACCATGCATGCGGTACTTCAGCAGGCGAGTTATTCCAAGAATAATAATAATGGAACCGGTCGGTGAAATTCACAACCAAGCAGGATGTTCCAACGAGAATAATAAAGATGGAACGATCCGGTGTAAAACACACGAGATAGGATGTTCCAACGAGTAATAATAAAGAGCGGAACCGGTCGGTGTAAAACACATGCATGAGGATGTTCCAACATAATAATAAAGAGCGGAACCGGTCCGTGTGTAAAACACATGATGAGGATGTTCCAACAAAATAATAATAAAAGCGGAACCAGGTCGGGTGTAAAACACATGCAGACAGGATGTTCCAATGAGAATAATAGAAGAATGTCACCAAGTATAGGGTAAACCACGTATCAAAAGTTATTCCAATGAATAATAAGCAATGGAATAACAACAGTTCTCTTCATGAATAAGAAAGAATAACACCCCTTACTTTTGGTAGGAGATTGAATCTGCGCAGAGTGTAGTAACAAAATACTCTTCTTCTTTCTCTCTTATTTCTCTATACTTTCTCTCTCTAAAGCTTGAATGAATTCGTGAAAATAATGAAGCACTAGGCCTCTATTTATAGAAGATTTCTAGCTTAGCCCCTACTATGTGAAAAGGCAAGTGGCTTGACGGTGGTGATGTGAAAAGAAAAGTGGTTCGGCGCTTTTGTAATGTGAAACGACAAGTGGTTCGGCCTTTGTAATGTGAAACGACAAGTGGTTTGACGCTTGTAATGTGAAACTGACAAGTGGTTTGGACGCTGGTAAAGGTAATTACTATTGACGAAGGTAATTACTATTCACAAGGGTAATTACTATTGTGAAGGTAATTACTATTGGACGAAAGTAAATACTATTGACGAAGGTAATTACTATTCACAAAGGTAATTACTATTATTATTGAAGAGACTCTTAGATGATGACATATGGGCCCCCATAAAATAATCAAACTTACCACAAGCGTCTCATAATGAGACTCTTTATATACATTAAAGATTGAATAAATATTACCAAAAATCATTTTATTTTTAATCAACACATTTTAATCTTTCAACAATTATTAATCATTTATAACTTGTCGTCTCAATTAATAATATAACATATTATATGAGATGATAATCGTGACAATAATTGAATCAATAATATAAGAAATATGATCAAGAATTATCGTATAGCAATAATTGAGCATAAGCAGAGTGACTTCTCACGTAAGTATCAATAATCAATACCGTGTGCTACTATACAACTCACGCGTAGACATCGTGCATTTTTTACTACCGGGTAGTTCAACAGTTTTAACGGTAACACCTCCATAGTTATTTTTATAAAATATTTTTGTCGTTTTCTCAATCCAAACAATAATTACATTATGGGGTCCACCAATGATTGAGTAGTTATACGAATATTCCCTAACAAAAGAATATTCCCAGACCAAACGAATATTTTATAACAACTTGCATACTTTGCAAAATTTATAAATATTACCCACAACTATAACATTATATCAAATTTATTCCATAATATTCAAAAATAATATTTATAGAAAATTCATCTTTATTTATAATAGCTGGGGTCTTACAACCTCCCCTTCTTATGAAATTTTGCCCTCGAAATTAGAAGTGCGATACACGGTATGTCGAAGAGGTAAGGATACCTTGATTTCATTTCAGATTCTAACTCCCAAGTCATTTCCTCAACATCGTGGTTCCTCCACAAAACTTTAACTTGAGGTATAACCTTGGAGCGTAGAATATGTTCCTTCTTATCCAAAATTTGAACAGGAACCTCTTCATACGTCAAATCTTTCGCTATTTCGTCCGGTTCTAACTCAATAATATGGTTCGGGTCTTTCACATATTTACGTAACATGGATATGTGAAAAACGTTATGAACACGAGACATATTTGGCGGTAAAGCGAGTCTATAGGCCACAGTTCCTACTCGATCGAGGATTAAAAATGGATAGATGAATCGAGGATTAAGTTTTCCTCTCTTTCCAAATCTTGTAACTCCTTTCCATGGAGCAACTCTTAACAACACATGATCTCCTATATCGAATTCCACGTCCTTTCGATGAAGATCAGCATAACTCTTTTGTCGATTTTGTGAGGTTTTTATACGTTGTCGGATCGTTTGAATCTTTTTAAGTAGTCATACGTACCAACTCCGGTCCCAACAACGTTGCTTCACCCACCTCATCCCAAAGATATCTTTGGAGAATGACACTTTCTTCCATACAACGCTTGAATGGAGCCATGCCAATACTTGCTTGATAAGCTGTTGTTGTAGGAAAACTCCACCAATGGTAAGAACTTGTCCCAACTCCCTTGAAATCAAGGACACGAGTCTTAATAGATCTTCAAGAGTTTGAATAGTCCTCTTCAACTGTCGTCCGTCCGATGCGAGGATGATATCCGAAAGCTAAATCGTGAAAGTCTGTGCCCATAGCTTTTTGCAAACTAACCCAAAATCGTGAAGTGAATCTTGGGTCTCGATCGAAACTATGGATACTAGCATACCATCTTGAGTCTTACAATCTCGTTTATGTACATACTGAGCAAGAGGCGTTCAAGTGTATAAGTTTCTCGATCGGTAGAGAAATGAGCGGACTTGGTCAATCTATCAACAATGACCCAAATCGCATCAATGCCTTGAGAAACCTTAGGAAGACCCCAGAATGAAATCCATGGTAATGTGCTCTACTTCCATTCTAGAATTTCAAGTGGTTGTAATGGACCTTTTGGTACTTGATGCTCCGCTTTAACTCGTTGACAAGTTAGACACACTTGAGATAAACAGTGCTATCTCTCTCTTCATATTGCTCCACTAAAATGTATGACGAATATCATGATACATTTTGGTACTCCCGAGATGGATTGCAAATGGTGTATTGTGCGCTCCATCATGATATTATACTTTAAATCCGGGTTGTTAGGAACACAAAGTCCGGAGTTGACTCGAAATATTCCTTCTTCATCGATTCTTGCTTCCTAAGATAGCACCTTCTTGTACTTTCTTCCTCATACGCATCAGCTCCAGTGCGTAGCTTGAAAGCAACTTTAACTTTATCGATTAAAGTCGGTTCTACTCGTATACTGCGCTATCATCACATGCGTCCACAGAGTCTTTAACTCTATCTCCATCCTTTGCAAGTCACACAAAATGGGCCTTTGCGTTGACAATATCGCTTTTCGTACTTGCATATGATTTTCTACTCAATACGTCACTACGACGTTAAGCTTTTCTAGGATGGTATTGGATGGTATGATCATAATCTTTCAACAGTTCTAGCCAACGTCGTTGTCGCATGTTGAGTTCCTTTTGAGTGAAGAAATATTTGAGGCTTTTATGATCCGTAAAGATCTCCACTTTCTCCCCATACAAGTAATGCCTCCAAATTTTAAGTCAGAAAACAATAATACCGCTAACTCTAGATCATGAGTAGGATAATTCCTCTCATATTCTTTGAGTTGTCACGAGGCATAAGCTATAACTTTTCCATGTTGCATGAGAACACATCCCAACCCTTTGCCCGAAGCATCACTGTAGATGACAAATCCCTCCGAGCCAGATGGTATTATCAGAACAGGTGCTGAAATAAGTCTCCTCTTGAGTTCTTGAAAACTCCTCTCACATTCTTCGCTCCAACCGAACTTTGTATCTTTCCAAGTCATTTGAGTCGATGGAGTAGCGATTCGAGAAAATCCTTCCACGAATCTCCGATAATAACCAAGAAAACCGAGAAAGCTACGTGCTTGATCATCGATTTAGGTTGTTCCGACTTTGAATAGCTTCAATCTTTCTTTGGGTCAATAGATATTCCATGACTTGATACCACGTGCCCAAGGAATGCTACTTCTTCAAGCCGAACTCACATTTCTTTAACTTGGCATAAAGCTTATATTCACGAAGCTTTTGGAGTGTCAGCCTTAAGTGTTGCTTATGATCTTCACGGCTTTTGGAATAAATAAGGATGTCATCAATAAAGACGACCACAAAGTGATCTAAATATTCCTTGAATACTCGGTTCATCATATCCATGAAGGTAGCGAGGAGCATTAGTCAATCCAAAGGACATGACTAGGAATTCATAATGCCCGCATCGGAGTTTCGAAAGCCGTCTTTGGAATGTCGCGGTTCTAATCTTCAATTGGTGATATCCAGAACGAAGATCAATCGTTGAAAAGAATTTGGCTCCTGCAATTTGGTCAAACAGGTCATCAATACGTGGCAATGGATACCTATTTTGATGGTGACATGATTCAACTCCCGATAATCAATACAAAGTCGCATACTCCCATCTTTCTTCTTCACGAATAGAGCAGAGCACCCCAAGGAGAAGTACTAGGGACGAATAAAGCCAATGTCTAACAATTCCTGCGGTTGGGTCTTTAACTCCTCGAAGTTCAATAGAGCCATTCGATATGGGGCTTTGGAAATGGGTTTTATCTGGGTTCAAGGTCGATACACAATTTAATTTCACGCTCAGGGGGTAGGCCAGGAAGTTTTTCAGGGAATACGTCAAGAAATTTATTAACAATAGAAATATCGTTCAAAACTGACGTATTTTTGTTTAAATCTATGACATGAGCTAAGAAAGCTTGACATCCGTTTTTCAATAAACGAATAGCTTTATGGCTTGAGATGACCGTGATTGATTTTAATGTTTGGTCGTTTGAATTCGCATAATAGGTTGATTAGGAATATGAAAGCTATCAACCTTACGAAAACAATCAATTTTTTTATGATAAGTAGTTAACCAATCAATCCCTAGAATCACGTCAAAATGCAAGTATTTTTAATGAAATAAGATCGACAGGTAATGTGAGGGTACCGATTTGAACCAAACAAGACTTATAAATAGTGGATGAAATGAAGGTTTCTCCCAACGGAGTTTCCACAGATAAGTCAAAGTCTAATTTCTCCGGAGTCAAATTTAATCGATGAGCGCAAGTAGGAGAAATAAAAGAATGGGTAGAACCGGTATCAAATAAAGTATAGACTTCATTAGAGTTTATGATAAGCTTACCCGTGATGACCTCATTCGGATTCCTTGCTCTTTGGGAGGTCACAACAACGCCTCTCTCCTTTACTTCTACCGGTTTTGACTTTTACGGGACGACCTTTGGTGCCTTCATCCTAGTTGAATTTGTCTTTGAACGACAAAATCGAGCTAAGTGACCTTCTCTTCCACAATTATAACATGCTTTGGAATGGCATGGCGTGATTTGGTGATGTGTCCCTCTCCTCCGCATTTGAAGCATATGATAGGTGGTCTTTCTCCTTCCTTAACAACGGGTCTTTGGTCTTGACGACTTTCCATCATTGTTGAATCTCCTTTTCTTGAAATGTCCATTCTTATTGTTTTGGCCTACGATTACCACCAAGTGGTTACCATATCTGGCTTTGTTGATTCCCTCCACGCTTGTTGTCACCGCTCGATGACTACTCTCATTTGGTATTATAATTTTGCTTTTTGCCGCTCTTTTAGTTAGCGTTGACTCATTATCGCGCTCCACTAAGCGAGCCCTATTTACAACATCATCGAATACAAACACGGTTTATGAGAAATAAGATGTTGGCGTATCTCCGACTTCAAACCTCTTATAAACATTCGCGCCATTCTCTCTTCATTATCCACCAATTGGGACGTAAACCGTGATAACTCCGTAAATTTTGCCTCGTATTGCGACACGGTCATATTGTTTTGTTCCAACTTGATAAACTCCACCTCCTTCATTATGGCGAATACTTTCGAGGAAAGTATTTGTCGTTGAACGACTCTGGAACTTCTCCCAAGATATATCTTGACAATGAAAGTTGAGTACGTTTTACCGATTCCCATCGATGTCGCCTCCCTCCGCGCAACATAAAAGCGTGAAAAGGAACCTTTTGCTCCTCGGAGCATCCCAAGACATCAAATATCTTGGTAATCTGCTTTATCCATGCTTCCGCCAGAAGTGGTTTTGGCTCTCCCTTAAACTCCGGTGGTCCCAGCTCCTTGAATTGTTTAGCGGTGATCGCCCGAGAGTTTTCCGTGTTTCCACCTACGTTTTGGACAGGAGTCGCTCTCGCCTGCTGTTGCATAAATTGCATAAAGCCTCTGAACATTTGATTCATCATCATTTGGTCAGTGTTGTTGTTTGCATGAGGATTGTCGCCTTCCTGATGTACATTATCCCGATTATTGATATGTGGTGAATCAACGATCGCCTGCGCTCCATTGCTATTCTCAACATTCTTAGATGTCATTTTCAGATACTGCCACAAAACAAAAGGTTAATTGACATGTAACAAATTATCCCTATCTTCTGACCAACCAATAAAATAACACATAAACTTAGGTAAGTCATACTAGCGAAGGTATTCCCCGTCTCTCCCCTCCTAGTACTATTCTCACATCTTAGCTAGGGATCATATCCCTAAGCTCTGATACCAACTGTGACGCCCCCAAAATTAGGTATACATCACCCATCTTGGGTAGTCAGATACATTGTACAGAATTTAAATACAACTTACTAATATAACTGTCGTGTACAATACGACATAAACTGTGAGTTTGAATGCAAATATTGTCTACTAGATATTATACAAACTCAAAATGAGTCCTCATTACAATTATTATCACACTATTTCATAGAATAGTGAGGACTACTAATGCTATCCTCTGGACCATTACTCGTTCCCAGGACTCGTCCCGGCTATGTTCTCATTTCACAAGAGAAACGGTGAAAGAAAGGGTGAGCTCAACTAGCCCCCGATAAGAAATATTATGACTAAGATAATGCGAATAAATTACCAATAGCCTTCAACAAAGTGTTAAAGCGATAAAATATAATAAACATCAAGTTTAAGCTGCAGTGGAACAAGCAATCCATTAAAAGAGTCAAGTAGAAAATAAAATCTACTATCTTTTATGATTTAAAGGTTTTCATCATCTTTGTTATATTTGAGACTCGACTTTAATAAATAATCCACATCATCGAATCACCCCACACTACTGACGAGGATATTCTTTAGTATCACGACCACAATTATTCATGCACTACGGGCCGAGAATAGTTGTGTATTCATTAATGGTCATGATCATGCCAACAAGCTGTCCATCAATGCACTACTGACCCATCGAGGATTTTATCACATCATTTGTAACATTACGATTCATGATTACACCGAATAGTCTCTCGGTCATAATCATACCAAGTCCATCTATGCACTACAGGCCACAGATGACTTTCAACATAATATAAACATGAGGATGATGACAATGATATAAGAATTCAATAAAACAAGTTCAAGAATTATTTTATCCAGAATTATTAACATCAAAATTATCAACATGATCTTTGTTTTGTAGAGTAAAATTCAAGAATTATTAACGTCAAATTATCAACATGATCTTTGTTTTGTAGAGTAAAATTCAAGAATGATCGGAAGAATATTTCCATGAAAAGATCTTTGGATGAAACGCAAATATCAAGGATATTCCACTAATTTCATGGAGTATAGAAGTCAAAGTTTTAAACCATTTGGGTATAATAAAGAATGGAATAACAAAAGAAATCACCGTGCATGCGATATTCGCATGCAGATAAAGTTATTCAACAGAATAATAATAACGGAACCGGTCGGTGAAATTCACACAAGCGGGATGTTCCAACAGAATAATAAAGATGGAACCAGATCCGGTGTAAAACACATGAGATAGGATGTTCCAACAGAATAATAAAGAGCGGAACCAGTCCGGTGTAAAACACATGCACAGGATGTTCCATAATAAAAATAATAATAAAAACGGAACAGGATGTCAACAAAAAAATAATAATATAAAACACCGGTGTAAAACATGACGAGGATGTTCCAATGAGAATAATAGAAGAATGTCACCAAGTATAGGGTAAACCACGTATACTGAGTTATTCCAACAGAATAATAAGCAATGGAATAACAACAGTTCTCTTCATGAATAAGAAAGAATAACACCCTTACTTTTGGTAGGAGATTGAATCTTTGCGCATTAGTGTAGTAACAAAATACTCTTCTTCTTTCTCTCTTATTCTCTCTATACTTTCTCTCTCTAAAGCTTGAATGAATTCGTGAAAATAATGAAGCACTAGGCCTCTATTTATAGAAGATTTCTAGCTTAGCACCTACCATGTGAAAAAAGTGGCTTGACTTATTTGGTGATGTGAAAAGAAAAGTGGTTCGGCCGCTGTAATGTGAAAGGACAAGTGGTTCGGCCTTTTGTAATGTGAAACGACAAGTGGTTTGGCGCTTTGTAATGTGAAACGGCAAGTGGTTTGACGCTGGTAAAGGTAATTACTATCTATTGAAGGTAATTACTATTCACAAGGGTAATTACTATTGACGAAGGTAATTACTATCGACGAAGGTAAATACTATTATTGTGAAGGTAATTACTATTCACAAAGGTAATTACTATTGTGAAGAGACTCTTAGATGATGACATATGGGCCCCCATAAAATAATCAAACTTACCACAAACGTCTCATAATGGAGACTCTTTATATACATTAAAGATTGAATAAATATTACCAAAAATCATTTTATTTTTAATCAACACATTTTAATCTTTCAACAATTATTAATCATTTATAACTTGTCGTCTCAATTAATAATATAACATATTATCTGAGATGATCTTTGTGACAATAATTGAATCAATAATATAAGAAATATGATGCAAAGAATTATTGTAGTAATAATTGAGCATAGTGAGTAACTTCTCACGTAAGCATCAATAATCAATACCGCAAGTGCTACTATACAACTACGCGTATTATTGTACTTTTACTCTTAGGGTAGTTCAACAGCTTTTTAGCGGTAACACCTCGCCGTTATTTTTATAAAATATTTTTGTCGTTTTCTCAATCCGACAATAATTTGTTGTGGGGTCCACCAATGATTGAGTAGTTATGCGAATATTCCTAACAAAAAAGAATATTCCCAACCAAACGAATATTTTATAACAACTTGCATATTTTGCAAAATTTATAAATATTACCCACAACTATAACATTATATCAAATTTATTCCATAATATTCAAAAATAATATTTATAGAAAATTCATCTTTATTTATAATATTTGGGGTCTTACAGATAAAGCGTAAGTATTTATCGATAAATAAAAAAAATAATATTTATTAGATGAATATTTACAAATAATTTTATTTTAGAAATTATTGATTATTATAAAGTTTATTCTTTTAATAATTAATTTTATAGTAAAAATATTTTAATTATTTATTTTCCATTAAAATATAATTATATATTATTTAAATAATATATGAAATGATTATTAAAATTAGTATAACAATTAATCTATTTTAATATATGAATTTATGCTAGTTTAATTAAGTTAATTATTTTAACTTAATTAATAATGTTAAATATGAATAACAAATCGGATATGGAATTCAAACCCTAATTCTTGATTTTTATCAAGGAATGAGAATAATAATATTATATTATTATTTATGCGTGTTATAGATGTGTCTTGTATGTGTGTAATGTTAATGTGTGGAACAGTTTTTAATGTATTATGACTAAACCCAAATATTAATATATTTAACCCTATTTTGAAATTTAAAGGGAAATTCAAGATTTTTATATAATTGTGATATATGATTTATGTTGTATATAATGTTATGATTAATTAGGTAAACCCTAATTAATAGTTAGAAATCCTAGTTAGCAAATCAAGAAAACCCTAGTAATATTTTTTATAAAACATAGTTCGTAAGTCAGTTAAAACTTTACAATCTGCTAAGCCATCCTGTTATGTTGCATATGATATGTATTGTAGAATTTAATGCTAATTATGGGAAAACCCTAATTAGTAATTACAAACCCTGATTTTGAAAACCCTAAATAATATTTATAAACCCTAATTAATTAGAAACCCTAATTAATTAAGAACCCTAATTACTAAATTTGGAAACCCTAGTTTGAAACTCAATTATGAGTTAGAAACGGTTATGTAACTGTGCTAAATGAATTATGTTAAGTATTATAGAATTTAATGTTAATTAGAGAAACCCTAATTAATATTTAGAAATTCAAATTTCTAGAAACCCTAATTTCTAAATTAGTAACCCTAATTTACTAAAACGAAACCCTAATTGTTAATTGTAATCCTTAATGCTAATTAGTGGACGTCAAACCCTAATGTTCATGTATAATATAATTAGGTAACCTAATCTAATTAGGAAACCCTAATTTTCATTTTTAGAAACTAAAATTTAATTTATTTTTTTATTTTAAACCCTAAATAAAAATTCTAGAAATCAAATTTTTGTTAACCTTAGGGTTAAACCCTAAGGTTCAAACCCTAAGGGTTTGCCAAGTTTACAATTATGCCCTTAAATTCTCAAGTGAAAAGACCAAAATGCCCCTCTTGCATTATTTGAGCTAACTTGAATATCTAGCAATAATTGGAGTGGTTGGCCAACTCTTGACCAACCACGTGACACATATCCATTAAAATCTTAGCAAAATCAGCAGCCATAGCTCAGCCTTCATTACAAGTCATTGTATAAATAGAATTAGAGAGAGAAAATGTTACATTATTGCTCATTTATGCACAACTCTCTTCCAAGACCCCCCCACGAAATCCACTAACAAATCAGAAGCAAGAATAAAAGATTTGATCAAAAGAGGTTGAACCCTAACTTGAAAATATGTCCATCGATCTGATGTTAGATGTTAGTTTTTTTGTATTATATATGTTATATGTAGTGTAAATAAATGATTTGGGTTGGTATTTAGTGGATCCATAACATCTAGATTCACGAAATAAGAGTTTTCAAAAATCTGGAAAATTTTTAAAATGTCTCTGACAGTCAATGTCAAATCGTGTAGATCACTTTCTGTTTATGTTTTTGTACGTTTAAAGGTTTGTATGTGAAGTATGTTATGTGGTCTGTCATCTGGAAGTGGAATCATGGCTATTCCATGTCCAAATTTCATTTTATTGTTGGTCAAACCTAGTTGACCGAGCTTGACCAAACGATTTCTGGGTAACCCAGAAATCCATAGGCAGCGTCTGACATGATTTTGTAACGCCCAGATCTTTCTGTTATTAGTTGTTCGGTTTCTGTTGTTATAACAATGTTGTGGTATGTTATATGGAATTCAGGTTAAGACTTTTAGATCCTTGAAATAATGATTTTAATACTTGAAAAATCATTTAAAATTATATTATGATATTAGAATATATTTTGAGTTATTTTTAATGACTTTTAATATTTTGTGATGAAATTCATTAATAAATTAATATTAATTATAATTGAGTTATTTACTAAATGAATTAAATAAATTAATTAAAAATTATATTATTATATTAAAAATCATTTTAAATAATAATAAGGTATTTAAAAATATTTTAAGTTATAAAATATAACTTTTAATATTTAAAGGTAAATTTCATTAATTAATTATTATTAATGATATTAAGTTTATGTAATAATTATATTAAATAAATTAATTTAAAATGATTTTATTAATATAAAAATCATTTTAAATGAAAATAAAGTGTTTAAAGATATTTTAAGTTATAAAATATAACTTTTAATATTTAAAGGATAATTTATTTAATAAATGATATTAATTTAATATTAATGATATTGAATTTATTTAATAATTATATTAAATAAATAGTTTAAAAATGGTTTTACTTTTTTAAAAATCATTTAAAAGGAAATAAATGAATTAAAAATATTTTAAGTTATAATTAATGACTTTTAATATTTCAATAAATAATGCATTAATATTTTAATATTAATGGTAATTATTTAAAAATGATTGTAATTGTTTTTAAAATCATTTAAGGGTAATATAAATACTTTAAAAATATTTTAAGTTATTATAAATAACTTTAATATTTTGACAATGGTTTCATTAATAGTTTAATATTAATTAAATATTAATGATAATAGAATTGTTTAATATTTAAATCATTTAATAATGATTCCGATGATTGAAAATTCATGATAAATTATAATAAATATTTTAAAATTATATTAAGTCATTTAAAAATAATATGACTGATACTAAGTTATAAGATAGAGTCTTAGACTCGATAATTACCCGATAAAGTTGTTGGTACACCGACATGTTTCAGAAATTGATCTGGACTTAGATAATTTGATTAGATATGTGTGTATTTGTGATTCAATGGTTGTTAAACATATGTGATAATGTGATTAGGTTATGTAATGACTGCAATAAGCAGTGCTATGTGTTATAGTATGTTATTCCTAATCGAGCAAATGATCTTATTACTGATAGGTGTTATATAAAGATAGAACTAAGTTACGAACTGTAAGCAGTGCATCAGGCAAGTATCTTACCTTTGCATTTCCTTTATGCAATGGACATGAGTAAGAAGTTTCAGAATTATATTATTATTATGCTATATTATTAACCCTATTGTGATATATTCTATCAACATGTTAGTATATGATAATTCAGATATATATTATGTTCGTTAATTTCTATATATGGTTATACAAGTGTCCCCACTTGGAAAAATAATTGTATTTAATCACATATTGGTATATATATATATATATATAAGTTGTCCAAGCAATTTGATCAGCTAGACAAAAATTTCAAAATGTCGTTGAATATGATAAAAACCTTTTTGTATCCAATCAAATTGTTTTGGTTCGGATTCCAGACTAAGTATGAACATCCCGATCAATGGAAAACTTTTATGAGCCCAAGGCGGACAGAGTGAACGATAATATCGTTCTTGTAATGTAGTATTGATCAATACAGGGAAAATATTGGGCAGATCACCCTCGTGCCTGTAAGTTATGACGATTTGCAGATGAAGTTCTGCTAAACCTTAGCGAAAACTAAAAACAATGTTCATAATCTGTCGACTAATACCTATATATATACTTAATACGTAGTTTCAAAAAATTTGGGATAGAATTGTTATGTTGTTATTATCGGTTCAGTTTACTTTAATAACCATGATATACATGCAAAGTGCTATATTCAAAAGAGTTAGAACTGTGATGCCCCCAAAATATGTCCATTCCATCCAACCCATTCTGAGTCGCCAAATACATGGTACAAAAATAACTACAACTTTATTATTACAACATATAAACTATGAGTTTAAATACAGATATTGCCATCTAGACAATATCCACACACAAATAAATCCCCATCATAATTATTGATACATTATTTTACAAAAAAATGGTGAGGACTACTAAACAACTCTCTCTAGAACCTTCATTCCATACCCCGACTAGTACTCGCTACATTCTCGCCTCTTGAGAAGAAAAATGGAATAAAAAGGAAAAGGGTGAGCTCAACTAGCCCAGTAAAGAATATTATGACTAAGATAATATACAACAAATTATCGTTAGTCTTCAACATGGAAAAATCTAATAGAAAACAATAGACAACCAGTTTTAAATCAATCTTCGCAGCGAAAATAATAATTCATTAGAAGAGTTAAGTAGAGAATGCAAACTACTATCTTCTATATATGAATTTAAAAGTTCATCGTCGATATTTTATCCCTGTAACATCAATCAATATATATCTGGAATCAAATATTCATCTTTGCACTACAGGCCAAAGATATTCATCAGTTGGTCATGTTCGTCTAAACACCTGTTCATCTTTGCACTACGAGCCAAAGATATTAATTAGTAGGTCATGTTCATCTCAACACCTGTTAATCCTTGCACAACGGGCCAAAGATATTCATCAAGAAATCATTCATCTTTGCACTACATGCCAAAGATATTCGATAATATCATCATTTAGGGGTGAGGATGATGAAAAATATTTTAAAGGAAGCGAATCCGAGTGAAATAAAAGAACAAATATTAAGGATTCGTATTTTAAACAATCCAAGTTCAAAAATACTTCATAAGTAATCAGAGTGGAGTAAAATTCAAGAATGATCAAAACATGGATACAATCAAAACTAGTATCCATAATAGATATTTTGGACGAAAAATGAAAATTTAATTTTTCTGTGAATAGTTTCGTATTTGTGAATAGTGTCGTATACGTGAATAGTAACTCCGACACCAAAATATAGAAATTTCACAAAAAACATCATCATGCTTCGTGAATAGTACTCGTGAATAGTAACTCGTGAATAGTAACTCATGAATAGTAACCTGAAATCATGAAAAAAGTTCTAAATTTGATAAAATTTCCAACCAATATTTTGGCATAATGATATTGAAGAAATAATATCATTTTGAATAAAATAACATCCCTTACCTCGAAAAGCATGATTTCTAGTTGAAACAGGATATAGGCTATAACTTGAACTTGCACCGTATAGCAATACTCAAAGTATACTCAAAATACTCACAAGAATAAACCGATAATATAGAGAGAAAACTTCGATTTACGGTGTGATTTTCAATTCTAACCTAAGCACCTATTTATAGGAAAATGCTTAGAACACCAAAGCAGTAAAAATTTAATATAATAATATATTTATAAAAATTTGTCTCACGCCCAACCTTTGAGAATCTGAAATCAGCAACCTAACACATGTAAAATGAGGCTCACACATCTAAAAATGTTTTTCTTTTATAAAATAATTAAAACTTCCAAAATCAATTATTTTGAACTTGAAACTTCAATAATTCATAATAAATAGCCCTTTTATCAGAAAATTTGAATCTCACAACTTTTATAGGAAATTCAATTCTCTACAACTTTGCAGAAGAAAGTTTTTCCAAATTCAAAAGCAGAAATTGGCCAAAGAAATCCACAAGCAGGCGATTTTACAAATTTATAATCAAATTTAGGTTAATAATTGTGTCCACCAACACACAAAATATGTGTTAAACATTTAATGCCACAAAATAGTCTTCCTCCTCATATACTCATATATCCCACATTCATTATAAAATATCACCAGATTAATATATTATTAAAATAATATATTTAAATGAATTATTTTATCGAAAACGATAAAATATTAATTTTCAACAATTGTCACTATAAAAATTTTCTCCATCTATATCCACATAAAATCAATATTTTCCTCATCATATAAATCAATAATTAATTATTCACAAATAATATTATGAGAATCACAAAGATCTTGGCAACCGTGCCGTTCGAGGAAAGAGGGGCTTTCGATAAGGATCTCTCTTCTTCTTTGGCGGCGTGCAATTAGGTGACCAAACCTCTCCTTAGAGCGAGAACTTTCTAGACATTGCCAATAATGTTTTCTAACAATATTATTCGAGATAATATGAATTATTGCTTCGATAATGGAAAATCTTGTGTAATGACAATTTATTGAAACAACAGTAATATAAAATATCAATGCAGCAATTATTGAATCAATAAAATAAAATACTGAACAATAATTACTGTAACAATTATTGAGTAGTGCCTTCTTATGTAAGATTCAATAATTGGTGCAATACCAAGTGTCTCTTTGTTCAACAACGGCGTATTAGTGTGTTTTAACCACCGGGTATTCCAACAGTGATTAACGGTAACAACTGTGCCGTTATTTATAAACAACTTATATTTGTCATTTTCTTCATCCAATCGCTTTCCGTTATGGGGCCCATAAAAGACTGCACCGTCGTACGAATATTCCCCGACAGTACGAATATTCCACGACCAAACGAATATTCTCCGACAATAATGAATATTTTATAACCACTTGCTTATTCGAAATATTTGCGTATTTTACCCATAACTATCCACATTAATCAAATCAGCCCTTACTATTTCAAAATAATAAATAGAGGAAAATAAATTTCATTTATTAATAATTTGGGGTCTCACAACCTCCCTCCTTATGAAATTTCGTCCTTGAAATTGACGTGACGTACACTGGTGTTTTGAAAAGTGAGAATACCTCGCTTTTATTTCCGTTTCCAACTCCCGTGTCATTTCCTCAATAGCATGGTTTCTCCATAAAACCTTAACTTGTGGTATAACCTCAGACATGGGACATGTTCTTTCCTATCCAAGATCTTGTGGTACCTCCTCGTGACGTTAAGTCTTGGCTATCTCGTCTGGGTTCTAACTTCAATGAGCGTGGTTGGGTCGTCCACATATTTACGTAACATCGATACGTGAAAAGCGTTGTGAACACGCGTCATACTTGACGGTAAAAGCGAGTCTATAGGCCGCGAGTTCCTATTCGATCGAGAATTTCAAATGGATTAATAAATCGAAGGTTTGAGCTTTCCTCACCTCACCGATTCTCGCTTTTGGAATAACGACTTCTTGCATCTTCTTCTTCATATTCATCAACTCCAGTGCATGAGCAAGCGACTTTAACTTTATCGATGAAAGTCGATTATACTCGTATATCATCACGTGGGTACCTAGAGTTTTCATCTCCATCTATATTATTTGTAAATTATACTGAAATGAGTCTTTGACAATATCGTACTCGTGACTTATATACGATCTTCTACTCAACACGTCGGCTACCACGTTCGCTTTTCCGGGATGGCATTGTCGAACATGTCTTTGAAATGAGTCTCCTCTTGAGTTCTTGAAGCTCTTCCCACATTCCTTGCTCCATTCGAATTTTGTATCTCTACGAGTCAATTTGCGTTAATGGAATAGCGATTCGAGAATATCCTTCAACGAATCTCCGAGATAATAACCAACTAAGCCTAGAAAGCTACGTATTTCGATTCTGACTTAGGTTGTTCTCAATCGTGACTCATATCCCAACCTTGGATAGCACGTTACAATGACACCTATCGGTTTACTATCGCATGCGAATATGGCGCCCCTACGAGAGTGCGGCTTTGGTGCATTCCACAAAGGAAGTCACCGGATAAAGGCTCAGTACCAAATTTTATAGTTGAATTTTTAACTCACGAAGTTCAATAGGAGCCATTCGATATGAGATTTTAGAAATGAGTTTTGTCTGGGTTCAAAGTCGATACAAAATTTAATATCGGGCTTTGGGAGTAAGCCAAGAAATTCTTCAGAAATCGTCGGGAAAATCAATAACAACAGGAATATTATTCAAATTTGGCGTGTCTTTATTCAAATCCATAACATGGACTAAGAAAACTTGACATTCGTAATAAACGAATGACTTCTTCGCTTGATATGAAAATGTTTGACTACAATGGTTTGATTGCATGAATTGAATAACAAAGTTGCTTAGGAATATGAAAACTAACAACCTTACTTAAAGTAATCAATTTCGGCATAATGAGTAGTTAACCTTAAAATCACATCAAAAACAAATATCTCTATAGAAATAAGGTTAACAGGTAATGTGATAGTGCCAATCTGAATCAAGCAAGATTTCTAAACAACGGATGTAATGAAAGTTTCTCCTAACGAAGTCTCCATAAATAGGTCAAAGTCTAATTTCTCCTCCATAGTCATGTTCAAACGTTGAGCATAAGCAAGAGATATAAAAGAATGGGTAGAGCAAATTATCTAGTAAGGTATAAACTTGCAAGAATTTATAATTAACTAACGAGTGCTAACTTCTTTCGGGTTCCTCGCATTTTGACCCGGTCACGACAAATGCTCTTCCAGAGCTATTGACTTTGACTTTTACGGGACAATCTTTTGAGTCACCATTCCCGCTTGGCGGGTTTCGATCTGCGTACTGATCTCGGCGATATGTCCTTCTTTTCCACAATTATAGCATACCTTAAAAATTTGTTGTGGGCGGTTTGCCAATGATATGTCCCTCTTTCCGCATTTGTAACATACTAACCGGTGGTCTTTCTCCTCCCTTGGAACCGATTCTTGTCACGCAAGACTTTATGCGTCTTCACATGGTCATTGTTAAATCTCCTCTTTTTAAAATCTCCTTCTGACTCGCTTCTTCTATTTTCATGGCGACGATTACCACCAGAGCGGTTACCGCCTTTGTCCGTATTCTTCTTTCTCCGCTGGTTATTGTTATTCTGATGACTGCTATCTTTAGTATGATCCTGGTTATGGTCCCTCGATTGAACTTACTCGTTATCTCGCTCTAACAACTGAGCCCTGTTGACAACATCTGAATAGAAAGAAAATTTATGAGAAATGAGATACTGACGTATGCCGGGTTTCAAACCTCTCAGAATTATCCGCGTCATACATTCCTCATTCTCCACCAAATGAGGTGCAAACCTGGATAACTCCGCGAACTTCGCCTCGTACTGGGACACCGTCATGTTATTCTGCTCCAGTCTAATAAACTTCACTTCCTTCATATGATGAATACTTTCAGGGAAGTACTTGTCATTGAACTGCTTTCAAACGTCTCCCATGACATCTTGAGTGCAAATTTGGATGGGGTACGCTTCATGATTCCCACCAAGATGTCTGCCTCATTACGGAACATAAAAAGTAGCGAATGGAACTTTACGTTCCTCCGTGCATCCCAAGACATCGAATATCTTGGTAATTTGTTTGACCCACGTCTACGCTTTAATCGGATTCGGCTTTCCCTGCATTGCGGTGGTCCCAACTCTTTGAAGCTGCTTGCATTTGTGACCACCGTGAATTGCTATCATTTCCTCCTGTATTTTGAACACGAGTCTCCCTCGTTCGATTTTGTATATGAACTGCAAAAAGCTTCTAAACATCCCCTCGTTCATCATCCGCTTTCGGTGGTGTTGTTCACCGGGAGGTACATTGCCCGCACTGTTGCACGCTTTTCCTCGTTGGTAAGTACAGGCATCTCCAGGGTCTCATTTACTCCACTTTTAATATTCTCAGTCGACATTCTCAAATACTGTCATAAAACAAGGGTTAATTAAGGAAATCAATATATCACATAATATCCATATATATTAACCAACTAACAAATAAGCTTAGGTAGGACACACTGTGAAGGATTTACTCGTCTCTCTCTCCTAGTTCTATTCCCGATCTTCGCCGGAGATCATATCCCTAAGCTACGATACCAACCGCGACGCCCCCAAAATAGGTCCATTCCATCCAACCCATTACGAGTCGCCAAATACATGATGCGAAATAACTACAACTTTATTATTACAACATATAAACTGTGAGTTTAAATGCAGATATTGCCATCTAGACAATATCCACACGCAAATAAATCCCCATAATAATTATTGATACATTATTTTACAAAAAAATGGTGAGGACTACTAAACAACTCTCTCTAGAACCTTCATTACATACCCCGAGACTAGTACTCGCTACATTCTCGCCTCCTGAGAAGAAAAATGGAATAAAAAGGTAAAGGGTGAGCTCAACTAGCCCAGTAAAGAATATTATGACTAAGATAATATACAACAAATTATCGTTAGTCTTCAACATGGAAAAATCTAATAGAAAACAATAGACAACAAGTTTTAAATCAATCTTCGCAGCGAAAATAATAATTCATTAGAAGAGTTAAGTAGAGAATGCAAACTACTATCTTCTATATATGAATTTAAAAGTTCATCGTCGATATTTTATCCTGTAACATCAATCAATATATATACGGAATCAAATATTCATCTTTTACTCTGAGGCCAAAGATATTCATCGATTGGTCATGTTAAATCTAAACACTGTTCATCTTTGCACTACTGAGCCAAAGATATTAATCGATGAGTAATGTTCATCTCAACACTGTTCATCTTTGAACTACGGGCCAAAGATATTCATCAAGAAATCATTCATCTGCACTTTCTGAGCCAAAGATATTCGATAATATCATCATTTAGGATTTGAGGATGATGAAAAATATTTTAAAGGAAAGCGAATCCGGTGAAACAAAAGAACAAATATTAAGGATTCGTATTTTAAACAATCCAAGTTCAAAAATACTTCATAAGTAATCAAAGTGGAATAAAATTAAAGAATGATCAAAACATGGATACAATCAAAACTAGTATCCATAATAGATATTTTGGATGAAAAATGAAAATTTAATTTTTCTGTGAATAGTGTCGTATTCGTGAATAGTGTCGTATACGTGAATAGTGTCGTATACGTGAATAGTAACTCCGACACCAAAAGATAGAAATTTCACAAAAAACATCATCATGCTTCGTGAATAGTACTCGTGAATAGTAACTCGTGAATAGTAACCCCGTCATGAAAAAAGTTCCAAATTTGATAAAAATTTCCAACCAATATTTCGGCATAATGATATTGAAGAAATAATATCATTTTCGAATAAAATAACATCCCTTACCTCGAAAAGAAAGTGACTTTAGTTGAAACTTTGGATATAGGCTATAACTTGAACTTCAGACCGTATAGCAATACTCAAAATATACTCAAAATACTCACAAGAATACACTCGATAATATAGAGAGAAAACTTCAGAGTTTTTGGTGTGATTTTCAATTCTAATCTAAGCACCTATTTATAGGAAAATGCTTAGAACACCAAAGCGAAAATTTAATATAATAATATATTTATAAAAATTTGTCTACGCCCAACCTTTGAGAATCCGAAATCGACAACCTAACACATGTAAAATGAGGCTCACACATCTAAAAAACGTTTTTCTTTTATAAAATAATTAAAACTTCCAAAAATCAATTATTTCGGAGCTTCGAAACTTCAATAATTCATAATAAATAGGCCTTTTATAAGAAAATTCGAATCTCGTGACTCTGTATAGGAAATTCAATTCTCTACAACTTTGTGGAAGAAAGTTTTTCCAAATTCCAAACAGAAATTGGACCAGAAATCCACAAGCAGAGGCGATTTTATTGTTTATAATCAAAATTTGAATTCGATAATTGTGTCCACTAACACACAAAATATGTGTTACACATTTAATGCCACAAAAATACTCTTCCTTCTCATATACTCATATATCCCACATTCATTATAAAAATATCACCATTAATATATTATTAAAATAATATATTTAAATAAATTATTTTATCGAGAAAAGATAAAATATTAATTTTCAACAATTGTCACTATAAAAATTTCTCCATCTATACCCACATAAAATCAATATTTTCCTCATCATATAAATCAATAATTAATTATTCACAAATAATATTGAGAATCACAAGATCTTGTGCAACGGTAGTTCCAGGAAAGAGGGGGCTTTCAATAAGGAGCTCTCCTTCTCGGCGCGCATGATTAGGTGACCAAACCTCTCCTTAGAGCAGAACTTTCTAGACATTGCCAATAATGTTTTCTAACAATATTATTCAGATAATATGAATTATTAGCCGATAATAGAAAATCTCGTGTAATGACAATTTATTGAAACAACAAATAATATAAAATATCAATGCAACAATTATTGAATCAATAAAATAAAATCTTTGAAGCGATAATTCTTTGTAACAATTATTGAGTAGTGCCTTCTTACGTAAGAATCAATAATTGGTGCAATACCGTGTCTTCTTGTTCAACAACGGCGTATTAGTGTGTTTTAACCAAGGGTATTCCAACGATGATAGCTTGGTAACAACTACGTGCTATTATTTATAAACAACTTATATTTGTCATTTTCTTCATCTAATCGCTTTAGTTATGGGGCCCACAAAATTTCGCGACCGTCAGTAAATACGAATATTCCTCGACAGATCTGAATATTCCACGACCAAACGAATATTCTCAAAACAATAATGAATATTTTATAACCACTTGCTTATTTGAAATATTTGCGTATTTTACCCATAACTATCCACATTAATCAAATCAACCCTTACTATTTCAAAATAATAAATAAAGGAAAATAAATTTCATTTATTAATAATTTGGGGTCTTACAAGAACAATCTCATTTGAATCGATGTATTAGAACAATATATGCTTCGAATAATATTAAGGAAAGTAAAACTTGCTCGATGTAACGAATTAGGTTACAAGAGCTTGTACAATCATACACAAGATAGAATCAATAGGCTTGCTCAACTGTAATATAGGATTTTCATAATGAGAATTTAGAACTAGAAAGCTTGCTTGATAATAACAAAATAACGGAATTATGGAACTTGCATTCATTATAAAGAGAATGAAGTTAGAGAACTTGCATTCATTAATAAAGAGAATGAGTTAGAGAACTTGCTCAATGTAACTATAGATTTAGAGAACTTGCATTCATTAATAAAAAGAATGATGTTAGGAAAATTATCTTGTATTTAAGCTACACAAGTGTAATAATGTTCGCCAATTACCCTACACATGTCATTGAAATCGCAATAACAATTAGTTATATTAACATCAATTTCATTAGTTTAGCTTTCATTTTAATCAAGTCTATACTCCTTAACTTAGGACTTGATTATCCTACCCATTTGTCACACCCCAAAACAGGTATACATCACCCATCCTGAGTTGCCAGGTACATGGTACAGAATACAAATACAACTTAATTATACAACAGTCGTGTAAAATACGACTAAACATATGTTGTGTGTTTTAATACAAATATTGTCTTCTAGATAGTATACAAACTCAAAATAAGTCCTCAATACATTTATTATCACACTATTTCACAGAATAGTGAGGACTACTAATGTAACCATCTAAGACCATAACTTTGTTCCCCGACTAGTCCCAGCTACGTTCTCATTTCCTGAAGAGAACAATATTGAAAAAAAGGGTGAGCTCAACTAGCCTAGTAAGAAATATTATGACTAAGATAATGCAGAATAATTTATTGTTAGCCTTCAACGGTGTTAAAATGATAAAATATAATAAACATCAAGTTTAACTACAGCGGAACAAGCAATCCATTAGAAGAGTCAAATAGATAATAAAATCTACAATCTTCTATGATTTAAAAGGTTTTTCATCACTTTTATCGCTAAGACTCAGCTTAATAAATAATCCACATCCTCAAATCATCTCCTGCACTACAGGCCAAGGATATTTTTTAGTATCACGACCACGAATTATTCATGCACTACGGGCCAAAGATAATCGTTTTTTCAATAACGGTCCTGATCATGCCATAAACTAATTCATCTTTGCAACCTTGGCCGAGGAGAATCCATATAGCCATAATCATACCAAATAGTATCCATCAATGCACTACGGCCAATGAGAACTTTTTCCACATCAATTATAACATTACGGTCATGATTATACCGAATAATCCTGGTCATAATCATACCAAGTCCATCTATGCACTACAGGCCACATATGACTTTCAACATAATATAAACATGAGGATGATGACAATGATATAAGAATTCAATAAAACAAGTTCAAGAATTAATTTATGGAGGAACCAATAACGTCCAAATTTTCAACATGATACTGCTTTGTGGAGTAAAATTCAAAAATGCTCAGAAGAATATTTCCATAAAAAGATATTGGATGAAGCGCAAATATCAAGGATATTCCAATAATTTCATGGAGTATAGAAGTCAAAACTTTAACCAACTAAGTATAATAAAGAATAGAATAACAAAAGAAATCACCAGGCATGCGATAGACCGCACAGACAGGTTATTCCAACAGAATAATAAATAACGGAACTAGGTCATGCGTAAAGCACAGACAGAATGTTCCAACAGAATGATAAATAATACAATAACAATAGAAATCACCATGCATGCGATAGACCGCACAGACAGGTTATTTCAACAGAATAATAAATAATGGAACCAGGTCATGCGTAAATGCACATACAGGATATTCCAACATAATAATAAATAATGGAACCAGGTCATGCGTAAACGCACTGACAGGATATTTCAATAGAATAATAAACAACGGAACGGTCATGCGTAACGCATACGCAGCAGGATGTTCAAACGAATAATAATAAAGACTGGAATAATGAAGAATTTCACCGTGTATGCGGTACTTGCATAAGCGTGTTTTTCAACATAATAATAAAGAATGGAATAATGAAGAATTTCACCAAGTATAGGGTATCCCGCGTATCGAGTTATTCCAACGAATAATAAAGAATGGAATAATGAAGTTCTCTTCACGAATAAGAAAGAAATAATACCCTTACGAGTATAACAAATAATATCCCTTACTAGTAAAAAGAAGAGTATTCCAATTGGTAGAGGCGAGGATATACTCAAAGAAAACTGCACTACTACATTCAAAGATTTCTTAAACTCTAAAGAATTACGCTCAAGATTATAGAAGAAGAACTCTCTCTATAGTTTCTCTCTACAGAGTTTCAAATTGAATTAAGTAAGAAATAATGAAGGAATGAGCTTTTATTTATAGAAGAATGGATTGCATAGTAACTAATTCATGAGCAGTCCAGATTGATTTACTTTTAATCGGACGGTCCATATTTAAAGCAAAATCTTTTTAATAAAATATAATATATTCTATTTATAATCTAATAAAATGAATAACTTTATAAAAGTATTACATTTTATATATAAAAGATTTTACTATGCAAAATACTATCTGAGCACTATGCAACACTATGCATAATAAAATATAATATATTCTAATTATTGTCTAATAAAACAAATAACTTTATAAAAGTATTACATTTTATATATAAAAGATATTATTATGCAAAACACTACGCATAATAGAATATATATATATTCTATTTATAGGCTAATAAAACAAATAAATTTATAAAAGAATTACATTTTATATAAAAACTTTTTTGTTTTATTACATTACTAATACTAATAAAACAAAATTGGGTGACTTATCACGTAAGCATTAATAATCAATCTAGTGTTCTCTTATGCAACCACGCGTATTCTTTGTACTTTTTTACTAAAGAGTAGTTCAGCGGTTTTTAACGGTAAAACTTCCGCCATTATTTTCATAAAAATATTTTTGGTCATTTTCTCAATCCGACCATAATTTCGTTGTGGGGTCCACCAATGATTGTACCGTCGTACGGATATTCCCCGACAAAAAGAATATTCCCCGACCAATCGAATATTATACAACAACTTGCATACTTTTCAAAATTTATAAATACTACCCACAACTATAACACTATCTCAAATCCACACCATAATAATCAAAAAAATTATTTCGAGAAAATTAAATCTTTATTCATAAAATCTGGGGTCTCACAATCTCCCATCCTTATGAAATTTCGCCCTCGAAATTTAAGTACGTACCTGGTATGTCGAAGAGGTGAGGATACCTCGACTTCATTTCAAATTCTAACTCTTGAGGTATAACCTTTGAGTGTTGAATACGATTCTTTTTATCCATGATTTTAACACTTATCTCCTCAAACGTTAAATCAGTCGCTATCTCGTCCGGTTCTAAATTAATAATGTGGTTCGGGTCGTCCACATATTTATGCAACATCGATACGTTAAAAACGTTATGAACACGCAACATACTTGGCGGTAAAACGAGTCTATAGGTCATAGTTCCTACTTCATCGAGGATTTCAAATGGGCCAATTAAATCGAGGGTTGTGATTTCCTCTCTTCGTCGATTCTTGCTTCTAGAATAACGCCCTCTTGAACCTTCTTCTTCACATTCATCAGCTCTGAGTATGTAGCTTGAGCGGCTTTAACTTTATCGATTAAAGTCGATTCTAATCGTATATTCATTATCTTCACGTGGGTTCGTATATTCGCACTTGTAACTGCATACGATCTTCTACTCAACGCGTCAGCTACTACGTTCGCACTTCCACAATGATATTGCATGGTACGATCGTAATCTTCAACAGCTCGAGCCAACATCTTTGGCGCATGTTACGTTTGTTTTAAGTAAAGAAATATTTGAGGGTTTTAGAAATGGGTTTTGTCTTTGGGTTCGATACAAAATTCGATTTCACGCTCTAGGGGTAGGCTAAGAAGTCTTCAAGAATACGTCAGGAAATTTATTAACAACAAAAATATCATTCAAAATTGTGACCCTCATCCAAGACTTGGATAGTACGTCACATTGATACCTATCAACTTCCCATCGTCATTCACGACGTCACCTACAGAAAGTCTGGCTTCGGTGCATTTCACACAAGAAAGTCAACAACGAAAGGATCGGGGCTCTTTACTTATGGCTTGATATGACAATGATTGACTTTAGTGGTTTGGTTGCTTGAATTCGCATAACAGGTTGGTTAGGAATATGAAAGCTAACAACCTTACGAAAAACATGATGAGTAGTTAACCAATCGATTCCTAAAATCGCATCAAAGGCAAGTATTTTCAAAGAGACAATATCAACACGTAACGTGAAAGTGTTGAATTGAACAAGATTTATAAATAGTGGAGGTAACGAAGGTTTCTTCCAACTGAGTTTAAACAGATAAATCAAAGTCTAACTTATCCGGAGTTAGCTTCAAACATTGAACACAACTAGGTGAAATAAAAGAGTAAGTAGAATCGGTATCTAACACGGTATAGACTTCACAAGAGTTTATGACTAACATACCCGTGATAATTTTATTCAGGTTGCTTGTCACAAAAAAAACGCTCTCTCTTAAACTACCGGCTTTAGCTTGTCTAGGACATCCTTTGGCATCACTATCCCAGCTGGACTTGACTTCACCATACGACAAAATTGAGCTAGGTGACCTTAACTTCCATAATTAAAACACGTTTTGGATTGCTGCGTACAGTTTGGACGGATGTGTCCCTCCTGTCCGCATTTGAAACATACGACCGGTGGTCGTTCTTCTTCCTTTGAAACGGGAGCTGGTGCCAACGTCTTCACATCATTGTTGAACCTTCTCTTCTTGAAATGTCCATTCTTATTATTTTGACCATGATTACCACCGAAGTGGTTACCATTTCTGGCATATTGATTCCCTCCATACTTATTATCACCGCTTTGATGACTGTTATCACCGGTATTATCATTTTATCGACTGCTCTCTTTTGGTTGCATTGACTCGTTATCGCGCTCCACTAACTAAGCCTTATTTACAACATCTGAATACAAACACATTTTTTGAGAAATAAGATATTGACGTATCTCCGGCTTCAAACCTCTTAAAAACATCCGCGTCATTCTCTCTTCATTATCATCCAAGTGGGACGCAAATCTGGACAACTCGGCAAACTTGGCTTCGTACTGCGACACGGTTATGTTGTTTTGCTCCAACTTGATAAATTCCACCTCCTTCATGTGACGAATGCTTTCGAGAAAGTACTTGTCATTGAACAGCTCTTGGAACTTCTCCCAAGACATCTTGAGTGCGTCAGGCTGGGTACGTTTTATAGATTCCCACCAGTGATCTGCCTCTTCACGCAACATAAAGGTGGCAAAAGGAACCTTTTGCTCCTTGGAGCATCCCAAGACATCAAATATCTTGGTGATCTGCTTTAACCACGTCTCACTTTAAGTGGTTACGGCTTTCCCAAAAAACTCCGGTGGTCCCGGCTCCTTGAATTGCTTAGCGGTGACCAACCGTGGGTTGTCATTGTTTCCTCTGCATTATGAGCAGGAGGCGCCTTACTTTGATGTTGCATGAATTCTAAAAACTCCTAAAGCGTCTGCGTCGTTTGTCGATTGATCGGTGTTGTTGTTTACGGAGGGATTATCGCCATCCTGTTGCACATTGTCACGATTATTGATATGTGGAGAATCAACGGTCTCTCACCGTGCTCCATTGCTATTCTCAACATTCTCGGATGTCATTTTCAGATACTGCCACAAAACAAAGATTAATTGACATGTAACATAATATCCCTATATTCTGACCGACCAATTACATACCAAATAAACTTAGGTAGGTCATACTAGCGAAGGAATTCCCCGTCTATCCCCTCCTAGTTCCATCCTCACATCATAGCCATGTATCATATCCCTAAGCCTTGATACCAACTGTGACATCCCCAAAACAGGTATACATCACCCATCCTGAGTCGCCAGATACATGGTACAGAATACAAATACAACTTAATTATACAACAGTCGTATAAAATACGACTAAACATATGATGTGTGTTTTAATACAAATATTGTCTTCTAGACAGTATACAAACTCAAAATAAGTCCTCAATACATTTATTATCACACTATTTCACAGAATAGTGAGGATTACTAATGCAACCATCTAGGACCATTACTTTGTTCCCCGACTAGTCCCAGTTACGTTCTCATATCCTAAATAGAACAATATTGAAAGAAAGGGTGAGCTCAACTAACCCAGTAAGAAATATTATGAATAAGATAATGCAGAATAATTTACGTTAGCCTTCAACGGTGTTAAACTGATAAAATATAATAAACATCAAGTTTAACTGCAGCAGAACAAGCAATCCATTAGAAGAGTCAAGTAGAGAATAAAATCTACTATCTTCTACGATTTAAAAGGTTTTTCATCACTTTTATCGTTGAGACTCATCTTAACAAATAATCCACATCATCAAATCATCCCTGCACTACAGGCCAAGGATATTTTTTAGTATCACGACCACGAATTATTCATGCACTACGGGCCAAAGATAATCGTGTTTTCATCAACGGTCCTGATCATGCCATAAAACAATTCATCTTTGCACCCTTGGCTGAAGAGAATCCATAGCCATAATCATACCAAAAACTGTCCATCAATGCACTACGGCCAATGAGGACTTTTTCCACATCATTTGTAACATTACGGTCATGATTATACCGAGATAATCACAGTCATAATCATACCAAGTCCATCTATGCACTCTGAGGCCACGGATGACTTTCAACATAATATAATCATGAGGATGATGACAATGAAATAAGAATTCAATAAAACAAGTTCAAGAATTAATTTATCCGAGGAACCGATAACGTCCAAATTATCAACATGATCTTTGCTTTGTGGAGTAAAATTCAAGAATGCTCGAAGAATATTTCCATGAAAAGATCTTTGGATGAAGCGCAAATATCAAGGATATTCCACTAATTTTATGGAGTATAGAAGGCAAAACTTTAACCAACTGAGTATAATAAAGAATGGAATAACAAAAGAAATCAGCAGGCATGCGATAGACCGCATAGACAGGTTAATCCAAAAGAATAATAAATAACGGAACCAGGTCATGCGTAAAGCACATACATGATGTTTCCAACATAATGATAAATAATAGAATAACAACAGAAATCACCATGCATGAGATAGACCACACAGACAGGTTATTCCAACAGAATAATAAATAATATAACCAGGTCATGCGTAAACGCACAGATAGGATATTCCAACAGAATAATAAACAACGGAACAAGGTCATGCGTAAACGCACAGACAAGATGTTCCAACAAAATAATAAAGAATGGAATAACAGAAGAATTTCACCATGTATGCAAGATTACTTTGCATAGGCGAGTTATTCAACATAATAATAAAGAATGGAATAACAGAAGAATTTCACCAATTATAGGGTATCCCGCGTATACAGGTTATTCCAACAGAATAATAAAGAATGGAATAATAGAAGTTCTCTTCACGAATAAGAAAGAAAGAATATCCCTTACGAGTACAACAAATAATATCCCTTACCATAAAAGAAGAGTATTCCGACTGGTAAGGCGAGGAGATACTCGAAGAAAACTTGCACTATGCTCAAAGCTTTCTTAAACTCTAAAGAAATACGCTCAAGATTATAGGAGAAGAACTCTCTCTATAGTTTCTCTCTCTAGAGTTTCAGTGAATTCATAAGAAATAATGAAGGAATGAGCTTCTATTTATAGAAGAATGGACTGCATAGTAACTAATTCATGAATTGTCCAGATTGATTTCTTTTAATCGGACGGTCCATATTTAAAGCAAAATCTTTTAAATAAAATATAATATATTCTATTTATAATCTAATAAAACGAATAACTTTATAAAAGTATTACATTTTTATATAAAAAGATTTTATTATGCAAAACACTATCACTGAGTATTATGCAACACTATGCATAATAAAATACAATATATCCTAATTTTGTCTAATAAAACATATAACTTTATAAAAGTATTCTATTTTATATAAAAAGATATTACTATGCAAAACACTATGATAATAGAATATTATATATTCTATTTATAAGCTAATAAAACGAATAACTTTATAAAAGAATTTTGTTTTATATAAAAAGCTTTTCTATTTTATTACATTAATAATACTAATAAAACAAAACTGAGTGACTTATCACGTAAGCATTAATAATTAATACCGTGTGCTACTATACAACCACACGTATTACTGTACTTTTACTACCGAGTAGTTCAACAGTTTTAACGGTAAAACTTCCGCCGTTATTTTCATAAAAATATTTTTGGTCGTTTTCTCAATCCGACCATAATTCCGTTATGGGGTCCACCAATGATTGTACCGTCGTATGGATATTCCCCGACAAAAAGAATATTCCCTGACCAATCGAATACTATACAACAACTTGCATACTTTTTAAAATTTATAAATACTACCCACAACTATAACACTATCTCAAATCCACACCATAATATTCAAAACAATTATTTCGAGAAAATTAAATCTTTATTCATAAAATCTGGGGTCTCACATCATTCACGTAACACCAAAGTGAATTCTCAATTATTTCCTGGTATATGTCATTGTGATTGCAAACCATTTCCAATTCAAATGACATTACATTACAAACTTTCACAACTTATTAGTTCATAATTTATAGTTTCAATCGTTGTGATTAAAACATGTTGTTATATCTTATAACACGTTTTAGGTTCCAATACAATCATTAAAATAAGTTAGGTTAACAGTTTCCAAGCTATGATGTTAACAGTTCAATTCAGGGTCTGACTGACCACTTGCTCGGCCGCTCCATGGTTAGCTTAGAGTCAAAAGCCGCCTTGTTCAGCAGAAAAATGATTTTTGAAACTTCGAACACGATCTACTGTTTAAGGCCAAAAATCTCAATTCCACATAAATTCATGAAACCTAGCAACAAAAAATAACAATCCAGAATTTTATTTATAATTTTAAATATTTATTGAATTAAATAAATATTTTTAATTAATGTGTTTATTGTTTAGTAGATATTTGTTGGATGATTTATTAGTAAGGAAATAATTCATGAGTTATAGAAATTAACTTAATTAAGATAAAAGAGTAATGAATTAAATGTATGAGATAATACTCTAATTTAACTCAATAACTAAATTCTGAGTTATTAAGGATTATATGGTTTGTTATAAGGTTATTTAATTTGAATTTTGTAATTAAAGTGATGTGTTAATTTATAAAATAAAATTATAATTATAATGAAAATTATAATTTTATTATATTGGTTTATGTGGTAAATGGATTTAATGAATTGTTATTAGATTTAATTTAATTTGAATATGAGAATTTATTTAAATAAAGTGTGACAATAAATATGGCTTATGAAAATAGAATAAAAGAGTTTTAATTTGGTTTTACCAAACAAAACCTTAGAGCTTATTTAAATTCTTATTTTAATCTTGTTTTGCCAAACAAGGCTTAAGGAATGATTAAGTCATTATTTTAATTAGTTTTGCCAAACAAAGCCTTGTAGCTTTTGAATTAAAAAATTAATAATAAAATATAATATAATAAATATTACATAATTAGTATATTTATTATTATGACTGTTTTATACGTTTTATGTTTATTCTTGCGTCTGTTTTATTTTACGTAAGAAGTTTTGGCCTAAGCCTGAGAAGGGAGGAAGAACAAAGAATAGGAGAGAAATTGAGAGAGAAAGGGAAGAAATCCTTTGTTAAATTGAGAAGAATGTGCTTTGTGAGAATCAAAGGAAGAAACAAGAAGATTGTTTAAGCTTTATAGCTAAACAAAGGTAATAACCTAGCCCTAAAACTCTAGTTTTTGATTGCTTGAGTTTTTCTTTATAAATGAATTTTGGTGGAGGATTTGTCAAAAAATTGGATTATATATATTCTTAGATATGTATAATTTGTTCTATAATTGAGTTTTCATTAATTAGGTTCATGTGATTATGTTTTAAAAGAAGAAATTTAGTTTTTGGTATTATATATGATACAACTTATTTTGGAGTCAAATTTGTTAGTTAGTTCACGAATAGAATCTGAAATTGGTGCTAGATATTGTTAGTATTTTGAATTACGAAAACAACAAAAGTTGAATGAATCGAAATGGTTGAGAAACGAATTTGTAGTGAACGAATTCGCAAAATTGTCAAAAATATGAACAATTAGTATGAACATGAGTTGTAAATTTATATTTGGGTTAGTTAATGTTTATGTTAATTGTTGGGTATTTGGTATGTTGTAGTTTTATGAGTTACAAACCCATATAATCGAAAATGGACTAATTTGGATGAGTATAACTCATGTTATGAAAATCAGAATGGGTAAGGGTCTGTAAAATCATGAGGAGCGAGCACGAGGGGTCAGATCTTGCATCGAGTAGCGGTGTCTTGCCCCAAGGCCAATTGGGGCGCTTGATTGTGCGGGCATCGATGGAATCGGTGGACTACTACGACTTTCATTGTAGTAAATTAAGCATAACATTTTCATACGAACTCCGATTGAGGTGATTCAAAATGATCCGAAACGAGGACGAATATACTTATAACCTTTGTGCTTTAAGTGTTTCAATTTGAGGTCGTTAGGAATGGTCAAAATAGTCATCTTTGTGACTATTACGTATTTGGCGACGATCGGAGGGCGTCAAGCGAACACATACGCAAGTATAGTGCTCCCAACGATGAAATATGTCATTCTAAGTGATGTAACATGAAAATGCATGATATTATATATGACATAAAAGATTTCCTTGCTCATAATAGAAAGCATTGGCATGACTTAGTATGTGTTTTGAAAAGAAACTTAAAGATTTTGAAAACAAACCTTGTGGAAACTTATGTTCTATAAGTTCTGAACTTAGTGGTTTATAACATGATTGAGTTCAAATATAAATGAGCATGATATGGAGTTTATAGTGTCTTTGTTCATGATTAAACTTGTTAGACCTTGTGATTAGAGAAATTTTAAGAAAAGCTTAGTATAATAAGCTAATGAACAGGAATGCTATAGGATATAGTTTCTGAACTTGAAAAGATGTTAACATGAGTTAGTTATTTATGGTAAGAGTTTCAAAGTTGATTTACATACGCTATATTACATCATTCATATAAAAGGATTTGAAATGCAACCTTGAGCATGTTTTTGAACTTAAGTTGCATTACATATGAGTATTTAGATTCTAAAGGCTTGAGATGTCATATTACGTTTTATTATGTCTCGAAACATGATTCGTAGGTAATGGACATAAAGATGATTTAATCAAACATGAGTTAAAGCATATTTTAAAGTCTTAAACAATGCTAGTTATGAATGAATGATATGAACATCATGATCATATGTATTAATAGATTGTCAGACCTCTATATGTAGAAATATGACCAAAGTTATAAAGCATGATAAATACATAACGTTTTATGCTTTAATTTCATGGAAAGTCATGAACTAAAACTTGTAAAAATGAACTCAAAAATGGTCATACGCTTATGTAAGAACCTCTAACATGTATGTATGTTAAAGTATAAGTGAATAGGTGTGTTAGAGTTGGACAAAAATAGGAAGGAAGTGCAAGCTCAACCACAGTGCGGCGGGGGACTGTACTGGTTTGTCTTAAGTCCTAAACTAGTAACGAGTAGCGTCGTGCATGACTAACTATGAATCAAGACCTTAAAGCATATAGGAATAAATGTCTAAAGCTACAATACTTGACATAGATGATGTTTTAAGCATAAGAGCATGTAATGGTTATATTAAACACAGAGTTGTTAAAATTTACAAAATGCAAGAACTTGTGAATCATGCATCTATGAGTTTGAAATGTGTATGAAACACATGAGTTAAGTGAGTAATATATATATATATATATATATATATATATATATATATATATATATATATATATATATATATATATATATATATGAATGTTGATGTAAAGTATAAGTGGTTAAGGCATACCTAGCTATTTTAAGAGTATGATGAGAAAGTGAAATGTAGGTTTTACAAACCTAGTTAAGAAATAATGTAACATTATTATTATATTAAGAATGTATGAAATATATGACTAATGGATGTGAATCCATGATTATATAACTGTGTAGGAATACACGAAGTGTAGATACGCGTTAAGCAGTTAAGTCGTAGTTCATAAACTACGAATCAAGCAAGTCTTTCAGATCCTATTTTCTATGTGAACTTGATGGTTAACTGTTTTAAATCTTTATTGCAAAGAGCATGATGTGTTATTTATATGTTGAAAGTATGAAATGTTAAAGTCAATTTATGACTACATTGATTGATTAAAGCTTGCTGATTGAGTAAGGAACTCAATCTTTATACTTGGTATATGAACTGCATCAAGTATGTTATATGTTGAAGATGTTATTATGTGCTATGTGATGTATGAAAATTGTTAGATCTTGCTGGGCTGTTGAGCTCAACCTTGCAAATAACCATTTTTACCGGTTAAGGATTAGAGGTAACACTATGTGCTACTTGAATGACGTGGATCAGAAATAATACACGAAGATTAATATTTTAGCTAAAGTTGTTATTTCTTTATACCATGATTAAGATTTATGAGATGTACTAAATATTTTATGATGTATAGTTTTATGTTGAGTTGTAAAGCTAAAGTTAGAGTTATCTGATATGTAATGGTTATCGAACGAAAATGTAAAATTTTATATAATTTATAGTGATAAAGCGAATCATAAAATAATATTTATTCAAAGACATGTAGATGATAAAGGTTTTGATTCAGGGAATTAAAGTAAGAAGACATAAAAATTTAAATTATTCCACATTTTATAAAGTTTAACATCGAATAATGAAGTAAAATTAGAAGGTAGATGTGTTACTAACGATCGAAGTCGGTAATTAAATTGTATGAATTTTGGGGTCGTTACAGTTGGTATCAGAGCTGTAGATTATAAACCTTAGGTAAGAGTACCCTATGCTATAACCTTCGAGAATAAAGGAGAAGATGATAAAAAAGTTAAGAATTAAAAAGTTATATTTAAGTTTAGTACAGTTGTACTCTTTAATAGTTGATGTATGGTATCTGGGCTAAACGATTCCTTTATAGAGCGGAGGTATATACGAACTATCAACTCGAAACCTAGTTTGTTGGTTGTTTGTGGGAAACCACTCAGCGTACCATATTAAAACTGTTAGAGACTCGATGTGTACTAAGTATATAAATGGATACGTATGATGAAAAAGGAAAGAAAGACGATCGTAAAACAAAACGATCACGAGTTAAGAAAAGAATTTTAAGGGAGATGATTATAGAATAAGATCACGACGAGATCAATTTAAGTTATAAAAGTAAGATGGTCGGTAATATTTGAATAATTATAGCTTGATGCTATGAAGATGATGTACTATGAAATAGTATAAGATAAACTCATGAGGAGTTATATATAATGTGATACGAGGAATTCTTATCGGGCAAAGAGCATGTTAAGAGTAAGATAGAGTTAAATGGAATTTCAATTGAGGACTCATGTGATGGTTGAGTTGTATAAAGCTTTGTATGGGCGAGGGTTTTGTGCTGGCACTCAACTTATCACATTGATAATCATTAGAATGTTGGTGTCGCGATATCAATGTATATGTGGTGAAAAGGTGATTCTTTTCTCATGTGTACGTTTAATAGTTAGAAACTATTAAGATTAGTCAGATATTATTAGGATTAGGTGCGGTTCTTAAAACTAATGCATATGGTATGTTCGTGACTCATAATAATAGGGTATGTTTGGAACCCCTCAGCGAATGGACGCTTATGGTCTGACTAGGATAAGTTCTTAAACTCATATTATAGTGGCAAGTTCCTGAACTTCCAATGTGTAGTAAGTTTGATGAACTTTACTGGGGGTATAGGAAGATTGTAAGTTAAAATACAAGAATATTTAGTATAAGATCATTAGTGGTGCTAGAAATAAAAAGAATTGGTTAAGTAATGAAGTAATGGAGTAAAGATTGAAGTTGATGGATACCTGGATATTCTAAATCTACTAACTATGCTAGACTTTCAAAATTTATTAACTTCGTGCTAGTGTTTGCACTTCTATTTTCTTGAAAAACATTGGATCAAATGATGAAACCAATTAGTTTTAGAAACAATACTGTTATCTGTATGTCTATGCTAATTGCTTCGACTAGACAAAAATGATTTGAAATATATCAAAATGTATTTTTATATCATTAATGTATCATGGAACCTGGTGCAGAGATGAAAAAAAAATGATGGAGTCATCAATGCAATATTACTTAGTGTTGGATGTGATCTAAGGATCGTCAGCCCACTATGGTATGATGTAGTATGATAAAATCACCAAATGACGGAATACTCAAACTGACCGTAAATACAAGTGCGATGATCGTAGCGTCATAAAAAGATTTTTGAGATTTCTTTAAGATATGAGAATATATATATATATATATATATATGTATGTATATGTATATGTATATTTCGATTGATGTCCGAATTATAGTAGAAGTCTATGCTATTTGATTCAGCTTGACGAATATTGAAAGATGTTCATGAAATTCAAGCATTTCTTGAGAAGTTATACCAAACCAAATTGTTTTGGTGCGAATTCAGATGTTGAAAAGCTGAGATGAACAACCCTTTTATAGGGGATTAAGCGGAGGCGTTTAGATGTTTGTGTACAATATATTATACGAAGGGTTGATCACCCTAAGTACGAGGAGTCCCTATAGTCTTATGACTGTTAAAGTTTAAGTTGAAAGATTACTTATAACTATGGACATAGTGAACAACTGTTCCAGGGGATAATTTAGGCATAAGCGTTTAAATGTTTGTGCACAATACATCGTACGAAGGGCTTAACACCCAAAGTACGGGAGTCCGTATAGTCTAATTACTGTTAAGGTTTAAGTTGAAAGAGTACTTATAACCGTGGACGTAGTTCAAGGTCTTATGACCCCTCAGCATGATTTGGAATCTTTTAAATTCATGATTTATTCACACTGCTTCCCAATTATTGAGCAATTGTGGAAGATTCTTGCTATTCTAAAAGATGAATGTGGTAAAGATGATATTCCTTAGAAAGAAGTAAGTCGTAGAATGCGACACTGAATGATGAATATATTGAATAAGTGAGAAAAGAAAGTTTGAAATGAGAAGGAGATGAGTTATCAAAGAATAATGGAAATCTTTTAATAGAAAAGTTTAATAATTGTAGAAATATCTTTGTGGAAAGAAGTGGTTATAAAACCCAATGAATGAATAAAGTATTAACATAAAATCTATTTTGATAGATTGAATGAATGAAGATTAATAAATAAAATTTCGAGGACGAAATTCTTAGAAGAATAGGTGAATGTAATATCCCGAGTGTTTATGATAATGATCCTTGGAAAAGTAAATGAATGGGTTAAAGAATATATAATACTCAAAATATAATTGAGTTCAAGTGAAAGTTATGAAATAAAACTTACAAGAATTTATTATGAAGAATGGTGGGAGTAGGAAATATAAAACATATATTAAGGTAATGTGTTGAAGTTATTCAACGAAGAGATTTGATAAAAAAAAACTGAGGAAGGTAGGGTTTCGGTGATTTCGAGGACGAAATCCTTATAAGGTGGGAAGAATGTAACAATCCAGAATTTTATTTATAATGTCAAATATTTATTGAATTAAATAAATATTTTTAATTGATTGGTTTGTTGTTTAGTAGATATTTGTTGGATGATTTATTAGTAAGAAAATAATTCATGAGTTATAGAAATTAACTTAATTAAGATAAAAGAGTGATGCATTAAATTTATGAGATAATACTCTAATTTAACTCAATAACTAAATTAGAGAGTTATTAAGGATTATATGGTTTGTTATAAGGTTATTTAATTGGATTTTTGTAATTAAAGTGATGTGTTAATTTATTAAATAAAATTATAATGAAAATAAAAATTATAATTTTATTGTATTGGTTTATGTGGTAAATGGATTTAATGAATTGTTATTAGATTTAATTTAATTTGAATATGAGAATTTATTTAAATAAAGTGTGACAATAAATATCACTTATGAAAATAGATTAAGAAAGTTTTAATTTGGTTTTACCAAACAAAGCCTTAGAGCTTTTTAAATTCTTATTTTAATCTTGGTTTGCCAAACAAGACTTAAGGAATGATTAAGTCATTATTTTAATTAGTTTTGCCAAAAAAAGCCTTGTGGCTTTTGAATTAAAAAAATAATAATAAAATATAATATAATAAATATTACATAATTAGTATATTTATTATTATGACTATTTTATACGTTTTATGTTTATTCTTGCGTCTGTTTTATTTTACGTAAGAAGTTTTGGCCTAAGCCTGAGAAAGGAGGAAGAACAAAGAATAAGAGAGATATTGAGAGAGAAAGAGAAGAAATCCTTTGTTAAATTAAGAAGAATGTGCTTTGTGAGAATCAAATGAAGAAACAAGAATATTGTGACGCCCCCAAAATAGGTATACATCACCTATTCTGAGTCGTCAAATATATGGTACAAAATACAAATAAAAACTTAATTATACAACTATCGTGTAAAATACGACAAAACATAAGCTGTGAGTTTTAATACAACATTGTCTTCTAAATAGTATTCAAACTCAAAATAAGTCCTCAATATATTTATTTTCACACTATTTCATAGAATAGGGAGGACTACTAATGCTATCATCTGAACCATCACTCCGTTCCCTGACTAGTCCCCGCTACGTTCTCATTTCCTAAAGAGAACAATGAAAGCAAAAAGGTGAGCTCAACTAGCCCAGTAAGAAATATTATGAATAAGATAATGCAGAATAAATTATCATTAGCCTTCAATAGTGTTCAACTGATAAAATATAACAAACATCAAGTTTAACTACAGCGAAACAAGCAATCCATTAGAAGAGTCAAGTAGAGAATAAAATCTACAATCTTCTAGGATTTAAAAGGTTTTTCATTACTTTTATCGCTTAGACTCGGCTTAATAAATAATCCACATCATCCCTGGACTTCGGCCAAGGATATTCATTAGTATCACGACCACAAATTATCCATGCACTACGGGACAAGGATATTCATGTATTCATCAATGGTCATGATCATGCCAACAACTGTCCATCAATGCGAAGACTGACGATAAGGATTTTTACCACATCATTTATAACATTACATTACTACCATGATTATACCGAATAATCACTCGGTCATAATTATACCAAGTCCATCTCGCACTACTGAGCCCACGAGATGACTTTCAACATTTTATAAACATGAGGATGATGACAATTCAATAAAACAAGTTCAAGAATAAATTTTAAATATTTATAAGTTAATTTATCCACGAACTTAATAACGTCCAAATTATCAACATGGGATTTGCTTTGTGGAGTAAAATTCAAGAATGCTCGGAAGAATATTTCCATGAAAAGATCTTTGGATGAAGCGCAAATATCAAGGATATTCCACTAATTTCATGGAGTATAGAAGCCAAAACTTTAACCAACTGAGTATAATAGAATATATGAAACCGCAAATGGATTTTTGTTGTCATGCAGTAATCCACGTAGATAGATTATTCCAACAGGATAATAAAGAATGGAACCAGGTCATACGTAACCCGCACATACAAGATATTCCAACAGAATAATAAAAAAATAGAACCAGGTCATGCGTAATTCGCATAGACAAGATGTTCCAACAGAATAATATAGAATGGAACTAGGTCATGCGTAATCCATACAGACAGGATAATCCAACAGAATAATAAAGAATTAAATAACAACAAAATTCACCAGGCATGCGATAGACCGCACAGACAGAATATTCCAACAGAATAATATAGAATAGAATAACATAAGAATTTCACCGTATATGCGGTACTTCGCATAGACAAGTTATTCCAACATAATAATAAAGAAAGGAATAAAAACCCTTACGAGTATTGAAAGAAAATAACTCTCTTCATGAATACGAAAGAATAATACCCCTTACGAGTACAACAAATAATATCCCTTACCAGTAAAGAAGAGTATTAAATTTGGTAGAGGCGATGATATTCTTGAAGAAAACTTATATTATTTTTCTACGCTCAAAGCTTCTGAAAACTCTAAAGAAATATGCTCAAGTTTATAGAAGAAGAATTCTCTGAATTTCTGGTGTGATTTCAATTCTAACTAAGCAACCTATTTATAGGAGAATTGAAAGGATACTATGCAATAAAATATAATATATTATATATATATATATATATATTTATATATATATATTATTTAAAATCTAATAAAATAAATAACTTTATAAAAGTATTACATTTTTTATAAAAGATTTTACTATGCAAAAACACTATGCAATCACTATGCATAATAAAATATAATATATTCTATTTATAGTCTAATAAAACAAATAAATTTATAAAAGTATTATGTTTCATATAAAAGATTTTACTATGCAATACTTTATCGTAATAGAATATAATATATTCTATTTATAGTCTAATAAAATAGATAACTTTATAAAAGTATTACATTTTATATAAAAAGTTTTCTCATTTTATTACATTAATAATACTAATAAAACAAAATTTATCATCATTATTATATTTCACAATATTAATCGACCGTGTCGATTTCCCAACAAAGAGGAGCTTTCAATAAGGATTTCTCCCCATTGGCGCCATGATTAGGTGACCAAACCTTTCCTTGATGTAACTTCAGACACATCGTTAATATTGCAAATAATAATATTAATAACTTTGTCATCTCAATTATTGATTTAATAATATATAAAATATTGACAATAATTGAATCAAATAACGTGAGATCTTATGCAAAGAATTATCGTAGTAATAATTGAACAACAACGAGTGACTTCTCATGTAAGCATCGATAATCAATACTGTGTGCTACTTACGCAACCACGCCAGACATCGTAGTTTTAACAAGGTGTTTGCAGTTAATAGTAAAACTTTCTCCGTTATTTTCATAAAGTATTTTGTCATTTTCTCAATCAAACAATAATTACATTGCAGGGTCCACCAATGATTGTGACATTGTCACGAATATTCCTTGTTAAAACGAATATTCCCCGACCAATCGAATATTATATAACAACTTGCGTTACTTTGAAAAATTTATAAATATTACCCATAACTATAACATTATATCAAATTCATTCCATAATATTCAAAAATGATATTTATAGAAAATTCATCTTTATTCATAAAAGTTGGGGTCTTACAAAGATTGTTTAAGCTTTATGGCTAATCAAAGGTAATAACCTAGCCCTAAAACTCTAGTTTTTGATTGCTTGAGTTTTTCTTTATAAATGAATTTTGGTGGAGGATTTGTCAAGAAATTAGATTATATATACTCTTAGATATGTTTAATTTGTTCTATAATTGAGTTTTCAGTAATTAGGTTCATGTGATTATGTTTTAAAGGAAGAAATTTAGTTTTTGGTTATATATATGATACGACTTATTTTGGAGTCAAATTTGTTAGTTAGTTCATGAATAGAATCTGAAATTTGTGCTAGATATTGTTAGTATATTGAATTACGAAAACAAAGAAAGTTGAATGAATCGAAATGGTTGAGAAACGGAGTTGTAGTGAACGAATTCGTTAAATTGTCAAAACATGAACAATTAGTATGAACATGAGTTGTAAATTCATATTCGGGTTAGTTAATGTTAATGTTAATGTTAATTGTTGGGTATTTGGTATGTTGTAGTTTTATGAGTTACAAACCCATAGAATCGAAAATAGACTAATTTGGATGAGTATAACTCATGTTATAAAAATCGGAATGGGTAGGTGTCTGTAAAATCACGAAGAACAGAGCATGAGGGGTTGATCGCCTCTCAGGGCCAATTGCAGCCCCAAGGCTAATTGGGGCTAGATTGCCTGTGAGCATCAAGAATCGTGGACCGCTTTCCGACCTTTGTAGTAAATTAAGCATAACATTTTCATACGAACTCGATTGAGGTGATTCAAGATGATCCGAAACGAGGACGAATATGCCTACAACCTTTGTGCTTTAAGTGTTTCAATTTGAGGTCGTTAGGAAGGGTCAAAATAGTAATCTTTGTGACTGTTACGTATTTGGAGGTGATCGGGGGGCGTCAAGCAAACACATACGCATGATATTATACATGACATATAAGATTTCCTTGCTCATAATAGAAAGTATTGGCATGACTTAGTATGTGTTTTGAAAAGAAACTAAAAGATTTTGAAAACAAACCTTGTTGAAACTTATGTTCTATAAGTTCTAAACTTAGTGGTTTATAACATGATTGAGTTCAAATATAAATGAGCATGATATGTTGTTTATAGTGTCTTTGTTCATGATTAAACTTGTTAGACCTTGTGATTAGAGAAATTTTAAGAAAAGCTTAGTAAAATAAGCTAATGAACATGAATGCTATAGGATATAGTTTCTGAACTTGAAAAGATGTTAACATGAGTTAGTTACTTATGGTAAGAGTTTCAAAGTTGATTTATATGCGCTATATTGCATCATTCATGTAAAGGGATTTCAAAGGCAACCTCGAGCATGTTTTCGAACTTAAGTTGCATTACATATAAGTATTTAGATTCTAAAGGCTTGAGATGCCATATTACGTTTTATTATGTCTCTAAACATGATTCGTAGGTAATGGACATAAAGATGATTTAATCAAACATGAGTTAAAGAATATTTCAAAGTGTTAAATAATGCTAGTTATGAATGAATGATATGAACATCATGATCATATGCATTAACAGATTGTTCGCCTTTATATGTAGAAATATGACCAAAGTTATAAAGCATGATAAATACAAAACCTTTTATGCTTTAATTTCATGGAAAGTCTTGAACTAAAATGTGACGCCCCCAAAATAGGTATACATCACCCATCTTGAGTTGCCAGATACATGGTACAGAATTCAAATACAACTTAATAATACAATTGTTTTGTACAATACGACAAAACATAAACTGTGAGTTTGAATACAAATATTGTCTACTAGAGAGTATACAAACTCAAAATGAGTCCTCATTACAATTATTATCACACTATTTCATAGAATAGTGAGGACTACTAATGCACCATCTAGGACCATCACTCCATTCCCCGACTCGTCCCAGCTATATTCTCATTTCCTGAAGAGAACAGTGAAAGAAAGGGTGAGCTCAACTAGCCCAGTAAGAAATATTTTGACTAAGATAATGCAGAATAAATTATCATTAGCTTTAAATAGTGTTAAACTGATACAATATATCAAATATCAAGTTTAACTGCAGCGGAACAAGCAATCCATTAAAAGAGTCAAGTAGAGAATAAAATCTACTATCTTTTATAATTTAAAAAGATTTTTCATCACTTTTATCGCTGGGACTCAACTTAATAAATAATCCACATCATCGAATCACCCCTGCACTACGGCCAAGGATATTCTTTAGTATCATGACCACGAATTATCCATGTACTACGGCTAAAGATAATCATGTTTTCATCAACGGTCCTGATTATGCCATAAAATAATTCATTTTTGCACTACGGCCAAATAGAATCCATAGCTATAATCATACCAAAAATTGTCCATCATTGCACTACGGGCCAATGAGGACTTTTTCCACATCATTTGTAACATTACGGTTATGATTATACCGAATAATCCCTGGTCATAATCATACCAAGTCCATCTATGCACTACAGGCCACATATGACTTTCAATAAAATATAAACATGAGGATGATGAAAATGAAATAAGAATTCAATAAAACAAGTTCAAGAATTAATTTATCCAGGAACCAATAATGTCTAAACTATCAACATGATACTGCTTTGTAGAGTAAAATTCAAGAATGCTCAGAAGAATATTTCCATGAAAAGATCTTTGGATGAAAGCGCAAATATCGAGGATATACCACTAATTTCATGGAGTATAGAAGTCAAAGTTTTAACTAAGCGAGTATAATAAAGAATGGAATAACAAAAGAAATCACCATGCATGCGATAGGCCATGCAGGCGAGTTATTCCAATGTAATAATAAATAACGAACAAGGTCCGGCGTAAAACGCATGCATGAGTGAGGATATTCCAATAGAATAATAAAGAATGGATCTCGGTCCCAGTAAAAGCGCATGCATGAGGATATTCAATGTAATAATAAAGACTAGAACTAGGTCCCGCAAAAACGCATTACATGAGGATATTCCAATGAATAATAAAGAATGGAATAATGTAAGAATTTCACCAAGTATAGGGTAGCCTGCATATACAGGTTATTCCAATAGAACAATAAATAATGGAATAACAGAAGTTCTCTTCATGAATACAAAATAAATAACACCCCTTACGAGTACAACAAATAATATCCCTTATATTAGTAAGAGATTGAATACTGCAGTAGTGTAGTAACAGAATACTCTCTATACTTTCTCTCTCTATAGCTTGAATGAATTCGTGAAAAATAATGAAGAACTAGGCCTCTATTTGTAGAAGATTTATAGCTTAGCACTTGCAATTTGAAAAGGCAAGAGGCTTGACGACTGGTGATGTGAAAAGAAAAGTGGTTTGACGCTTGTAATGTGAAACACCAAGTGGTTTGACGCCTGTTGTGACAACCCCAAAATAGGTCCATTCCATCCAACCCATTCTGAGTCGCCAAATACATGGTACAGAAAACAACTACAACTTTATTACAACAATTGTCGTACAAAATACAACAACACATATACTGTGAGTTTGGATACAAATATATATACCAACTGTGACTCTCATCCCAACCTTGGATAGCACGTCACAATGACACCTTACATAAATGTATAGTCAAAAACTGTTTTAGAAATTAGAATCTTTCGAAAGTGCTCAAGGAAACCTTCGTACATGGGAGGCCATGCTTCTAGGTTATGATAGATATCATATGGCCATAGAATTATCCTTGGTTGACCCAATAGACCCCAAAGAAAAAGGAGAAGATTACTATCATATTCTTCCCAATGGTGAGTCTTCTCTTGATTTATCATTATCTCCACTATCTCAAATTGAGAATTATACTTCAAATAAACACCAAGATTATATAGGTAGTGCTCGTAAATATACTCAGCAAGTGGATGAGCACAACCCTGTCTTATGATGACACGAGGTTGTATGTCATTAGACATCTTATATGATAGTGGCAAAACACCCTTCCAACGTTGGGTTCGCCTCTCCCTATATGATTCACCAAATATAACTACTAAAAGATGTATACATCACACTTGTCTATACTGTTTAGGGAGAACTCCATAGCTAGAGACCACCGTTCTATTCCCTTGTTACCCCCGCCGACCCAGCTACACTTTTATTACCCGAAAAGGAATTGTGAAGCAAAAGGGTGAGCACAACTAGCTCAAGATAAAGAATATCATGACTAAAGATAATTAAATTATCAATAGCCTTCATCAATAACAAATCGTAGATTTAGAACATATGGTAGATGATAAAATTCCAACCATAGTTCAAATGAACGAAGCAATCCATTAGAAGAGTCAAATAGATAATACAGTCTATTATCTTCTCCATGTTAAAAGTCCACCAACAATGTTTTATCCCTGTAACATCAATCAACAGTTCCTTTTCACAATTATATGAATATCTCATAATTATAATTGTGATTCTAAATTCCTCTTCGTACCCAGGACGAATATAATTTTCATCACATGTCTTTACCTAAAATATCAAAGATCATGGTTATACCAAATCACAGTTCTTGTTCATAATCATTCTAATAAATTCATCTTTGCACTACGGGCCAAAGATATTCATCCACAGTTCATCATCGTACCACTGGCCAAAGATATTCAACAAAAGGTCATCTTTGCACTACGGGCCAAAGATATTCATTAACAGTTCATCTTTGCACTACTGGCCAAAGATATTCAACAACAATTCATCTTTGCACTACAGGCCAAAGATATTCCTCAACAGTTCATATTTGCACTACAAGCTAAATATATTCATCAACAGTTCATATTTGCGCAAATATCAATGATATTCCACTAATTTCATGGAGTATGGAAGTCAAAGTTTTAACCAACTGAGTATAATAAAGAATGGAATAACAAAAGAAATCACCATGCATGCGGTACTTCGCATAGACAGGTTATTCCAACAGAATAATAATTAACGGAACTAGGTCATGCGTAAAGCACAAACAGGATGTTCCAACAGAATAATAAAGAACGGAATAATAACAGAAATCACCATGCATGCGGTACTTCGCATAGACAGGTTATTCCAACAAATACCAATAAAGATGGAATCAGGTGCAGCGTAAAATGCACAGACAGGATATTCCAACAGAATAATAAAGACTGAAATAACAGAAGAATTTCACCAAGTATAGGGTATCCTGCGTATACAGGTTATTCCAACAGAATAATAAAGAATGGAATAACAGAAGTTCTCTTTATGAAAAAGACAGAAAGAATACCCCTTATGAGTACAACAAATAATATTTCCTACCTTAGAAAGAAGAGTATTGGATATAGAAGTAGTGAAGTAGCAGAACACTTTTCTTCTTTCTCTCTGTAGTTTCTCTTTCTAGAGTTTCAGTGAATTCTTAAGAAATAACGAATGAATAAGCTTCTATTTATAGAAAAATGGACTGCATAGTAACTAACTCATTAACGGTCCAGATTGATTTACTTTAATCTGACGGTCCATATTTAAAGCAAAATCTTTTAAATAAAATATAATATATTATATTTATAATCTAATAAAACGAATAACTTTATAAAAGATTTTACTATGCAAAAACTATGCAGGCGCTATGAAAAACACTATGCATAATAAAATATAATATATTCTAATTATTGTCTAATAAAACAGATAACTTTATAAAAGTATTATGTTTTATATAAAAAGATTTTACTATGCAAAATATTATGCAGAAACTATGCAACACTATGCATAATTGAATATAATATATTCTATTTATAGAATAACTTTATAAAAGTATTACATTTTATATAAAAAAATTACTATGCAAAATACTATGCAGATCTCTTATGCAACACTATGCATAATAGAATATAATATATTCTATTTATAGAATAACTTTATAAAAATATTCTGTTTTATTACATTAATAATACCAATAAAACAAAACTGAGTGACTTATCACGTAAGCATCAATAATCAATATCGTGTGCTACTATGCAATCACGCGTATTACTGTACTTTTAACACCGGGTGTTTCAACAGTTAACGGTAAAACTTCCGCCGTTATTTTCATAAAGTATTTTTGTCGTTTTTTCAATCCGACAATAATTCCGTTGTGGGGTCCACCAATGATTGTACTATCGTACGGATATTCCCCAAAATAAAAATATTCCCCGACCAATCGAATATTATACAACAACTTGCAAACTTTGCAAAATTTATAAATACTACCCACAACTATAACATTATATCAAATCCACACCATAATATTCAAAAAAATTATTTCGAGAAAATTAAATCTTTATTCATAAAATCTGTGGTATCACAATCTCCCCTTCTTATGGAATTTCGCCCTCGAAATTTACGTACGTACCTGGTATGCTGAACAGGTGAGGATACCTCAACTTCATTTCAAATTCTAACTCTTGAGGTATAACCTTTGAGTGTTGAATACGATTCTTCTTATCCATGATTTTAACACATATCTCCTCAAACGTTAAATCATCCGCTATCTCGTCTGGTTCTAAATTAATAATGTGGTTCGGGCCGTACACATATTTACGTAACATCGATAAGTTAAAAACGTTATGAACACGCGACATACTTGGCGGTAAAACGAGTATATAAGCCACAGGTCCTACTCGATCGAGGATTTTAAATGGGCCAATTAAATCGAGGGTTGAGATTTCCTCTCTTCGTCGATTCTTGCTTCTAGAATAACGCCCTCTTGAACCTTCTTAATTCTTTACATTCATCAGCTCCGGGTGTGTATCTTGAGCGACTTTAACTTTATCGATTAAAGTCGATTCTACTCATATATTCGTTATCTTCATGTGGGTTCATATATTCGCACTTGTAACTGCATACGATCTTCTACTCAACGCGTTAGCTACCATGTTCGCTTTTCCTACGATGGTATTGAATGGTACGATCGTAATCTTCAACAGCTCGAGCCAACGTCTTTGGCACATTATACGATCATTTTAGGTGAAGAAAATATTTGAGGGTTTTAGAAATGGGTTTTTGTCTTAGGAAAATGATAAAATTCGATTTCACGCTCTAGGGGTAGGCTAAGAAGTCTTCAAGAATACGTTAGGAAATTTATTAACAATAGAAATATCATTCAAAACTGTGACTCTCATCCAAGACTTGGATAGCACGTCACATTGATACCTATCAACTTGCCACCGTCATTCACGACGTTGCTTATAGAAAGTCTGGCTCCGGTGCATTCCACACAAGAAAGTCAACAACGAAGGGATCGGGGCTCTTTATTTATGGCATAATATGACAATGATTGACTTTAGTGGTTTGGTTACTTTGAATTCGCATAACAGGTTGGTTAGGAGTATGAAAGCTAACAACCTTACGAAAAGCATGATGAGTAGTTAACTAATCGATTCCTAAAATCGCATCAAAGGCAAATATTTTCAAAGAGATAAGATTGACAGGTAATGTGAAAGTGTTGATTTTAACAAGATTTATAAATAGTGGAGGTAACGAAGGTTTCTCCCAACTGAGTTTAAACAGATATATCAAAGTCTAACTTCTCCGGAGTTAACTTCAAACATTGAACACAACTAGGTGAAATAAAAGAGTAAGTAGAACCAGTATTTAACACAATATAGACTTCGCAAAAGTTTATGACTAACATACCCGTGATAATTTTATTCAGGTTCCTCGTCACTTAAAAAAAAACGCTCTCTCTTAAACTCTAGGCTTTGGCTTATGCCGGGACATCCTTTGGCATCACTATCCCAGCTGAAATTGACTTCACCATACGACAAAATCGAGCTAGGTGACCTTCTCTTTCGTAATTAAAACACGTTTTGGATTGCTGTGTACAGTTTGGACGGATGTGTCCCTCCTGTTCGCATTTGAAACATACGACTGGTGGTCGTTCTTCTTCCTTTGAAACGGGTGCTGGTGCCGACGTCTTTACGTCATTGTTGAACCTTCTCTTCTTGAAATGTTCATTCCTATTGTTTTGGCCATGATTACCACTGAAGTGGTTACCATTTCTGATATGTTGATTCCCTCCATGCTTACTATCACCGCTTTGATGACTGTTATCACCGGTATTATCATTTTGTCGGCTGCTCTCTTTTGGTTTGGTTGACTCATTATCGCGCTCCAATAACTGAGCCCTATTAACAACATCTGAATTCAAACATAGTTTATGAGGGATAAGATATTGACGTATCTCCGGCTTCAAACCTCTTAAAAACATCCGCGTCATTCTCTCTTCATTATCAACCAAGTGGGGCGCAAATCGGGATAACTCGGCAAACTTGGCTTCGTACTACGACACAGTCATTTTGTTTTGCTCCAACTTGATAAATTCCACCTCCTTCATGTGACGAATGCTTTCGGGAAAGTACTTGTCATTGAACAGCTCTTGGAACTTCTCCCAAGGCATCTTGAGTGGGTCAAGCTTGGTACGTTTTACAGATTCCCACCAGTGATCTGCTTCTTCACGCAACATAAAGGTGGGAAAAGGAACCTTTTGCTCCTCAGAGCATCCCAAGACATCAAATATCTTGGTGATCTGCTTTAACCACGTCTCCGCCTTAAGTGGTTCTGGCTTTCCCAAAAACTCTAGTGGTCCCAGCTCCTTGAATTGCTTAGCGGTGACCAACCGTGGGTTGCCATTGTTTCCTCCTGCATTATGAACAGGAGCCGTCTTCGCCTGATGTTGCATGAATTCTAAAAAGCTCCTAAACGTATCGTCGTTCGTCAATTGATCAGTGTTGTTATTTACAGGAGGATTATCGACATCCTGTTGCACATTATCCTGATTATTGATCTGTGGAGAATCAACAGTCTCCTGTGCTCCATTGCTTATCTCAACATTTTCAGATGTCATTTTCAAATAAAACTTAGGTAGGTCATACTAGCGAAGGAATTCCCCGTCTCTCCCCTCCTAGTTCTTGTCTCACATCTCAGCCAGGGATCATATCCCTAAGCTTTGATGCCAACTATGACGCCCCCAAAATTAGGTATACATCACCCATCTTGAGTCGCCAGATTCATGGTACTGAATTCAAATACAACTTAATTATACAACAGTCGTGTAAAATTCGACAAAACATAGGTTGTGAGTTTGAATACAAATATTGTCTACTAGGAGTATACAAACTCAAAAAGAGTCCTCATTACAATTATTATCACACTATTTCACAGAATAGTGAGGACTACTAATGCACCATCTAGGACCATCACTCCGTTCCCCGACTCGTCCCCAGCTATATTCTCATTTCCTGAAGAGAACAGTGAAAGAAAGGGTGAGCTCAACTAGCCCATTAAGAAATATTATGACTAAGATAATGCAGAATAGATTATCATTAGCCTTAAACAGTGTTAAACTGATACAATATAACAAACATCAAGTTTAACTGCAGCGAAACAAGCAATCCATTAAAAGAGCCAAGTAGGAAATAAAATCTACTATCTTTTATGATTTAAAATGTTTTTCATCACTTTTATCGCTGGGACTCAACTTAATAAATAATCCACATCATCGAATCACCCATGCACCACGCCCAAGGATATTCTTTAGTATCACGACCATGAATTATCCATGCACTACGGGTAAAGATAATCATGTTTTCATCAACGGTCCTGATCATGCCAGAAAACAATTCATCTTTGCACTCTTGGCCGAAGAGAATCCATTGCATAATCATACCAAAAACTGTCCATCAATGCACTCACGGCCAACGATGAGGACTTTTTCCACATCATTTGTAACATTACGGTCATGATTACACCGAATAATCCCTGGTCATAATCATACCAAGTCCATCTATGCACTACAGGCCACAGATGACTTTCAACAAAATATAAGCATGAGGATGAAAACAATGATATAAGAATTCAATAAAACAGGTTTAAGAATTAATTTATCCAGGAACTAATAACGTCCAAATTGTCAACATGATACTGCTTTGTAGAGTAAAATTCAAGACTGCTCAGAAGAATATTTCCATGAAAAGATACTGGATGAAGCGCAAATATCGAGGATATTCCACTAATTTCATGAAGTATAGATGTCAAAGTTTTAACCAACTGAGTATAATATAGAATGGAATAACAAAAGAAATCACCATTAATGCGATTGCTTCAGATGAGCAAAGTTATTCAACAGAATAATAATTAACGGAACCAGGTCATGTGTAAAGCATAGACAGGATGTTCCAACAGAATAATAAAGAATGGAATAATAACAGAAATCACCATGCATGCGATACTTCGCATAGATGTGAGTTATTCCAATGAGAATACCAATAAAGGCGAAACCAGTCCCAACAGAAACGCATAAATAGGATATTCCAATGTAATAATAATAAAGACGGAACTGTGTCCGGCGAAAAAACGCATGCATGTGAGGATATTCCAACAGAATAATAAAGAATGAAATAGCAGAAGTTCTCTTCATGAATAAGAAAGAAAGAATACCCCTTATGAGTACAACAAATAATATTCCCTACCTTAGAAAGAAGAGTACTGGATATAGAAGTAGTGAAGTAGCAGAACACTTTTCTTCTTTCTCTCAATAGTTTCTCTTTCTAGAGTTTCAGTGAATTCGTAAGAAATAATGAATGAATGAGCTTCTATTTATAGAAAAATGGACTGCATAGTAACTAACTCATGAACGGTCCAGATTGATTTACTTTAATCTAACGGTCCATATTTAAAGCAAAATCTTTTAAATAAAATATAATATATTCTATTTATAATATAATAAAACGAATAACTTTATAAAAGATTTTACTATGCAAATACTATGCAGGCGCTATGCAAACACTATACATAATAAAATATAATATATTCTAATTATTGTCTAATAAAATAGATAACTTTATAAAAGTATTATGTTTTATATAAAAAGATTTTACTATGCAAAATACTATGCAGACACTATGCTAAAGACTATGCATAATAGAATATAATATATTCTATTTATAGAATAACTTTATAAAAGTAGTATGTTTTATATATAAAAATTTTACAATGCAAAACACTATGCAGACACTATGCAACACTATGCATAATAGAATATAATATATTCTATTTATAGAATAACTTTATAAAAGTATTACATTTTATTACATTAATAATACCAATAAAACAAAAGCGAGTGACTTATCACGTAAGCATCAATAATCAATACTGGTGTGCTACTATGAAACCACGCGTATTCATCGCATTTTTTAACAAAGGGTGTTTCAACGATTAACAGTAAAACTTCCGCCGTTATTTTCATAAAGTATTTTTGTCGTTTTCTTAATCCGACAATAATTCCGTTGTAAGGTCCACCAATGATTGTACCGTCGTACGGATATTCTCCGGAAAAAAATATTCCCCGACCAATCGAATATTATACAACAACTTGCATACTTTGCAAAATTTATAAATAATACCCACAACTATAACATTATATCAAATCCACACCATAATATTCAAAAAAATAATTTCGAGAAAATTAAATCTTTATTCATAAAATCTTGGGTCTCACATTTTATATTTCCCACTACATTCATTACTTCAACAAATTCTAGGTTTTATTTAATAACTTTCACTTGAACTGAATTATATTTTGAGTATTATAAATTCTTTAACTCATTCATTTCCTTTTCTAAGGATCATTATCATAAACACTCGGGATATTACAAGCACTGTGTAGCACCATCTATCGGGTTGGAAGATAATCAGATTTGGGGGCATCACATTTAAACTTCTTTCTTAATTACTTATTTGAGTGATATCAAATAATTAATTAGTTAAGATCATCTATACGCAACAAAATATAAGTTTGAAAAACTCCCTTAAAGATTTACCTGGAGATCTTAGTTCTTAACACAAGTTATATGAATGATCAAACACATAACATATATAGCAGTTATAATTTGCAGAATGTAAATTGCATAATATAAAGAAACAAGAGGTTTTAGGTGGTTCGGAGACTAAACAACTACAACTACAATAGATTACTAAAAGATCTAATAAGATCTAAATTCTTAGATAGATTAAAAACTAAAATGTTCCCAATAAATAGATTACTAAAAAGGGGAATAGTGAATCCGGATAGATTGGTACATATGTTGCTTGCTCGTTGGATGAGAATGATTGATCTCATGATGATTTGTGTGGAGACACTAAAACAAGTATGTAGGTGTTTATTGGAGAATAAGTTCACTGAACGTGGCTCGCTAAGGAATACCTAATGGAGTTTTACTTGTTTGTTAATAGGAATTCCTGAAGTGATAGTAGTACAAGTGATCCTTAGACTTGAGATCATCATAGTATCTTGTATATAATGATTTATACTTTGACTTATTCCTTAAGACCCTTAGTGTATATAAAAGGGTATGCTTGGGTATAATGAGTTATATATGGAGATAATGAATGAACAATAAAGAATCTATCACTTCTAGTAAAAGAAGAGATATGTCCTATGTGATTCAATAAATGACAACCCATGAATCCTTGGCCAAGGTGGAATGAAATTAGAAAGTAGTTTCTAATTTTCATTTATTCGGAGTTGTGCATTTGGGAATCGAATTACATATCTATATAATAAAACAGAACCCATTTTGAATCTTTTATTTGACAAAGCACAAGGACGGTTCAGATTTCATCTCAATTCTTCCAACTTAATCTAAAGACTCACATTTCATCTCACACTAAAAATTCCCGCTCAAATCAAATTCACCCCTAAAAATTCCCACCCAAATCAAATAACAATAATAATAACAATAATTATAATTATAATTATAATAATAGTAATAATAATAATAACAATAATAATTATTATTATAATAATAATAATTACTACTATAATAATAATAATTATTATTTTTAATATAATAGTAGTAATAATAATAATAGTAATAATATTTTTAATAATAATAATAATACTAATAATGATAATAATAATAGTTATTCTTATTACAACAATTAAAATAAAATTTTATAATTATTATAATGATAATAATAAAAATAAAAATAATTATTATAATTATAATATAATAATAATAATACTAATAATTATTATAATAATAATAACAATTATTATTATAATAGTACTATTGATAATAATTATTATTATAATAAACCTAATAATAAGTATAATAATAAATATAATAATACTAAAAATAATATTAGTAATAGTAATAGTAATTATTATTATTATTATTATTAGTACTATATAATTATAATAATAATATTAATAATTAAAATAATAATAATAATAATTAATAATAATAATAATAATAACAATAATAATAATAATAATAGTAACAACAACAACAACAACAACAATAATAATAATAATAATAATAATAATAATAATAAAAATAATAATTATAATAATTATTATTATTATTATAGTAATAATAATTATAATTGTGACACCTCCAAATCCGAGTACTTCAATCCCACAGATTTGGTGTTCACTGTCCAATTATTCATAACTAACTACCCATAAACAAAGGATATAAACTTGCAAGCATAACAATAGAACTTCCATTAAAGGGTTACACAATCTCAAAATAAATCACAGGTCATCTAACCTTTATTATTACATCATCAGCGGAATAATATAATATAAACATAACCAAGTCTATTACACAAGCTTCATAAATAAAAGGTAAATTAAACGTCATCTAATCGAGCATTCTGCCTACTTGTAGAAAGCTCTTCAGACTTCTTAAATCCATCTGCATTGTTTTGTGCAAGAGTGAGTAAACAATTGCCCACAAGAAGGATAGTATACAATAACATGCTATGAATGACAATTAACTGAGCTTTCAATGGTAAAGTATTTTTACTGGAAACAATAAGTTCTAATTCGAATACTATGAGTTCAAAGGAATAATGAAATTTAAAATCAAATAACATATATCAATTTCTAAGGAATACACTGAGGGTCATAAGACCACAAACTGTGTTCTAGGTTTTCAAGTATTTCTACTTTAACATTTAACAGTCTAAAAGACCATAATCATCTTCTATGTCCTAGGTTAACATGTGTTTCTATTGTAACATTTAACAGTGTAAACGACTATGTGGACCATCATCTCGTACTCCAGGTGATCAGCCCTTTGTACTATGTATTGCGCAAATATTTTAACGCTATCACGTAGCTCTAAAATAATCCCCTAATATAGGGTTGTTAGTCTCAACTTAGATCATTAGGTTTCGTTCCAAAGGAAGTTTGGTTTGGAAATAACTTCAAAGGAATTCTAGATCTTTAGTACACTTATCAACCAAGTATAAGTTGAATTAAATAGGGATCAATGACTACTCAAGAATTCGATTACAATATCATCATGAACAAAGTATAACAACGAACCAATAAGAGATAAAGTCTCAATGGGTTATAAATGAGCAAGTGTTATTCATCAAGTACATACTTTGTAATATTCAATTCCTTATAAACATCATATGATGAAACCTTCTCACTGGTATAAGTGAAGAGAAAACTACAACCCTTTTATTTGACAAAGCATAAGGACGGTTCAGATTTCATCTCAATTCTTCCAACTTATTCTAAAGATTCACATTTCATCTCACACTAAAAATTTACGCCCAAATCAAAAAACAATAATAATAACAATAATGATAATAATAATAATTATTATTATATTAATAGTAATAATAAAAATAAAAATAAATAATAATAATAACAATAATAATAATTATAATTATAATAGTAATAATAATAATAATTATTACTATAATAATAATAATTAAAATAATTATTAATATAATAGTTATAATAATATTTATAATAATAATAATAATACTAATAATGATAATATTTATTATTGCAATAATTAAATACTAATAATAATTATAATTATTATTATAATAATAATATTAATTTTAATAATAATAATAATAATAATAATAAATAATTATAATTATAATAAAATAATACTACTAATAATAATAATAATAATAACAATTATTATTATAATAGTACTAATTATTATTATTATTATTATTATTATTATAAACATAATAATAATAATAATAATAATAATAATAATTATTATTATTATTATTATAGTAGTACTAAAATAATAATAATTATTATTATAATAATAATAATACTAATAGTAATTATTATTGTTAGTACTATTATAATTATAATAATAATATTAATAATTATAATAATAATAGTTATTATTATTAATAATAATAACAATAATAATAATAGTAATTATAATAATAATAATAATAAATAATTAAAATAATAATAATTATTATTATAATAGTAATAATAATAATAATAATAATAATAATAATAATAATTATAATAATAGTAATAGTAATAGTAATAGTAATAATAATAATAATAATAATAATAATAATAATAATAATTATTATTATTATTATTATTATTATTATTATTATTATTATTATTATTATTATTATTATTATTATTATTGTGACACCCCCAAATCCAGGTACTTCAATCCCATAGATTTGGTGTTCACTATCCAATTATTCATAACTAACTACCCATAAACAAAAGATATAAACTTGCAAGCTTAACAATAGAATTCCCATTAAAGGGTTACACAATCTCAAAATAAATCTCAGGTTATCTAACCTTTATTATTATATCATCAGCGGAATAATATAATATAAACATAACCAAGTCTATTACACAAGCTTCATAAATAAAAGGTAAATTAAACGTCATCTACTCGAGCATTTTGCCTACTTGTAGAGAACTCTTCAGACTTCTTAAATCCATCTGCATTGTTTTGTGCAAGAGTGAGCAAACAATTGCCCACAAGAAGGATATTATACAATAACATTCTATGAATGACAATTAACTTAGCTTTCAATGGTAAAGTATTGTTACTAGAAACAATAAGTTCTAATTCGAATATTGTGAGTTCAAAGGAATAATGAACTTTAAAATCAAATAACAGATATCAATATCAAAGGAATACATTGAGGGTCATAAGACCACGAACTGTGCTCTAAGTTTTCAAGTATTTCTACTTTAACCTTTAACAGCCTAAAAGATCATAATCATCTTCTATGTCCTAGGTTAACAGGTGTTTCTACTGTAACATTTAACAGTGTAAACGACTATTTGGACCATCATCTCGTACTCCGAGTGTATTGTGCAAACATTTTAACGCTATCGCGTAGCTCTAAAATAATCCCCTGATATAGGGTTGTTCGTCTCAGCTTATATCATTAGGTTCCGTACCAAAGGAAGTTTGGTTTGGAATTAACTTCAAAGGAATTCTAGATCTTTAGAATGCTTATCAACCAAGTACATGTTGAATCAAATAGGGATCAATGACTACTCAAGAGTTCGATTACAATATCATCATGAACAAAGTATAACAACGAACAAATAAGCGATAAAGTCTCAATGGGTTATAAATGAGCTAGTGTTAATCATCGAGTACATACTTTCAAAACTGTAAAGGTACATAAGCTGTAACACCCCCTTCCCGAAAAGGAAAGAGAGATCACGTGCAAAGCACAACGAACCTCAAAATAAGTAAACATAGCACTAATGACTTCACATATTAATAGTGGTGATCCATTAATAAAGTACTAAATACAATTCTCCAAACATAGTCAAAATAATCAAAACTTAAAATTCGAATCAACCTAGATGATCAAAGGCGACTCTCTCATTAAACTAGCTCTGAATCACCCCTGCAAACCTGCCGGAAGAAAAACACAGCATGAGCCAACTGCCCAGTACAGATACAGATATACAAAAGATATACAATTGATATACGAAATTAACTGAGACAACATACTGAACAAAACCTCAAGTGTATATACTGACAAAATATAATCTCCAAAGATCTGAATGGAATATATCTGAATCAACAGAATTGACGAAACCAATAGAAGAGTAAAGAAATATCGAACTAAAGTAACTAACTCAATGAATTGAAATGAACAGAAACAAACAAAAATAATACAATGAAATAATAGGCTGAATCAAATGGTTGAGTTTAATTTCATACCGAGTGAGCTAAGAAATATACATTGCCACACAGGTAAGTCAAAATGATGCAACACATGCAAGTCAAATGATGCCATACAGGCAACCAAAATAATGACACACAGACAAATCACATATTAGACCGCGAATCCAAATGTATACAAATTGGATAGGTGTGTTTGGCACAACATCACTAATCCGCAGAACAGAAAACTAGGGTTAACCCATACGCCTCCCACAACAAAACACCAAATGGCCCACTTCCTTCGAAGCCCAAACGGAGACGCCAGGTGGATTAATCACTGCGCCACCGGAAAGTGTCATGCCCTCTCGTGCGAGACGACATACTGTGGTACCCCATGTGTGGTTATAGCTTAGGTATACCCTACGGTATATTCTAACAAAAATACCATGTCACAACACATGCGACATAATACCAACAAAAGGGTTCTATATGTACATGTTGAGCCAAATCAAATTATAGTCACAAGGTCTCAAAAAGAATGTAGCAACATGTACCGCTCTACAATTTTCAAAATAAATAGTACTAAACATGATAACATAATTCAAAAAGTATAAATACGAGTCATATATATCAACTCCAAAATGAAGCTAATATATTTATTTCACAGGAAACAATTATGTGAAATAATAACAAAATTCGAACAAGTGACAAAACGAATAAATCAAATTTAATAAGAGTATTGCTGAGAGAGTACGGAATCCATACTTGGATTAAGCAATGTAATACCCCAAAGTATATTCCAATATGATCCTTAAATTCCTCAAAATTCGATCTAATAAAATAATAATATAATACAATTATAAGTTACCTAATAATTATAATTTATATTAATATAAAATTAATCTCTCCAATTACATCAATTTTATAAAATAACTTAATTAAGTTATAAATAATCTTTTAATCAACATTTTAACAAATTAATATCCTTAGTGAATATAATATATATATATATATATATATATATATATATATATCCATCCATGTTTCTATCACAACAGCTTCTTGATCATGCATACTAACAATTTTCCTTATATATATATATATATATTATGATAAGAACTCCATTCAAATGTTACTTTTCCTGTTCATTATCATGCATGAATACTACTATTTACTTAAATAAATATATATAGATAGATTACATGATTATAAATCAACAATTCCGTAGCAGTGCCCTCTGCTCACGTAAATATCTCCACTATTTAATTAATTAATATATATATAAAAAAATACACATGCTAACTTACTTGTATCCAGGTATCAAATCCTTGTTCCTTATCACACACAAGTACAATCCAATTTCTTTTCTTTTCATTTCTCTTCCTTCGTAGTAGCGGCTGTACCCTTTTTTTCCAGTTAGTTATCAGAGGTACGTGAGATAAATTAGGGTTTAAATATTTATTTATATAACTGATGAACTCTCATAATTTAAATAGAATTTTAATTTTACCCACACATATAAATTAAACCAAATTAGTTTTAATGCCCAATTTTATCAACTTAATTTGTATCACTTATTAATACTCATTAGCCCACATAAATTAAATACAATTTGACCCAAATAAAAATAAAGTCCAATTAATATTTTTTTACAATTAAATATTTTTTTTCTACCGGATATTACATAAGCAAACCAAAGGAAGTTTGGTTTGGATTGACTTCAAGGGTAATTTAGTTAATTGAGCATTCATCAACTAAAGATTAGTTGAATCATTAGAAGGATTGCTAATCAACAAAGAGTTCGGTACAATAATTAATGTAAAATTTTACAATAACATTGGTGATCACAGATCAAACAACAATTATTCATGGATGAACAAACACTTTGCAACAAGATGATGCTTACAATAAAATTACAAACTTTGAATGACCAAAGCGATCTTGCTTGGAATGAGTAAGAAAAGATTAATTAACTTGTTCAAGAATAAATTAAGGTTAAAGAACTTGCATAACAATAACAACTTAGGAATAGGAACTTGCATAAAGAAAGATTAGGGTAAATGTACTTGCATAAGCGTAAATAAGATAAAGATAGATAACTTATTTAATGATAAGTACAATTAAGGATGCTCATATAAGAGATTCAGATTAAAGAACTTGCATAAGTGTAAACAAGATAACGGTGAAAAGAAAACCTTGCTGAATAATAAAGTAGCAAATGTTAGGGAACTTGCCTCTTGCATAAGCTAAGCAATTACAACTCATTCTCCAATTATCCTACATATATGTTATTTAGAATCACAATCTTAATTAGCCACAACGCGACCAAATTGCTTAGTTACACATCTGTATTACATTCTTTAACTATAGGTTTAATCATACTAACCACATAGCACAAATGAAACCATTACTAGTACGTAACATGAAGTTGTAGTATTGAAATCACATTTCAAATTCTTATCAACATCAAACCTTAATTATTACCAATCAATTAAGTCACAACCTTACAATCATCAAATTTGACTTATAATGTGATTATAATCTAGTTTGACAATATATAATATAATTAACGTCTTTTTATGTTCATTAGATTAGGTTACAATTACATTTTCTGGACTTAAACAATTAAAAATCTCATTTTTGGGCAATTCTGCTAAGTGGCACTGCAACGACACCAATTGAACTAAAAACTGGCGCTGCAGCTCCATCATTTGAACTAGGATTGGCGATGCTGAAGGTGGTGGCTGCCAGATCAAACTTTAATCTTAAGTGCTGGTCTTTATGAACTCGATTTTAAGCCTAAATCTGGCGTTGTAGTTGTGGCCTTAAAGTTCTAGAATTTGAAGTTGGCGAAAAAACATAAAACAAAGCCAAAACTCTAATTTCTTCATCCATACAACAATTTAATAATACCAAGAAGTTATAAACCTTATATAATCAATACCCAACATGTAAACAACTATTATAACAACAAAAAATTATTAAACAACAAATTTTAGAGGAATTAAAACCTAAAGTTCATGCTATTTCACATATTTTGACATCCTTGGTGTAACTATGGGTTCGTTTCTTAACCAAATCAGTTGGTTTAACTTGTATTCTTTTTGTTTCCTAACGTATTAACACAATCTACTATCAATTTGCATATCATTACATGTTTAATCCATAATTTTGACTCCAAAGCAACCCTTTTTGAACATACCTCAACCAAAACTTAAAATTTTCATTAAGAAACCAAGAACACACGGACTAACAATAAAGAGTTAGATTACTACCGTTAATTCTTATTTATATTTTGTTAGATGATGAGAATTGTTTTGACATCTTCTTCTCCTCAAAACGTAGCTTCAAAATCATAGAGAATGCTTTTCTCTCTTCTCTCTTCTTTCTACTCTCTGTTTTCTTCTATAGAATTAGGCTTAGGCTAATAAAACTTAACATAAAACTTTAACTGATATATACTTAATACAATATAATACGTATACTTAATATTTATCTGTTACAATTTTTTTTAAATCAAAAGCCATAGGGTTTGTTTGGCAAAACTGAATTTAAATAAGAATTTAAAAAGCCTTAAGCCTTGTTTGGTAAAACCAAATTTAAATTCCTTTTAATTTATTTTGATAACCCACTTGCTATATAGTTTAATTGTCACACTTTATTTAATTAAATTCTAATATTCCAATTCAATTAAATTAAAGCTAACAACAACTTATTAATTCAAGATGCCACATATTCCAATTGCTCTGTAATTATAATTTTATTTAATAACTTAGTACATCACTTTTAATTACTAAATTAATTTAAAACAACATTATAACAACTCATTTAATCATTATCAAGCCTCTAATTAAATTATTAAATTAAATTAGAATATTACCACTATGTAACATAATAATTAATTCAACACTCATTTAATTTAATTAACTTTAACTACAAAATTATTGAATATCAACTTAATTAACATATTACACTTAATCAAGTTAATTCCCCACAACTCATAAATTATTTATTTAACTAATAAATAATCAAATCAATCAAATATTTATTTAAAAAAACACATCAACTAAAATACTTATTTAATTCAATAAATATTTTAAATTACATAAAAAATTATGGATCGTTACATCCTTCCTCCTTACAAGGATTTTTTTCCCTAGAATTACAACTCAATTAATTTATTTGTCATAATAATAATTATAATAATAATAATAATAATAATAATAATAATTATTATTATTATTATTATAATAAAATAATAGTAATTATAATTATAATATTATTATAATTATAATAGTAATATTAATAATATAATTATAATAATAATAATAATAATAATAGTAATTATTATAATTATAAGAATAATTATGATAATAGTAATAATAATAGTAGTAATAATAATAACAACAATAATAATAATAATAATAATAATAATAATAATAGTAATAATTATAATAATAAGTATTACTAATAATTATAATAATAGTAATAATTATAATAACTATTATAACAATAGTAATAATAATAATAATAATTATTATGATAATAGTAATAATGATAGTAATAATAATAATACAACAATAATAATAATAATAATAATAATAATAATAATAATAATAATAATAATAATAATAATAATAATAATAATAATAATAATAATTATTATTATTATTATTATTATTATTATTATTATTATTATTATTATTAATGGTGTGATGAATTATAAAAATTGTTATTGATGATTTGTAATTTTTGTAGATAGGTTTAGATTTTTTTGGATATCTATTTTAAAAGGAATATTAATTATTATGGTGGTGTGATAAATTATGATAATTATTATGTGTAATTGTAAGTTATTTTAGGTTGCAAAAAGTCTTTAGGAAATGTAGTATTTTTCGTATTTTAATCTAATTTTTCGTTACGTCGTGCATTCAGGCACATGCAATTACTAGTAAGTAAATAAAATAAGACATGACAGTAATTCCATGTCTTATTTTAAATTGTGACATTGTATGGTGGAAGGATTGAATTGTACGGTAACTATTTACTCAAAGGTTCTTTTATGATTAATGTTGAAATCTATATTATCTGGAAAGTCGTTAATCGCTAACGAGACTTATCCTTATTGTAAAATAAATATTATTTATCTAAATATATAATTAGTTTAATTTATTTATTTAAATAAGATTAGAATTGTTCTAATTGATTTATTCAAAACCGGTTTAATATGGAGAACCTAAAGGGTCACACCATAAAAGGAAGAAAAATTATTTAAGAAGTTAATGGCATAATCGTAATAATATGTTAAGTGTATCTAATTTAATATATGGTGATAGAATAAATTAAATAGCTTAATATTTATTATTTAATATTCAGGAATATTAAATATTAATTAATAAGAAGAGTCTTATTAATATTATTAAAATTATTATTATTTTAATTTCTAAAGGAATTTAGCAATTAATTTAATATAAGTACTCTCATTTATTCATAATAAAATTAGGAGATAAATTAATTAAAAGAGTTTAATTAATTATCCCTAATAAGATTAGGGAGCTTAATTAATTAAAGGATTTTGATTAATTAAATATAACCTTAATTCTAATTAGATTATAAGGGTTGACTAATATCAATATAAAAGGAGTTTTATGCTAGATATCAGTAGACGTAATTTCAATTGTTGGATAGTACTCATTTTTCTATAGAGAAATGAAAAACTAGGGTTTAGCCAAAACACCCTTCTTCTTGAGTTTTTGTTCTTCCTTGGTGGATCACTTCTAGAGGCCAAACGCTTTGGTGGCTAACGTTGATCAAAGGAAGGAATCAATCTCACGTATTCAATGAGAACACGAAGGATTAGGAGTAGAACTTGTACCTGAAGAAGCTCGAATATTCAAAGGTATGATTCTGATTCTCCTACTCTTTTACAGATTGATAATCAAGCACAAGAATGATCATGGTTTATGGTTTGTAAGAAAATTTTAAATTTCGATTTTTTTACGCCTCCGCTTCGTTTATGTGATTTGATTGCATATACATGTTTCTAGCAAACCTAAAAGTGGTATCAGAGCCAATCTTGTGCTAATTATTAGTCTTTGTAATTCAATGTATGTACAATATGCGATTGGATCAGATTCTTGGGCAGCATAAAAGTTTTTTATTTCTGCGATTGAGCGAAAGGCTACTGAGATTACCAGTGTCCGTTTCATGGATGAATAGCCAATTGTAGCGTGACTAGATTCATTCAAGTAGCATTGCGTCGTTACTGAAATCAATTTACGGCTTTGGATGCAAATGCCTTGAGACCCGATTCATTATGGGTGCAATTTGCGTCCCAAAGAAGGTAATTGGAAAACATTTGTGTTTCTTTAAATAAATAAATGGTTTATTTTTAGATTGCTAAAATTAAAGAGTTTAATTTAATTTTGGCTTTTGGTAAAAATAAAAGAGTTTATTATGTTTCAAAATTAAAGTTTAGCAATATTTTGCCCATTAATTGATATTAATTCATATATGGACTGGATTTATAATTCATGAGATGAATGTTATTTATAGATGCATATGTTAAAAATAAATGGGATTGAGTATGGACTATGACTAATGTGATTGGATTTTATTTTGGATGGATGCTTGACTGTGTGAGTTTTATTAAATGAGGTCTACGTACCTCGTCTTTTTTTATAGTTTTCTTCTTGATGTAAATTTTATCTATCTCCCATGTACTCCCTTCGTCCCATGATAAAAGTCCTTAATACTATTTTTGGTTGTCCCATGTTAAATGTCCTCTTTCTTTTAATAACCAAATTTTTACACATTTTTTACTATTATGCCCGTAGCATTAAATATATCATACTTTTCTTATTCTAATTCTCTCTCCATATTTAATGACATTATTATGGACAATTTTGTCATTTTATTTCTCTTCTTAATATGCGTGAAAAGTCCACCAGGACTTTAATCCTGGGACGGAGGGAGTACTTTCCCTTGACTGCTGATCAAGGTTTCTATTTAAATTAAATAGTTTATGTAATAGGATTAGTTAAAATTTCTCGAAGAACTATTGATCAAGGAGTAAGGAACAAGGAGCGCTTGAAGACCCTTTTGTAATAGAGCCCGAGTTTAAATTTTATAGTTATATTTAAATGTTAATTCTTGCACCCTAGGGCCTTTTAGTTCACTTGGTGGCTCTAATGAACCAAACTAGAATAAAAGTTTATAATCAATTTGGGTAGAATATAGTACTCTATATATGCATGCTAGTATTATATATATATATATATATATATATATATATATATATATATATATATATATATATGATTAGGATCAAGTGCATACCCTTATCTTAGTTCAGTACTCACCCCCTTTAGGCGGCGGTTTTGATGGTCATACAACCGTCAGATATACTTTTAGCGACGCTATATGTTGTCCGTCACATAAAGATATATTTACGGTTGTATGACCCAAACCCGCCGCCTAAAAGGGGGTAAACTAAAGTGAGTAAGATAATAAGTATGCACTTGATCCTTGCTATATATATATGTGTGTGTGTGTGTGTGCATGCGCGCTAAATAAGATGAGATAAATAATAACAAACCCCTCAAAGAAATTATATTAAGTTATAATGTTCAAAGATATTTGGAATATCGAATGTCGCCTTGTAGCATGATAGAAACAATAGAGTATTGAATATTTAATATGAGTTTGTTGTGCACATACAAGGCAAGTATTAAATATTTAAGATGTTATTTTTATTACATATGATGTTTATAAGGAATTGAACATTACCGTTTTGTTGTGCACAAACAAGGGATGTAGTTTTCTCTTCACTAATATGGGTCTTACTTGACTTAAATTATTTTAGTTCGGATGTGCACACACTTGACTATTATAATTTAAGAGGCATAATACAAGGAGTTACATGATGACGTAATTGACAAGAGTTATCTACCTATTTATTTATATATAGTTTGTTGTGCACACACAAGGCTATATACATTTAAAATATGATCTGTATTCTCACTAGCATATCTTTAATTAGATATTGCCAAACTATATAATGATGGTAATATAGTTTGAAGAAAAATAGTGGGAGATACCGATTTAAAATAAAACCTAATTTATTTTGGTAATTACTTAAATAATGTATGCTAAAATGTTGTTTTTCACATACAGAAATTTGAAAATGTCACACTCACTAATTTCACTGCGTAGCATACTTGATGCTAACAAACTGACCATATCAAATTTAACGGACTGGTTAAGGAATCTGAGAATTGTTCTCACTGCTGAAAAGATTTCTTATGTCCTAAATTCGTCCGTCCTTGAAAAACTTGCTGAAACAGCCTCTGAGGAAGAGGTTGCTACTTTTAAGAAGTGGCAAGATGATGCATTTGTGGCTCTATGCATCATGCTCGCATCCATGAGTAACGAGCTTCAGCGTTAGCATGAAACTATGGATGCTCCTGCTATATTTCTGCACCCCCAAGAGTTGTATGGTGATCAAAGTAGGACTTCTATATAAGAGATATCTAAGGAGCTCTTCCGATCTCGGATGATCGAGGGCACTGCTGTTGAGACTCATGTCTTGAAGATGATCAATCTGATTAACCGTATTGGACAGCTTGGGTTCGTCATGGATAAGGAGTTTAGTCCAGATTTAGTCTTGCAGTCACTCCCTGACACCTTCTCACAGTTTGTTGTGAATTTCTATATGAATAAGTTGGACGTCAGCTTGCTTGAGTTACTTAACATGTTGAAAACTACTGAAGGTCACTACCCATCCAAGAAGAACCAAGTCTTACTAGTGGAAGTTTCTTCCAAGAAAAGAAAGAGGCCCAAGGTATCTTCTGAAAAGAAGAAATCCAAGAAGGCTAAGGGAAAGGCAAAAGAAAAGAATAATAAGAAACCTGATCCAGATAGCAAAAGAATCTGCTTCCATTGCAGCAAGCTAGGTAATTGGAAAAGGAACTATAAGGAGTTCTTTACGGAAAAAAAGTAGAAGAATCTTGGAGAAGCTTCGATTCCTAATCAAGGTCTGTTTATGATTGAAATTAATTTTTTCGAAAAGCAATCTTCTACTTGGGTATTGGATACTGGCTGTGGTTCTCACATATGTAATAATATGCAAGGGTGGTCAGAAGTAGAAAGCTGAACAAGGATGAGGTCGTCGTATGAGTGGGAAATGGAGCAAAGGTTGTTGCATTAGCTGTAGGGACTTAATTTTTTAGCACTACCTATGGGCAAGTCCATTAGTTTAAATAATTGTTATTATGTTCCATCACTTGTTAAAAACATTAATTTAATTTTTGTATTGGATATGGATGGTTTTGATATTATAATAAAGAACAACAGTTGTTCTATTTATTATATTAATGTTTCATATAGTGTTGGTAATTTGCGAAATGGACTTTACATACGTGACTTGCATGAAAATATACTTCAAATTGAACAAACTAAGAAAAATAAAAGAGATTATGTTAATTATACCTATATGTGGCACTGTAGACTTGGTCATATCAATGAAACAAGATTATCGAAGTTGCATATAAATGGGCTCCTAGAGCTATCAGATTATGAATCATATCTAACTTGTGCATCTTGTCTCATGGGAAAAATATCTAAATCTCCTTTTAGTGGAAAAGGAGAAAGAGTTATAGTGACAACCCGGGTCAAATCCCGAGTCCGTAACAAATCTCGGGTCAAATCCCAAGTCCGAATCGAATCAAATCCATCAAAATAAGGCCTCAAACCACTGACCCAATAGTATTTTCTTGGGTCATCTAGCCCACCATTGGCTCCCAAAAGGTCATGACTTGAAGGTACTATTGGTAGTTACTTAATTCCTTATATGCACACAAATTTTTCCCCTAGCTTTCGATATGGGACTGGGGTGTTACAAACTCCCCCACTTAAATTTCTGACGTCCCCATCAGAATCGATCACACACACAGCCCAAAGATCTTTGCCTCTCTAGCCATTGTGGGATAATTATGGCTGGATTCGTGTCCCCACCTCCGGACCTCCATCTCTCCATTGTGGGATAATACCATCAGCCTTCGTGTCCCCACCTCCGACAACCCGATCGAATGACCCGACCCGAGCTTTCGAGAGTCGGCTTTGATACCATATGAAACAACCCGGGTCAAATCCCGAGTCCGGAACAAATCTCGGGTCAAATCCCAATTCCGAATCGAATCAATCAAAATAAGGCCTCAAACCACTAGCCCAATAGTATTTTCTTTGGTCATCTTAGCCCACCACAGGCTCCCAAAAGGTCATGGTTCACACAGATGTATATGGACCTATTACAACGAATGCAAGTGCAGGGTATTCTTATTTTATTACTTTCACTGATGATCACTCAAGATTTGGATATGTGTATTTAATGAAATATATATCTGAATCATTTGAAAAGTTGAAAGAGTTCAAAAGTGAAGTAGGGAAACAAAATGGCAAGAGTATCAAGATTCTTCGAACAGATCAAGGAGGTGAATATTTAAGCAATGAGTTTCTCAATTTTCTCAAAGAAAATGGTATAATCTCACAATGGAATCCACCACAAACACCACAGTTGAATGGTGTATCTAAAAAGAGAAATCAAACACTATTGGACATGGTTTGTTCCATGATGAGTTTTACCAATCTTCCGGTATCATTCTAGGGATATGCCCTAGAAGCGGCTACATATCTACTAAATAAGGTCCCCTCAAAATTCGTCCCTAAGACTCCATATTAGATGTGGATAGGGAGGAAGCCTAGTCTTAATCATGTTAAGATTTGGGGATGTCTAACTTATGTGAAAAAAATTTCAAAATGATAAGCTTGGGACAAGATCTGAGAAGTGTACATTTGTGGTATATCCTAAAAAAAGTTTAGGATACTATTTCTACAATCGTACTGAGCAAAAGGTGTTTATTGCCAAACATGTTTCCTTCTTGGAAAATGATTTTATCTTTGAAGGGGCCAGTGGGAGGAAAATAGATTTTGAAGAAATTCAAGAACCACAAACCACTACAGGTCAATTGGATGAACCTATCCAAGTAGAGACATCTTCTGTACAACACCCTATTCAAAAATCTGGAAGAGTACCGAAGATACCTGAGAGGTATGGATTCATCATAGAGGATGACGATGAGGTACGCATCATGAATGATGATGATCCATTGAATTACGAACATGCTATGAGTAGTAAAGACTCAGAGAAATGGCTAGAAGCCATGAAATTCGAGATAGAATCCATGTATGAGAACCAAGTATGGACTTTGGTATCATCACCTGAGGGCATTAAGCCTATTGGGTGCAAATGGGTCTTTAAAAGAAAGACTGGAGCAGACAACAAGGTAGAGACTTATAAGGCCTAACTGGACGCGAAAGGTTTCAAACAAAAGCAAGGAGTTTACTATGATGAAACCTTCTCACCTGTAGTGATGCTCAAGTCTATTTGAATTTTGCTTGTGATTGCAGCTTACCATGACTATGAAGTATGGCAGATAGACGTGAAAATGGCCTTACTCAATGGGGAACTTGAGGAGGATGTGTATATGACACAACCAAAGGGATTAATTTTAACGGTTGGAACAAATCAAGTATGTAAGCTACAACGATCCATTTATGGATTGAAGCAAGTTTCTCGTAGGTGGAACATCCATTTTGATGAGCCAATTAAAGAGTTTGATTTTATCAAATATGAGGATGAACTATGTGTGTAAAAAAAAGGTTAGTGGGAGCGCTGTTTCATTCCTTGTATTATATGTTGATGATATATTACTAATAGGAAATGATATTCCTATGCTTCAATTAATTAAAATCTGGTTATCTAAACACTTCTCCATGAAGGACTTGGGAGAAACATCCTATATTTTGGGGATAAAGATCTATAAAGATAGATCTAAAATAATGCTTGGCTTGTCCCAAGGAACGTACATTGCCTCGATGCTAAAAAAGTTTAGCATGGAAGATTCCAACAGACGTCTTATACCGATGAGCCATATAATACATCTCTCCAAGAAATAGGCCCCAAAGACACCTGAGGAGAGTGACCATATGAATAAGATTTCTTATGCTTCAGCAATAGGATCTATCATGTACGGGATGATATATACTGGATCAGATGTTGCTCATGTACTTAGTGTAACAAGCAAATATTAGTTGAATCCAGGGGAAGAGCACTTGAAGGCAGTGAAAAATATCCTAAAGTACTTAAGAAGAACTAAAGATGTATTTCTTGTCTACGGTGGGTCTGAATTAAAACTAGAGGACTTCACAGACTCAAGTTTTCAAACGGATCAAGATGACAATAAATCCATTTCAGGGAATGTGTTTACCTTAAACGGTGGTGCAGTGAGTTGGAAGAGTTCCAAACAGCAAACAATTGCTGATTCAGTGACAAAGGCAGAGTACATAGCTTTAAGTGAAGCTGCAAAGGAGGCTATTTGGATGAAGAAGTTCATAACCGAACTTGGTGTGGTTCTTAGCATTAGAGGAGCATGACCTTTATACTATGACAACACCGGAGCTATTGCACAGGATAAAGAACCCAGGTCTCATCAGAAATCCATACACGTGTTGTGGTGGTTTCATTTAATTAGAGAAATCATTGAAAGAGGAGATGTCACCCTGGAGCGTGTGTGTAACGACCGAGAAAAATTCAAATTATAATGTAAATTAATTTTTATTTTATTATATTGAATAAAATTATATTAGATGTTTATTATAACGAGTAAGCGAGATGAAGGTGAAAGTATTATGCATACAAGCCAATCATGTATGATGATAAAGCATATACTGTGTAATCAATCTTATTTATTTATTAATAAAAGAATTATTTATTAAAGGCATTTATTATCTACATGGTGCTGTTTTAATAATATGTGATAAACCCATAGTTTTAAGCAACGCTTTTAGAATAATGATGATGATCATTCTAATGAGATCTAAATTCTTAGAAAGCTTAACACTAAAATAGTTCCCAATCATTGGATTAATAAATTGGTGATTAGTGAATCCGGATAGATTGGTACATACGTTACTTGCTCATTGGATGAGGATGATTGATCTCATGATCATTTGTGTGGAGACACTAAAGCAAGTATGTAAGTGCTTATTAGAGAATAAGTTCAATTGAACGCGTGACTCGCTAAGGAATACCTAATGGAGTTTTACTTACCCGTCAATAGGAATTCTGTAGTGATAGTAAGACAAATGATCCTTAGACTTGAGATCATCATAGTATCTTATATATAATGAATTACACTTTGACTTATTCCTTAAGACTCTTAGAGTATATCAAAGGGTATGCTTGGGTGTAATAAGTTATATATGAAGATAATGAATGATCAATAAAGAATCTACCACTTCTAGTAAAAGGGGAAATGTCCTATGTGATTCGAGAAATGACAACCCAGGAATCCTTGGCCAAGGTGGAATGAAATTAGAAAGTAGTTTCTAATTTGCATTTATTAGGAGTTGTGCATTTAGGAATCGAAATACATATAATTAAATAAAATAAGACTTGACAGTAATTCGATGTCTTATATTTAATTGGGATATTGTATGGTGGAAGGATTGAATTGTATGGTAACTATTTACTCAAAGGTTCTTTTATGATTAATGTTGAAATCTATATTATCTGGAAAGTCGTTGATCGCTAGGGAGGCTTATCCCTATTGTAGAATAAATATTATTTATTTAAATAAATTAATTGTTTAATTTATTTATTTAAATAAGATTAGAATTGTTCTAATTGATTTATTCACAACCGGTTTAATATGGAGAACCTAAAGGGTCACACCATAAAAGGAAGAATAATTATTTAAGAAGTTAATGGCATAATCATAATAATAAGTTATGTATATTTAATTTAATCTATGGTGATAGAATAAATTAAATAGCTTAATATTTATTATTTAATATTTTAGAAATATTAAATATAAATTAATAAGAGGAGTCTTATTAATATTATTACAATTATTATTATTATTTTAATTTCTAAAAGAGTTTAGGAATTAATTTAATACAAGTACTCTCATTTATTCCTAATAGGATTAGGAGGTTAAATTAATTAAAAGAGTTTAATTAATTACCCCTAATAGGATTAGGGAGCCAATTTAATTAAAGGAGTTTAATTAAATAAATAATACCTTATTTTAATTAAAATAGGGTTACATAATATCTTTATAAGAGGAGTCTTATATTAGATATCCATATATACGTAATTCCTAGAGTTGGAGAGTACGCCTCCTTTTTCTATACAGATAGGAAAATCTAGGGTTTGAGCCCATACCCCTTCTTCTTGAAAATTCTTCTTCCTTAGTGGATCACCTCTAGAGGCCATACATTTGGGTGGCTTACATTGATCAAAGGAAGGAATCTACCCGGAGATTCAAGGAGATCATGGAGAAGTGGGAGGTGAACTCTTTGAGGAAGCTCGTTTCTACAAGGGTATGATTTCATAATTTCTTATTCTTCGTTTAATTAATAATATGCATAAAGGATGATCCGGGTAATTGGTTTGTGAAAAATTTTAAAATCTGATTTTATTTCACTTCCGCTTATTTTTCAATTGATTGCTACTTTGATTTTCACAAAACCTAACAGTGGTATCAGAGCCAAACTTTATGCGAATTATTAATTATTTTGATTCCATATATGTTTAGGTATGAATTTAGAATTATTTATTGGGCATAATTTGTTGTATAAAATTATTATTTTACGAAAAAAAAAAATTTATTTTACCGAAAAAACTGTTTTTGGAATTTTTTTTTTATGATTTCGTGGGTAATCATTTTTTTTAAAAGGCATGATCGCCGAAAAAAAACCGTACTTTGCATAATCCGTCCATGTCATGTATTTGAAAGTATTTCGTGTGTTTTTTTTTAATTTTTTCATGCATTTGTTATTATATATATATATATATATATATATATATATAATATTTGTTATAAAGCAAGGAACATCTTATGTTTCTTGATTTACCATGCTATATATATATATATATATATATATATATATATATATATATATATATATATATATATATATATATAGATATATATTTATAGCACCAAATTTTTTTAGGCACCACGTTGAATGAGGATCAAGGATTGTTGCAAAAGGTGTCCTACTAGTTTTGTAATAAAGTAGGACTTTTATTATATATATATAATTGTTATATATATATATATATTAATCTTAATAATTTTATAATTAAAATAAAAGAGTTTATTTTAATCTTGAAATTAGATTTCATACAACATAAAATTGCCCATTAAATGATACTCATATATATATGGAATGATTTTATTTATTGATACATATGATGATATGTATGGTAATAAATGGGATTGATTATGGACAATTGACCAATATGATTGGATTTATTTTAGTTGGATGTTTGAATGAATGGGTTTTATTAAATGGGGTCTGTGTACCTCGTCTTTTCTGGTTTTCTTCTTGATGTAAATTCTATCTCTCTCCTATGTACTTCCCATTGACTGCTGATCAAGGTTTCTATTTAAATTAAATAGTTTATGTAATAGGACTAGTTAGAATTTTTTGAAGAACCGAAGATCAAGGAGCAAGGAGCGCTAAAAGACCCGTTTATAATGGAGCCCGGGTTTAAATGTAATAGTTATATTTAAATGTTTATTCTTTGCACCCTAGGGTTTGACCTTTTGGTTCATTTGGTGGCTCTAGTGAACCAAACTAGAATATAAAAGTCCATAATCAATCCGGGTAGAATATAGTATTCTATATGTGCATGCTAGTATTATATATATTATATATTATGCAAACATGCTTTGCATGTTTAATAATATGACGCGTATTTTATATATATATTTGGATGCGCGCTAAACAAGATGAGACAAATAATAACAAATCCTCAAAGTTTTTATATATTAAGTCTTAAGCGTTCAAAGATATTTAGAATATCGAGCGTCAGCCTTTCTAGCATGATAAAATTAATAGAGTATTAAATATTTAATATGAGTTTGTTGTGTCACCACAAGACAAGTATTAAGTATTTAAGATGTTAATTTATCACATTTGATGCTTATAAAGAAAATTGAACAATATTGTTTTGTTGTGTCACCACAAGGGCGATATTTTTCTTTTTTGAATATATGGAAGTGCTAGGTTGGACTTAACTTAGATAATTTTGATTCGGATGTGCCACCACTTGATCAAAATAATCTAAGAGGCAAAACATAAGGAGTTACATGTTGATGTAATTGACAAGGAGTTGTCTACCTATTTATTTATATATAGTTTGTTGTACCACCACAATGCTATATATATTTGAAATGGGATCCTTATTCTCACTAGCAAAAAACTTTAATTAGATTTCTTAGAACTATATAAATGAGGGTAATATAGTTTGAAGAAAATAGTGGGAGATACCAATATAAAATAAGACCTAATTTATTTTGGTAATTAATAAATGAATGTTTGCTAAAATATTGTCTTTTTACATGTAGAATTTTGATAATGTCACATTCACTAATTTCACTGCGTAGCATACTTGATGCTAACAAACTAATCGGGACCGAACTACACTGATTTGGTTAAGGAATCGAGAATTGTTCTCACTTCTTTGAAAAGATTTCTTATGTCCTAAATTCACCAGCACTCTGCATAAGTTGCGAGACGACCTCTCCGAGGAAGAGATTGCTACTTTTAAGCAAATTGGCAAGATGATGCATCGTGGCTCAATGCATCATGCTCGCATCCATGAGTAACGAGCTTCAGCGTCAGCATGAAAACATAGATGCTCCTACTATGCTATTGCACCTTCAAGAGTTGTATGGTGAGCAAAGTAGGACTGCTAGATATGAAATATCTAAGGAGCTCTTCCGATCTCGGATGATCGAGGGCACTACCGTTGAGACTCATGTCCTAAAGATGATCAATCTGATTGAACGTCTTGGACAGCTTGGGTTCGTCATGGATGGGGAGTTGAGTCAAGATTTAGTCTTGCAGTCACTCCCAGACACCTTCTCACAATTTGTTGTGAATTTTCACATGAATAAGTTGGATGTCAGCTTGCCTGAATTACTTAACATGTTGAAAACTGCTGAAGGTCACTTCCCATCCAAGAAGAACCATGTCTTACTGGTGGATGATTCTTCCAAGAAAAGGAAGAGGCCCAAGGTATCTTCTGAAAAGAAGAAATCCAAGAAGGCTAAGGAAAAGGCGAAAGTGAAGGATCAAAAGAAACTGGATCCACTAGCAAAGGAATTTGCTTCCATTGCAATAAGCGGGTTCTTTGGAAGAGGCGCAAGGATTATCTCATGCAGAACAAAAGCGAAGAAGCTTAGAAAAGCTTCAATCCTAATCAAGGTTTGTTTATGATTGAAATTAATTTTTTCGAAAGTCAATCTTCTACTTGGGTATTGGATCTGGGATGTGGTTCTCACATATGTAATAATATGTAGGGATTTGGTCGAAGTAGAAAGCCGAGCAAGGATGAGGTCGTCCTATGAGTGGGAAATGGAGCAAAGGTTGTTGCATTAGATGTAGGGACTTATTGTTTAGCACTGCCTACAGGAAAGTTCATTAATTTAAATAATTGTTATTTTGTTCCAAATATCATTAGAAACATTATTTCTATCTACGTATTGGATATGGATGGTTTTAATATTATAATAAAGAACAACAGTTGTTCCATTTATAATGATAATGTTTTATATGGTGTTGGTAATTTGAAATGGACTTTATATACTTGACTTGCATGAAAATATATTTCAAATTGAACAAACTAAGAAAAGGAAAAGAGATGATGTTAATTATACCTTCATGTGGCAATCGTAAACTCGGTCATATTAATGAAACAAGATTATCCAAGTTGCATAAAGATGGGCTCCTAGAGCTATCGATTATGAATCATATCCAACCTATGAATCTTATCTCATGGGTAAAATGACTAAATCTCCTTTTAGTGGAAAAGGAGAAAGAGTTCTGAGTTGTTAGCGTTGGTACACACGGATGTATGTGGACCTATGAAACTAATCGCACGAGGAGGGTATTCTTATTTTATTACATTCATTGACGACCACTCAAGATTTGGATATGTGTATTTAATGAAATACAAATCTAAATCATTTGAAAAGTTCAAAGAGTTCAGAAGTGAAGTTGAGAAGCAAACTGGTAAGAGTATTAAGATTCTTTGATCTGATCGAGGAGGAGAATACTTAAGTGGTGAGTTTCTCAATTGTCTCAAAGAAAATGGTATAGTCTCACAATGGACTCCACCAGGGATGCCACAGACGAATGGTGTATCTGAAAGGAGAAATTGAACATTGTTGGACATGGTTTGATCTATGATGAGCTTTACCGACCTTCTAGTTTCATTCTGGGGATATGCCCTAAAGTATTATGCATACAAGCCAATCATGTATGATGATAAAGCATATACTATGTAATCAATCTTATTTATTTATTAATAAAAGAATTATTTATTAAAGGCATTTATTATCTACATGGTTCTGTTTTAATAATATGTGATAAACCCATAGTTTTAAGCAACGCTTTTAAAATAATGATGATGATCATTCTAATGAGATCTAAATTCTTAGAAAGCTTAAAATTAAAATAGTTCCCAATCAATGGATTACTAAATTGGGGATTAGTGAATCCGGATAGATTGGTACATATGTTGCTTGCTCATTGGATGAGGATGATTGATCTCATGATCATTTGTGTGGAGACACTAAAGAAAGTATGTAGGTGCTTATTAGAGAATAAGTTCACTTTGAAGCATTGACTCGCTAAGGAATACCTAATGGAGTTTTACTTACCTATCAATAGGAATTTCAGTAGTGATAGTAGTCAAATGATCCTTAGACTTGAGATCATCATAGTATCTTATATATAATGAATTACACTTTGACTTATTCCTTAAGACTCTTAGAGTATATCAAAGGGTATGCTTGGGTGTAATAAGTTATATATGAAGATAATGAATGATCAATAAAGAATCTACCACTTCTAGTAAAGGGAAATGTCCTATGTGATTCGATAAATGACAACCTGTGAATCCTTGGTTAAGGTGGAATGAAATTAGAAAGTAGTTTCTAATTTGCATTCATTAGGAGTTGTGCATTTAGGAATCGAAATACATATAATTAAATAAAATAAGACTTGTGATAATTCCATGTCTTATATTTAATTGGGACATTGTATGGTGGAAGGATTGAATTGTATGGTAACTATTTACTCAAAGGTTCTTTTATGATTAATGTTGAAATCTATATTATACGGAAAGTCGCTGATTGATCATTTAGGGAGGCTTATCCCTATTGTAGAATAAATATTATTTATTTAAATAAATTATGTTTGTTTAATTTATTTATTTAAATGAAATTAGAATTGTTCTAATTGATTTATTCACAAATAGGTTTAATATGGAGAACCTAAAGGGTCACACCATAAAATGAAGAATAATTATTTAAGAAGTTAATGGCATAATTGTAATAATATGTTAAGTATATTTAATTTAATCTATGGTGATAGAATAAATTAAATAGCTTAATATTTATTATTTAATATTTTAGAAATATTAAATATAAATTAGTAAGAGGAGTCTTATTAATATTATTACAATTATTATTATTTTAATTTCTAAAAGGGTTTAGGAATTAATTTAATATAAGTACTCTCATTTATTCCTAATTGGATTAGGAAGGAAAATTAGTTAAAGGAGTTTAATTAATTACCCCTAATAGGATTAGGGAGCCAATTTAATTAAAAGAGCTTAATTAAATAAATAATACCTTATTTTAATTAAAATAGGGTTACATGATATCTTTATAAGAGAGTCTTATATCGGATATCCATATATACGTAATTCCTAGAGTTGGAGAAGCACGCCTCCTTTTTCTATCTGAGATAGAAAAACTAGGGTTTGAGCCCATACCCTTCTTCTTGAAAATTCTTCTTCTTGGTGGATCACCTCTAGAGGCCATACATTTGGGTGGCTTACATTGATCAAAGGAAGGAATCTACCCGGAGATTGAGGAGATCGCGGAGAAGTAGGAGGTGAACTCGTGCACGAGGAAGCTCGTTTCTACAAGGTATGATTTGATAATTTCTTATTCTTCGTTTAATTAATAATATGCATAAAGGATGATCCGGGTAATTGGTTTGTGAAAAATTTTAAAATCTGATTTTATTTCGCTTCCACTTATTTTTCAATTGATTGCTACTTTGATTTTCATAAAACCTAACAGAAGGCTGTTCTATAATCTAGAAGGGATGTATGATCGTAATATTCTGACTACGTGCTAGAGATAAAATGTGTGAATTTCTAAGACAAAAATAAAAGCTTTTCGAGAAATTCTCCGAAAAACACTATTCATCCATTTCTGCTCGGAAATTATTTTTAGTTTTCCGGGAAATATGTAACGATTAAATTTTGAGGAAAGATGGATTATCTAATAATAATTCAGTTATGATAAATGTAGTTTTTCGACTGCGTACTCAATTCGAGAATGTTAGTGAAAGTGAAGATTTGAATATGTATTGATTAAGTATAATAAAAAGGTTATTATACAGGGAAAAAATATGAGTATAACACAAGGTATTGTACATGTATATGCGAAAGATAATACAACGTTTAATATAAATGTCATACGAACTATTATACAAGAAGAATTCGAGAATTATACGCTAAAAGTACAAACCATTCTTAATGGACTAGTAAAACTTGAATTTGAAATTTGGCAACCCCAAATGAAAGATGTTTGAGGCCCAATGACAAACTTAATCAAGACCCAAAGATACTTTAATTCAAGCCCAAAGTTAGGCCTGGATTGAATTAAACCTAAGACCGAACCAAGAACCGAACTCGTGGATAGAATTGTTAGATCACCAGGTGGGTAAAAACCAATGGGAGGGCCCCACACCCCATGTGGCCGACCATAATGGCCATGAGGTGGCCAAGCTTCTTTGAGAAGCTTGGTTAAGGAGGTGGAATAGTAAAGAGGTGGGATTTTGACCACTTCACCCTCACTTTGCAAATTCTATAAATAAGAAGCTTAGGTTTTCATTTGTTGGTTGTTCAAATTCACCAACACCTAAAGCCTTATATTGAGAGAGCATTAACAAGGAATCAAAGAGAAAAAAAGCTAGTTAAGTCTTTTATCAAGAACAAAACTCAAGAACATGAAGAACGTAAGAGGTATAAACACTTAAATCATTTATTTTCCTTATCTTTTCTTTTTTTAATTTAGTAAAGAACTGAAATTGGTGGTGTATGTATCATAAGGAGTAATAAGGATGGCTATTAGTGGACTTTAGACTTAATAACCATGTATCAAGTGAAATCATATTCAAATGATTAAGAGCATAATGAAGGGAATATGAAAACTTAACACATGTTGTTGATGGACACGTTTAAAACCATCGTGTAAAGGATTAGATGCTATATGCTTAGTTAGGTTGATAGATGTTCAAATAATGGAATGAATCCATCTTGAACGGAGTAAAAATGTCGTATAACGAAGTTATGGAGAAATTTCTAAGAAAAAACGTTAATAGTTGAAATCATACTTAACTAGGATTTTGGAACAGAAATGAAATGTTAATAACAAACCTAGAAAGTTAGAGTTTTATGAACATGCTGAAGACCATGAAATTTATGAGTCATAGACTCAAGAACTGCCAAATTTGGACATCATATGAACTTCCGAATTGTGGATGAACGAGCGATGAATGCTCATGAACGTTAAACGAATGAACAATAAAAATTTAATCAAGTGGAAGCATCGTTAACGGATTCAGAAAATTGTTCTATCCAGGGGAAATCGTAGAATGAAGAATAAGCAACGAATTAACTTTTGAGCGAACCAATTCCGAGATATAATGAACAAGTTACGAGCTCAGGAAACGAACGACTTGAGAAATTAAAAAATAAATCAAAGGGATAAGGGAGGCGCTGCAACACCGCCCAATGAAGGATTTGGGGCGCCGCATCACGCCAGATCCGGATCCCATCTAGTGTAAATATGATCTGCAGCGCAGCATTTATGAAGCCCCCAAAATATGTCCATATAACCCATTCTGAGTCGCAAATACATGGTACATAATTCAAATACAAACTTAATTTATACAATTATCAACTGTCGTGTAAAATACGACAAAATGTAAGCTGTGAGTTTTAATACAAATATTGTCTCGTAGATAATATCCAAACTCAAAATAAGTCCTCATTGCAATTATTATCACACTATTTATAGAATAGTGAGGACTACTATAGCCACCATATTGGACCATCACTCCATTCCCCACTAGTCCCACCTATATTCTCATTTCTCAAAGAGAACAATGAAAGAAAAATATGAGCTCAACTAGCCCAATAAAGAATATTATGACTAAGATAATGTAGAATAAATTATCCTTAGTCTTCAACAGTGTAAAATCTGATAGAATACAATAGACAACAAGTTTAGATCAACAACTGCAGCGGAACAAGCAATCCATTTGAAGAGTCAAGTAGAGCATGATGTCTACTATCTTCTATGATTTAAAAGTGCATCATCAATATTTTACCTCTGTAACGCAACTCAATAAATATTTCACATCAATGAATTATCCATGCACTACGGGCCAAGGATATTCGTTAGTACTACCAGTTGTCACGATCATGCCAAACAACTATCCATCTATGCACTACGGGCTAAAGATGACTTTTACCACATCATTTGTCTGTAACATTACATGTCATGATTATACCGATACACAATTCCTGATTATAATCATACCAATCAACAGTCCATCTATGCAATATGACTTTCACCACAATATAAGCATGAGGATGATGATAATGATAAAATAATTCAATCAAGTGAGATTGAGGATAAATATTAAAGATTTATAATTCAATTTATCTAGAGTTTAAGAATTTCCAAATTGTCAACACGATAATTAATTGTGGAATAAAATTCAACAATGATATTTATGTATCAAAAATAATTTGGACAGAAAGGAAACAAATTTTGTCGTGAAAAATACCCTGGGTGAATAGTACCCGAGTGTTTATTACCCCGTGAATAGTACCCGAGTGAATAGTACCCCGTGAATAATACCCTGATATGAAAAGATTAAAATTTAATAAGAAAGTTCAAAAAAATATTTCAGTGAAACGATACTAGATGAAACGCAAAATTCAATGATATTCTACTTCAGGGAGTATAGACGCAATACTTATCAAAATAAGTGTAGATTTAGGAATATGAAACGAACTAATATTACTTACATACTATAGAGTATGAAAGAAATTAATATTTATTACGAATATTGAACGAAAATAATATCTCTTACCTTAGTAGGAGAGTAATTCCGACTGGTATAACGAAGATATTCTTGAAGAAAACTTGTACTATTTGCAACACTCAAAGTATCCTTATGCTCAAAAGAAATACGCACAATATTATAGAAGAAGAATTATCTGATTCTGGTGTGTTTTTTATTTTTTAACTAAACATCCTATTTATAGAAAAATGACAGGGTACTATTTAAGAAAATGGCAGGGTACTATTCATTACTATGCAATAAAATATGATAATAAAACGAACTTTATATAAAATATTATATATTCTATTTATAATCTAATAAAACGAAAAACTTTATATATAATATAAAAAGTATTATATTTTATATAAAAAGTTTTCTGTTTTATTACTATAATAATAATAATAATACAAAACTGAGATAACTTTCTACTGGCGATTTTGAAAATGAGTAAGTGGGGGTTCATGTAATAAGCCAAACTTACAACAAATATTTCATGAAAACCCCCACTATTTATATCAAAAATTAAATAAATATTTACCACAAATCCCTTATTTTAAATAAACACATTTTTAATCTTTCAATAATTATTCATCAATAATATTATAACTCACAATATTAACAACCAGATCATTCCCAAGAAAGAGGGGGCTTTCCGATAAGGACTTCTCCTCTTTGGCGCACAATTAAAAAAACCTAACCTATTTCCTTGACAGAACTTTATAGACATTGTCAATAATCAAAATACTAATATGAATAGTTGTGTCGTCTCAATGATTGATTTAATAATATAAAATATTGTGCAGATGATATTGTGACAATAATTGAATCAATAATATGAGATACTATGCAACAACTACTGTGGCAATAATTGAATAAAACTAAGTGACTTCTTAAGTAAGCATCAATAATCAGAGATACTGTACAATACTGTGTGCTACTATGCAACCACGCGTATTACTGTACTTTTATCCCCGGGTATTTCAACAGTTAACGGTAAAAATTTTGCTGTTATTTTTATAAAAAGGTTATTTCTGTCCCTTTCTATATCCGACAGTCATTCCGTTGTGGGGTCCACCAATAATTATGTCATCGTACAGATATTTCCTAACAAAAAGAATATTCCCCAACCTAACGAATATTTTATGACAACTTGCTTACTTTGCAAATTTTGCACATATCACCCATAACTATAGAATTATATCAAATCATACCTTATTATTCAAAATAACATTTAGAGAAAATTAAATATTTATTCATAAAATGTTGGGGTCTTACATCATTTAACAAAGGACACAGCGCCGCAGCGCCAATCCTAGACCAAAGGTAGAGAAAAATAGTTATGAACATAAAAGAAAGGCGAGTTTATTAAAGGTGAATTATGACCTTAATTAAACTTAAAGTAACATCTTAAACGATGATTACAACCTTAAGTTTAACAAAAGGTTACGAAAATGTGAACACAAAGTAAGTTTTGTAATATGGGGTCCTGTATTCAGTAATATGACAAACTGTATACACGTCAAAGGAATGTTTGAGATTGCTTAAAATGTAATTACTTAAACCTTTAACGAATGAGGTTACTTATAACAATAAAATTTTATAAAGCTGTAATTAACATAAAATAACTTAACGAATGTTACTAAGTTAACAAATCGGATAGTTTATACTAAGAAGAAGAATATAAGTCAATGGCAATACTTATTGATTGTATATGACCTAATATGGTATACTATGTGATTATGTCATGTAGAAGTAGTGTTGTACAACATAGAGTACTATAGGTTAATCACCTAGACGTGCTTGTAAGAAATGTCGGACTTACAGACTTAGTGTCGGGTTATCCTTTTTAAAGAAAGAAAGAATGAAATGCTTATGATCTTTGACCAAACTAAAGGTTTAATTGATGATGTTCATCATTAAACATTTTAAAGAAAAGAGAAGTACTAATTTGACCACAGCACATGGCGCAGCGGTAAGTTTCCACCTGGAGTGAACCGTAAACCCGGACATCTTAGGATCGATTCCCGCCTGTAACAAGTGTGAGGGCCAATTAAAAACTGGTCCGTGTGGCCACGGATCACACATTTCTAGGTGGAGCCATGTCGTAGGCTGAGCTTGTGCGTAAAGCCTGGTCCGGGGTGGGGAGACTTAGTCCGACTGCGGTTGGGAAACTCCACATTATAATAAAAAAGAAGAAGTACTAATTTGATTTATTCATAGTACTTCATAACTATTAATTCAGTTATAGAAGATATACTCATATGATTCTTGCATGTTGTTCTACTATAATTGTTATACTTGCTGAGCTAGTCATGCTGACCCTTGCTTGAACCATATGATTATAACTAAAAATGAACATATTGAAGGATCCGATAAGAAAAAGGGAAGACCAAGGCGGACAAATAGTTAGTTTTATAATAGAATAATATTACTATTGTATTAATTTGATACTATAACAAAGAACATATGTAATGGTTACAAAGAACTTGGGAAGGGACTTATTATTATGTAATAAATAGTACACATATTCACTCTATTGATGTATTTCAATTGAATGTATGTGTGAACAGTACCACAAAGAGCGAGGCTTTAAGCCAATAACATAGAGAGAAGAAGAATACGAGTAAGGTAGATGGGAGAGTGAAGATAGAGGGAGCCAGTGGGAGTGGCAATGAATAGAAGAGGAAGGGTTTTAACTCTGGGAATACCAGAGTGAAACATGGAGATCCTAAGAAAAGGATTTAGGCATATAAGAACTGTGGGAAGACTCATTTTGGAGTTGTTTTAAGGGTAAAATTGTGTGGTACAATTGTGGACAAGAAGGGCATATTTCGTCTAACTGTCCAAATCCGAAGAAGAACCATGGATGTTCGTATGTGGATCAACTGACCACATGGCAAAGAACTGTCTGAAGAAGGGGATGAATGGTAATAAGGGCGCTAATAGTGGTAAATTAGCTATTAGTGGTCTAGCTCAGTCGAGTAGTGTAATATCCTGAGTGTTTATGATAACGATCCTTAGAGAAGGAAATGAATGGGTTAAAGAATATATAATACTCAAAATATAATTGAGTTCAAGTGAATGTTATGAAATAAAAACTTTCAAGAATTGTTGAGAGGAACAAAAAATATAGAACCTATGTTAAGGTAATGCGTTGAAGTTGTTCTACAATAGACTTCTAAAAGAGACGAGATGAAAACAAGGTAAGGGAGATTTCAGTGATTCTGAGGACGGAATCCTAATAAGGAGGGAAAAATGTAACGAATATGATTTTTATAATTAATTAAAATATTTATTTGAGTTAGATAAATATTTTAGTTGATTTATTTATTGAATAATAAATATTTGATGTTGGTTGTTATGGCTTAATTTAATTAAGCGTTATAATTTGATAGATAATTTTATAATTGATGTGCATTTTATTATTAAAGTTTAATTGATTATACTAATAAAATAATTTTAAATTATTTAAGTGTGACATTAGAAATATGTTATATGTCATAGTAAAGTAATAATAGTATAAAATGAATAGCCTAACCATTGGATTGCTTAACCAATGATGGAAAAGTGAGATTATGCTACTAAGATGGCTTCATGTGATATTGGTCGTGCATGTAATAATTTTGTAACATAAGCCTTATATAACTATTACCCAAATGAGGAGTTACACAAGAAGAAAGCCAAGAGTTTTTTTATAGCAAGAGTCTTGGTGGAAGAGAGAAATAGAGAAATAGAGAGAGATAGAGAGAAATAGAGGAATTAAGATGAGCTAGAAGAAAAAGAAGAAGAAGAAAAAGCTAGAAAAAGGTAACTTCTAAACTCTTATTTAATCTTTGATTTTTTTGGGTAGATTTATGTTCTAGGGTAGTAGATCATGCTTAATCTTGTTTGTATTGGTATAATCTTGGATTATCAAGAATCAAACAAGAGGATTCAAGAAAGAAAATGAAATGGAAAGAAAATTTGAAGAACAAAATTCATAGGTTTAGAGTAATTGTGGATAGATCTTGTGAAATTCATACCTCTTTGGGTATAATGAGTTAGAAAGTGAGCCTTATATCAAATCGAATATATGGAAGTAAGCTATATTTTGAAAGTGGAATCACATAAAAACACTTTGTAGATTTCTTGCAATGTCTATTTTAGTAAGGCTGGTCCGAAGGGAAAATAATCTGCCCAAAAAATCAAAACTATTACGGTTTCTGACTTTGAACAATTCATATAAATTCGTGTGTTTTGAATCTGAAGAAACTTTAACTGAAAAGTTGTAGATATGGAAGTTTACTAGCCAGACTCGTGAAATTGAGCCATTTTATGGACCGGATCATGTCTGAAATAAATTGTTTAGTAAGGATGTCCAGAAAATGAAAATTTCTAGACTAGTTGATGAAGTGCAGAATCTGGTTTAGATGGATAACGGTCTGACTTTAAGGCCTAGATGAGGTTGTAGTACACTGAGTAAGGGTTAATTCTATATAAGAAAGAACAAAAACGGACATGTAACGAAGGAGTTACGTTAAAAACGAAAACAACGTTTTGTTAAAGAAATTGTGAAGATGAGTTTTATAATTCTGTTTGAATTAAGATTTTGGGTGATGGTATATTTTGATGATTAAAAATATTTTTTGACATATGTAATGAGTATAGATATGTGTTATCATATTCTATGCATAATTAACCATTTAAGATCAAGAGTTGAGATAAGTTAACGTGTGCACATAACGTGCTCGATAAAATGCCTAAGAGTAATAGTGTTTCTAAACTTTGGTATACAAAGTATCTAACTAATGGCTAATATTGGATATCTGAGTATGAAAAGATGATAATACAAGAATAATAATTGAAAGAAATCGAAAAGGGCAATTTTTGATTTTTGAAGGAAAATTAAACATGTAAACAATGTGTTGAATATGCATTTTTGAAACCAAAGTGGTATAATAAAATGGTGTGATATACGCACATTAAATTACAAGTGCAATAGTCTAGCATGTGTGGTGATGAAAATGAAAATAAAATTGAGTTGCATATAAAATAGTTAGATGTCTATAAAGACATTATAAAGGATAATAAGATAAAGTAAGGTCTTAGAATAAATTTGACCATGAGATTGAGTTTTGATTTTATTTATTATCAATCTCACATACAGTGTAGGTTATGCAAGGACGCGAAGTATTAGCGTGTTGGTAAAATGCAGGTAAAGGCAAGTCTTTCAGTTCCTATTTGTTATGTGAACTTGGTGATTAGCTGTTTTAAATCTTTATTGAAAAGTGCATGATGTGTTATATGTATGTTGAATGCATGAAATGTTAAAGTCAACTTATGACTACGTTGATTGAGTAAAGCATGCTGATTGAGTAAGGAACTCAATCTTTATACTTGTTATATGAACTGTAGCATGTATGTTATGTTAGTCCAATGTTTATAAGATATATGCTGAGCATGTTATTATTTGCTACGTGGTGCATGAAAACTGTTAGATTTTGCTGGGCTGTCGAGCTCAACCTTGCAAATAACCATTTTTTCAAGTTAATGATTGAAGGGAACACTATGTGCTACTTGAATAACGTGGATTAGAAATAATACACAAAGATTAATATTTTAACTAAAGTTGTTATTTCTTTATACCATGATTAAGATTCATGAGATGTATTAAATGTTTTATGATGTATAGTTTTATGTTGAGTTATAAAGCTAAAGTTAGAGTTATCTGATATGTAAAGGTTATTGAATTGAAATGTAAAATTTTATATAATAACAGTGATAAAGCGAATCATAAAATAAGATTGATTCAAAGACATGTTGATGATAAAGGTTTGGATTCAGGTAATTAAAGTAAGAAGACATAAAAGATTAAATTATTCCGTATTTTATAATGTTTAGTATCGAATAATGATGTAAAATCAAAAGGTAGATGTGTTATTAATGGCCAAAGTCGATAGTTGAATTGTATGAATTTTGGGGTCGTTACAAGTAGACCGACGACCCACAACTTTAATATGACGGTCCAGGATGCAATTGCATCGGGAGATGTAGTTGTAGGTATTATCCCAATCAATGATATAAATGCTTATATACAAACAAGAAATGTGCTTACATTTCTGGAGCTCCAGGCCACGACACCCAAGATTGTTAGGCCCTTCAAGCATAAGATCCAAGACTTAATAGATAGTAGTGAGATCGTGGTGACAAAGCCCGAACAACCATACGTTCAAGATAACCTTCTCCCTCAACACAAGGAAGAGGATGCTAACATGATCAATAGAGGTAGTGGAGAGACTTCCAAGTACCTCAAATACATGGGTGGTTCTTCCCAAACTAGCAAAGATAATTATGACAAGTGGGATTATTCGGAGTTCTAGTTCATGATGGAACGGGAGTTAAAGTCTATTGATGAACATGTTAATCAACTGGCAGAACCGGTGATACATAAGCACCAAGTCACATGCCGCTAGTTGTTCAGTCAGTAGCATGCAAGTCTCCTCTCCCTTATCACAAAGAATCCACCACAAACCCAAGAGAATGAAACCTTGGAGGAAAAGCTTGGAAGAAAAGCAAAAGCCCAAGCCCGTTGGGACTTTGCCAATAAAAAGGAGTTCACAAATTATGGCCAACCGATGGAAGAAATCTTGCAGATGCTGATCAATGAGGGAAAAATTACAACATTGCTACCCCCTAGTCAATCCACGTTTAAAAAGGTTTGATACTACCAGGGTCTGTCAATACCACTCCAATACTCGTAGACACATCATTGAAGGATGTTGGGCACTCCATCATCTTATCCAAAATATGATTCATAGCGGTGACCTACAAATGGCAAACGATGACGCCGTATTGCCTGTGAGTGGGAAAACATTTCCTGCAGGAGCTCAAAGATAGAGGGAAATCATAGTAGTCATATCTTCTGAGGAAGACCTGGCCACAACATCCCTTACAATTTAACCAATCAAGCTCAAAGGAATTGAAAACCCTTTGAAGGTAGCTGCACCAGAACCACTGGTATTGTCATTCCGGCCATAATATCCTATTACCAGCTTGAAGAAAGTCTTATGGAACTATGGTGATGTTGAAGGATCAACATCAAATACTACTGCTGTAGTATCCAAGGAAAATTCGTTATATCTCCCTCAACGAGTGATGAAGTCGGCCATCAAATCTAAGGGGAAAGTGCCCAAGGAGAAAATTTAAGAATTCCTCCGCAAGATAGAACATAATGAAGCCATGGTGGTGCGAAGCTTGGAAGAAGTACCTCAACAGATATCTATTCTGGACTTGGTATTCTCTTCGAAAGATCATCAGAAGGTCTTAACAAAGATATTAGAAGAAGCCCACCTGCCAAAGACGGTGGATGTTGAAAAGTTTCATCATCTGGTAGATCACATTTTCAACGGTAATGTGATATCCTTCACTGATGATGACATACGTCCCGAAGGGATGAGTCATTACAAGCCACTACACATAGAAGTGATGTCTTTCGGATATATGGTCATAGGTGTACTAATAGATGGAGGATCATACCTAAACATTTGCCTCTATGCCACATTGGAAAGGATGAAGATCAATCCTAACTGGATCTGAAGAAGCCACATAGTCATTAAAGTCTTTGACGGGTCTCGACAAAATGATGTATGAGAGGTTGAATTACCAGCAGAAATCGCACCACATACCTTCTACATATCCTTTCAAGTGCTTAAAATCACTGTAGGATATCATATTCTATCGGGAAGACCTTGGATCCATATGGTCGGAGACGTCCTATCCACTCTTCATCAACCGATCAAGTATATCATCAACAGTAATATGGTCATTATCAATGCTGAACCAGAGTATCTTGTTCAAAGTGATATGCCTCTAATCAGTTTCAATGAAGAAGTTGAGCCTGTGAGGTGAGCAACACTCACTATCATCCCATCAGGGCTCCAACTTTGAAACCCAGAGTTTCTGCCGACGTAATGTCGGTCAGTCAAGAGATGATATCCTTGGGTTTCTAACCAGAACAAGGGTTAGGACGTAATCAACAAGGAATCAAATGCCCAATTCAAGTTCCCAGCCAGACAATGAAGGTTAGACTAGGCTATTCCTTTGGGTAAAGTCACAAGAACCGGCACAAACATACACAGGTTCCTTCATCTATAATTCTATTACCTAAACCTACAGATGTAGATTATGTACGGCCTTTAAGGAAATTTTTTTGTCTCCGTGGCGGGTATGCTATTTCCTAACCCCATACCGGCTCGTGGGAAAGAAGTTCTAATTTTGGACCTAGGCATTGAGGAAAGGAATCAAAGGCGTAAACAAGACATAAAGAGACAATTATCGAAGATGTACTTCCTGGTACATACCGAGGGTATGAACAAGGATATCTTAGATGACGACTGCTCAGATGTCATGGTCATTATTCAAGAGGAGGAGGATGATAACCGCCCTTTCATCATAGATGTTCAGCATGACTTGACCCTCGGCAATTGGAGTAGCACTCCTTTCATTTGCTAAAATGGGTGACAAGGGTAGAAAATCCCTTTGCCCTATAGATAGCATTAACTGCTAACTTTTGTTGCATAATATTAGCAGTTGCTTTTGTCATGTCATGCTAACACTTTTTATAATCAAACAGTTTCATATATTAAGTGAAAGCATTTTTTTTTCAGGACTCCAGAGTTAGATTTGACTAAACTTGCAGATGGAATGCCAATTCTTCACAATGACTACAACTTCGATGTAAAGTTGGACTCTGACTGGGTGGAGATTGAGGAAGAGGACTATAAGGTTCCTGAGAAGATCAAAGAATGGTTCGAAGACAAACCTAAACCAAACATTGATCAAACCACCTCATTCAACCTCGAAACCTCAAAACACCCCAAACAAATCTAGATTGGCACAGAACTTACCCTAAGCTAAAGGAATGACATGGTTTCTTTATTGACCCAATTCCAGGATGTGTTTGCATCTTCTCATGAAGACATGATCGGTTTGTCAACTGATATTGCCATGCATCGCCTGCACATTAAAGAGGGATTAAAGCCAGTTAAATAGAAGCTTATGCGATTGAAACCTGAGTGGAGTTTAATAGTTAAGGAAGAAATTGTGAAACAATTTAAAGCCGACATCATCATGGTATCAACATACCCTGAGTGGCTATCCAACATAATTCCCGTACCTAAACCCAAAGGGAAGGTACGAGTATGAGTGTATTACAGGAATTTGAACAAAGCTTGTCTTAAAGATAACCTTCTAGTGCCATTTATCGACATACTCATTCACAATACAGCTCAATATGGCATGTAATCATTTGTTGAATGCTTTGCTGGGTACCACCAAATCATGGTTGCTGAAGAGGACCGGGAGAAGACAACATTTATCACTCCTTCGGGAACCTTTTGCTATAGATGGTTCTCATTCGGCATCGTCAATGCCGGAGCTACCAATCGGCAAGCCATGATGGCTCTTTTATATGATTTAATGCACAAAGAGATAGAAGTCTATGTAGACGACATCATTGTCAAATCCCGAAGGGAAGAAGACCACATAGACCATATTAAAAAGCTCTTCAACCGATTGCGCAAGTATAACTTAAATCTAAATCCGGCCAAGTACGTCCTCGGCATTAAATCAGGCAAGTTGCTAGGATTTCTAGTTAGCCACAAAGGCATTGAGTTGGACCCTGCCAAAATTTAAGTCATTATTGAGATGCCCGTGCCCCAGACAGAGAGGGAAATACAGAGATTTCTAGGAAGAATCAACTTCATCATCCGATTCATCTCCCAACTAACAGCAACCTATGAGCCCATCTTCAAGTTGTTAAGGAAGAAATCCTCTAAGAAATGGAACGAAGAATGTCAAAAAGCCTTCCTTTCCATTAAAGAACTATTGGTCAAAGCTCTTGTCTTGGTACCTCCAAGGGATGAAGTTCCCATGTTTATGTACCTGTCAATCCATGATAATGCCATGGGCTACATGTTGGGACAAAAAGATGATAGAGGCAAAGAAAAAGCTATCTATTACCTCGGCAAAAGATTCAGCACCAGTGAACACAAGTATGCCTTGATTGAAAAGACTTATTGTGCATTAGCGTAGGCCTCCATGAGATTACAACATTATCTCCATGGTCACACGACCCATCTCATATCCCGCATGGATCATCTCAAATACATATTCAGCAAACCCATATTGAATTATTGACTGTCCAAATGGCAGTTGATCCTCCAACAATTTGGCATCATCTACGTGACCCGAAAGTCTATCAAAGGTTAAGGATTTACGGATCAACTGGCCGCCGCCCCATCAAGAGATTTTAAACCCTCGGAAATATATTTCCCCGATGAAGGGGTAATGACAATTTAGAAACACCATCACAAGGATACCGTACAGTCATGGAAGATATATTTTGATGGAGTTGTAAACATGGAAGGAGCCGGAGCAGGAGGAGTTTTGGTGTCTATTTTGGGAGAACAGTATTCCGTTGCTATCAAATTGCAGTTTGTTATCACTAACAACACAACTGAGTATAAAGGTTGTATAATGGGGTTGAAACTAACCCAATCCATGGGCTTCAAATGGTTAACTGCCTTTTAAGATTCTGAGCTGGTAATCATATAAACCACTACGGTCTATCAGACTAAAGAATTACATTTGTTGACTTACCATCGTCAAGTTATCAAGATGGCTTGAGAGTTTGAAGAAATATCCTTCATCCCCATTCCAAGAAAAAAAAATAAAGGTTTTCCGAGAAATTTTCTGAAAAATACTATTAATCCATTTCTGTTCAGGAATTATTTTTGAATTTCGGGAAATATGTAATGATAGAATTTTAAGGAAAGATGGATTATCCAATAATAATTAAGTTATGGCAAATGTAGTTTTTTGCATGTGTACTTAAATTGAGAATGTTAGGGAAAATGAAAAAAATTGGAATAAAGAATGATTAAGTATAATAGAAAAATTATTATACGGGAAAAAATACGAGTATAATACAATATATTATACAAGTATAATACAAAGAATGATACAACATATAATACAAATAATATACAAAGTATACACGAAAAGAATATGAGAATTATACGGTAGGAATACGTAAAGTCAAAGTCTTTGTCAACCAAAGTTATTGTTGACTATTGGTTAATGGACTTAGATTATTGGCAAATGAGGCACAATGAAAAATATAATCAAGGCCCGATAAGAATTTAATTCAAGCCCAAAGTTAGGTCCAGATTGAATTAAACCTAAGCCGAACCAAGATCCAAAAGCGTGGGTCAAACCGTTGATCGAACGGGTGGGTAAACGGGTTGGGGAAACCTGTGAGGGCCCCACCAACCCCATGTGACTATCCAAAGGAGGTGGTTTAGCTTCTTTTGGAAGCTTGGTAATATTAAGGAGGTGGCATTTAATGCCTTTTGATGACACAAAAGTTGTTGGTGGAGAATGGATGGTGGATGATGTATTGATTTGTTTGAATGGTGTGTGATGTGGGGGTGATGTGTTAGAATGGAAACTTAAGGGTGTTGATCATAAGACATCATAACCTAAGTGACCAAAGCATCAACAAACACAAAGTTTTCTTTAAGACCATTTTTCCCTAAACCTTGAAATTCTATATATACCATGCTATTTCATTCATTTCTCTCTCCTAAGTTATCATCTTATTTCACCAACACAAAGAAAGCTTATATACTTTGAGAGAGAGAGAATTTCGAAAATTGCTAAAGAAGAAGAAGAAAGCTAGTTAAGTCAACCAACTCATAAACACTAAGAGGTAATGAAGCTTAAACCACTAATCTTCATCCCTTTTTACTTTGATTAATAGAAAAGTGTGAAATGGTGGTGTATGTATGATTCAAAGTAATAAGGATGGATATTAGTGGACTAAAACATCAGTAACCATGTATGAAGTCATAATCAAATGATTAAGAAATGTAATGAAGAACGCATGAAAAACATAGAGCTTGTTGTTGATAGACAAGTTTAAAACCATCGTATATAGGATTAGATGTTATATTCTTGGTTAGGATATCTTTGAATAATGGATTCATTCCATTTGGAATGGATTAAAAATCTCGTATACCGAAGTTATGGCAAAATTTTCAGTATAAGACGTTAATCTTTGAAATCGGTAGTTAATTAGGATTTTTGAATGAAAATGGAATGTTAATAATGAACCTTTAATTTTTGAATCTACAAAAAATTGTTATTTTCAAGAATGAGCTCGACAGCTCAACAAAATCTAACAATTTTCATGCATCACGTAGCACATAATAACATGCTCAACATACATCTCATAATCATAAAACTAACATAGCATATATTTTATAGCTCACATTACAACTATAAAGATTGAGTTCCTTACTCAATCAACATTCATAACTCAATCATCATAATCATAGATTGACTTTCACATTTTATACTTTTGACATTTATAATACATCATACAATAAAATTTTAAAGCAGTTCATCATCAAGTTCACATAACAAAAAGGAACTAAAAGATTTGCCTTTACCGGCGTTTTACCAACACGCTAATACTTCACGTCCTTGCACAACCTACATGATATATGAGATTGATAATAAACAAAATCAATACTCGATCTCATGGTCAAATTTATTCTAAGACCTTACTTTATCTTATTATCCTTTATAATGTCTTTATAGACATCTAACTATGTTTTATATGCAACTCGGTTTTATTTTCATTTTCATCACCACACATGCTAGACTATTACAGTTGTAGTTTAATGTGCGTATATCACCCCATTTTAATTATTATACCACTTTGGTTTCAAAAATGCATATTCAACACATTGTTTACATGTTTATTTTTCCTTCAAAATAAAAAATTGCCCTTTTAAATTTCTTTCCATTATTATTCTTGTATTATCATATTTTCATACTTAGATGCACATAACACCCAATATTAGCCAGTAGTTAGAGACTTTGTATACCAAAGTTTAGAAACAGTATTACTCTTAGGCACTTTATCGAGCACGTTATGTGCACACATTAACTTATCTCAACTTTTGATCTTAAATGGTTAATTATGCATAGAATGTGATAACACATATCTATAGTCATTACATATGTCCAAACATATTGTTAATCATCAAAATATACCATCACCCAAAATCTTAATTCAAACAGAATTATAAAACTCATCTTTATTCTTTCTTTAACAAAACGTTGTTTTCGTTTTTAACGTAACTCCTTCGTTACATGTCCATTTTTGTTTCTTCTTGTATAGAATTAACGCTTACTCAGTGTACTACAACCTCATCTAGGGCTTAAAGTTAGACCCTTTTCCACCTAAAACAGATTCTGCACTTTCATCAAGTAGTCTAGAAAATTTCATTTTCTGGACAGCCTTACTAAACAATTTAATTCGGATATGACCCGGTCCATAAAATGACTCAATCACAAGAGTCTGGCTAGTAAACTTCCATATCTACAACCTTTCAGTTCAGAGTTTCTCCAGATTCAAAACACACGAATTTATATGAATTTTTCAAAGTCAGAAACTGTACCAGTTTTGATTTTCTTGGCAGATTGGTTTCCCTTCGGACTAGCCTTACTAAAATAGACACTACAATAAATCTACAAAGAGTTTTCATGTGACTCCAATTTCAGAATATAGCTTACTTCCATAGCTTCGATTTGATATAAGGCTCACTTTCTAACTCATTATACCCAAAGAGGTATGAATTTCATAAGATCTGTCCACAATTACTCAAAACCTACGAATTTTGTTCTTCAAATTTTCTTTCCATTTCATTTTCTTTCTTGAATTATCTTGTTTGATTCTTGATAATCCAAAATTAATGTAGACACTCGAAATTTTGTATTCCTGTTACTAACCTTGCAAGAGGGTAAAATCAACTTCCAAAGATAACCCTGGAAGTCAAATCAGCACTGTCCTGGAGACAACCCCGGATACTCAGTTTTAACCTCGGAGACAACCCCGAGGAATACAGTTCCAGTTACGGAGATAACATCGGAGAAGTTTGCCATCTCGGAGACAACCCCGATATGTTCAGTTCCAATCCCGGAGATAACCCCGGGAGTTTCAGACCCAACCTCGGAGATAACCCCGAGGAGTGCAGTTGCGGTTCCGGAGATAACACCAAAAATGCTTGTTTCTTCCCCAACAATCAGCTTCAACACTCGGTGATAGCCACGAGGCACTTAGTCGAAAAACCCAAAAACGAACCCGGGAGGTCAGACATACCTCATAGAAAACTTTGAGGATGTTCAACACTTACAGCAGCCCAATCTCATAGATAACCCTGAGCAACGACTGCTAAAATAGACCAGAACCGGAGATAACCTTGGTGTGGGGCAAAATCATCATTTTTCCACCTCGATCCCCCATCGCGCCGTCTCAACAACATCTCAACATACACTGAAGTGTTCTACAAGAACCAATAGCTCTAATCTTGAGTGACAACTACACAAGATAGCACACCGGATAGAATTTGAAGCTTGAAGACCTAGGCTGTAAGACCCCAACTTTTATGAATAAAGAATAATTTTCTCGAAATATATTTTTGAATATTATGGTGTGGATTTGATATAATAGTTGTGGGTAATATTTACAAATTTTTCAAAGTTAGCAAGTGGTTATATAATATTCGATTGGTCGAGGAATATTCGTTTTAACAGGGAATATTCGTATGACGACACAATCATTGGTGGACCTCTAATGAAGTATTATCGTAGTTAGAGAAAGCACGTAATTATCTTTTATAAAAATAACGACGAAAGTGTTACTGTTAAACTGTTGAACTACCCGGTAGTACAAATAAAGATGTCTGGCGTGGTTGCGTAGTAGCATTACCGGTATTGATTATTGATGCTTACATGAGAAGTCACTCGATTATACTTAATTATTGCTACAGTAATTGCTGCATCATATCTCTCATATTATTGATTCAATTATTGCCACAGTATCATCTGTATAATATTTATTATTATTAAATCAATAATTGAGACAACAAAGTTATTCATATTATTATTTGCAATATTGAAAATGTCTAGAAGTTCTATCAAGGAGAAGTTTGGTCACCTAATTGTGTGCCAATAAGGAGAAATCCTTATCGGAAAGCCCCTCTTTCTTGGGAACGACCTGGTTGTTAAATATTGTGAGTTATAATATTAATGATGAATAAGTTCGTGTTGATTAAAAGATGAAATTGATAGTTCCATTGTGTTGGGATTATTAGTGTTAGTGGAAATCGACATTTATTTCGATAATAATTGATGTTTGGAGGTTATATTGACCAATCGGGTAATTAATCGGATAAATGAGCAATTAATTGCTATTATTTCACATGCTTATAACTATTTGTTCACATTTGTGTACTATTGATTCACATTCATGTACTATTTGGGGAGGTGGTACAAGATTGATAATATTTGCATGACTAAATTAAAAATAGAGGTATAGATGAAGGTGCTATACTGTCATTAGTTTTTTCACATGATTATACTATTAAGTTACATGAATGAACTATTGATTCACATTATTTACTATTAGGGGAGGTGGTGCAAGTTTGATAATACTTGTAGGACTAAATAAAAAATGAAGAAAAAGAGGAAGGTATTATACTGTAATATTTTGAGCCTCAAAACGTGCAATTATCGAAACTATATTTTCCTCTAAATAGAAGCTTATTCGTCTTTCATGCTCACTCATTCACTAAGTCTCACAAGAGCAATTATTATAGAGAGAAATTATAGAGAGAAAGAAGAAGAGAAGTCTGCTACATCACTATTCCAGTATCCAGTATCCAGTTTCTTCTAAGCTTATACTATTAAGTTCGTTCTCAAATCTCCTCGCTTTTCTCACCTCGGTGTCCACCTGATGAGGTACAAACCTAGCCAACTCGTTGAATTTGGCAGCGTATTCTGTTACCGACATGTTGTCCTGCTTCAATTCTAGAAATTTAACTTCCATCCTAGATTGCGTACTCGGCGAGAAGTAGTTCTCAAAGAACAGTTCCTTGAATCTTGTCCACAACACCACCGATGTACCAGCTCTGGCCTGATTAGTCTCCCACCTAGTAATTAGCTTCTCCCTTCATCAGATAAGTTATAAAAGTCGTCTTTTGCTCTTCCGCCACTCGCGCAATGACGAATACTTTTTCCATCTCCTTTACCCAAGTTCGGGTTTCAATCGGATCTGTGGTTCCCTTAAATTCTGGCAATGATTTCTCGCTCTTCTTCTTGCTGGAGCCCTATTTTCTATAGCTTCGGCTATTATATCCGTAAAGTTTTGCATTGGGTCTGTTTGACCTCCTTCGTTATTCACTGACTATTCTTCTTGTTGGTTTCGATTCTGTCGTCTAGGCGGCATGATCTAATTTAATTAAAAATCTTATATTAATTCTCTTGTTTTGCACAAATTCTTAACACAATAAGAATTCAAAACATAATTCTCATTTAAAAACGAATATTTACTCAAATAGCACATAGAACATTTAGTACTTCACATATTACTATCCCTTTTTAAATCATATTTGGATTAACAACACAACTTTACACAAAAAGTTACAATTCTCCATTCACACATAGTTATTACCAGTTCGTCAAACTTACCACACTTATGAGTTCAGGAACTTGCCATAATTATATGAGTGTATGAACTTATCCTAGTCAGACCTTTGGCTTCTATTCGCTGAGGGGTTCAAAACATTTTATATAATTATGAGTCATTAACTTACCATAAGTATGAGTTCTAAGAACACACAAATTAATATTAATCTAATATTCATATAGAAAATAAAGATTTCATTCATATAAACATATTTATTAAATATGCTTAAACATCGTTCTCGATATTACAGCACTTAATATCATAAACTTCTATCAAAAGATACTATGACATATATCTAAGTTGTCTACCGACCAATCCCTTCACCAATCTTCTTCTTGTTGGGACAGTTGTTGAATCCGTGATCCGTTTGCCCACATTAAAAACACTTCCTCAAATTTGGCTTAGGACAATGCAGAGAAATATGCCCTACCTGCTTAGAATTAAAGCACATGTTCTTCCACATTATGCATTCTCGCGCGTGAGTCTTCCCACACTTGTTGCATGCTTGCTTCTTCTTTGGGTTTGACTTTTTAGAATTAGGGCTTTCGTTGTCCCTCTTCCTCTTTTTCTTGTCTATCTCGCGGCTTGATTGTCCCTTCAGACGATCCACCACCTTCGGTCTTCATCCTCTCCATCTGCGCCTTCAATTCGTTCCATTCTTCAGTCATTTCGCGTAATGCTCGCTCTGTCTTCCATAGCTCCTCCAAGAGAAACACTTTTCTCTAGAGTTCTTGGACCTCTGCAGATTCGTGATCTTGTTCTCCAACTTTAGTCTTATTCCCTTTCTCCATCTTAGCTGGCTTAGACTCTGCCTCCTCATCCCCACTCAGATACATCTCGGGATAATCATCATGATCACTCCCGAGATTAACCATGGGTTCATCTTTTCCTACTTCTTCCACTGATTCACTCTGTGCTGGCACCTCGGCTACTGGCACTGGTGCGATAACCGCTAGAATCTCTGTACTCATCTTATCTTCTCCAGACATCCTACAATCAGTTTAAACAACTTGATTAGTACTTCACCAGTACAAAATTCTCACACTGTGTGTCCACTTATCTCACTATTGATGCACTTCGGCAATCCCTCACTTAGAACTCTAAATGAGTTTTCTCTATCTCGCGTATGGTTATAATCCTAGGGTTTTCCCCCATCCCACTTAAAGTTTATAACCTATAGCTCTGCTGCCAACTTGTGACACCTTGGTCACTACAGCTTTGATACCAACCTGTGACACCCCCAAATCCGGGTTACATGACCCCCCAAGTTTGGTGTTCACGATCCACAATATAATAACATCTAACTACCCATTTAAATATAAATAGGAATACATAATTCATTAACATAAGTTGTTAATACATAAGTCCCAGGTTTGCTAACCTTAAAATTACAAACATACCCCTTAGATAAACAAAAAGGGTTTACAAATACAACATAATAAAAAGTTCTTTATAACTACTCCAGCATCTTGCCTTTGGTTTTGTTCTTCTTTGACCCGCTAGCCTCTTCGTTCCTAGCTAAAATATTTTATTTATGGCAAGGGTGAGCAACAAGTTTGTCCCTGCAAGTTAAGACATACAATAAATGTATATGAATCAATAAGAACAGACTATCTATTTTGATAGAATGAAACCAAAGTTCGGTTACTTTAAAATAGTTGAACAAATCGTTAATCAATAACAAGTCTTCTCGTATTCTAGGCAACACAATAATTTGATAATGAAAGAGTACAACGCTTTTAAAGTTTCTATGATATTCTATTTAATAATCAAGAATCAATTCTACACAATAACAAAGTGGAATGTTTTCAAGATTTATGCTGAGCGATCCGTTGGATCTTGAACTTCTCTTCTCGGGTATATATTAAAGTTTTACTTTGACATATACGCAGGTGTATCAGATAACCATAAAGATTAAATCATACCCCTTTGCAAGTACTTAGAGCCGGCCAACTCCTTGTACCCTATATTATGCATAATACTTAGGTAGCGCGCAATGGTCGAATATACACTTAAAAATGTTCCCTTTATATAAAATGTTGTTCTTCTCAGTCTCAGAATCAAGATTTGATTTAACAAAGAAATTTAATGATTTCAATTTCTATTTACTTATCGATCTAGCCGAAATAATTGGCATCGATCTATCAATAACAATTAAATTCTCTTCTCAAAACTATCAAGTTCTAACAAATGTTCGTCTAGCCAGAATAATTAGCTAAGACATTTCTCAACATAATTTGACAATAAGCAGAATTATCTCAGATTTGTCAATTCTATCTTCTACGAATATAAATATCCAACAACAATTATTCTACAAATGTATATTCTCCGAATCAGTAATTCAATTTCAATTATTAATCATGCACTAACTGTGAATAATCAACAATAAATTCCCTAGACATGGTATAATTAGCAATAATTAACCATTATAATAATTGAATGAATATAACTCAAGGTTGAGTTAGGAAACTTGCCTCTTTCGCTGTTTACAGTTACACAATAAACTTATCTGCTTTCGAATGACCTATAACCAATAATATCGGTCTTACAATTAGCACAATAATTTATAATCACGTAACACTGTATTCTACAGTCAAACTTCTCCTAGGCACATTACCACATAGTCACATCAGTGTTTATAACCTATATAAATACTTATCAAGTTTAACTATTTCGGTCAATTCTTGGTGTTCTGGTCACCCTATCCGACAATTAACACATTGATTGTCAATTAAAATGTCTCTAAGCTTCAATATGATTTTAGATCTGAAGCTTTTATAATATTTTTCTAAGCTTTTAATAATTTATAAACAATTATTATAATTTATAATAATTTTTCAAACACTTAAATCATTTTTAAATGATTTAATTATCAAATAATCTTATCATTATTAATATATAATAATATAAAAATATTAATAACATACTTGTCAAAATATTAAAGTTATTATTAATAACTTAAAATATTTTTAAATCATTAATATTCTACTTAAATGATTTTTAAAATAATTAAAATCATTTTTAAATCATTACCATTAATATTAAAATATTAATGAAATTATAATCCAAATATTAAAAGTAATTAATTATAACTTCAAATATTTTTAATTCATTTTTCTAATTTTTAAATGATTTTTAAATCAATAGAATCATTTTTAACTCATTTATTTAATATAATAATTAAATAAATCTAATATCATTAATAATAATTTATTAATGAGAATTCTCCAAAAATATTGAAAATTATATTTTATAATTCAAAATATTTTCTAACATTTTATTCTTATTTAAAATGATTTTTAAATCAATAAAATCATTTTTATCTTATTTATTTAATTTAATAATTAAATAAATCTAATATCTTTAATATTAATTTATTAATGAAAATTCTCCAAAAATATTAAAAGTTACATTTTATAACTCAAAATATTTTTAAATACATTATTCTTATTTAAAATGATTTTTATATAATTAAAATTATTTTTCTCTAATTTATTTAACACGCTAATTAAATAAATTAAAAAGCATTAATATTCAAATAATTATAATTATTAATGAAAAATATTCCAAATAGTCAGAAAATATTTTTCATAATTTAAAATAATTTTTAAAACCATTTTTGGTAATTTTTATAATTTATTTTCTATTTTTAAGTATTTTCTGAAAAATCAAAAAATAAAATAAATAAAAACCGTCGCTAAAGGGCTTTAGCGACACAAAGCATCGCTGTAGGTGTTCTTGAGCCTCAAGAACACTGAAAGCTTCGTATTATTCGTGTGACTGTTTGTGGGATTTTAGTTTTATATAATTAATTCGATTTATTGCTAGCTCTAACTGTGATCGTGTAGTGTTTATGTAACATTACAACAAATAACCATCACTGTGGTCTAACAACAAACACACTAGGAGATCTGGGCAATTAAAACGCTTGTCAGACCATACTTGGGTTTTCCCCAAAAACCCAGAACTTAGCCTGGTCACTTTCATGCCCAATTTAAGTTAGGTTTTGATCCTTAGATAGGTGATTTCTTGGTTCATAGATCTAGTACTCATAACATAGAACATATATAGTATAGCAAATCAGTCCAACAACAATAAATTCTCTAGATACTGTTCGATCAAACACTGTCAGAAACTGTGTTCCTAATGTTTTCTGGAAATTCCAGAAAATGACTTTGTGATCAAAGGGGCATCTTTGACCATCTATTTCATCCAAATGATTTGTTGTTTAAGATATCTAGAGATATGGATCTATAGTCCATCTAGCAGGGTACAACATTAACAACAAACAACACAACACCAGACATTAATCGAGTTTCAAAAATCTTGTCAAACGTTACTTTGAACTTTCTAGGTTACCCAGATTGTGCTTGGTCATGCTCGGTCAACGCATTTTGACCGATTAAATCTCATTATCTAGACATCTGATGGCTGTACTACAACTTCCAGATTAAAAACAACATAACAAGCTACAGATTCAAAACTTAAAACAACAAAAATTATTAATGAACAAAGATTTGTGGCCACTGACATTAGCTTGTCAGACCACAAACCATGTTCTTGGGAAGTTTTTGAAAAACACTATTTTAAAGCCATTTCATGCTATGGATCCATCATGGATCATCATAGATCAACTAAAAACATCTGTTAACACAAGATTAAACACTTAAACACAAAAACTTTCTTAGCAACTTGGATCAAAATAGGTTTTAGGGTTTATACCTCTTTGTTCTAAATCTTGATCTTTGATCTCCAATATGAACTTGATGTCTCTAGAGGTGTTTAAGTGACTGATCTATTATAACATTTTGGAGGTTCTTATGGGAGAGAGAGTTGGTGAGAGCAAGCTAGCAAAATGAGTGAATTTTGAGACTTTCTCTCTCTTGAATCTATATTTATTGCTTATGTTGTTGCTAGATCTGATCAATTTCGGCTGGAGGCTGATATTTTGTGCTCACAAAGTCAAATGAGTTGTTGAACTACTAAAGTTGATGTCCATTTTACAAGTTAACTAAATAAAAATGAAAAAGGGCATTTTGGTCTTTAGCAAATTGATTTTAATGGCAATCTTGACAAATGTACAAACCCTTAGGGTTTAACCCCTAGGTTTTAACCCTTAGGGTTTAACCCTAAGGTTCTAACCCTTAGGTTTTAAAACATTAAATTCTAGAATTTTCTAATTAGGGTTTAAGAATAGAAAATTAGGAATTTAAAACTAACATTAGGGTTTGTTAATTAAATTAGGTTTTCCTAATCATATCAACGTTTAATAATTATATTAGGTCTTTCAATTAGGATTAGGGTTGCCAATTTAGGGTTTAGAAATCTTGAATATGAAATTAAGGTTTTAATTTGAAAAATTAAAATTTCTTAATTACAATTAGGGTTTGAAAAATAGAAATTAAGATAACTAAAATATAATTAGGGTTTTCTAATCATATTATAGTTGAATACACACATTAGGCTTGCCAATTAGGATTAGGGTTTCGTAATTAGGGTTTTAGGATTCCCGAATATGAAATTAGGGTTTCCCAGCTTTTGATTAGGGTTTCTAACGGTACGTTAGGGTTTCTAATCCTAAGATTAGGGTTTCTAATCTCTTATTAGGGTTTATTAATTGTAAACCTTATCTGATCAATCATTGATCATTAACAACATACAGTACAAACACATTCTCATCAATATAATTATTTTAATTATATTTTCTACTGAATCCCTATCATAAATTTAGGTTAGGGTTTCTAAAGCTTGTTAAGCACAACTCTACTCTAAATTATTGGTCAATACATAAATTGACTTTCTCGAGACTCGTAACACCGATACACAATACAATATTAACAGTCAATGTCAATATTAAATAAAAAAAAATTTATTCATGAATTTTTCCGTCCTCGAAATCACCGCTTTCTCATTCTCTACAATCTTTTATAGTTGTATCATCAATTCATTTTTATCAACACAATATTAAATTGTGTCTCAAATTCTAACCTGTGACTTGAATCTATAAAAGAAAACAGTTCACAGAAATATCTAACTCATATTACTCGCGTAATTAAATTTCTAAACGAAATCGTTACCTGGTGCCACCTCCTGAGTAGCCACTGCATCCTGCGCCGTCATATTGAATGTATGGGCTGTTGGTCTTCCTGGTTGTGCAGGTCCTTGAGTTACCATGGTTCCGTCACTGGGTCCCTTGTTGCCACTTTCCCTCTCCGCATTCTTCTTCAAATAGTTCCGAACCAAATGATCAGTCGATCCGCATCCAAAGCAACCTTGTATCTTCTTCGGACTGGGACAATTGAGCAATATGTACCCCTCTTGCCCGCAGTTATAGCAAACTCCCTTCTTCTTCAGGCAAACTCCAATATGGTTCTTCCCACAATTCGCACATGGCTCCCTTCCTTTCCCATTGTCTTCTGTCTTATTACCCGACTGGGTATTCTCGCTCCATTTCCAATTATTCGGATTACTACCACCACTGCTTCCTCCATCATTTGACTTCTTCTTCTTCTCCCGATGAAATCGAGACGCAGCCTCGCTACCTTCTTTCAGCAATTAACGCTTTCTCCGTCAACGCCGCGAACGTATTGATCTGCAATACCGCTACTTTATTGAATATTCTCGGCTTCAGTACATTCTCAAATCTCCTCGCTTTTCTCGCCTCGGTGTCCACCTGATGAGGTTAAAACCTAGCCAACTCGTTGAATTTGGTAGCGTATTCTGTTACTGACATGTTGTCCTACTTCAATTCTAGAAATTTAACTTCCATCCTAGATTGCGTACTCGGTGAGAAGTAGTTCTCAAAGAACAGTTCCTTGAATCTTGTCCACAACACCACCGATGTACCAGCTCTGGCCTGATTAGTCTCCCACCAGTAATTAGCTTCTCTCTTCATCAGATAAGTTTCAAAAGTCATCTTTTGCTCTTCCGCCACTTGCGTAATAACGAATGCTTTCTCCATCTCCTTCACCCAAGTTTGGGCTTCAATCGGATCTGTGGTTCCCTTGAATTCTGGTGGTCCTACCGCTTTAAAGTCCTTGAAGTTAGCCAATCTATCAGCTGGCTGATTTCTCGCTCTTCCTCTTGCTGGAGCCCTATTTTCTATAGCTTCGGCTATCATATCCGCAAAGTTTTGCATTGGGTCTGCTTGACCTCCTTCGTTATTCACTGACTGTTCTTCTCGTTGGTTTCGATTCTGTCGTCTAGGCAGCATGATCTGATTTAAATAAAAATCTTATATTAATTCTCTTACTTTGCACAAATTCTTAACACAATAAGAATTCAAAACATAATTCTCATTTAAAAATGAATATTTACTCAAATAGCACATAGTACATTTAGTACTTCACATATTACTATCCCTTTTTAAATCATATTTAGATTAACAACACAACTTTACACAAAAAGTTGCAATTCTCCATTCGCACATAGTTATTACCAGTTCGTCAAACTTACCACACTTATGAGTTCAGGAACTTGCCACAATTATATGAGTGTATGAACTTATCATAGTCAGACCTTTGGCTTCTATTCGCTAAGGGGTTCAAAACATTTCATATAATTATGAGTCATTAACTTACCATAAGTATGAGTTCTAAGAACACACAAATTAATATTAATCTTATATTCATATAGAAAATAAAAATTTCATTCATACAAACATATTTATTTTAATATACTTAAACATCGTTCTCGATATTACAACACTTAATATCATAAACTTATATCAAAAGATATTATCACATATATCTAAGTTGTCTACCGACCACTCCCTTCACTAGTGTTCTTCTTGTTGGGACACTTGTTGAATCCGTGACCCGTTTGCCCACATTAAAAACACTTCCTCAAATTTGGCTTAGGACAATGTAGAAAAATATGTCCTTCTTGTTTACAATTAAAGCACACGTTCTTCCACATCATGCATTCTCCCGCGTGAGTCTTCCCACACTTGCTACATGTTTGCTTCTTCTTTGGGTTTGACTTTTTAGAATTAGGGTTGTCGTTGTCCCTCTTCCTCTTTTTCTTGTCTATCTGCGGCTTGATTGTCCCTTCAGACGATCCACCACCTTCGGTCTTCATCCTCTCTACCTGCGCCTTCAATTCGTTTCATTCTTCAGTCATTTCGCATAATGCTCGCTCTGTCTTCCATAGCTCCTCCAAGAGAAACACTTTGCTCTAGAGTTCTTGGACTTCTGCAGATTCGTGATCCTGTTCTCCAACTTTAGTCTTATTCCCTTTCTCCATCTTAGTTGGCTCAGACTCTGCCTCCTCATCCCCACATAGATACATCTTGGGATAATCATCATGATCACTCCCGAGATTAACCATGGGTTCATCTTTTCCTACTTCTTCCACTGATTCACTCTATGCTGGCACCTCGGCTACTGGCACTTGATGCGACAGCCGCTGGAATCTCCGTACTCATCTTTTCTTCTCCAGACATCCTACAATCAGTTTAAACAACTTGATTAGTACTTCACCAGTACAAAATTCTCACACTATGTGTCCACTTATCTCACTATTGATGCACTTCAGCAATCCTTCACTTAGAACTCTAAATGAGTTTTCTCTATCTCGCGTATGGTTATAATCCTAGGGTTTTCCCCCACCCCACTTAAAGTTTATAACCTATAGCTCTGCTACCAACTTGTGACACCTTGCTCACTACAGCTTTGATACCAACCTGTGACGCCCGAGTTTGGTGTTCACGATCCACAATATAATAACATCTAACTACCCATTTAAATATAAATAGGAATACATAACTCATTAACATAAGTTGTTAATACATAAGTCCCAGGTTTGCTAACTTTAAAATTACAAACATACCCCTTAGATAAATAAAAAGGGTTTACAAATACAACATAATAATAAGTTCTTTATAACTACTCCAAAGATCTTGCCTTTGCCTTTGTTCTCTTCTTTGATTCCATTTAGCCTCTTCGTTCCTAAATTTGAAATGTTTTATTTATAGCAAGGGTGAACAACAAGTTTGCCCCGCAAGTTAAGACATACAATAAATGTATATGAATCAATAAAAACAGACTATCTATTCTGATAGAATGAAACCAAAGTTCGGTTACTTTGAAATAGCTGAACAAATCGTTAATCAATAACAAGTCTTCTCGTATTCTAGGCAACACAATAATCTAATAATGAAAGAGTATAATGCTTTCAAAGTTTCTACGATATTCTATTTAATAATCAAGAATCAATTCTACGCAATAACAAAGTTGAATGTTTTCCAGATTTATGCTTAGCGATCCGTTGGATCTTGAACTTCTCTTCTCGGGTATATATTAAAGTTTTACTTTGACATATACAGCAGTGTATCAGATAACCATAAAGATTAAATCACACCCCTCTGCAAGTACTTAGAGCCGGCCAACGTCTTATACCCTATATTATGCATAATACTTAGGTAGCGCGCAATGGTCGAATATACGACTTAAAAATGTTCCCTTTATATAAAATGTTGTTCTTCTCAGAATCAAGATTTGATTTAACAATGAAATTTAATGATTTCAATTTCTATTTACTTATCGATCTAGCCGAAATAATTGGCATGCATCGATCTATCAATAACAATTGAATTCTCTTCTCGAATCTATTAAGTTCTAACAAATGTTCGTCTAGCCAGAATAATTAGCTAAGACATTTCTCAACATAATTTGACAATAAACAGGAATTATATGTACTGTCAATTCTATCTTCTACGAATATAAATATCCAACAATAGTTATTCTACAAATGTATATTCTCCGAATCAATAATTTAATTTGAATTATTAATCATGCACTAACTGCGAATAATCAACAATAAATTACCTGGACATGGTATAATTAGCAATAGTTAACCATTATAATAACTAAATGAATATAACTCAAGGTTGAGTTAGGAAACTTGCGTCTTCCGCTGTTTACAGTTACACAATAAACTTATCTACTTTCAAAAGACCTATAACCAATAATATTGGTCTTACAATTAACACAATAATTTATAAGCACGTAACATTGTATTCTACAGTCAAACTTCTCCTAAGCACATTACCACATAGTCACATCAGTGTTTATAACCTATATAAACACTTATCCATTTTAACTATTTCGGTCTGGTTGGATTTCGGTCTATTCTCGGTGTTCTGGTCACCATATTCGACAATTAACACATTGATTGTCAATTAAACTTGATCTCTAAGCTTCAATATTATTTTTCGGAAGCTTTTAATAATTTATAAACAATTATTATAATTTATAATAATTTTTCAAACACATAAATCATTTTTTAAATGATTTAATTATCAAATAATCTTATCATTATTAATATTTAATAATATAAAAATATTAGTAACATACTTGTCAAAATATTAAAGTTATTATTATCAACTTAAAATATTTTTAAATCATTAATATTCTACTTAAATAATTTTTAAAATAATTAAAATTATTTTTAAATCATTACCATTAATATTTAAATATTAATGAAATTATCATCCAAATATTAAATCAATAAAATCATTTTTAACTCATTTATTTAATATAATAATTATATAAATCTAATATCATTAATATTCATTTATTAATGAATGAGAATTCTCCAAAAATATTGAAAATTATATTTTATAATTCAAAATATTTTCTAACATTTTATTCTTATTTAAAATGATTTTTAAATCAATAAAATCATTTTATCTTATTTATTTAATTGAATAATTAAATAAATATAATATCATTAATATTAATTTATTAATGCAAATTCTCAAAAATATTAAAAGTTACATTTTATAAATCAAAATATTTTTAAATACATTATTCTTATTTAAAATGATTTTTATATAATTAAAATCATTTTTCTCAAATTTATTTAATACACTAATTAAATAAATTAAATAGCATTAATATTCAAATAATTATAATTATTAATGAAAAATATTCCAAATAGTCAGAAAGTATTTTTCATAATTTAAAATAATTTTTAAAACCATTTTTGGTAATTTTTATAATTTATTTTCTATTTTTAAGTACTTTTCGAAAAATCAGAAAATAATATAAATAGAAACCGTCGCTAAAGGGCTTTAGCGACACAAAGCGTCGCTGTTGGTGTTCTTGAGCCTCAAGAACAATGACAACTTCGTGTTCCAGGTGCCCTGTTTGACCGGATTTTAGTCTTCGTGTAATTCGATTCTGGGTTAGCTCTAACTGTAATCGTGTAGTGTTTATGTAACACTGCAACAAATAACCATTACTGTGGTCTAAAAACAAACACACTAGGAGATCTGGGCAATTAAAATGCTTGTCAGACCATACTTGGGTTTTCCCCAGAAACCCAGAACTTCGTCTGGTCACTTTCATGCCCAATTTAAGTTAGGTTATGGTCCTTAGATAGGTGGTTTCTTGGTTCATAGATCTAGTACTCATAACATAGAACATATATAGTATAACAAAAGAGTCCAACAACAATTAATTCTCTTGATACAGTTCGGTCAAACGCTGTCAAAAACTGTGTTCCTAATGTTTTCTGGAAATTCCAGAAAATGACTTTGTGATCAAAGGGGAATCTTTGACCATCTACTTCGTCCAACTGATTTGTTGTTTAAGATATCCAAAGACATTGATCTATAGTCCATCTAGCAGGGTACAACATATATACAACATTAACAACAAACAACACAACACCTGACATTAATCGAGTTTCAAAAATCTTGTCAGACGTTACTTTGAACTTTCTGGGTTACCCAGATTTTGCTTGGTCATGCCCGGTCAACGAGATTTGACTGATTAAATCTCACGATCTAGACATCTGATGGTTGTACTACAACTTCCAGATTAAAAACAACATAACAAGCTACAGATTCAAAACTTAAAACACCTAAAATCGTTAATGAACAAAGATCTGTGGCCACTGACATTAGCTTGTCAGACCACAAACCATGTTCTTGGGCAGTTTTTGGAAAACACTATTTTAAAGCCATTTGATGCTATGGATCCATCATGGATCATCATAGATCAACTAAAAACTTCTTTTAACACAAGATTAAACACTTAAACACAAAAACTTTCTTAGCAACTTGGATCAAAATAGGTTTTAGGGTTTATACATCTTTGTTCTAAATCTTGATCTTTGATCTCCAATATAAACTTGATGTTTCTAGAGGTGTTTAAGTGAATGATCTACTATAACATTTCTGAGGTTCTTGTGGGAGAGAGAGTTGGTGAGAGCAAGCTAGCAAAATGAGAGAATTTTGAGACTTTCTCTCTCTTGAATCTATATATATTGCTTATGTTGTTGCTAGATCTGATCAATTTCGGCTGGAGGCTTATATTTTGTGCTCACAAAGTCAAATGAGTTGTTGAACTACTAAAGTTAATGGCCATTTTACAAGTTAACTAAATAAAAATGAAAAAGGGCATTTTGGTCTTTAACAAATTGATTTTAATGGCAATCTTGACAAATGCACAAACCCTTAGGGTTTAACCCTAAGGTTCTAACCCTTAGGTTTTAAAAGATCAAATTCTAGAATTTTCTAATTAGGGTTTAAGAATAGAAAATTAGGAATTTAAAACTAACATTAGGGTTTCCTAATTAAATTAGGTTTTCCTAATCATATAAACGTTTAATAATTATATTAGGCCTTCCAATTAGGATTACGGTTGCATAATTAGGGTTTAGAAATCCCAAATATGAAATTAGGATTTTAATTAGAAAAATTAAAATTTCTAAATTATAATTAGGGTTTGAAAAATAGAAATTATGATAACTAAAATATAATTAGGGGTTTCTAATCATATTATAGTTTAATACACACATTAGGCTAGCCAATAAGGATTAGGATTTCTTAATTAGGGTTTTAGGATTCCCGAATATGAAATTATGGTTTCCCGGCTTTCGATTAGGGTTTTTAAAGCTACGTTAGGGTTTCTAATCCTGAGATTCGGGTTTCTAATCTCTTATTAGGGTTTATTAATTTTAAACCTTATCCGATCAATTATTTGATCATTAACAACATACAGTACAAACACATTCTCATCAATATAGTTATTTTAATTATATTTTCTACCGAATTCCTATCCAGAAATTAGAGTTTGGGTTTCTAAAGCTTGTTAAGCACAACTCTACTCTAAATTATTAGTCAATACACAAATTGACCTTCTTGAGACTCGTATCACCGATACACAGTACAACAGTCAATGTCAATATTAAATAAAAAAAATTATTCGTGAAGTTTTGAATATTCGAAATCTTGGGTTATCACAGATTCAATAATGATGGAAAGACGTCAGCACCAACACCCGTTGTTAAGGAAGGAGAACGACCACCTATCATATGCTTCAAATGCGGAGGGGAGGGACACATCAGTCCAAACTGTGCGCAGCAGTCAAAAACGTGTTACAATTGTGGAAGAGAAGATCTCCTTGCCCGATTTTGTCGTGCACCAAAGTCAAGTCCAGTTGGGATGGAGGCATCAAAGGCCATCCCAGACAAGACAAAACCGGTAGTTCAAGGGAGAGTGATTGTCGTAACCTCCCAAAATGCGAGGAATCTGAACGAGGTGATCACGGCATACCTTATTTGATACCGGTTCTACCCATTCTTTTATTTCTCCTACTTGCGCTCAACGTTTAAATTTAACTCTGGAGAAATTAGACTTTGACTTATTTGTTGAAACTCCTTTGGGAGAAACCTTCATTATATCTATTGTTTATAAGTCTTGTTTGGTTCAAATCGGTACCATTAAAATCAATCATGGTCATCTCAAGCCATAAAGCTATTCGTTTATTGAAAAACGGATGTCAAGATTTCTTAGCTCATGTCACAGATTTAAACAAAAATACGTCAGATTTGAATGATATTTATATTGTTAATAAATTTCCCGATGTATTCCCCGAAGAACTTCCTGGCCTACCCCTGGAGCATGAAATTGAGTTTGGTATCCACCTTGAACCCGGTACAAAACCCATTTCCAAAGCCCCAAATCGAATGGCTCCTATTGAACTTCAGGAGTTAAAAACCACCCTACAGGAATTGTTAGACATCCATTTCATTCGTCCTAGTACGTCTCCTTGGGGTGCTCCTGTTCTATTCGTGAAGAAGAAAGATGGAACTATGCGACTTTGTATTGATTATCGGGAGTTGAATCATGTCACCATCAAAAATAGGTACTCGTTGCCTCACATTGATGACCTAGTTGACCAGTTGCAAGAAGCCAAATTCTTTTCAAAGATTGATCTTCATTCCGGATATCATCAGTTAAAGATTAAAACCGATGGCATTCCAAAGCGCGCCGTAACTCCAGTGACGGACATTATGAATTCTTAGTCATATCTTTTGGATTGATTAATGCTCCTGCTGCCTTCATGGATATGATGAACCGAGTATTCAAGGAATATTTAGATCACTTTGTGGTCGTCTTTATTGATGATATCCTCATATACTCCAAATGTAAAAACCCAAAACCCTAATAAGACTCGTATGTATAAATCACGTTATATAAATAAAATTTCTCTGTTCTGAATGTGTTACGTGTTATTATATACTTGGTTTGACAAAATTGACCAAATAAATTTTTTATCCGAAAAACGTCGTGCTTGACACCTCGTGCTTAAATTTTTTTCCATAATCGGACTTTTTGATAAAATTATTTTGACAATTTGCTTTGTCGTGCTTACACTGACAAAACGCTTTGTCGTGCTTGTTAGAATTAGTGAGTAAACCCTAATTAGCAAAACCCTAACCCTAATTTATTAATTAAACCCTAATTAGCTAATCTAACTCTAATTAGCTTATGTTAACACTTAATCATGGTTAGTAAACTTCTATTAGGTACTAATTAACATTACTTAACATTCCTAATCATTAGAAACAAAACCCTAATCAAGATTAGTGAAGATTTAATCTTAATTAAGCTACTAACTTAATCAACTAGCTCACAAGTAGGTTGGGAGTCACCATTGCAAGTTTCAAAACATCACATGACATGCTTCCAAACTCCCAAGCATCAGAAGAGTAATAGATCAAATCTTTATAGAGGCAAGTAGGTGAAAAAATGACTAAAAAGCCACGTTGGAAAATTCTATAAATAGGAACCTTAGGGCTGATAAATACGTCTGGACAAATAAATGTGAGGAAATACCAAGAGTTGAAGAAGCGACTGAGCATGGCTCCAGTGTTATCCTTACCAGATGATATAGGAGGCCTTGTAGTATATAGTGACGCATCATACAGAGGATTAGTGGGAAAGTGATAGCTTATGCATCACGACAACTCAAAGATTATGAGAAGAGATATCCTACTCATGATTTAGAGTTAGCCGCAGTAGTTTTTGCTCTAAAAATTTGGAGACATTACTTATACAGGGAGAAGTGCGAGATAAATACAGATCATAAAAGTCTGAAATATATTTTTACAAAACGGGAATTAAATTTAAGACAGAGACGATGGTTAGAACTGATAAAGGATTTTGACTGTGAAATCTTATATCATCCAGGTAAAGCAAATGTTGTAGCTGATGCGTTAAGTAGAAAGAATCAAGAAAAATTGAATGTATTAACCACCAATGATAGGTTAATAAAAGACTTTGAAAAGTTAAAAATTGAGGTGGAATGTCCAACTACCTCTACCCAAAAAAATTATATATCTTAGAAGGAGTTTCATCTCTACTCGATAAAATTAAAGAGATATAGGAGAAGGATGAAGAGTGTCAGAAGTTTAAATCTAATTCCACACATGATAAGTATAATAAATTTCGAATAGATACGGATGGAATAATAAGATATGAAAATAGAATCTGGATTGTGTTAGATCAAGCTTTAAAAGATGAAATTTTGAACGAAGCACATAATTCTAAATTTTCCATACATCCTGGCAGTACTAAAATGTTCAAAGATTTAAGTCGACACTTTTGGTGGTCGAATATGAAAAGGGAAATAGCTGAATGGGTAAGTAAATGTCTCACATGTCAAAGGGTTAAGGCAGAACATCAGAAGCCAAGTGGTTTACTTCAACCCTTACCAATTCCTGAGTGGAAGTGGGAACATATAACCATGGACTTTGTAGTGGGCCTTCCAACTACACAAAAAGGCCATAACGCCATTTGGGTAATAGTTGACCGTTTAACTAAATCCGCTCACTTTTTACCTATTAAAATTACTCATAACCTGGATCACCTTGCCAAATTATATATTCATGTAATTATCTCTAGGCATGGAGTAACTGTTTCCATAGTATCAGACCAAGATCCACGTTTTACTTCAAATTTTTGGAAGAGTCTTCAAAAAAATTTAGGAACACAGTTAAAACTAAGTACAGCCTATCATCCTCAAACTGATGGATAGAGTTAGGGAACCATACAAACATTAGAGGATATGTTGAGAACATGTGTCATAGACTTCAAAGGAAGTTGGGAAGACCAGTTACCTTTAGTCGAATTCGCCTACAACAATAGTTATCATGCTAGCATAAGTATGCCACCCTATGAAGCCTTATATGGAAGAAAATGTAGAACGCCTATGTGTTGGGATGAAGTTGGGGAAAGACAAATGTTAGGACCTGAAATAATTCAACAAACCGCTGAAACTATCAGAATCATACGTCAACGATTACAAGCATCTCAAGATCGACAAAGAAAATACGCTAATCCACATCGTCAACAACGAAATTTTAGCGTAGGAAGCCATGTATTCTTGAAAGTATCTCCTTGGAAGGGCAAGATACGTTTTGGCAAGAAGGGAAAACTAAGTCCGAGGTTCATTGGACCTTTTGCAATTTTGAGACGAATTGGTGAAGTTGCTTATGAAATAGCACTACCACCTGAGTTAAACCATATTCATAATGTGTTTCATGTGTCCGTTTTATGACCACACAAACCTGATTATAAACACGTTATAAATTATGAACCTATCCAAATCGAAGAAATCTTTCTTATGTAGAAGAACCTGTGCAGATCGTCGACCGTAAAGAGCAAGTCCTCAGTAATAAAGTGACAGCATCAGTTAAAGTAATATGGAAAAATCAGAACGTTGAAGAAGCTACATTGGAGCTTGAAGATAAAATACGCGAGAATTATCCTCATCTTTTTACTTAACATGTACTGTAATTTCGAGGACGAAGTTCTTATTAGTGGGGTTGAATATAAAAACCCAAAACCCTAATAAGACTCGTATGTATAAATCCCATTATATAAATAAAATTTCTCTGTTCTAAATGTGTTACGTGTTATTATATACTTGGTTTGACAAAATTGACCAAATAAAATTTTTATCCGAAAAATGTAGTGCTTGACACCTCGTGCCTAAATTTTTTCCATAATCAAACTTTTTAGTAAAATTATTTTGACAAGTTGCTTTGTCGTGCTTACATTGACAAAACGCTTTGTCGTGCTTGTAAGAATTAATGAGTAAACCCTAATTAGCAAAACCCTAACCCTAATTAGCAAAACCCTAACCCTAATTTATTAATTAAACCCTAATTAGCTAATCTAACTCTAATTAGCTTATGTTAACACTTAATCATGGTTAGTAAACTTATATTAGGTACTAATTAACATTACTTAACATTCCTAATCATTAGAAACAAAACCCTAATCAAGATTAGTGAATATTTAAGCCTAATTAAGCTACTAACTTAATCAACTAGCTCACAAGTAGGTTGGGAGTCACCCTTGCAAGTTTCAAAACATCACATGGCATGCTTCCAAACTCCCAAGCATCAGAAGAGTCATAGATCAGATCTTTATAGAGGCAAGTAGGTGAAAAAATGACTAAAAAGACAAGTTGGAAAATTCTATAAATAGGAACCTTAGGGCTGAGCAAACCCACAAATTCTCAAAGCCTAGATACACTTATAAACCTACCATATCAAGCGTAGGTGTTATCAGCAACAAGATTAGAAGCTAGAATCACAAATTTCTCAAGAAAAGGTGCAAACCCTAGTTCATAAATTTCTCTTTGATCTTATGTTAGATTTGTTGTTTAGATGTTTAGAATATTGTATTAGGATGTTAAAATGTATGCTAGAGTGGTAGACCACGTTTTCATAACATCTAGATGCCTTAATTAAGCGTTTTATGAAATCTGGAAATTTTGAAAAAATTGGTCTGACTGCCGAATGTCAGGGCTTTTTGATTCATATGTGTTTATGTTTTGGTCTGTTAATCAATTGGTATTTGTAGCCTATAAGTAGGTCTTTAATCTGGAAAAGAAAACAGGTTCAGATGAACCATAGATTCCAAGATATATTCAGTCAAAGTGGGTTGACCGTTCACGGAAGCTGGTTTTCTGGGTTGCCCAGAAAGCTCAAGAACAGTTGACCGACCTGTTTAATCATCTTCTGATTGTTAATTGTTTATGTTTTTGATATAAATTGGTACTCTGGTATACATACTACATATCTATGATCTTCAATCGAACAAACAACTCATAGGATTACCGGAATTATTGGTCAAAACTAGTTGACCGAGCATAACCAAGTTTTCTAGGTTTTCTAGAAAACTGAAGAACACGAAGAACAGTTGTTAGCTGTACTTTGACAATCATAAATAGAGATCTTAGAATTACGATTTGTTCATGTTAATGTTATATATATGTACCCTGGTATATAGACTACATGTTACAACAAACACAACATACATCTAATACACCGAATCAAAGTTATTCAAGCCACAAAATCGTTGTTGATCGCCTTGACCACTATTCCGGGTTACCCGAAACCCAAGAACGACTCGACAAAGAACTTTGAATCTTTATAATTTCTTGTTAGATGTAGATTAAAGCTCGCTTATTGCTTGATCTTGTACTTATTACATGAGTACTACAACACCAATACTTGATCTAACCTAAAATTATTACCAATACCGAGGAGTTATTTAATGGTCAAACTAGCCACTCGACCATTACTTGCAACAACCGTACCAGAAACTTCAAGAACACCTACAATGACACTTTTCATCCTTTGTAGGGCTTTTATGACATTTGACAAAATTAAATTTTTAGAAATAAATTATAAAAAATTAGAAATAATTAATAAAAAAGCAGCTTTTAAAAATTATATTAAATTATTATAAATTATTTACGATATTTTTACAAAAATGTAATAATTATTTTATTTTATTTAGATATTATTTATAATTAACTTATTAATAAAGTAATTAGAATAATTACTTTTAAATACTAAATAATTATGTAAAAATATTATTATTGAAATAAAAATCATAAAAATGATTATAAATTATTTAATGATATTAAATAATGTTTTTTATAAAATTTTATTAAATATAAATTACTTATAAATAGAGATAAATGATTTAAAAATCATTTAAAGGATAAATAAATATTTTAAAAATACTTTAAACCTTCTAAAATATATTATGGGGATAATAAAATTATTTAAAAATATAACCAAATTTTATAAATAAAATTTAGTTCATTTATCAAAGGTATTAAAAGTCAAAACCCTATTAATCTTAACCCGGATTAAATAAATATTTTATTTGAGTATTGTTATCAATACTAACGTGTTAGATTTATATTCTTGAACGTCATAGGTACTTAATAGCGTTCGAATAGTATAACTTGACTGATCTACGCTCAGGCAAGTCTTCTATACCCAATTTATTACTTATGTAAAATTTATCAACCCTGTTTATTCGCTGAACAAGATTCTATCTTGCTATACTGTTGATATAATACACATATGTTGAATTACCTATTAATGAAAAGTTATTGCTATAGTTCCAGCATGACTAAGAAATGAATTTTTTATTCATATGATATTGTTTATTGAGCATAAACTGTTGTGTCAAGCCAAATTGTTTTGGTAAGACAATCGATATAATCGAACTCGAGTATCCCGTAAGGAATAAAGTGTAGTCAATGAATATATTGATGAAGAAATTGTAAGTGTAAATGAGCACTGTAGGTGATATGCATACTCCTAGGATGTTGAATAGGCTGATCCCCTATCTCATATCTGAACAGAATTTCTAAGTCTTTGTGACTGACAGAAATGATAAAAATTCCAAAACTAGTTGGAATTAGAAATCCAGAAATGGTAACAACTATCAGTCAAAATTTGAATTGTTATAATTCTTCAAATCCTATATTGTTATAAATATACAACTTGCTGAGCATGTCTATGCTCACCCTTGCAAATTATTCCCTTTGCAGTATTAGATGGTAATCCTGGAACATCTGGAGTAGATAAAGGGAAGCGTCCCTACATTGATTAGATTATATTCTTGTCTGTATGAATACCTTGTAATAAGAAATTGTTATGAGAATTTTGTAATCGAATCATAATATTATGATATATATAAAATCTTTTATTTCCGCAACCGTGTTTCCTTATATATATAGATGTAAAGTAAGATGTCTTTTATTCTAGTTGAGATCATTGGGAACTATTTATCTGAGTGAGGGTATTAATAGCATGGACTGTTCATGTTGTTATTAATACTCTGAATTTCAGATAGATGGTTACTATCGATACGATAGTATATAATCGCATGACATAGACTATACATCTGGGTGAGGGTATTGGTAATATGGACTATTCATGTTATTACTGATACTCTGAATTTAGGATAGATAAACTCTAGTCACAGATACAGTTCATATATTCAAGTGAGGGTATCCAAACATAGTAATATTTCTCTTGGGAAACTACCATCTGTTATGGGATACTGTGAATCTTAAATCTATGGGAATTATATCTGATAGTTCTTCTATCTAATGTAATATTTTAATCAGATACCATGGGTGTATAGATTTAAATGCATTATGTTAATTCTCTGTAAACACCATACCGGATACCACGGGAGTATAGGTATGGGGGTGTTACACCAAAACCCGTGAAGACCATGAACAACACTTGAGGCTGATACTCCAAAAGCTTCGTGAAAATAAGTTATATGCCAAGTTGAAGAAATGCGAGTTCTTGCTTGAAAAAGGGTCATTTCTTGGGCACGTGATATCAAATCATGGGATATCTGTTGACCCGGCAAAGATTGAAGCAATTTAAAGCTGGGAGCAACCTAAATTAGTGACCGGATTACGTAGCTTTTTCGGCTTAGGTGGTTATTATCAGAGATTCGTAGAAGGGTTTTCTCGAATCGCTACTCCATTAACTCAGCTGACTCGAAAAGATACAAAATTCAGTTGGAGCAAGGAATGAGAGAAGAATTTTCAAGAACTCAAGAAGAGACTAATTTCAGCACCTGTTCGGACAATACCATTTGGCTCGGAGGGATTTGTCATCTAAAGTGATGCTTCAGGCAAAGGGTAAGGATGTGTTCTCATGCAACATGGAAAAGTCATAGCCTATGCCTCACGAAAACTTAAAGAATATGAGAGGAATTATCCTACTCATGATCTAGAGTTGGCAACTGTCGTTTTTACGCTTAAGATTTCAAGGAATTTCCTGTATGATGAGAAGGTGGAGATCTATACGGATCATAAAAGCCTCAAATTTCTTCACTCAAAAACAACTCAACATGCGGCAACGACGATGGCTTGAGCTATTGAAAGATTATGATCATACCATTCAATACCATCTTGGAAAAGAGAACGTAGTAGCTGATGCATTGAGTAGAAGATCATATGCGGGTACGAGTACATTATTGTTAACGCAAAGGCCCATTTTATATGACTTACAAAGGATGGAGATAGAGTTAAAGACTCTAGGGATCCATATGGTGATGGCGAATATACGAGTAGAATCGACTTTAATCAATAAAGTTAAAGCTGCTTAAGCTACAGACCTGGAGCTGATACGTATGAGGAAGAAAGTACAAGAAGGTGCTATGCTGGAATCAAGAATCGATGAAGAAGGAATACTTTGAGTCAACTCCAGATTTTGTGTTTCTAACAACCCTGATTTAAAGTATAAAATCATGATGGAGGCGCACAACACACCGTTTGCAATCCATCCTGGGAGTACCAAAATATATCGTGATCTTCGACATACATTTTGGTGGAGCAATATGAAGAAAGAGATAGCGGAGTTTATCTCAAGGTGTTTAACTTGTCAATGAGTCAAAGCGGAGCATCAAGTACCAAAAGGTCCATTGCAACCACTTGAAATTCCCGAATGGATGTGGGAGCACATTACCATGGATTTTGTTACTGGTCTTCCCAAGGTTTCTCAAGGCATAGATGGAATTTGGGTCATTGTTGATAGATTAACCAAGTCTGTTCATTTCCTACCTATACGAGAAACTTATACACTTGAACGTCTTGATCGTATGTACATAAACGAGATTGTAAGACTGCATGGAATGCCAGTATCCATAGTTTCTGATCGAGACCCAAGACTTACTTCAAGATTTTGGGTTAGTTTGCAAAAATCTATGGGCACAAATTTACGATTTAGCTCAGCATATCATCCTCATACGGACGGGCAGTCGGAGAGGACTATTCAAACTCTTGAAGATATATTAAGACTATGTGTCCTTGACTTCAAGGGAAGTTGGGATAAGTTCTTACCATTGGTGGAGTTTTCCTACAACAACAGTTATCAAGCAAGTATTGGCATGGCTCCATTTGAGGCGTTGTATGGAAGAAAGTGTCATTCTCCAGTATGCTGGGATGAGGTGGGTGAAGCAACGTTATTGGGACCAGAGTTGGTATATATGATTACGAAAAAGATTCAAACGATTCGACAATGTATAAAAACCTCACAAGATCGACAAAAGAGTTATGATGATCTTCATCGAAAGGACGTGAAATTCGATACTGGAGATCATGTGTTGTTACGTGTTGCTCCATGGAAGGGAGTTACGAGATTTGGAAAGAGAGAAAAGCTCAACCCTCGATTCATTGGCCCATTTTTAATCCTCGATCGAGTAGGAACTGTGGCCTATAGACTCGCCTTACCGCCAAGTATGTCTTGTGTTCATAACATTTTTCATATATCTATGTTACGTAAATATGTGAAAGACCCAAACCACATTATTGAATTAGAACCAGACGAGATAGAGGAAGATTTAACGTATGAAGAGTTACCTGTTAAAATCTTGGATATGAAGGATCATATTCTACGCTCCAAGGTTATACCTCAAGTCAAAGTTTTGTGGAAAAACCAGGATGTGGAAGAAATGACCTGGGAGTTAGAATCTGAGATGAAGTCAAGATATCCTCACCTCTTTGATATACCAGATACATACCCTAATTTCGAGGATGAAATTTCATAAGAAGGGGAGGTTGTAAGACCCCAACTTTTATGAATAAAGAATAATTTTCTAGAAATATATATTTGAATATTATGGTGTGGATTTGATATAATAGTTGTGGGTAATATTTACAAATTTTTCAAAGTAAGAAAATGATTATATAATATTTGATTGGTCGGGGATTATTCATTTTAACATAGAATATTCGTACGACAGCACAATCATTTGTGGACCCCACAACAGAAGTATTGTCGTAGTTAGAAAACGACATAATTATCTTTTTATAAAAATAACAGCGAAAGTGTTACCGTTAAACTGTTGAACTACCCGGTAGTAAAAGTACAATAATGCTTGGCGTGGTTGCATAGTAGCACACTCAGTATTGATTATTGATGCTTACGTGAGAAGTCACTCGCTTATACTCAATTTTTGCTACGATAATTGTTGCATCATATCTCTTATATTATTGATTCAATTATCACAATATCATCTGCATAATATTTATTATTATTAAATCAATAATTTAGACGACAAAGTTATTCATATTATTATTTGCAATATTGACAATGTCTATAAGTTCTGTCAAGGAGAGGTTTGGTCACCTAATTGCGCGCCAATAAGGAGAGATCCTTATCGGAAAGCCCCCTCTTTCCTGGGAACGACCTTGTTGTTAAATATCGTGAGTTATAATATTAATGATGAATAAGTTCGTGTTGATTAAAGATGAAATTGATAGTTCCATTGTGTTGGGATTATTAGTGTTAGTAGAAATTGACATTTATTTCGATAATAATTGATGTCTGGAGGTTATATTGACCAATCGGGTAATTAATCGGATAAATGAGCAATTAATTGCTATTATTTCCCATGCTTATAACTATTTGTTCACATGTGTGTACTATTGATTTACATTCATGTACTATTAAGGGATGTGGTGCAAGATTGATAATACTTGCATGACTAAATTAAAAATAGAGGTATAGATGAAGGTACTATACTGTAATTAGTTTTTTCACATGATTATACTATTACGTCACATGAATGAACTATTGATTCACATTATTTACTATTAGGGGAGGTGGTGCAAGTTTGATAATACTTGTATGACTAAATTAAAACTGAAGAAAAAGAGGAAGGTATTATACTGTAATATTTTGAGTCCCAAAACGTACAATTATCGAAACTATATTTTCCTATAAATAGAAGCTCATTCTTCTTTCATTCTCACCAATTCACTAAGTCTCACAAGAGCAATTATTATAGAGAGAAATTATAGATAGAAAAAAGAAGAGAAGTCTGCTACTTCACTATTCCAGTATCCAGTTTCTTCTAAGGTAAGTGGTATTATTTCTTTCATATTCATGAAGAGAGTTATTTTCTTTCAATACTCGTAAGGGTTGTTATTCCATTCTTTATTATTCTGTTGGAATAACCTGTCTGGGCAGTCTATCGCATGTCTGGTGAATTTTGTTGTTATTCCATTCTTTATTATTCTGTTGGAATATCCTGTCTGTGCGGATTACGCATGACCAGGTTCCATTCTATATTATTATGTTGGAATATCCTGTATGTGTGGGTTACGCTTGACCTGGTTCCATTCCTTATTATTCTGTTAGAATAACTTGTCTTTGCGGGTTACGCACACGTAGTGAATTCTTCTGTTATTCCATTCTTTATTATTCTATTGAAATAACCTATCTATGTGGATTACCGCATGTATGGTGAATGATCCTTCGTATTCATTCTTTATTAAATTATGGAAATGATCTGTCTACACGGATTATCGCATGACGGGCAAAAATCCATTTGTAGTTTCTTATATTATATTATACTAAGTTGGTTAAAGTATTAGCTTCTATACTTCATGAAATTAGTAGAATATCCTGGATATTTGCGCTTCATCCAGTATCTTTTCATGGAAATATTCTTCTGAGCATTCTTGAATTTTACTCTATATAATAGTATCATGTTGACAATTTTGACGTTATTGATTTCTGGATAAATTAAATTATAAATCTTTAAAAATTTATCCGTGAACTTGTTTTATTAAATTCTTATATCATTGTCATCATCCTCATGTTTATAATATGTTGAAAGTCATATGTGGCCTGTAGTGCATATTTGGACTTAGTATGATTATGACCAGGGATTATTCGGTATAATCATGACTGTAATGTTACAAATGATGTGGTAAAAGTACTCATTGGCCCGTAGTGAATTGATGGACAGTTGTTGGCATGATCCTGACCATTGATGAATACATGAATATCTGTGGCCCGTAGTGCATGGATAATTTGTGGTCGTGATACTAATGAATATCCTTGGTCATAGTGCATGGATGATGTGGTTTATTTATTAAGCTGAGTCTCAGCGATAAAAGGGATGAAAACCCTTTTACATCATAGAAGATAGTAGATTTTATTCTCTACTTGACTCTACTAATGGATTGCTTGTTTCGCTGTAGTTAAACTTGATGTTTGTTATATTTTATCAGTTTAACACTGTTGAAGGCTAATGATAAATTATTCTGCATTATCTTAGTCATAATATTTCTTACTAGGCTAGTTGAGCTCACCATTTCTTTCACTGTTCTCTTTAGGAAATGAGAATATAGTTGGGACGAATCGGGAAACGGATTGACGGTCCAGAGGGTTGTTTTAGTAGTCCTCACTATTCTATAAAATAGTGTGACAATAAATGTAATGAAGACTCCATTGAGTGTGGATATTGTCTAGATGACAATATTCTTATTAAAACTCTTAGATTATGTTTTGTCGTATTTTACACGACTGTTGTATAATTAAGTTGTATTTGAATTTTGTACCACGTATTTGGCGACTCAAGATGGGTGATGTATACCTATTTTGGGGGCGTCACATAGGCATTGTCCCATCTTCCCGACTTCGTACAACCTCTTATCCCATGTCATTGTGTAGCCCTCGACAACAGCATACCGTAAAAGGTCTTATACACCTCGATCGGATGCCCAGATTGAAGTTCTATAAGTTCGAGCGGACAACACATTGCACGCGTGCAAGAACTTCGAGAGGCAGCGGGACCCATGAGGCGAGAGGCACCGAGGCGGCCAAGAGTGCATCTCAGGGTTGCGCAGCAGTACACTCAGATCCCCCTCTATAAATAGAGGGCTTGGGCAGCCATTTTGCATAGAGAAAAGGCGAGGAAGCCATGTCCAATTTGATATGTACACACTATATCTTGAGTGCTTTCTTATTTCAAACAATTGTGAACATATATTTGGCTATTTTTTTACCGGCGGGAGCCGAGTGTTCATCCATTTAAAGTTATTGAAGTCTTCTTTGGCAGTCCACTATAAGCCTTCTTACATCATTTAAAGCCTTTTCTACATTTATTGCACACATTGTTTTTCACGTTGAAAGTCGTGTTGTGTGCGTGTGCCCAGACTTTGGTCCACGACTTTTTATTTCTTTTTTATATATTTTATATATTATATATATGTATATATATATAGTAACATTATCGAGTTATGCCTCGATTGAGCCTGGATTTACATCCGAAGCGTTTATTGCTTATATATATATATATATATATATATATATATATATATATAAACTATTGTCTAAATTTGTTCGATGAGCCTGGATTTATATCCGGAGCGTTTAATGCTTTTGTATAAATATAAATACTTATATATATATTATTACCATCAAACTCTATTTGATTGAGCCTGGATATAACATCTGGTGCGTTTACCGCTTTTATATATTTATTGATGAGTGAGTTTTATACCCATGAATTGAGTGCATTTGATCTTAATCTTTTGGAAGTTTTTAAGTGTTTGTGTCTAATCATGAATATTTTATGTTGTTTTGTAGGATTTGGGATAAAAGTTATTTGGATCGACGTTTGGGGTGGCTAGATGCGCATTTTTGGCTTATCATTTACGTAGCAGCCACTTCAAAGCCAATTTCAGCATTGTTCCAGACATTATTTCTAAATACTCACAGATTGAAGGTTGTAGCGTCTCCTCTTTCCAAAACATCTTGAATCATCGATATCGGAGTTCGGACAAAGAAGTTATGACCATTTTTCTAAAGGACGTCGGAGCAGAAAATTTATAGAAAAGGGCCCAGCGCCAGGGTGCCCAAACATAGCATAATCCCAGCGCCGGGGTGCTAGGAGGTAGTGTTTCAGCGCTGTGAATTGTTAGAGTTTATGCCCTATAGGCCAATTATTTTATATAATTGCTTAACGTTTTGATATTATATTTGATTGAATAAATAAATGATTTTATTATGGTTTTATTTACTGCGTAATATAATTGTTAACTTAATAAAATTCCTTAGAATAGTGATACAAATTATATAGTTTCAAGTATGTGACTTGAACATGAGATTATAATTACAATTAGTATCATTGTTCTTAAATGTCCCTAGTCGAATATCATTGTTAATGGGACAACAATGATACATTGAGACTAGTATGTGGATTAACTGATGACCAAATCTCATTGGTCATAAATATATGAGATATTAAGTCAATGCATAGGTACATGTTAGAGAACGATGTACTGGATAGACCCACCATGAGAATTCTATATGGAGCATTATGCGTAGTGTCATTAGCAATTCTCATAGTGACAATGATGTAATGGTCCTCCGACCTGAAATCACTATATTACTACACGAGAATTTATGTACTTTGATATCATCAAATGTCACCTTTAATAGGGTGGACTATAAAGGTGATTATTGGGTTCATCATGAATCGTGTGAGAAATATGAGTGATCTAGATGGAATTTAACCATCCTATATATTATGGGTGATATCCATATGCCTCTTGATTGAGTAGGACTATGAAATGCATGGCCATGCTTAAATAGTGGTTTGTTTCATATAGTCTACTCATTGATCAAGAAAACTCAGATTAAATTATGAAGAGTATGACACATTCCATGACTCGAGTTTAATCTAGGATATTAAGGTTAAAATGATTAAATTACATTGAAACATTGGTCACAAAAAAGGTTGCATGGAATCATCGATCTTATTATTACTTGGGTAGCAATGATGCATTACTAGATGTCGCTCACTGTTTATAATTTATAATATGATTTTAAAATTATTGCCAACGTAATAATAACCTATAGGGTCACACACATAGAACGTAATTTAAAAGAGAATTAATTTAAATTTTAGGGATTTAAATATATTAATATGATTAATAGTATTTAAATCACGAATTTAAATTAAAAGGATAATTTGTATATATGTATATTAATTAAGTAATACTTAATTAAGATATATATATATATATATATATAAATTCAGATTTTATGAAATTAGGTTTTTATTAATACCTTTTAACTACTATATATATGATATATAGCAGCCACTTAGGAATACAATCAAAAACTTACAAACCCTAGCCGCTCTTAGAGAGAGACTACAGAAGAGTTCAAAAATCTTGTTCCTTTGGTGGCTAGTACCGCAGCTCTTTTTATTGTATAATCGTTCGACGATTTGTGTGCGTTCGTGTGGATACTGTAGAGACGTAGTACCGTGAGGAATTGTGTTGGAGATTCAGAGCGTTTTAGAAAATTCAATAATCGGTATAATATCTAAACCACTGAATTAATTATTTTTCGCATGGATCCTTTTTTTAGGGTTTCAGAAATTGCTTTAAAATTTTAATTTCCGCTATGCTTTTTATCCCGAAACCCAACATGAATAGCGTTGGGGTGCTGGGGAAGGGCCTGGTCAAGCTTGTACACGTTTTGGGGCGAATTTTAATACTTTTTTGACTCCAAATTGGATTGGGTTTCCTCCTAAGCTAAAAATTGAACTTGTAATCTATAAATGCATGATGTAAGGCATAAAATAAAGGGGGCTTACATAGATTAGTTTAGGGATACACTCCATTAGATTAGAACATAAACCCTAGTTCTTATTAGTTTTGGAGATTAAAGCAACTTGAAGACCATTGAAGATCAAGAGCAGGAGCTTGAGGAAGATGGAGATTTGCTGACAACAGATTTATTCTTCACTCTACTCTTACTTTTATCTTTTAATGTCCATTCAATTGTGGATGCTTGGTTTTAATTCATTAATCATGAACTAAATCTTTTATTAAGTCTACAAATTGAATCTTTTATTACTCTTACTTTTATCATGTTTTGTGCGTATTGATTAATTATTTGGCCAATAATTATTGTGTTATTCTAGAAGAATTCGGAAGATAAAATCTAGGGTTGGAACTGGACATGATAACATGTATGCTTAATTATTTGTATGAGATGAATAATTAGGGTCGTGAATTGAATATGAATATCTGTTCACTGCATATAACAAATTTGGAATTGGAATTTAACGGGTTTAGTTTAATTATTTTGCATAGGAATATCACATGATTAATTGAATTGAATAAAAGTTATCTGTTCACTTGGGAAAGGGCTTTTAACAACTAGAATTCCTGTTAACAATTTAGGTGGCATAATAATTGGGTTAATTGGATAGATGGTTTATAGTTCATAATTGGGAATATTGTAGTCATAATCTTTATTTATTTGAATTCATTTATAAAGTAATCTAGTTTAGTTAGTTAATTTAGTTTGCTTAAGTTTAAAAATCATAAATTGCGATTGTTTAAATAAAATTAGTTTGGTTAAGAACTAGTACTTGGTGATTTCTATTAAATAATTCCTCGTGGGAACGATACTTTACTTTCACTTTTTTACTTGTTGACCGTGTATACTTGCACATATATTTTGATTGTGAAATCGATCAACATTTATATATATATATATATATATACATTTAAATTTCTGTCAGCCTTTGAGTTCACTTCGTGGCCTTTTACCGCTTTCTTTATATTTAGTCCCGCATGGAGTTTACTTTGTGGCGGTTGATTGGTTTTTACTGCTTTATTTACATTTTTAATCCCCCATGTAGGTGCTTCGTGGTGGTTGATTGTCTGTATATATATATATATATATATATATATATATATATATATATATATATATATACATACAAACTTATATATATATAGCATTTATGACTTTCATACAAATTGCTACATCATGTAAGCCTAGGAATCATGTGATCACAGATTCAGTCTCCTGAATCTAGATTCGATTCCCGTGATGGACATTTTTAGCTGTACATGGCTTGTAAATTATTCACGATGTTTGAATTTCCTTAAATGACTCTCATGCCCATAAAGAGTTCTACAATGCTATATATTTTATTTTCTTGAGGATGCCTCGCATCTCGAAAATAAAAGCAACTAAGCCGACCATTTAATAAAATGGAATTATCAAAGGCCTCAATTACTATTGAGCACTAGGGTTTGAAAAACCTCTTTTACAAAACATCACTTCCATATCTTGTTAAAACTGAACTTTTATACAAAATTCAAACCCTTTGTATATAGGTGCAAACGAGGCATAACACTACTTCCAGATAATTGCACATTGATCCACACACACACGCATCTATATAATAGTTTAATTGAAAAGTGATGGTCACCGTGGTAACACGGATGTCAGGGGGTGCCTAACACCTTCCCTCCGCATAATCAAGCCCCCGAACCCTAACGAATCTCAATTTCATAGACCAATTAAATAGTGTCATATCACTAGGTCAATGTGCAAACCTTTTCTCGGTTGAGTTCGTGCAACCATTTAAAAATACCAACTGGCAACTCTTACAGTCCAATCGTTGACATATACATGTCGGACCTTTTCACAACTTATTTTTTCAAACAAATCTCACCTAACATGAGAACACCAAAAGACAAGAACAGAAAATGGACAAATAAAAATCCCGGCGTCGAGAGGTGGCGACTCTGCTGGGGACATCTAGTAAGAGGGCTTAAGCCGCTATTACAAATTTTTCAAAACTGTTATATGCTTGCGTGTGAATGTTGCATTTACATTTGAATGAATGTGTATGAATGCATTTACTTATTGCACTTAGTGCTCTGCACTATATCTGCTTGTGATATTAGTGCTTCGCACATGTCATTATTTTCATATCGGTTAGACACGTTGTATGTGAATGTATAATGTGTGGTTCCTCCACCAGGAGGTTATCATGTCGGTGTTTGATTACTGGATTCGTACGGAGACTAATTTCAACGAGGCTCAGGAAAGGCACCACCCAGATTCGCTCCAGTTGAAAGACCATATTAACTTCCCGTCAAGTAGATTGCGATGATCTAGGAACCTTCATGCCAAAAAGTCACGAGAGTAGCCTAAGATAGGTCAATCTCTGATAAACCAAACGCGGAGGAAAGTCTCTTCATACTTTCCATTTCAATTAATTGTAAAATCAATTACTTGTAATTTCATTTCCATGTCAAACTCAATGTAATGGAAAATATGAAGGAACATGTGCACATACATTCCCTTTTATATCAAAACCTGACATGTTATCTATTCATACAAACATCTAACATCTGTTTTGCAGGATAATACTACTAAAACTGATACATCACATAGAATGCAAACATTTCCACATTCCCTAAGACTAAACTACATAAGCCTTTTTGTAGGGAAACAATTGGACCTATTACCCGATCAAAATCCAAAAAGGCAACAAGCCTATAGCCAAGCATGGCTTCATCTGTCCAGTCTAATCCTACTCATGTCTCCCGTGAGGAGTTTGAAGGATTAAGCCACTAAATTACAGAGTTGGTTATTCTGCTGAAAGAACTATATCAGTCCACTCAGGGTTCATGAATGCCCGTACATACATAATCCTCTACACATGGAGGAAATCATGGTCCGGAAAAAGAAATTCCCGCACATGAGTTGGACACAACCAACAAAATTCCTGACACCACCCATCTCAAAGAAGATCTAGACACCTGTGATATTAGGAATAAAGTCTTACAGAAGGAAGAGACCATTCGGTCTATCATAGGGATTGGAGCACATGGGAGTGTTTCATATACAGACCTTTGTATATTCCCAGGTGTGCATTATCCAGAGAAATTCAAAACTCCCAACTTTGAAAAGTACGACGGGTTGGGAGATCTTTACACACATTTAAAAGTCTTCATTAGAGAACTCGGATCTTATGCCGAGAATGAAAAACTTAGAATGCAGGTGTTTCAAAAGAGTCTGACTGGTAAAGCTAGATCATGGTATACTAGATTAGAAAATTCCAAGATTCATAGTTGGGAAGAGCTAGCACATGCTTTTCTCAACAAGCATAGTTTCCAAACTCGGATGGCTCCTGACCGATACCAATTTACTAAAGTCAGGAAACAAACTAATGAATCTTTCAGAGAGTATGCTAAAAGGTGGATGCGCCTTGCTGCTTAAGTTGTTCCCTACATGACTGAGTCTGAGATGGTGATGATATACAAGAAGCTCTTTTCTATGAGAGAGTTTTTACTGGCATAGGCAAGCCATTCTCTGAAATGATCAAACATTGGGAAATGGCAGAGATGAGTTTAAAGTCAGGAAAGATTCAAGACCTAGCCGCTCTGAAAGCTGTTGCTAAGCACATCCAGTCCGAAAATTATGAAAACAACCCCCGAAGGGTCTATAACAAGAAGGAGGAGGATGTTTCCTTGATACTACAAGGTCATAAAGGCAATCAGAACATGCCTATCCAGAGGAAAAATTACTCCCCCTTTCAAGAACAGTCTTCAAACCCTCCATTAATTGCCAAAGAGTGGAGAAGTCAGACGCACTCGAGTGTTCACACCCTTAGGGGACTCACTCGAGAACATTCTTAATCTTCTGACAACTCATAAGAAAATTACCCATCTTCTTCCACCAGCCAACCCGAATGGGAATGGTTTTAATGCTAGTCGGAAATGCGCTTATCATGTTGGAGCTCCAGGTAATGATACTCAAGATTGCTGGGCCTTGAAACATAAGATCCAGGATTTGATTGATAATGGTGAGATCGTGGTAGCTACACCCGACCAACCCCATGTGAAAGACAACCCTCTTCCTCAACACAAAGAAGAAGAGGTTAACATAATTAATTGGAGTAATGGACAGACTTCTCTTTACAATGGTGGATCCTCCCAGACCAGCAAGGATAGTGCTTACAAATGGGATTTTGCATAGTTCCAGTTTACCATAGAACAGAAAATGAACACTCTCTGTGAGCAAGTGGATCAATTAGTATAATTGGTGATCCATCAGCACCAAGTCGCACGCCAATTATTCTGTCAGGAGCATGCTAGCCTTCTTCCTTTTGTAAAAATTTCTCCATCATTAGCATCAGAAGGTGAATTGTTGGAGGATAAAATTGCAAAAAGAGAAAATGCCAAAGCCTGTCAAGATTTTGCCAACCAAAGGGAATTTTGATACTTAGGCCAACCGATGGAAGAGTTATTTCAGATGTTGATCAATGAAGGAAGAATCACAGCTCTATTACCTCCAATCAACCCTCATTCAAGGTGATTCAATTCTAATGGAGTATGTCAGTATCACTCCCACTCTTGCGGTCACGACACAGAAGAATGATCGGCATTCCGCCACCTTATTCAGAATTTAATTGACAGCGGTGTCCTGTAGATAGCAAACGATGACATTGTATTACTTAAGAGTGGGAACACATTTCCTAAAAAATGGAAGGAGGTCGTAGCAGTTATATCCGTGGAGGATGATTTGGCTGCCAGACCACTCACAATACAAGTAATTCAACTCAAAGGTGTTGACAATCCTTTGAAAGTGGCTGCACCAAAGCTAATTATCTTACCATTCAGACCACAATATCTTGTTATCAGCCTATAAAGAGTGCCATGGAATTATGGAGAGGCTGAAGGATCCACATTTCACATAACTGATGTAGTGTCGAAGTATAATCCACTGTATCTTCCCCAACAGGTGATAAAGCCTACCATCAAGTCAAATGGGAAAGTTCTCATGGAGAAAATCGAAGAGTACCTCCGTACTATGGGTCATAATGAAACCAAGGTAGTTCTAAGCTTAAGAGAAGTTCCACAACAAATTTTTATACTGGACTTAGTTTTTTCTTCCGAAGATCATAGGAAAGTCTTGCTTAGGGTTTTAGAAGACACCCAACAGCCTAAGTCAGTAAATGTTGAAAAATTCCAGCATCTAGTGGATCACATTTTTAACAACAATGTGATATCTTTCACTAAAGATGATATACCACTCGAAGGGACGGGCCATTGCAAGACATTGCATATAGCGGTAATGTCCTCCGGATACGTGGTCACAAGAGTATTGATCGATGGAGGATCATCCTTGAATATCTGCCCTTATGCCACTTTGGAGAAGATGAATATCAATTTCAAGAGAATCCAAAGCAGCCATACAGTTATCAAAGCTTTTAACGGATCCCAACGAAACTCTGTCGGAGAGATTGAACTACCTGTCGAGATAAGTCCACATACATTCAGCGTATCCTTCCATGTGCTCAAAATAGATACAGGATACAACCTGATCTTGGGAAGATCGTGGATTCATATGGTTGGAGCTGTACCATCCACCCTACATTAACAACTTAAATACATCATTAATAACAGCCTAGTCACTGTTAATGCTATGCCAGAATGTGACACCCCCAAATCCCGATACTTCATTACCTCAAGATTTGGCGTTCACTTCATCAAAACATTCACCTCTACCTACCCAATCATAATAAAAATTGAATAATAAACCTTCCCTTAGTTGAATAAAAGGATTAGTTGAATAAAAGGTAATTTGGAATTCAACGAACATCAACTAAGGATTAGTTGAATAAAAGGTAATCACGTTATGCTATGGAATAAATCATAAGTGAATTAACATTGTATATTAAAGTTATGCTTTAGGAATAATCTAAGAGCATAAATATTGAATAACTATAACATACCTTGCATTAACAATATTAAGCCAAGGTTATTTAGAATTGAATATTAAACATGCATAACGAATAGCAATTTGAACAATAAAAACTATTCAACATCAGTATATCAGATTATATAAACTTGCATGTTAATTAACAAGTTAAAGACAAGAAGAACTTGCTCAACATCAAAATAATGTTTAGAAAACTTGCATCATCACGAACAAACTAGATACAAGAGCTTGCAAAATTATAATTGAAATAGGACACATAAACTTGCACAATAATAAAAAAACTAACACAATGAAGAAGTACAGTTAGAAAACTTGCTCAAAGAGAGTTTAGATACTTGCACAATTACTATAAAAGTAGAGTTAGAGAACTTGCCTCGAGCGTAAGCTATAATATTAAAACTCACGCTCACCTACACATAGTATTAGAACCACAATATCTATTAGATATACTAACATTCACTTTTAACATAACACGCATTTTTAGTTAAACTTATTTTTTCGGTACAAGTCTTACATTACCATTTACATTTCAGAAATTCCAAGTGTTAATTTCACAACACTTGTCTAACATTCATTGTGTATACTAAGTTATCACATAACGCGTTTATAACTTACTAATCATTCTCACAAATTTTAATTTCCTAACCACATAACACGACTCTGTTTCAACCTTGTTGTTATATGTTTATTGTACTAACACATCATTAGACCAAGGTATGTTTCTATCTGAGAACTATAGCAAAGCGAAGAAGTCTCCTCGATTCGGTTGTATGGCGGCGCGACTCTGTAGCTTTTTAACCTTGGCCCCGGTAGCAAATTTGCGTTGATCTGTGAGACAAAACCAGAAATGACAATGAACAGTAATCGTTTTTAGCCCAACTAACACGAATTTCACCCACAAAATAGTGAAATTAACATATACAATTGGTACAGAACCATCATAAACATGATTGCTAACATATTCAACCACTTAGAACAATTTAAAAACAACTTAAACTAGTTTAATTCCTCAAATTCCATGTTTTCATATGAAAATTTCATTTTTGAGTTTCTTCACAAAAATCATCACTCTCAGTTCTATACCAAATCACTTCGTTCAAACTACGTTCTCTTTGTTTTTTAACAAAATAACATAAACAAGACTCAATTTACAGTTTTGCATACAAATTGACCACTAAAATTGGCAATTTTACAAGCCATATGAAAAATATAAATACTGTCATTATTTTTCTACTTTTAACTGTAATTAGCATACAAATTCCTTGTTTAAACACTAGTTCTAACATCACAAACACATATAATCATCATAATTTAATTGTATAGCAACAATTCAAAACATATGAAATTCACAGAGTATTAAAATTGTTGTCGTATATATATATATATATATATAATACTAAGGTTTAGATAAAATACCTTCACTTAGCTTGTAATCCTTGCTAATTGCAGCAAAATCTCACAAGTCCCTCTCAAATTCTCTCAACTTCTCTTTAAAATTCTCAGTGTTCTTCTCAGGCTTAGCAACTAGTTTATGACGTAAAACCAAACTGATAAACCAAGTAAACTTATATAATAGCACACATACTTATTGTATCAGTTACAAACCAATAAACGTATAGTTTTAAATATATTATATTTATTATTTATTTTATTTATAATTGTAACGACCCCAAAATTCATACAATACAAGTACCGACTTTGGTCGTTAATAATACGTCTAACTTCTGATTTTACATCATTATTCAACGTAAAACTTAATAATATACGGAATAATTTAAACTTTTATGTCTTTTAACTTTAATTCCCTGAATCAAAATCATTATCATCTACATGTCTTTGAATCATATATAATCCATGATTCACTTCATCACAATTATTATATCAAATTTTACATTTCACTTCGATAACCTTTGTATAACAGATAACTCAAACTTTAACTTTACAACTCAACATAAAACTATACATCATAAAATATTTAGTACATCTCATGAATCTTAATCATGGTATTAAGAAATAACAACTTTAGCTAAAATATTAATCTTCGTGTATTATTTCTGATCCACGTCATTCAAGTAGCACATAGTGTTACCTTCAATCCTTAACCTGCAAAAATGGTTATTTGCAAGGTTGAGCTCGACAGCCCAGCAAAATATAACAGTTTTCATGCATCATGTAGCACATAATAACATGCTCAACATATATCTCATAAACATTGAACTAACATAACATACGTGTTACAGTTCATATAACAAGTATAAAGATTGAGTTCCTTACTCAATCAGCATGCTTTACTCAATCAACGTAGTCATAAGTTGACTTTAACATTTCATACATTCAACATATATATAACACATCATGCTCTTTGCAATAAAGATTTAAAACAGTTAATCACCAAGTTCACATAGCAAATAGGAACTAAAAGACTTGCCTTTACCGGCGTTTTACCAACACGCTAATACTTCGCGTCCTTACACAACCTACATTGTATGTGAGATTGATAATAAACAAAATCAATACTTGATCTCATGGTCAAATTTATTCTAAGACCTTACTTTATCTTATTATCCTTTATAATATTTTTATAGACATCTAACGGTGTTCTATATTCAACTCGGTTTTATTTTCATTTTCATCACCACACATGCTAGACTATCACACTTCTAGTTTAATGTGCGTATATCACACCATTTTATTATACCACTTTGGTTTCAAAAATGCATATTCAACACATTGTTTACATATTTAATTTTCTTTCAAAAATCAAAAATTTCCCTTTTCAATTTCTTTCCATTATTATTCTTCTATTATCATCTTTTCATACTCATATATCCAATATTAGCCATTAGTTAGACACTTTGTATACCAAAGTTTAGAAACAAAATTACTCTTAGGCATTTTATCGAGCACGTTATGTGCACACATTAACTTATCTCAACTCTTGATCTTAAATGGTTAATTATGCATAGAATATGATAACACATATCTATACTCATTACATATGTCAAAACATATTTTTAATCATCAAAATATACCATCACCCAAAATCTTAATTCAAATGTAATTCTAAAACTCATCTTCACAATTTTTTAACAAAAGCGCATTTTGCTTTTTTACATAACTCCTTCGTTACATGTCTATTTTTGTTCCTTCTTATATAGAATTAACCCTTACTCAGTGTACTACAACCTCATCTAGGCCTTAAAGTCAGACCCTTATCCATCTAAACCAGATTCAGCAATGCATCAGCTAGTCTAGAAAATTTCATTTTCTAGACATCCTTACTAAACAATTTATTTCAGACATGATCCGGTCCATAAAATGGCTCAATCTCTCGTGTCTGGCTAGTTAACATTCATATCTACAACTTTTCAGTTGAAAGTTTCTTCAGATTCAAAACACAAGAATTTATATGAATCGTTCAAAGTCAGAAACCTTAACAGTTTTAATTTTCTGGGCAGATTATTTTCCCTTCGGACCAGCCTTACTAAAATAGACATTGCAAGAAATCTACAAAGAGTTTTCATGTGATTCCACTTTCAGAATATATCTTACTTCCATATATTCGATTTGATATAAGGCTCACTTTCTAACTCATTATACCCAAAATGGTATGAATTTCACAAGATCTGTCCACAATTACTCAAAACCTACGAATTTTTTTCTTCAAATTTTCTTTCCATTTCATTTTATTTCTTGAATCCTCTTGTTTGATTCTTGATAATCCAATATTAAACCAATACAAACAAGATTAAGCATGATATACTACTCTCGAACATAAATCTACCCAAAAAAATCAAAGATTAAATAAGAGTTTAGAAGTTACCTTCTTCTAGCTTTTTTTTTTTCTTCTTCTTCTAGCTCATCTCAATTCCTCTATTTCTCTCTATCTCTCTCAATTTCTCTATTTCTCTCTTCCACCAAGACTTTTGCTATAAAAAAAACTCTAGGATTTCTTCTTGTGTAACTCCTTATTTTGGGTAATAGTTAAGTTAATAATTAATATAATAGTAATCCCCACTAATAACATAAGGCTTATGTTACAAAACTCTTACATGCATGGCCAATATCACAATAAGCCATCTTAGTAGCATAACCTCACTTTTTCATCATTAGTTAAGCAATCCAATGGTTAGGCTATTCATTATATACTATTATTACTTTACTATGACATATAACATATTTCTAATGTCACACTTAAATAATTTAAAATTATTTTATTAGTACAATCAATTAAACTTTAATAATAAAATGCACACCAATTATAAAATTATCTATCAAATTATAACGCTTAATTAAATTAAGCCATAACAACCAACATCAAATATTTATTATTCAATAAATAAATCAACTAAAATATTTATCTAACTCAAAAAATATTTTAATTAATTATAAAAATTACATTCGTTACAATAATATTATAATTTAAAATTTGAAAATCCAAAAGCCATATGGCTTCGTTTGGCAAAACTCTTTAAAAATTAAAGACTCAATATATTTAAGCCTTGTTTGGGTTAAATCAATTTAAAACTACTTTAATTATTTTAATAAACCATTTAGTTTATAATTTATAATCACATAGTATTTATTTGGATTTCCATATCCAACATTAACTAAATAAATTAATTACACATATTATATTTTAAATAAATATTCCACTCAAAACAATTATCACAAAATTATAATTTCTTTATAATTTTATTTAATAACTTAACACACCAATTTAAATTATTAAATTCAACAACAATATAACCTCTCATGTTATATTACAACTCTCTAAATTACAAATTAATTTAATTTAGAATATTATCTAATAAATTTAATTCATAAATATTTACTAATAATAAACACACCAATAAAATATTTATTTCATCAACTTCAATAATAAACACATCAAATAAATATTTATATAATTTAATAAATATTTAATATTACAATTTGAAATTCCGGATTGTTACATCCTTCCTTCCTTACAAGGATTCTGTCCCCAGAATCACAACTCAAACAATCAAATCATCACATTCTTCCCTTCTTACAAAGATTCTGTCCCCAGAATCGAAGATAAAAATTAAACAAATAACTCAGGGTAATTTTTTCATCATTTCAGCTTCGAGTTCCCACGTTGCCTCTTCGACATTATGGTTTCTCTATTTTACCTTCACAAAAGGTATCACTTTATTTTATGAGCACTTGTTCTTTCATGTCGACTATCTGAATAGGAATCTCTTCACAAGACAAATCTTTACTGAGCTGCAATGGTTCATACTCGATCACATGTTTGTAATCGAATTTATATGGTCGTAGCACCAAAACATGAAAAAAATTATGAACGTTGTGACGCCCCAAAAATTAGGTAGACGTCACCCATCTTGGGTCGCCACTTACATGGTACATAAATTCAAATACAAACTTAATTATACATCTGTTGTGTAACATACGATAATACATAAACTGAGAGTTCTAATAGGAATATTGTCATTTAGACAATATCCATACTCAAGGAGTCCTCATTACAATTATTATCACACTATTTCATAGAATAGTGAGGACTACTAATGTTATCTTCAGGACCATCACTCACGTTTCCCCAACTCGTCCCGGCCTATATTCTCATTTCACAGAAGAACGGTGAAAAAAGGGTGAGCTCAACTAGCCCAAGAAGAAATATTATGACTAAGATAATGCGAGAATAAATTATCAATAGTCTTCAACAATGTTAAACCGATAAAATACAATAGACAACCGGTTTAATCTGCGGTGAATACGCAATCCATTAAAAGAGTCAAGTAGAAAATAAAGTCTACTATCTTTTAGGTTTTAAAAGGTTTTCATCAATTTTTATCACTAAGACTCAGTTTAATGAATAAACCACAATATCTAATCATCCCCTGTACCACGGTCAAGGATTTTCATCAAATTATCAATGGTCATGACTATACCGAATCACCCCTGGTCATAATCATACCAAAAACTATCCATCACTGCATTACAGGCCACTGAGGACTTTTGTCACATCATTTATATCAAGCCGTGATTATACCGAATGATCCCTGGTCATAATCATACTAAGTTCATCTATGCACGTAAGCCAAAAAATAACATAATATAACGTGAGGATGATGACAATGACATAATAATTCAATAAAACAAGTTCAAGAATTATTTAATCCAGAATTATTAACGTCCAAATTGTCAACATGATCTTGCTTTTAGTAAAAGTAAAATTCAAGAATAATCGGAAGAATATTTCCATGAAAGATATTGGATGAAACGCAAATATCAAAGATATTCTACTAATTTCATGGAGTATAGAAGTCAAAGTTTTAACTAACGGGTATAATAAAGAATGGAATAACAAAAGAAATCACCATGCATGCGGTACCAGATGTATGGGTAATTCAATAGAATAATAATAACGGAACCGGTCGGGTGAAATTCACATAAGCTGGGATGATCCAATGTAATAATAAATCTTTGAATAATAAACAATGGAACCGGTCCGGTGTAAAACACACGTACATGATATTCCAAAGAATAATAAAGAATGGAATAATGAAGAAGATCACCAAGTATAGGGGATTTCGCGTATCTGAGTTATTCCAATGAGATAAATAAGAATTGAATAATATAAGGATTTCACCAAGTATAGGGTATGTCTGGCGTATACAAAGTTATGTATAGGGTATGCCACTTTTACAAAAGTTATTCCAATGTAATAATAATGAATGGAATAATGGAAGAAGATCACCAAGTATAGGGGATTCAGCAGATATCTGAGTTATTCCAACAGAATAAATAAGAATGTAATAATATAAGGATTTCACGAGTATATAGGTATCGCGTGATACAAGGTTATGTATAGGGTATGCCACTTTTACAGGTTATTCCAACAGAATAATAATGAATGGAATAACAGAAGTTCTCTTCATGAATAAGAAAGAATAACACCCCTTACGGGTACAACAAATAATATTCCTTACCGTAAAAGACACTGGATATCAGAATACTCTTCTTCTTTCTCTCTATAGATTTTCTCTCTATAGCTTCTCTCTATAATTTCTCTCTCTAGAGTTTCAGTGAATTCGTAAGAAAATAATGAAGGAATGAGCTTCTATTTATAGATAGTAATTAATCCATGAACGGTCCAGATTGATTTACTTTAATCTGACGGTCCATATTTAAAGCAAAATCTTTTAAATAAAATATCATATATTCTATTTATATAAAAACATTTTACTATGCAAACACTATACAACACTATGCAAAACACTATGCACTATGCAACACTATGGATAATAAAATATAATATATTCTATTTATAGAATAACTTTAATAAAGTATTACATTTTATATAAAAGATGTTTCGCTTTTTATTACGTTAATAATACTGAATAAAACAAAACGTCATTATCGCTTATAATAATTCATATTATTAATCGACAATAATGGAATCAAACCGAGTGACTTCTCACATAAGCATCAATAATCAATACCGCAGTGCTACTATGCAACCACACGTACATCGTATTTTTACTAATGAAAGTAGTTCAACAAGATCAACCAGTAAAACTTCCGTCGTTATTTCAATAAAATATTTTTGTCATTTTCTTAATCCGACAATAAATTCATTGTAGGGTCCACCAATGATTGAGTCGTTGCATTTAATATTCCTCGCTAAACCGAATATTCCCAGAACCAATCGAATATAATATAACCACTTGAATACTTTGCAAAATTTATAAATACTACCCACAACTATAATATTATCTCAAATTCACACCATAATATTAAAAATTATTTCGACAAAATTTAAATCTTTATTGATAAAATCTGGGGTCTCACAAACGTTTTCCAACTCTGGAGGTAGAGCTACCTCATAAGCCACTTCTCCAACTCTTCCCAGCACTTCAAAGGGTCCAATAAACCTCGGGCTTAGCTTTCCCTTTTTACTGAAATGAATTTTTCCCTTCGAAGGAGAAACTTTTAGGAATACGTAATTTCCTAAGTCGAATGCACGATCTTATCTATGTTGATCAGCATACTTTTCTTTCTATCTTAGGCTGCTACCAATCTTGTCCTGATGAGTTTTTCAACCTCAGGTTGCACCAATTTTGGTCCTAATAAATATGCGTTCTCGACTTCATCCCAAAGACAATGGAGTTCAAACTTCTCGCCAGATAATGCCTCGTAAGGCGGCATGCCGATGCTCGCGTGGTAACTATTGTTGTAGGAAAATTCCACCAACGGTAAATGTTCTTACCAGCTCCCTTTGAAATCCATGGTGCATGCTCTTAGCATATCTTCCAACGTTTGGATTGTTCATTCGCTTTCGCCATCTATTTGTGGATGGTATATCGTGCTCATTCGCAACTATGTTCTCATACACTCTTGTAGTCTCTTCTAGAAATTTGACGTGAATCGCGGATCTCTATCTGACACAATTGATACTGGCACTCCATGTCTCGAGACGATCTCTTTAACGTACAACCTTGCCAACTAATCAAGATTGAACCTAATCTTTATTGGCAAAAAGTGTGCTGATTTTGTTAATCTATCCACTACCACCTAAATCGCATCGTACCCTTTCTGAGTTATTGGAAGACCTACCACAAAGTCCATTGTGATATGCTACCACTTCTATTTCGGTATTTCCAATAGTTAAAGTAATTTGCTTGGTCTTTGATGCTCGACCTTCACTCTCTGACATGTCAAGCACCTTGCAACGCATTCTGCAACGTCTCTTTTCATATTTGGCCACCAAAAATGTTGCCGCAAATCGTCGTACTTCCCGGATGAATCAAATATCTTGAGCTATGAGCTTCTGTTAAGATTTCTTCTTTAATCTCCGGTACTGCTGAAACCCAAATTCTTCCCTCGAACCTCAGTAACCCTTCAGTATCGATATTGTATTTTACATCACTACCTTCAACCACTTTGTCTTTGACCGTTTCACATTCTTCATCTTGTAGTTGAGCATTCTTCACTTTGTCTACCAAAGATGGACTAGCTTCTATCTGGTATAATTTTTCGTCGGTTTCTTTTGAAAATTTGATTTCCAACTCTAGTCTTGCCATCGCTGAAATAAGGTCTTCCTGGTTGGTTAACAACATCAACTTTTCTCTGCCTTTCCTACTCAAACCATCTGCAACCACATTCACTTTGCCTGGATGATAAAAGATCTCACAATCGTAATCCTTTATCAATTCCATCCATCTTCTTTGACGCATATTCAGGTTCTTCTGAGTGAAAATATACTTCAGACTTTTATGGTTTGTGTAGATTTCACATTTCTCTCCATAGAGATAGTGTATCCATCTCTTCAGAGCAAATACTACTGCAACCAACTCTAAATCATGAGTTGAATACCGTTTCTCATAGTCCTTCAGCTGTCTTGATGCATATGCAATAACCTTGTTGTTCTGAATAAGAACACAACTCAATCCTTTATGTGAGGCATCACTATACACCACAAAGTTTCTGATTATCTAGTAATGACAACACATGTGCCACACTTAATTTCTTCTTTAAATCTTTAAAACTCTCTTCATATTTCTCCGTCCAAACAAATTTTACCACTTTCCTTGTCAAATTTGTTAGCGGAGTGACTATCTTGGATAAATCTTGAATAAATCTTCTATAATAACCAGTCAGTCCCAAGAAACTTCTCACCTCTGACGGTGTTCTTGGTTGTTCCCAATTGATTACAGCTTCCACTTTTGATGGATCCACTGAAATCCCATCTTTGTCAATCACGTGCCCAAGAAATTGTACACGATCTAGCCAAAATTCGAACTTAGAGAATTTTGCGTACAACTTTTCCTTTCTTAGTGTTTCCAACGTCAAACGTAAGTGTTCTACGTGTTCTTCTTAAGTTTTGGAATACACCAGAATGTCGTCGATAAATACCAGTACAAACTTGTCTTAGAATGATTTAAACACCATGTTCATCAAATCCATGAATACAACAGGGGCATTGGTCAAACCAAAAGACATCACCAATAACTCGTAATGTCCATACCGAATTCTGAATGTCATTCTAGGTATATCCTCCTTCCTTACCTTCAATTGGTGATACCCACTTCTCAAATCTATTTTCGAGAAGTATTTAGCACCCTTCAATTGATCAAACAAGTCATCTATTCTTGGCAACAAATATTTATTCTTAATAGTGACTTTGTTCAATTCCCTATCAATGCAAAGACACATTGACCAATCCTTCTTCTTCACGAATAACACTGGTGCTCCCCACAGTGATACGCTTGGTTGAATATACTTCTTATCTAACAGTTCTTGTAATATTACCATCAGTTCCTTCATCTCTACCGGAGCCATTCTGTACGGGGCCTTCGATATCGGTGTTTTTCCTGATGCTAAGTCGATCACGAACTCAATCTCTCTGTCAGGCCGAAGTCCTGGCAAATCCTCCGAAAACACATCTAAAAATTCCCTAACCACTGGTATCTCTTCCAATTTCACATCCTTCTTCTGAGTATCGACTATATAAGCTAAATAACCCACACAGCCTTGACTTAACAATTTCTTGGACTACATAATCGTCAGACATCTCATTTGTCTAGGCGATTTGCTACCATAGAAAACTACCTTTGACAGAGTCATAAGGTTTACACATTTCTTTTGGCAATCAATTACTGCTCCATAATTGAACAGCCAATCCATTCCCAAAATAACATCAAACTCTCCAAGTCTAATCGGAATTAAATCTACCATTATGATATTCCCCTTAATATTCACCTTGCAGTTCTTGTATACGAACCTAATAGGAATTACTTCTTTATTCGAAATTTCTATGTTTAAAGGTAAATTCAATTCTTCACTAGGTATTTCTAACTTCTTAGCAAATTCATCATATATAAATGAGCAAGTAGCACCCGAATCAAACAATACATATGCATTTATATCATTGATTGGGATAATACCTGACACCACATCTTTTGATTGCACAACATCTTGCACAGTCATGTTAAAGGTCCTGGCTGTGGGTTTGCTTGATGCCGTTGGTCCAGCAATGGACCATGTACCTCCACTATTACCTCCCTTACTTCCTGCTGTCTCTCCAGCCTTCTTCTTAGGGCAACATGAGTAAAGTGATCCTTAGATCCGCACGTGAAGCAAACGTTCTTCTTAGGTTGAGTGAATTTTGGGGCAATGTGACCCTTATGGCCACAGTTGAAGCATACTCGTTTCCCCATCAAGCACACACCCTTCTGAAACATCCCGCATTGTAGCACATGCTTTGAATTTCTAATTCTGCTCATTACCCTGCTGACTTCCAGCACCCCCATTTCCGTTCCATTTCCTCTTTAGATTGTTGTTGTCGTTTCCACTATTACCACCTCCATTCTTAATCTCCACTTCATTCTTCTTCTTTTTCTGTTTTTGATTGAACTTAGTTACCGCCTTGCGTCCACCCTCAGCGAGAATTGCCTTCTCCATTACTACTGCAAATGTCTTCAGCTGGAACAGGGAGACCCTACTATACAACCAGGGCTTCAGTTCATGTTCAAACCTCTTCGCCTTGCGTTCGTTAGTGTTGACTTGATATGGCGCAAACCTCGCCAACTCGTTGAATCTTGCGACATACTCAGACACCGTCATCATTCCCTGCTTCAGTTCCAAAAATTGCACTTCTAGCTGACTCTTCGAACTCTCTGGGAAATAGATCTAGAAGAATATTTCCTTAAACTTATCCCAGGTCATAATCCATTGACCTCCTCGAGTTTTATTGGCCTACCACCAATAACTAGCCTCTACTTTCAACATGAATGTTGCAAAAGCAGTCTTCTGATCCTCCCATACTCTCGCAACATCGAATACCTTCTCTATTTCCATGATCCACGTCTATGCCTCCACGTGATTCATGGACCCACGGAATTCAGGTGGTCCAACCGCCTTGAAATCTTTAAACATTGTACTTTGATTCTGAGGTTGATTCTGCAATGCTCCTATTAGTAACGTTACTAGCTGTTAAACGAGGTTAGCATCAACATTGTCATTATTGGTTCCTTCAATGGTTCTTTGTCGTGGTGGTTGACGTCTTAGAGGTATTTTCTGTTAAAAATACACTCATTAGATTATTACTCAACTCTTTTAAGAAATTTCTACTTAACTTGTCCCAATAAAAAGAATAATAACATATCACATAACACTCTGGAATAAAATAAAATAATAACTTTTATTCATTCATAATATTTTTGAAAAACATAACAATAGCATCCTAGCTACTTACATTACTTCCGTGAACTACTAAAGTTTCAGGACAACATCATCATCATATCGCATAGGTTAAATGTCACTAGGGATTTAAAAATTATTTATCATTTTATTAATCGCATAACAACTACGATGTTCTACTAAGATACTGCTTAGCCTTACTACGTTCTTCCTCCATAATCCGGAACATTGTTCTGCGATCTATTATGTATGATGGCAGCGTCTCGAACTGAATCGGATAACCCATGACCCGATCTTCAGCTCGATTAATCACGGTGTTGAATACACTATTCATCTCTTCCATCTTCATTCTCTTTGCTTGTGCGTCTTTTACTGCTATCCCGGCTCATTGAAAAGCTTCCTCATATGCGTCTTCGGCTCTTGCCCTCTTAGTATTTTCTTTCTTCAGCTTGTTCTTCAGTTATGCGATCTCCTCGATCATTTGTTCTTTCTCTCCTTCAGTATAAACCAACTTCTCTTCGACATTGTTCAAATGTTCATCTTGATCCTGGATCTCATCGTCCTTCTGTGCCATCGATGTCTGTTGCTCAGCTATTATCTCTTGCAACTCCTCGACGGTATCCTGAAGTTCTACATTGCGGTCGTAGACTTCATCGTACATACGAGCAACTATCGAGTTCAGTGGAATCTCTTCCTCCTCATCCTCGTCATCCTCAATTGACTGTGACAGCTCAACGGGATCCTCCTCATCCATTTCCACATCATCATCCTCATCTTCAACCACTGTGACCAACGGGGCTGACTCTCGTGGCAGTAGTTGTTCCCAAACCACCTGAATGTCACAAGACTCCTCCTCTCTAGGCATCTGAGGTCCTTCCTCCCTAGCCTGACTGGATTCTCCGACATTCGTCATCCTGACAATTAAAATCATTACTACTCGACACTCACAAGCACATAAGTTGTAATCACATAAGCACATAAGTGTTTTATTACTTCTTCCTTAAAACTCGATAATAGTTTATCACCACTATCTTTTCAAAGGTTACTTCCTAAGGATTTTCCCCCCACCTAAGGTTCATAACCTAAGGCTTTGATACCAACTTGTGACACCCCCAAATCCCGGTACTTCATTACCTCAATATTTGGCGTTCACTTAATTGAAACATTCACCTTTACCTTCCCAATCATAATAAAAATTGAATAATATACCTTCCCTTAAGGGATTACATTAATAAAAATCTACCAGGTTATCTAACCTCTACATACAATCATTCAAATGCGAGAAATAAATAAACTTCATTACAATCATTCAAACTAAAGTTTGACAATAAAATATAAAAATGATTACAAGTCTTCAGTACTTGTTCATCTTTCCCTTTCCCTTACTGGTGCTAGGTACATTGACCTTCTCATCCTTAGCTGTATTAGTTATATAAGCAAGAGTGAGAAAACAAGGCTCACTTGAAATGAAATTGAATAAAACTTTACATTAGCTGCCAAATAATAGGCTCAATAGAACTGAACAATATGTTCTATTAACATTCTTAATTATACAACTGAGGGTCTAATGACCACGAACCATGTCCACAGTTATAAGTACTCTTTCAACTTAAACTTTAACAGACATAAGACTATAAGGACTCCACGTACTTAGGGGGATCAGTCCTTCATACAATTTATTGTGCACAAACATTTCAACGCCAAGCGTAAACACCTAATAATAATAGGGTTGTTCATCTCAGTATTTAGATTACAAGTCCGCACCAAAGTAAGTTTGGTTTGGATACGTTTCAAGGTATTTTGGAATTCAACGAACATCAACTAAGGATTAGTTGAATAAATGGTAATCACATTATGCTATGGAATAAATCATAAGTGAATTAACATTATATATTAAAGTTATACTTTAGGAATAATCTAAGAGCATAAATATTGAATAACTATAATATACCTTGCTTGAACAATATTAAGCCAAGGTTCTTTAGAATTGAATATTAAACATGCATAACGAATAGCAATTTGAACAATAAAAACTATTCAACATCAGTATATCAGATTATATAAACTTGCATGCTAATTACCAAGTTAAAGACAAGAATAACTTGCTCAACATCAAAATAATGTTTAGAAAACTTGCATCATCACAAACAAACTAGATACAAGAGCTTGCGAAATTATAATTGAAATAGGACACGTAAGCTTGCACAATAATAAACAAACTAACTCAACGAAAGTGTAGAGCTAGAAAACTTGCTCAAAGAGAGTTTAGATACTTGCACAATTACTATAAAAGTAGAGTTACAGAACTTGCCTCGAGCGTAAGCTATAATATTAAAACTTACGTTCACCTACACATAGTATTAGAACCACAATATCTATTACATATACTAACATTCACTTTCCAACATAACACGCATTTTTAGTTAAACTTGTTGTTTTGGTACAAGTATTACATTACCACTTACATTTCAAAAATTTCAGATGTTGACTTCACAACACTTGTCTAACATTCATTGTGTATACTAAGTTATCACATAACGCGTTTGTAACTTATTAATCATTCTCACAACTTTGAATTTACTAACCACATAACACGACTCTGTTTCAACCTTGTTGTTACATGTTTATTTTACTAACACATCATTAGACCAAGGTATGTTGCTATCCGAGAACTACAGCAGCAGCAGCAGAAGTCTCTGCCTTAGTTCAGTGTATGGCACAGCTGCGCCATACACAGGCTTGGAACCGGCGCTGCAATTGTCAGCGCTTTTTAGCCTTAGCATCAAAGCAGAAATGCTACAAAAGCATCTGTAACCGTAAATGGCAATGAATAGTAGCCGTTTTTAGCCCAACTAACACGATTTCACCCACAAAACAGTGAAATTCACATATACAATTGTTACAGAACCATCACAAACATGATTGCTAACATATTCAACCACTTAGAACAATTTAACAACAACTTAAACTAGTTTAATTCCTCAAATTCCATGTTTTCATATGAAAACTCCATTTTTGAGTTTCTTCACAAAAATCATCATTGTAATCTTAGTTCTATACCAAATCACTTCGTTCAAACTACGTTCTCTTCATTTTTTAATGAACTATCATAAACAAGACTCAATTTACAGTTTCACATACAAATTGACCACTAAAATTGGTACTTTTACAAGCCATATGAAAAATATAAACACTGTCATTATTTTTCTACTTTTAACTGTAATTAGCATACAAATTCCTTGTTTAAACACTAGTTCTAACATAATAAACACATATAATCATCATAATTTAATTGTATAGCAACAATTCGAAACATATAAAATTCAAAGAGTATAAAAATTGTTGTCGTAAAACATATATATATATATATAATACTAAGGTTTAGATAAAATACCTTCACTTAGCTTGTAATCCTTGCTAATTGCAGCCAAATCTCACAAGTCCCTCTCAAATTATCTCAACTTCTCTATGAAATTCTTAGTGTTCTTCTCAGGCTTAACAACTAGTTTATGACATAAAACCAAACTGATATAATAGCACACATACACTTATTATTTCAGTCACAACCTAATAAACGTATAGTTTTAAATATATTATATTTATTATTTATTTTATTTATAATATTATAATTCAAATTTTGAAAATCCAAAAGCCATAAATGTGACGCCCCCAAAATTAGGTATATATCACCCATTCTGAGTCGCCAGATATATAGTACAAAATTCAGATACAACTTCATTTATACAACTGTTGAGCTGTCGTATGGAATACGACCACAGTTAACTGTGAGTTTTAATACAAATGTATGTAACTCTCATGGTGCCTCGACCACAACCTTACAATGGTACTTTACATAAAAGTATAGTCAAAGAATGTTTTAGAAATTAAAATATTTGGGAAGTGCTCAAGGAAACCTTTGTACATGGGAGGCCATGTGTCTAGGTTATAATAGATATCATATGGCCATTGCAAATTATCCTTGGTTGAATCTAATAGACCCTAAAAAGAAAACGAGAAGATTACTATCATCTTCTTTCCAATGGTGAGTCTTCTCTTGACATATAAATATCTCCGTTGTCTCCAAGTGAAAATTATATTTCAAATATACTCCAAGATCATATAGGTAGTGCCCGTAGATATATTCAGCAAGTGGATGCGCACAACCCTGTCTTATGATAACACGAGGTTGTATGTCATTAGACATCTTGTATGATAGTGGCAAATCACCCTTCCAAAGTTGAGTTCGCCTCACCCTATTTGATTCACCAAATATAACTACTAAATGATGTATAGAATATAACACACTTTTCTATACTGTTTAGGGAGAACCTCCATAGCTAGAGACCACTGTTCTATTCCCCTGTTATCCCCGCTCGACCCGGCAACACTCTTACAACAACACTCTTATTACCTGAAAGGAATTGTGAAGCAGAAATGGTGAGCACAACTAGCCCAGTAAAGAATATCATGAGTAAAGATAATTAAATTATCAATAGCTTTCATCAATAATAAATCAGAGAATTAGAACATATGGTAGACGATAAAACTTTTCAACCATAGTTGAAGCGGAACGAGCAATCCATTAGAAGAGTCAAATAGACCATCAGGTCTATTATCTTCTCCATGTTAAAAGTCCACCAATAATGTTTTATCCCTGTAACATCAATCAACAATTCCTACCCACAATCATATGAATAACTCATAATCATAATTGTGATTCGAATTCTTCTTTTCGCACCTGTATGTAAGATAATTTTCATCACATATCTTCACCTGAAACATCAAAAATCATGGTTATACCAAATCACAATTCATGCTCATAATTATTAAATAATCTTTGCACTACGGCCAAAGATATTCATTATTATCACATCCATGAATTAATATTTCATTGTTGAGACTCAGCTCAATAAATAATCCACATCATCGAATCATCCATGCACTACAGGCCAAGGATATTCTTTAGTATCACGACTACGAATTATCCATGCACTACGGGCCAAAGATAATCGTGTTTTCATCAACGGTCCTGATCATGCCATAAAACAATTCATCTTTGCACCCTTGGTCGAAGAGAATCCATAGCCATAATCATACCAAAAACTGTCCATCAATGCACTACGGGCCAATGAGGACTTTTTCATTAGTATCACAACCACAAATTATCCATGCACTACGGGCCAAAGATAATCGTGTTTTTATCAACGGTCATGATCATGCTATAAAACAATTCATCTTTGCACCCTTGGCCGAAGAGAATCCATAGCCATAATCATACCAAAAATTGTCCATCAATGCACTACGGGCCAATGAAGACTTTTTCCACATCATTTGCAATATTACGGTCATGATTATACCGAAAAATCCCTGGTCATAATCATACCAAGTCCATCTATGCACCACTGTGCCACGAAGACTTTCAACATAATATAAATATGAGGATGATGACAATATTATAAGCATTAATCATACTAAATCAATGATAAATATTAAAGACTTTAAATTTATCCAGACATTATCAATCACTTAATAAAATCATAATCTAATCATCATTAATACTATAATAATATTTTAATCACTTCTTAAACTTATAAACAATTACATTTAATTGTTTACACTTTTCCAAATAATGCATTTAATCATTCAAAAATGTCATACTCATAAGATTTCATCACCAATAATCAAATTACTCATCAAAAATCTACATATACCTTATATAGGATTTTCAAGCCATAAAATCCTATTTACCAATTCTTCAACTCCACATAACATATTTAACTCATATATTCGTAGCTAAACTATTTTCATGAAAAAATACCAAATCAGTCCCAAAAATTATTCTTTTCTGGGATTTAGCATAATATAGTCCCATATTGAACATATATTTTTCTTGATATTTTTAAAATTCATTTACTATTTTTCAAAAATCAATTTCTAATTAATTACTTAAGAAATTAGCTACCTCACGGTTAACTCCAGAAATTGCCAAATCTTGGAAGTATCTTACAAATGTTAACGTGAGATCCAGTTTAAATTTCATGGTCATCGAAGTTATAGAACTCCGGTTATAGCGTTTTTTGTCGGAAAAACCTAAATATTGAAATGGTCATAACTTGCTCATTTTAAGTCGGAATGAGCTCATTTTTGGACAAGAGGTACTTTATACCATATACTTCCATGTCCCAAAAGGCCAGAACTTTTCTCACAAATTAAGTGACCGAAACAGCCCTTTTAAAATTGTGGCAACAGCCTTTTTCATAATTTGTAGTTTTTCGTACTTTGCTAAAATCAGTCCACATGAAAATCTACAACACCTTTTCCAGTGATTCCACTTGGATAAGTTACAAAACTCATAGACCTAACTCTCGAACTTGACCACACTTAAAAATTCGAAATATAATAGGAGATATTCAATTGAATTTCATATTCCATTTTCACCAAAATCTGATTTTTCAACCCTTTGTGATTTCTAAGAAACATTCATATTTTCACATAATAACCAACATAACTCATCATAAAACTTACTAATACCACATATACCCATGATTTTCATTAATCTAATGCTTTTATTATGAATTTCATCATAATCCACGTAAACAGATCATTTCCATAATTTAACAAGGAATGAAATACAAAGGATCGTTCACCATGCATGTGGTAATCCACATAGACAGGTTATTCCAAATAGAATAATAAATACGGAACCAGGTCCGGCGTAAAACGCACAGACATGATATTCCAACAGAATAATAAATAATGGAACCAAGTCATGCGTAAAGCACAGACAGGATGTTCCAATGGAATGATTAATAATGGAACCAAGTCTGGCGTAAATGCACAGACAGGATGTTCCAGCAGAATAATAAAGAATGGAATAACATAAGTTCTCTTCATGGATAAGAAAGAAATAATACTCCCGACCTTAGAAAAATTGGATACTGGAATAGTGAGGTAGCAGACTTCTCTTCTTCTTTCTCTATAATTTCTCTCTATAATAATCGCTCTAAAGCTTTTGTGAATTGGTGAGAAATGAAGGAAGAATGAGCTTCTATTTATAGGAAAATATAGTTTCGATAATTGCACATTTTGGGGCTCAAAAATTACAGTACAATACCTCCAACTTTTCTTCATTTTTAATTTAGTCCTGCAAGTATTATCAAACTTGCACCACCTCCTCTAATAGTAAATAATGTGAATCAATAGAACAATCATGTGAATAAATAGTATAATCATGTGAAAAATTTAATTACAGTATAGTACCTTCAACTATACCTCCATTTTTAACTAAGTCATGCAAGTATTATCAATCTTGCACCAACTCCCCTAATAGTACAAGAATGTGATTCCTTAGTACACACATGTGAACAAATAGTTATATAAGCATGTGAATTAGTAGCAATTAATTGCTCATTTATTCGATAAATTACCCGATTTATCAATATAACCCCCATACATCAATTATCAACGGAATAGATGTCGATTTCCACTAACACTAATAATCCCAACACAATGGAACTATCAAAATTCATTTTTAATCAACACAACTTATTCATCATTAATATTATAACTCACAATATTTAACAACCAGGTCGTTCCCAGGAAAGAGGGGGCTTTCCGATAAGGATTTTTCCTTATTGGCACGCAATTAGGTGACCAAACCTCTCCTTGACAGAACTTCTAGACATTGTCAATATTGTAAATAATAATATGAATAACTTTGTCGTCTCAATTATTGATTTAATAATAATAAATATTATGCAGATGATACTATGACAATAATTGAATCAATAATATGAGAGATATGATGCAGCAATTACTGTAGCAATAATTGAGTATAACTGAGTGACTTCTCACGTAAGCATCAATAATTAATACCGTGTGCTACTATGCAACCACGCATATTACTGTACTTTTAACACCGGGTGTTTCAACAGTTAACGGTAAAACTCCCGTCGTTATTTTCATAAAGTATATTTGTCGTTTTCTCAATCCGACAATAATTTCGTTGTGGGGGTCCACCAATGATTATGCCGTTGTACGAATATTCCCCGACCAATCGAATATTCCCCGGCACAACGAATAGCAACTTCCTTACTTTGCAAAAATTTTCAAATATCACTCTTAACTTTAACCTTTTATCAATTTAACCATTTACGAAATAAAATAATAATTATAAAAAAAAAATTGAATACTTTTATTTCATAAAATTTGGGATCTCACAATAAGGCTCCGTTTGGCAAAACTCTTTAAAAATTAAAGACTTAATATATTTAAGCCTTGTTTGGGTTAAATCAATTTAAAACTACTTTAATTATTTTAATAAACCATTTATTTTATTATTTATAATCACATAGTATTTATTTAGATTTCCATATCCAACATTAACCAAATAAATTAACATATACTATATTTTACATAAATATTCCACTTAAACAATTATCACAAAATTATAATTTCTTTATAATTTTATTTAATAACTTAACACACCAATTTAAATTATTAAATTCAACAACAATATAACCTCTCATTTTATATTACAACTCTCTAAATTAAAAATTAATTTAATTTAGAATATTATCTAATAAATTTAATTTATAAATATTTACTAATAATAACCACATCAATAAAATATTTATTTCATCAATTTCAACAATAAACACATCAAATAAATATTTATATAATTCAATAAATATTTAATATTACAATTTGAAATTTCGGATTGTTACACAGAATGTCCTGAAGAAGGTGACATTCCGCTCATCAGTTTCAATTCAGAAGTTGAGCTTGTCAGCTTCCATGCCCTGAAGGTGAGCAACACTCACTACCATCCCATTGGGGCACCACCTCTGACACCCAGAGTTTCCACCGAAGTAATGTCGGTCAACCAAGAAATGTTATCTTTGGGTTATCAACTTGGACAAGGGTTGGGCAAATATCATCAGGGCATCAAGCGTCCAATTCAAGTTCATAGTCAAACAGGGACAACTAGACACAAACACAAAAATGTTCCTTCATCTTTAGCCATACGACGATTGCCTGTACCTACAAGAGCTGAATCTATATAGACTTTAGTAAAGGTTCCTGCACATGTGATGACTATGTAATTTCCTAAGCCTATACCGGTCAAAGGAAAAGAGGTCTTGATACCAGATCCAGAGGTAGAGGAAAAGGACCGAAGGCGTAAACAGGACATTGCAAGGTGCTTATCAAACATACGCATCATCGTCCATACAGATTGTAAATATAGAGTTACCCAGACGATGATTGCCCAGATATCATGGTCATCATTCGGGAGAAGAAGGATGACAACAACCTCTTCATCATTCGGGAGAAGAAGGAGGACTTCACCCTTGGCAATTGGAGCAACACTCATTTTTTGTGCTAAATTTAGACTGAAATAAATAAATGGGGGGATTATAAAACCGCATGGGGGAAACCCAATCGGAATATAGCAAAGACATCATAGGACATGCCCTATGATGTAAGGACTATAAAAGGTTACAGGCAGACGCCCAATAAACAAACAAGAGACATTTCATGCCAAATCATAAAAAAGAAAATAATCGTCAAGACGACCGAACATGGAACATCTGAAACTAGCTACTGACGCCAATCAACAAAACCATCCTGAGCACCAAACCTTGGGAAAGCCAACCGAAACATAGCCACCTCTACGACGCCGGAACCCAAAACCATCCCAGTCAGCCAAAGGCCACTGAAGAAACCATCTGGAAGAAATTGAAGCCTCATATGGCCGAAGACCCCACTCTACGAAGAACCACTCTACGAAGACCCCACTCTACGAAGACCCACTCTACGTATCCTCACTCTACGAAGACCCACTATAGGAAGCCCCACTCTACGAGACCCCACCTAGCTGAGGAACTAGAAGCCAAAACCCCACTCAATGAAAACCCACTCTACGAAGCCCCACTCTACGAGTCCCCACCAAGCCGAGGAACTAGAAGCCAAAACCCCGAAACCAAACCAATCAGACATCACTTCACTAGGCTTGTGGTTGCCAGACTGCAACTCGAGACAAATGAGACAATTATAGAGCTAGTTGCAGAAACCATGGTTTGTCTTTAACCTTCTAAAATTTACGAACAGTGTGCAATTAACATTTCATAAGGTGCAGGATACTGTGAACAATGTGTTAGGTTTGTAATATTCATAACGCAATCAAATTGCATAAAATTAGCGGAAGCGTGGTAAAATCAGAGTTTAAAAATTTACAAACCATATACCCGGATCATCCTTTATGCATAATTATTAATTAAACGAAAAGATAAAGAATAAAATCATACCCTTGAAGATCGAGCTTCCTCAAGTACAAGTTCACCTCCAAATCCTTTCGCGTTCAATCTTGAATCCACCGGGTTTGGTTCCTTCCTTTGATCAACGTTAGCCACCCAAATGTTTGGCCTCTAGAGGTGATCCACCAAGGAAGAATAAAATTCAAGAAGATGGGTGGTTGGCTAAACCCTAGTTTTTCTATCTCTATAGAAAGGGTGTACTCTCCCAACAATTGGAATAACGTATGTTGAAAAATCAACAACCCATACCCACCCATAATAAGACTCCTCTTATTTATAGATGTGGGCAACCCACCTTAACAATTAAGGAATTGGGTTTTATTTAATTAATTAAATTCTTTTAATTAATTAAGCTCCCTAATCTTATTAGGGATAATTAATTAAACTCTTTTAATTAATTTAACCTCCTAATCTTATTAGGAATAAATGAGAGTACTTATATTAAATTAATTCCTAAACTCTTTTAGAAATTAAAATAATAATAATTGTAATAATATTAATAAGACTCCTCTTATTAATTTATATTTAATATTTCTAAAATATTAAATAATAAATATTAAGCTATTTAATTTATTCTATCACCATAGATTAAATTAAATATACATAACATATTATTACGATTATGCCATTAACTTCTTAAATAATTATTCTTCCTTTTATGGTGTGACCCTTTAGGTTCTCCATATTAAACCCGGTTGTGAATAAATCAATTAGAACAATTCTAATCTTATTTAAATAAATAAATTAAATAATTAATTTATTTAAATAATATTTATTCTACAATAGGGATAAGCCTCCCTAGCGATCAGCGACTTTCCGGATAATATAGATTTCAACATTAATCATTAAAGAACCTTTGAGTAAATAGTTACCGCAAATCAATCCTTCCACCATCTGATGTCCCAATTAAATATAAGACATGGAATTCTTTGTCGAATCTTATTTTATTTAATTATATGTATTTCGATCCTTAAATGCACAACTCAAATAATGCAAATTAGAAACTCCTTTCTAATTTCATTTACGCTTTTCGCCAAGGACTCTTTGGGTTGTCATTTATCGAATCACATAGGACATTTCTCTTCTTTTATTAGAAGTGGTAGATTCTTTATTGATCATACATTATCTCCATGTACAACTTATTATACCCAAGCATACCCTTTGATATACCCTAAGGGTCTTAAGGAATAAGTCAAAGTATAACTCATCATACACAAGATACTATGATGATCTCAAGTCAAGGATCACTTGTACTACTATCACTACAGAATTCCTATTGACAGTAAATAAAACTCCATTAGGTATTCCTTAGCGAGCCACGTTCGGTGAACTTATTCTCTAATAAGCACTGCGCATACTTGCTTTAGTGTCTCCACACAAATGATCATGAGATCAATCATCCTCATCCAATGAGCAAGCAACGATGTACCAATCTATCCGGATTCACTAATCCCCAATTTAGTAATCCAATGATTGGGAACTATTTTAGTTTTAAGCTTTCTAAGAATTTAGATCTCATTAGAATGATCATCATCATTATTCTAAAAGCATTGCTTAAAACTATGGGTTTATCACATATTATAAAACAAAGATCATGTAGATAATTAAAAGCCTTTAATAAATTAATACTTTTTATTAATAAATGAATAAGATTGTTACAAAGTATATGCTTTATCATCAAACATGATTGGCTTGTGTGCATACTACTTTCAATCTCCCACTTGCACTAAAGCCAATCGTCATGGTATCTTATACTCTTCTTCTCTAAGTGACGATTATCCTGCTGTTGGATAAGCTTTAGTTAATGGATATGTAATGTTGTTTATGAGAGTCCACTATCTCTATAGTGATTTCCCATCTTTCAATGATTCTAATAATCAAATGAAAGTGCCACAACACATGTTTAGATCCAAGATGAGACTTAGGAACTATTCCTAGTTTTGTAATGAACTTTAATCCAAACAATCAACTTGTAGCTTCATTTATAGCTATATACTTTGTCTTTATCACTAAAGCAGCAACTCTTTGCTGTATGGAACCTTTCCAATTCACTGCACCACTGTTTAAGATAACGCTTTACCTTAAAGTGGATTTTTACGTCATCTTAGTCATCGAAAAACTTGAGTCTGTTAAGCCCTCTTGGTTTAATTTAGACCCACCATGAATATGATCACATCCTTAGTAAATGGGTTAAGCACTTTAAGATGTTTTTCAGCGACTCATAGTGAACTTCTCGAATATGATCGATCAACATCATGTCTCGTATATTTCATTGCATACATGATAGTTACTCATGTGATCTCTCTTTTGGAGTCTGTGGGGACTATAAAGAGAGATACACTCCATAGTTCATCATACATGAGACATCTCTTGGAGTTTGCCATGCTAAACGACTTTAGCATCAAATGAATATACGTTCCTTGGGTTAAGTCGAGCATCCTCTTAAATCTATCTATATAGATTTATATCCCCAATTAAGATACTCTTCCCAAATCATTCGTGGAGGAATTGTTTAGACAACTTTATCTTTTCTTGATTGTAGCATTGGTATGTAATTCCTCATCCCAAGTAGTATATCAACATATAATACTAGAAATTTCACGACGCTCCCAATCGACCCTTTTGTACACACTAGAACTCTTACCTCATCGTATGTAACTCGGATCATCATCTTCTATGATCGTACCTCATCATCATCATCCATGATGAATCCATACCTCTGGGTATCTTCAAGATTATTCTAGATTTACGATTTGGTTGTGGTGGTACAATAGGTACATCTCTGAGTTCCTCTTATTTGACTTATAGTATTTTGTGGTTCTTGAACTTTTCAAGATCTATTATCCTCCCACTAGCCCTTTTAATGATAAACACCTTTATCTTAGAAGGAAGCGTGTTTCACAACAAACACCTTTCGCTAAGTAGGATTATAGAACATATACCTAAACTTACTTTAGGATGTCCCACAAATCATACTTGTCAAATTTTGTCCCAAGCTTATCCTTTGAAACCGTTTCACATAAGTTGGACAACCCCTTATCTTAACATACTTAAGATTAGGAATCCTCCCTGTCCATAACTTTTATGGAGTCTTGGGGCCGGATTTCGAGGTTACCTTTTTCGTAGATATGCAGTCATTTCTAGGACATTATCCCAGAAGGATACTGGAATGTCGGTAAAATCATTATGGACCGCACCATGTCCAACAAGGTACGATTTTTCCATTCAAATACATCAATCAATTATTGCGTATCAGGATGTGTCCATTATGAGAAAACCATTTGAGATGATCTAGAAACTTATTGCACAAGTATTTATTCCTTGATCTAATCAATGAATCTTAATACTTTGTCAATTTGTTTCACTTACGAATTCTTTGAACCTTTCAAATAATTCACACTTGTATTCAACAAATACATACATTCAACTCTTTGAATGATCATCTCTTTTCTTATACTAGTTTGTTCAATTTACAAAATAATTTTTCACGTAAGTCAAGTATACAAAATTTATTAAGTAATATTCGATTCTATACAAAACATTATTATTATAAATAGAACAACAATTGTTCTTAATTATAATACCAAAGATTTCATTGTCCAACAATAAAATGGAAATAATATTTTTAACAAGAAGCTGGAATACAATAACAACTTATTGACTTAATAGATTTGCCGTGTAGCATTGCTAAACTATAAGTTTTATGGCTAATGTGGCAACCTTTGCTACATTTCCGCATATAGGATTACTTATATTTGTTTAGCTTTCTACTTTTGCTTGGTCCTTCATAAATCTATATTTATGATAACCAAAGTTGGTATCCAATACCCAAGTAGAACCTTGACTTAAAAAAATTTATTTTAAATCATGAACAAATTTGTATTATGTAGAAACTTCACTAAGCTTCTTTGGTTAGCCTCTGCAAGATGCTTCTCATGATTTCTTTCCGGTGTCGAAGCTTATTGCGGTGGAAGCAAACTCCTTTGCTATCCATATCGCTTTTGTTCTTATTATCCTTTGTTTATGCCTTTCTATTTACCTTCTTTGAATCGTTCTTCTTTTCGGAAGATCCTTTGGCCCCTACCAAGAAGACTTGATCTTTCTTGGTTGAAAGTGACTCTCAACATTTTTCAACATGTTAAGCAAATCGGCAAAGGCGATATCTAGCTTGTTCATATGAAAAATTCACAACAATTGTGAAAGGAGTCCAGGGAGTGAGCAAGATCAAATCTTGGCTCAACTCTCCATCCATGATAAAACCAGTTATCTTAATTGATCAATCAAATTGATTATGTTAAGAACCTTTTATCGTATTATAGTGCCATTGGCCATTCTAGATCGGAAGAGCTCCTTAGATATCGATATCTATCGGTCCTACTTTCCTCACCATCAACTACTTGACGTGCGGGAGTATAGTAGAAGTATCCATAGTTTTGGTGTATTTGAAGCTTGTTACTCATGGATACGAGCATGATGCATTGAGCCAATCGTGCATCATCTTGCCACTTTCTAAAAGTAGCAATGTCTTCCTCAGAGGCATTATGCGCAACCATTGCGAGGGGATAAGCGTATTAAGGACATAAGATAGCTTTTCAAACCATGAGAACTATTCTCAAATTCCTTAACCAATCCGTTTAATTGAATCTGGTTAATTTAGCATCTAATATGCTTCATGATGATAGTAATTTTAGACATTGTAAAATTACGTAAATGAATTTGTAATTAACAACATTTTAACATACATTCTTTTATTAATTACCAAAATAAATTAGGTCTTGTTTTAAATTGGTATCTCCCACTATTTTCTTCAAACTATATTACCCTCACTTATATAGTTCGGTAAAATCTAATTAAAGATTTGCTAGTGAGAATAAGGATCCCATTTCAAATGTATATAGCCTTGTGGTGACACAACAAACTATATATAAATAAATAGGTAGACAACTTTTGTCAATTACATCAACTATGCAACTCCTTGTATTTTGCCTCTTAGATTATTTTGATCAAGTGGTGACACATCCGAATCAAAATTATCCAAGTTAAGTTCAACCTAGCACTCCATATATTCAAAAAAGAAAAATATCATCCTTGTGGTGACACAACAAAACAATATTGTTCAATTTTCTTTATAAGCATCAAATGTGATAAATTAACATCTTAAATACTTAATACTTGCCTTGTGGTGACACAACAAACTCATATTAAATATTTAATACTCTATTAATTTTATCATGCTAGAAGGCGACGTTCGATATTCCAAATATCTTTGAACGCTTAGGACTTAATATATAAAAATTGAGGGGTTTGTTATTAATTTGTCTCATCTTGTTTAGCATGCATATACATATATATATATAAAATCGCGTCATATTAATGAACATGCGAAGCATGTTTGCATAATATATAATATATATATATAGTATACGCATGCATATATAGAATACTATATTCTACCCGGATTGATTATGGACTTTTATTCTAGTTTGGTTCACTAGAGCCACCAAGTGAACTAAAAGGTCAAACCCCAGGGGGGTGCAAAAATAATATTTAAATATAACTATTACATTTAAACCCGGGCTCTATTACAAACGGGTCTTCAAGTGCTTTTTGTCCCTTGATCTCTAATTCTTCAAAATTAATTCTAAATATTCCTATTACAAAACTATTTTAAAATAAATAGAAACCTTGATCGTGATCGAGGGAAGTACATAGGAGGGAATAGAATTTACATTAAGAAAAATTAGAGAAGGCGAGGTCTGTGAGACCCCATTTATTAAAACCCATACATTCATGCATCCAACTAAAATAAAATCCAATCGCATTGGTCGATAGTCCATAATCAATCTCTTTTATTATCATACACATCACCATATGCATCAATAAATAACATTCATCTCATGAATAATAAACATTTAATATATATATTGATATCATTTAATGGGCAAATTTATTTAGTATAAAATCTATTTTTGAATCAAAATAAACTCCTTTATTTTAATCCAAATTTAAATCAAAATAAAACTATTTTATTTTAATTTATCCAATTTTGAATAAAATAAACTATTTTATTTTAATCAAAATTTTAATCAAAATAAACTCCTTTATTTTAATTAATTATGGAATCCAATTCCATATATATATATAAATAAAAAAATCTTTAATTAAAATAAACTCTTTTATTTTAATTAATTATGGAATCAATTCCATAAAAAAAAATCTTTTATTAAAGGAAACACGGATATTCTTTCCTATTCACAAATAAACTCCTTTATTTTGAATAATATGAAATCTTATTCCATATTTAAATAAACTCCTTTATTTAAGGAAATTAGGATTCTCTTTCCTATTCACAAATAAACTCTTTTATTTTGAATAATATGAAATCTTATTTCATATCTAAACAAACTCCTTTATTTAAGGAAAGATGGATTTACTTCTCTATTCACAAATAAACTCCTTTATTTTAGGAAAAATAAAATCAAATTTCAACTCCAATTAGTTATTATGGAATCCAATTCCAACTCTAATTAGTTAGCATGAAATTCTAATTTTAAAATTAAAATAAATCTTTTATTTTAATATTAAAATAAACCTTTTATTTTAAGATTAAAATAAACTTTTATTTTAATTATAAAATTATTTAAAATTAAAATAAAACTTTATATTTTAATATTAAAATAAACCTTTTATTTTAAAATTAAAATAAACTTTTATTTTAATTATATAATAATTAATATATATATATATATATATATATATATTCGTAATATATATATATATATATATATATATAACCATTCCCTTAAACATGCTAACACTGCCGGTTTTTGTTGCCATCTTGATTTGCGTGCAAACATATATGTTCCGTTTTTTTTTTTTTTAATGGGCTGCTGATTTCTTTTTAAAAAATGACTCATGTATCCCTAAAATTTAAAAAAATGGCAGATTTTTTTTTTTTTAATTTCCATTTGCATGGTGGTGGCCTTAAAACCGAACAGACCTTTTTTTTTTTATTTATTTATTAAATTTTATACAATAAAATTATGCCCAATTAAATTGTTCTAAACACATATCAATATACATATTAAATTTGAACAATTAATAATTCGCATAAAGGTTTGTCTTTGATACCACTGTTAGGTTTGTAATATTCATAACGCAATCAAATTGCATAAAATTAGCGGAAGCGTGGTAAAATCAGAGTTTAAAAATTTACAAACCATATACCCGGATCATCCTTTATGCATAATTATTAATTAAACGAAAAGATAAAGAATAAAATCATACCCTTGAAGATCGAGCTTCCTCAGGTACAAGTTCACCTCCAAATCCTTTCGCGTTCAATCTTGAATCCACCGGGTTTGGTTCCTTCCTTTGATCAACGTTAACCACCCAAATGTTTGGCCTCTAGAGGTGATCCACCAAGGAAGAATAAAATTCAAGAAGATGGGTGGTTGGCTAAACCCTAGTTTTTCTATCTCTATAGAAAGGGTGTACTCTCCCAACAATTGGAATAACGTATGTTGAAAAATCAACAACCCATACCCACCCATAATAAGACTCCTCTTATTTATAGATGTGGGCAACCCACCTTAACAATTAAGGAATTGGGTTTTATTTAATTAATTAAATTCTTTTAATTAATTAAGCTCCCTAATCTTATTAGGGATAATTAATTAAACTCTTTAATTAATTTAACCTCCTAATCTTATTAGGAATAAATGAGAGTACTTATATTAAATTTATTCCTAAACTCTTTTAGAAATTAAAATAATAATAATTGTAATAATATTAATAAGACTCCTCTTATTAATTTATATTTAATATTTCTAAAATATTAAATAATAAATATTAAGCTATTTAATTTATTCTATCACCATAGATTAAATTAAATATACATAACTATATTATTACGATTATGCCATTAACTTCTTAAATAATTATTCTTCCTTTTATGGTGTGACCCTTTAGGTTCTCCATATTAAACCGGTTGTGAATAAATAAATTAGAACAATTTAATCTTATTTAAATAAATAAATTAAACAATTAATTTATTTAAATAAATAATATTCTTCTACAATAGGGATAAGCCTTTAGCGATCAACGACTTTCCGGATAATATAGATTTCAACATTAATCATTAAAGAACCTTTGAGTAAATAGTTACCGTGACAATTCAATCCTTCCACCATACAATGTCGCAATTAAATATAAGACATGGAATTATCATCAAGTCTTATTTTATTTAATTATATGTATTTCGATCCTTAAATGCACAACTCCAAATAATGCAAATTAGAAACTCCTTTCTAATTTCATTTCGCCTTGGCCAAGGACTCTTTGGGTTGTCATTTATCGAATCACATAGGACATTCTCTTCTTTTATTAGAAGTGGTAGATTCTTTATTGATCATACATTATCTCCATGTACAACTTATTATACCCAAGCATACCCTTTGATATACCCTAAGGGTCTTAAGGAATAAGTCAAAGTATAACTCATCATACACAAGATACTATGATGATCTCAAGTCCAAAGATCACTTGTACTACTATCACTACTGAGAATTCCTATTGACAGCAAATAAAACTCCATTAGGTATTCCTTAGCGAGCCACGCAAAATGAACTTATTCTCTAATAAGCACCTGCGTATACTTGCTTTAGTGTCTCCACACAAATGATCATGAGATCAATCATCCTCATCCAATGAGCAAGCAAACGTATGTACCAATCTATCCGGATTCACTAATCCCCAATTTAGTAATCCAATGATTGGGAACTATTTTAGTTTTAAGCTTTCTAAGAATTTAGATTTCATTAGAATGATCATCATCATTATTCTAAAAGCATTGCTTAAAACTATGGGTTTATCACATATTATAAAACAAAGATCATGTAGATAATTAAAAAAGCCTTTAATAAATTAATACTTTTTATTAATAAATGAATAAGATTGTTACAAAGTATATGCTTTATCATCAAACATGATTGGCTTGTGTGCATACTACTTTCACAATGATTCTAGAAGGGGTAGGGCCCTTACCATGAAGCCTACCATTACGTTCTTGCCATATATGGTATACGATAGCAGCAAATCCAAGGTGAAGGATGCCATGATGTATAGTGCCTTTGGGGTGGGTGATAATTTATTCGGTAATGGAAGACCAGTTTCTGGAGAGCCCCTTCTAGCCATAGTAACAAAGGACCGAGACAAGAAGAGCAAAAGAAAAGGGGAACTCAAAGAAAAGGTGTTGGAAAGTCTCATTATGAATACTACAAAGGTGACAAGAGATGTCAAAGTTTTGCCTAAACTCGATGACTGAGTGGTGGTTTGAAGGAGGCAGGGACCAGGTAGAGTTTCAAATAATACTACAAACAATAGCATTTGGTCCAAGCCCTGAGTTAGTAATAACAGGGGAGTTGGGGAATCGAGCAAGTGGATTTCCTGGGATCCAAGGATCAAACCAGAGGTTTGTAAGGTTACCATTACCTATTTGATATTTGATATTATTAATTGCAATGTGTCTGAGGTTCAGGACTTTCTTCCATATCCATGAGCATTCATTGGGAAGATTCATGAACCACAAATGTTTATCCTTTAGATGGAATGTACGGATCCAAAATGAGACGCCCCCAAAATTAGGTATACATCACCCATTTTGAGTTGCCAGATACATGGTACAAAATTCAAATAAAACTTCATTTATACAACTGTTGAACTGTCGTATAGAATACAACCACAGTTAACTGTGAGTTTTAATACAAATGTATGTAACTCTCATGGTGCCTCGACCACAACCTTACAATGGTACTTTACATAAAAGAATAGTCAAAAACTGTTTTAGAAATTAAATCTTTGGGAAGTGCTCATGGAAACCTTCGTACATGTGAGGCCATGCATCTAGGTTATAATAGATATCATATGTCCACAGAATTATCCTCGGTTAACCCAATAGACCCCAAAGAAAAACGAGAAGATTACTATCATCTTCTTTCCAGTGGTGAGTCTTCTCTTGACATATAACTATCTCCACTGTCTCCAAGTGAATATTATATTTTAAATAAACTCCAAGATCATATAGGTAGTGCCCAGTAGATATACTCGAAACAAGTGGATCGCACAACCACATCTTATAATAACACGAGGTTGTATGTTATTAGACATCTTGTATGATAGTGGCAAAATACCCTTCAAAGTTGGGTTCACCTCACCTATTTGATTCACCAAATATAACTACTAAATATTATATGAGAATCACACACACTTTTTATACTATTTAGGAGAACCTCCAGCACTAGATACCACTATTCTATTCCCTGTTATCCCCGCTCGATTGACAACACTCTTTCTAAGCAACACTCTTATTACACGAAAGGAATTGTAAAGCGTAGAAAGGGTGAGCACAACTATTGATAAAGAATATCATTACTAAAGATAATTAAATTATCAATAGCTTTCATCAATAATAAATCAGAGATTTAGAACATATTGTAGATGATAAAACTTTTCAACCATAGTTGCAGCGGAACGAGCAATCCATTAGAAGAGTCAAATAGACCATAAGGTCTATTATCTTCTCTATGTTAAAAGTCCACCAATAATGTTTTATCCATGTAAAATAAATCAACAGTTTTTGTCCACAATCATATGAATAACTCGTAATCATAATTGTGGTTCTAAATTCCTCTTCGCAACCAGGACGAAGATAATTTTCATCACCTATCTTCACCTGAAACGTCAAAAATCATGGTTATACCAAATCAGAATTCCTGCTCATAATCATACTAATAAATTCATCTTTGCACTACGGCCAAAGATATTCATTAACAATTCATCTTTGCACTACATGCCAAAGACATACAACTGTATTTTAGAAGAGTCAAGTGGAGCATGATATCTACTATCTTCTACGAATTAAAAGTGTATGATAAATATTTTATCTCTGAGACTCGACTTAATAAATAATTCACATCATCGAATTATCCATGCACTACGGCCAAGGATATTCGTTAGTATCACATCCATGAATTATCCATGCACTACGGCCAAAGATATTCATTATTATCACATCCATGAATTAATATTTCATCGCTGAGACTCAGCTCAATAATTAATTCACATCATCGAATAATCCCTGCACTACATGCCAAGGATATTCATTATTATCACGACCACGAATTATCCATGCATTACGGCCAAAGATAATCGTGTTTTCATCAACGGTCTTGATCATGCCATAAAACAATTCATCTTGCACTACGGCCAAATGAGAATCCATAGCCATAATCATACCAAAAACTGTCCATCAATGCACTACGGGCCAATGAGGACTTTTTCCACATCATTTGTAACATTACGGTTATGATTATAACGAATAATTTCTGGTCATAATCATACCAAGTCCATCTATGCACTACAGGCCACAGATGACTTTCAACATAATATAAGGATGAGGATGATGACCATATTATAAACATTAGTCAAACTAAAACAAGGATAAATATTAAAGACTTTAAATTTATCCAAACATTATCAATCACTTAATAAAATCATAATCTAATATTGTTAATAACAATATTTTAATCACTTCTTAAACTTATAAACAATTTAATTTAATTATTTACACTTTTCCAAATAATGCATTTAATCATTCAAAAATGACATACTCATAAGATTTCATCACCAATAATCAAATTACTCATCAAAAATCTGCATATACCTTATATAAGATTTTCAACACATAAAATCATATTTACCAATTTTTCAACATAACATATTTAATTCATATGTTCGTAAATAAATCATTTCATGAAAAATATCAAATCAATCCCAAAAATTATTCTTTTCCGGGATTAAGCAGAATATAGTCCCATATTGAACATATATTTTTCTCGGAATTTTTAATATTCATATATTATTTTTTGAAAAATCAATTTCTAATTAATTCCTTAAGAAATTAGCTACCTCAAGGTTAACTCTAGAAATTCCCAAATCTTGGCAGGATCTTACACATGTTAACGTGAGCTTCCAGTTTAAATTTCATGGTCATCGGACTTATAGAACTCCGGTTATAGCGTTTTTCGTTGGAAAAACCTAAATATTGAAATAGTCATAACTTGCTCATTTTAAGTCGGAATGAGCTCATTTTTGGATATGAGATACTTTATACCATATATTTTCATGTCCCAAAAGGCCAGAATTTATTTCAAAAGCTAAGTGGCCGAAAATGCCCTTTTAAACTTATCGGGCAGAAGTCTTTTGGCAATTTGCAGATTTTGACTCCTTTACTAAAATAGTCCACACAAAACTCTACAACACATTTTCTAGTGATTCCACTTGGAGAAGTTAGAAAACTCATAGATATAACTCTAGAACTTGACCACACTCAAAAATTCGAAATATAATAGGAGATATGGTCAATTGAATTTCATACTCTATTTTTAAAAAAAATTGATTTTCAACCCTTTGTGATTTCTAAGAAACTTTCATGTTTTCACATAATAACCAACATAACTCATCATGACAATGACATAATAATTCAATAAAACAAGTTCAAGAATAAGTTTTAAAGATTTATAAGTTAATTTATCCACGAACTTAATAATGTCCAAGTTATCGACATGATCTTACTTTGTGGAGTAAAATTCAAGAATGCTCGGAAGAATATTTCCATGAAAAGATACTGGATGAAGCGCAAATATCAAGGATGTTCCATTAATTTCATGGAGTATAGAAGTCAAAGTTTTAACCAACTGAGTATAATAAAGAATGGAATAACAAAAGAAATCACCAGGCATGCGATAGACCCATTGCAGGCGGAGTTATTCAATAGAATAATAAATAATGGAACCGGTCCTGCCAGAAACGCATGCGCACGTGATATTCCAATGAGAATAATAAAGAATGGAACCGAGTCCGGTAGAAAAGCATACGATGATGGGATATTCCAACAGAATAATAAAGAATGGAATAAAAGAAGAATTTCACCAAGTATAGGGTAGCCCGCGTATACAAGTTATTCCAACAGAATAATAAATAATGGAATAACAGATGTTCTCTTCATGAATACAAAAGAAATAATACCCCTTACGAGTACAACAAATAATATCCCTTACGAGTACGACAATTATATCCCCTACCTTAAAAAGAAAAGTATTTCGACTGGTAGGGCGGGAATATACTTGAAGAAAACTTGCACTACGTTCAAAGCTTTTCTTAAACTCTAAAGAAATACGCTCAAGATTTTAGAAGAAGAACTCTCTCTATAGTTTCTCTCTCAAGAGTTTCAGTGAATTCGTAAGAAATAATGAAGGAATGAGCTTCTATTTATAGAAGAATGGACTGTATAGTAACTAATTCATGAACGGTCAATATTTATTTACATTTAATCGAACGGTCCATATTTAAAGCAAAATCTTTTAAATAAAATATAATATATTCTATTTATAATCTAATAAAACGAATAACTTTATAAAAGTATTTTGTTTTATATAAAAAGATTTTACTATGCAAAAACACTATCGAGACATTATTTAAACACTACGCATAATAAAATATAATATATTCTAATTATTGTCTAATAAATGAGATAACTTTATAAAAGTATTACATTTTTTATAAAAAAAATTTACTATTAGCCAAATAAAGCGAATAACTTTATAAAAGTATTACATTTTATATAAAAAACTTTTACATTTTATTACATTAATAATACTAATAAAACAAAACTGAGTGACTTATCACGTAAGCATCAATAATCAATATAGTGTGCTACTATGCAACCACGCGTATTACTATACTTTTAACACCGGGTGTTTCAACAGTTAAAGGTAAAACTTCCACCGTTATTTTCATAAAAATATGTTTGTCGTTTTCTCAATCCGACAATATTTCTGTTGTGGGGTCCACCAATGATTGTACCGTCGTACGGATATTCCCCAACAAAAAGAATATTCCCCGACTAATCGAATATTCCCCTACACAATGAATATTTTATATCAACTTACTTACTTTACAAAAAAAAATTTCATATATTACCCTTAACTTTAAACTTTTATCAATTTAACTATTTACCAAAATAGTAAAATTGAATACTTTTATTTCATAAAATTCGATGTCTCACAATCACCCCTCCTTATGAAATTTCGCCCTCGAAATTTACGTACGTACCTGATATTCGATGAAATGAGAATACCTTGTTTTCTTTTCGGATTGTACCATGCCGGTTATATCCTCTATATCATGATTTTTCCTTTGCTCATCTCCTGTATTTCAGATATCATTCTAGAATATATCTTCAAACCAAAGGTTAATTGACATATCATAATTTATCAACTTATCAAGTAAACAGTTTTAGCTTAGGTAAGTCACACACTAGCGAAGTATATAACTCGTCTCTCCCTCTAGTTCTAGACTCTTATCTCGCCTTGACTATATCCCTAAGCTCTAATACCAACTGTGACGCCCCCAAAATTAGGTATACATCACCCATTTTGAGTCGCCAGATACATGGTACAAAATTCAAATACAACTTCATTTATACAATTGTTGAACTATCGTATAGAATACGAACATAGTTAACTGTGAGTTTTAATACAAAAGTATGTAACTCTCATGGTGCCTCGACCACAACCTTACAATGGTACTTTACATAAAAGTATAGTCAAAAACTATTTTAGAAATTAAAATCTTTGGGAAGTGCTCAAGGAAACCTTCGTACATGGGAGGCCATGCGTCTAGGTTATAATAGATATTATATGTCCACAGAATTATCCTTGGTTGATCCAATAGACCCCAAAGAAAAATGAAAAGATTACTATCATCTTCTTTCCAGTGGTGAGTCTTCTCTTGACATATAACTATCTCCACTATCTCCAAATGAATATTATATTTTAAATAAACTCCAAGATCATATAGGTATTGCCCGTAGATATACTCAACAACTGGATGCGCACAACCCTATCTTATAATAACACGAGGTTTTATGTTATTAGACATCTTGTATGATAGTAGCAAAATACCCTTCCAAAGTTGGGTTCACCTCACCCTATTTGATTCACTAAATATAACTACTAAATATTGTGTAGAATACAACACACTTTTTTTCTATCTTTGTTTAGGAGAACCTCCACTGACTAGATACCAATCGTTCAATTCCCCGATTATCCTCAGCTCGACCAAGAACACTCTTTCGGCAACACTCTTATTACCTGAAAGGAATTGTGAAGCGGAAAGGGTGAGCACAACTAGCCTAGTAAAGAATATCATGAGTAAAGATAATTAAATTATCAATAGCTTTCATCAATAATAAATTAGAGATTTAGAACATATGGTAGATAATAAAACTTTTCAACCATAGTTGCAGCGGAACGAGCAATCCATTAGAAGAGTCAAATAGACCATAAGGTCTATTATCTTCTCTATGTTAAAAGTCCACCAATAATGTTTTATCCATGTAAAATAAATCAACAGTTCCTGTCCACAATCATATGAAGAACTCATAATCATAATTGTGGTTCTAAATTCCTCTTCGCAACCACGACGAATATAATTTTCATCACCTATCTTCACCTGAAACATCAAAAATCATGGTTATACCAAATTAGAATTCCTGCTCATAATCATACTAATAAATTCATCTTTGCACTACGGCCAAAGATATTCATTAACAATTCATCTTTGCACTACATGCCAAAGACATACAACTGTATTTTAGAAGAGTCAAGTAGAGCATGATATCTACTATCTTCTACGAAATAAAAGTGTATAATAAATATTTTATCTCTGAGACTCGACTTAATAAATAATCCACATCATCAAATTATCCATGCACTACGGCCAAGGATATTCGTTAGTATCACATGCAAGAATTATCCATGACTATGGCCAAAGATATTCATTATTATCACATCCATGAATTAATATTTCATCACTAAGACTCAGCTTTATAATTAATCCACATCATCGAATCATCCCCGCACTACAGGCCAAGGATATTCATTATTATCACGACCACGAATTATCCATGCACTACGGCCAAAGATAATCGTGTTTTCATCAACGGTCCTGATCATGCCATAAAACAATTCATCTTTGCACTACGGCCAAAGAGAATCCATAGCCATAATCATACCAAAAACTGTCCATCAATGCACTACGGGCCAATGAGGACTTTTTCCACATCATTTGTAACATTACCGTTATGATTATACCCAATAATTCCTGGTCATAATCATACCAAGTCCATCTATGCACTACAGGACACAGATGACTTTCAAAATAATATAAAGATGAGGATGATGACCATATTATAAGCATTAGTCAAACTAAATCAAGGATAAATATTAAAGACTTTAAATTTATCCAAACATTATCAATCACTTAATAAAATCATAATCTAATATTATTAATAACAATATTTTAATCACTCCTTAAACTTATAAACAATTTAATTTAATTGTTTACACTTTTCTAAATAATGCATTTAATCATTCAAAAATGACATACTCATAAGATTTTATCACCAATAATCAAATTACTAATCAATATCTTCATATACCTTATGTAGGATTTTCAAGCCATAAAATCCTATTTACCAATTTTTCAACATAATATATTTAATTCATATGTTCGTAACTAAATTATTTTCATGAAAAATACCAAATCAGTCCCAAAAATTATTCTTTTCTCGGATTAAGCAGAATATAGTCCCATATTGAACATATATTTTTCTCGGAATTTTTAAAATTTATATACTATTTTTCGAAAATCAATTTCTAATTAATTCCTTAAGAAATTAGCTACCTCAAGGTTAACTCTAGAAATTCCCAAATCTTGGCAGGATCTTACACATGTTAACGTGAGCTTTCAGTTTAAATTTCATGCTCATCGGAGTTATAGAACTAAGGTTATAGCGTTTTTCGTCGAAAAAATCTAAATATTGAAATAGTCATAACTTGCTCATTTTAAGTCGGAATGAGTTCATTTTTGGACAGGAGGTACTTTATACCATATATTTTCATGTCCCATAAGGCCGGAATTTATTTCAAAAGCTAAGTGGGCGAAAATGCCCTTTTAAACTTCTGGACAGTAGTCTTTTGGCAATTTGCAGATTTTGACTCCTTTACTAAAATCAGTCCACACGAAAATCTACAACACCTTTTCTAGTGATTCCACTTGGAGAAGTTATAAAACTCATAGATCTAACTCTAGAACTTGACCAAACTCCAAAATTTGAAAAATAATAGGAGATATGGGCAATTGAATTTCATACTCCAATTTTACCAAAATCTGATTTTCAACCCTTTGTGATTTCTAAGAAACTTTCATGTTTTCACATAATAACCAACATAACTCATCATGACAATGACATGATAATTCAATAAAACAAGTTCAAGAATAAGTTTTAAATATTTATAAGTTAATTTATCCTGAACTTAATAATGTCCAAGTTGTCAACATGATACTACTTTGTGGAGTAAAATTCAAGAATGCTCAGAAGAATATTTCCATGAAAAGATACTGGATGAAGCGCAAATATCAAGGATATTCCACTAATTTCATGGAGTATAGAAGTCAAAGTTTTTACCAACTAAGTATAATAAAGAATGGAATAACAAAAGAAATCACCAGGCATGTGATAAATCGCACAGGCAGGTTATTCCAACAGAATAATAAATAACGGAATCAGGTCCGGCGTAAAACGCACAGACAGGATATTCCAACAGAATAATAAAGAATGAAATCAGTCTGGATTAAAACGCACAGACATGATATTCCAACTGAATAATAAAGAATGGAAAATGAATAATTTCACCAAGTATAGGGTAGCAGCGTATCTGAGTTATTCAATGAATAATAAATAATGGAATAACAAAAGTTCTCTTCATGAATACAAATGAAATAATACCCCTTACAAGTACAATAAATAATATCCCTTACGAGTACGACAATTATATCCCCTACCTTAAAAAGAAAAGTATTCCAACTGGTAGGGCGGGAATATACTTGAAGAAAACTTGCACTACGCTCAAAGCTTTCTTAAACTCTAAAGAAATACACTTAAGATTATTGAAGAAGAACTCTCTCTATAGTTTCTCTCTCTCAAGTTTCAGTGAATTCGTAAAAAATAATGAAGGAATGAGCTTCTATTTATAGAAGAATGGACTGCATAGTAACTAATTCATGAACATTTCAGATTGATTTACTTTTAATCGGACGGTCCATATTTAAAGAAAAACCTTTTAAATAAAATATAATATATTCTATTTATAATCTAATAAAATGAATAACTTTATATAAAGATTTTACTATGCAAAACACTATGCAGGCACTATGCAACTGTGAAGAGTCCAACATAGTATACAGCATGACGCCACAAATACAAGATAAAAGTACAAAAGTGGCGCCATGATGCACTCTGCTGAGAATGTCGTAAATGAAATATTTTTAATATTCAAGTTCAAGCAACGTGATAGCAACTTGATTTAACAAACATAAAACTATGTTATAAGTATAATGAGATGTTAAAATAAATACTTAACATGTAAATAACATAATTACATGTAGATTGAATTATTGATTTCATAAGTAGCTTATTATTTATGAAGTATTATTATGTGACAATAAGTGTGATATTTGACTAAGTATAGTCATAACCAAAGTTTAGATAAAAGAATGGGTTTATGATGATTAGTTAAATTATAATTGACTGGTATTGTGAATGTGAATGGTATGTAGGATTAAATTCAAAGAACGTGTTTAGTTAAAGTGTAATCTACGCACGAGGCAAGTTTCCTAACCCTACTTGTCATTATTGTTCAAGTTTATTATTTACCCCGAGTAAATTATCATTACTACTATTCAAGTTCAAATGTTGTATTAAAAATTTATTATCTTTTCAAAGCATGATTCAGTTATACAATAATTATTCTATCGTATACTTCTTGAGATTATTATTCGATTTGAATATCATTATTATTGAACCTTATTAGACTAGTGAACCTTTATTGATTCAACTAGTCTTTAGTTGATGAACGTTCTAAATTTCAGAACCCTTATTGAATTAGCCAAACCAAACTTCCTTTGGTGCGGACTCGAATGTCAAACTGAGCAAAGGGATTTACTTATGCGTTAGCGTTAAGATATTGTGCACAGTATGGTACTAAGGGATGATCCACCTAAGTAGGAGTAGAAAGGTCTATAGTCTTATGACTGTTAAAGGTTTCAAGTATAACCCTTGATAACCTAGGACATAGTTCAAGGTCTTATGACCCTCAGAATTCTTTTAATTCTTGCTATTAATTCTTGATTCAAAAGTTGAGCTTTTATTCAGATGTCTTTGATCTATTCGCATGTTATTATACTGTTATTTCATTACTATACTTGTGGGCAATAGTGCTCACTCTTGCTTAATAATAACATTGCAGTTAAGAACGAAAGAACTGATGAACCTTCCACTAGTAAGAGCAAGGGAAAAGTTAGCAAGTGATGAAGACTTGTTATTTTATTAGATGATGTATTTATGTTTAAGACTTGAGTTAATGATGTTGTTAAGACTTATTTGTTTATGATTCCACACAGATGTTTAAGGTTAGTTTAACTTGGGATTGTATTATTATTATTCAGATGTTGTAACCCTTAAGGGGAAGATTTTTATTCTATCTATTGCATGGTTTGCATTTATTATGGGTAGATAGATAGATGATATTTGTATAAATGAACACCAAATCTCGTGGAATTGAAGTGCGGATTTGGGGTGTCACAAAGCAACATATCGCGAGCACTATGCAAACACTATGCATAATAAAATATAATATATTCTAATTATTGTCTAATAAAAGCAGATAACTTTATAAAAGTATTATGTTTTATATAAAAGATTTTACTATTAGCCTAATAAAATGAATAACTTTATAAAAGTATTACATTTTATATAAAAAGCTTTTCTATTTTATTACATTAATAATACTAATAAAACAAAACCGAGTGACATATCACGTAAGCATCAATAATCAATACAAGGTGTGCTACTATGCAACTAACGTGTATTCTTGTACTTTTAACTTTGGGTGTTTCAACAAGCTTAACGGTAAAACTTCCGCCGTTATTTTCATAAAAATATTTTTGTCGTTTTCTCAATCAAACAATAATTCCGTGCTATAGGGTCCACTAATGATTGTCTGCATCGTATGAGATATTCCCTACAAAAAGAATATTCCACTAATCGAATATTCCCCGACACAACGAATATTTTATATCAACTTGCTTACTTTGCAAAAAACATTTTCACATATTACCCTTAACTTTAAACTTTTATCAATTTAACTATTTACCAAAATAGAAAAATTGAATACTTTTATTTCATAAAATTCGGGGTCTCACACAAAAGGCCCAAAGAGATGTGGAGGAAGGGTTAACAACATTCCAAAGGTGGAGGAGGACATAGGCTTTGTTCCATTCATCCAAGGATTTGATACCTAAACCCCCTTCCGAAAATGGTAAAGAGATTTTGCTCCATGCAACCTTCGCTCCATAATGCGATAGAGAGGGGCCTTTCCAGAGGTATCTTCGGATTATATTTTAGATATCCTTTAATACAACTGCAGGAAGGATAAACAAAGAAGACAAATAGGACTGAATAACAAAGAGTACAGATTTGATCAGTTGCAGTCATCCGGAATAGGAAAGAAATTTGTTGGTCCAAGAGTTGGTTTTACTGGTGATCTTGTCTATGAGAGGCTTGCAGTCAACAAGGCTAAGTTTAGCAGTGATTAAAGGAACCCCAAGGAATTTAGCAGGGAGACTGAAACAACCCGAGTCAAATCCCGAGTCTGGAATAAATCTCGGGTCAAATCCCAAGTCCAAATCGAATCAAATCCATCAAAATAAAGCCTCAAACTACTGGCCCAATAGTATCTTCTTGGGTCATCTTAGCCCACCACAGGCTCCCCAAAAGGACTTGAAGGTACTATTGGTAGTAACTTATTTCCTTATATCTGACACAAATTTTCCCTATCTTTCGATGTGGACTAAGGATATTACAAACTCCACCGCTTAAATTTCGATGTCCCGTCGAATCCCGATCACACACACTGACCCAAAAATCTTTTGCCTCTCTAGCCATGTGGGATAATACCTACCGGCTTCCGTGTCCCCACCTCTGGACCTCCATCTCTCCATTGTGGGATAATACCACCACCTTTCGTGTCCCCACCTCCAAAGAACTCCGATCGGATGACCCGAGGCGAGGCTTCGAGAGTCGCCTTTCATACCATATAAAACAACCCGTCAAATCAATCCGAAGTTGAATAAATAAATCTGGGTCAAATCCAAGTCCGAATCGAATCAAATCCATCCAAATAAGGCCTCAAACTACTGGCCCAATAGTATCTTCTTGGGTCATCTTAGCCCACCACAGGCTCCCAAAAGGTCAAGTCAGGTGTAATACCCAGTTTAAAAAAAAAAGATAAAAGATAATAAAATAATATAATTAGATAATAGAAGTGTAACTAATAATTATTTATACATATCTAAAACCTATAAGGATAAGAAAAGTCATTCAAGTTTAACAAATTCTTAATTTTAAAAAGGACTCTTTTACCTAGTAACCTATTTTGCAAAGGATTTACATATATTTAAACAACTAGAGAGAGAAGAACGTAAAAATTTATTTGGCTTTGGAGTACAGCATAACAGTGAAGAAGAAAAGAAGAAAATTCAAAAAGGTAAAACTTAAACCCTTTTTTTTATTATTATTATGAGATGATATTTGCCTTATATATATATGGTTAATTTTGTAATCAATTTTTATAATAATTAACTACGAATTTATTTAAAACTTAAGATTTATGTGCATAATATTGAATAAAGAGTATGAATGTGTTATAATATTGTATTCTAATAATTCTATTTGTCTTAATTTTATATTTAGGATTTGTTCGTTTTAATTTCGTGTTTTGCAATATATATCGAGGTAAGTGGCTTTAGAACTATTTAGTGTTTTTAAGATTATCGTTACTTTTAAGTATGTCTTATTAATTATTCGGATGCCTAAATGTACAGTTTCAAAATTCGTTATCTTATATTTAAGGCTTCCATTTAAATTAAATTGTTATGTTCTTTCATTTCAAAATTCGGATCAAGTATTTATTTTCGAACTGTGAATGAGATTATATGATTTTGAAGCTGTGAAAAGTATCGTTTATATTATCGATAATATTGAGAAAGTTTTTGAAATCCTCGATCGACTATGTATAGAACCCGTTGTTGATTACGTTTAGTTAGGAGCTAATATAGGACCTACTAAGGCGCACGCCTTTTAGATGCCCTTCGGGGAGCGTCCATTTTTATAGATACCTTAGTATGGTGCGTATCATAACGTTATCAAACTTTTGGGCCGTGTTATAGGGTTATTCTAACCTTAGTCGCTAAGGCTGTGGATTAAAAGAGATATAATATACATTGAAATTATTTTTGAATTATTTTAGTTTTAATAAGTTTTTGTACTATTGTTATTGAAAAAATAAAAAGTTATTTTGAAAAAGTATTTTGCAAATTGTACTTGATTCGGCTAGATAGAGAGGATTGCTACTTGCTAGGCTTCATCGCTCACCCCTTCTGATTTTTTTGGTCCCATCGTTTGAAAATTTGAACACTTATTTGATACGCTTGGAATAGCTGGAGTTTAGTTTTAGATGTTATTCTTTTGTTGATGAATTTTGATAAAACTCTTAGTTCTGAGGAGCTGCGTCTCCATTATTTGAATCTGGTATTTATTAGTATTTCATTTGGATTGATTTAAAGTATATTTATTGTTGGGTTTTAAGTTAAGATTAATGTTAAGTTATTTTGTTTGGGCTGCGCGTTATTGATATTGTTGCCTTGCGGGCTTATGGGCTTACGGCGTGTACCACTCTGGGCCTATATCGGGTTCGGGGTGTTACAGAGGTGGTATCAAAGCAGTGGCCCCTCGCAATGTGTTAGGTTGAAAAACCTACATATTTCCTGGGGAGTGATTTTGGGAGTTAGTTGTGGGTAAGAGTATTGACTAAATTTAATGATTTTAAAATTAAATAGAGAATAAGGTAAGAAATCTATGTTTTGTTTGACGTTTGGTACTCGAGGCTAATTAGGTAATTTATTTTATTCGTTATTAGTTTTGTATAGTGTTGTTGAGTGGGGATTTCTTTTGTAGGGAAAATGCCGCCTAGAAGAAGCAACCCTACTAACACCAATTTTGGCGCTAATGGTCTCACTCAGCTGGCTACTACTTTAGCTCAGCTAGTGCAAAACCAACAACCTGGGCAACGTGGCATGGTAGCGGAATTCAAGCGATTGAATCGCTTAATCTTTGAAAGACTACGGACCCTTCCATAGTTGAGAAGTGGATTCAAGAAATGGAGAAGGCGTTTGATTTGCTAGGGAGTAGTGAGGCTAATAAGGTGACGTTGGCAGTTTACCAGCTTCAAGGTGGGGCGTATGATTGGTGGCTTATGGAGAAAAGAAAGCATGAAGGGAATCCTGAACCCTACACATGGACCATGTTCAAGGAGGCATTTACTAATAAATACTTTCCTAGAACAATTCAGGCACAAAAGAAGACAGAATTTATTAGGCTCGAATAAGGGACCAAGACAGTTGCTCAATATGAAGCTGAATTCGCGAAGCTTGCCAAGTATGCACCGACCTTGGTGGCAGATGAGGTGGCAAAAGTACAAAGGTTGGAGGATGGATTACGGGCTGACATAAGACATGGCGTGGCATCTTTTGAGCTGCCCATATATGATGCGGTGCTCAATAAGGCGTTAGTGATCGAGAAGGGCTTAGCGGAAATGGAGAAAGGGAATAACAATAAGAGGGATGAACCATCTGGGGAAGAGTCCAGCCATGGAGGACATACAAAGAAGTTGAATATGCAAACCACTAAGTTTAGAGGAAACCAGTGGAATCAAGAGAACAAACTGAAGTGTTCGAGGTGTGGTAGAAACCACCTAGATAAGGAATGTCGTTGGAATACGGGAGCGTGTTTTCATTGTGGAGATTTCGGTCATAGGATTGCCCAATGCCCCAAGAACCCTCCACCGAAAAGATATGAAAAAGAGGAAGAAATAACATTGGCAAGCCTAGGAACAAATCGAGGACGTGTGTTTCAGCTTTCAGGCAACCAAAATTAAGGTATGAAAATCTTTTATTAATTGCATTTAGTAATTAGATAATGAATTTCTTGATTATTTCAAATTTGTATTTTTCTTTAGATGTTATTTTTGAAATTTGGAGGACCAACTTCTTTTAAGGTGGGTAGAATGTAATACCGGTTTAAAAAAAAAGATAAAAGATAATAAAATAATATAATTAGATAATAGAAGTGTAACTAATAATTATTTATACATATCTAAAACCTATAAGGATAAGAAAAGTCATTCAAGTTTAACAAATTCTTAATTTTAAAAAGGACTCTTTTACCTAGTAACCTATTTTGCAAAGGATTTAAATATATTTAAACAACTATAGAGAGAGAAGAACGTGAAAATTTATTTGGCTTTGGAGTACAATGAGATATGAGTTGAAGAAGAAGAAGAAAAATTCAAAAGGTAAAACTTAAACCCTTTTTTTATTATTATTATGAGATGATATTTGCCTTATTTATATATGGTTAATTTTGTAATCAATTTTATAATAATTAACTATGAATTTATTTAAAATTAAGATTTATGTGCATAATATTGAATAAAGAGTATGATTGTGTTATAATATTGTATTCTAATAATTCTATTTGTCTTAATTTTATATTTAGGATTTGTTCGTTTTTAATTTCTTGTTTTGCAATATCGAGGTAAGTGGCTTTCCGAACTATTTAGTGTTTTTAAGATTATCCTTACTTTTAAGTATGTCTTATTAATTATTCGGATGCCTAAATGTACAGTTTCAAAATTCGTTATCTTTTATTTAAGGCTTCCATTTAAATTAAATTGTTATGTTTCTTTCATTTCAAAATTCGGATCAAGTATTTATTTTGAAGCTGTGAATAAGATTATATGATTTTGAAGCTGTGAAAAGTATCGTTTATATTATCGATAATATTGAGAAAAGTTTTTGAAATCCTCGATTCGACTATGTATAGAACCCGTTGTTGATTACGTTTAGTTAAGAGCTAATATAGGACCTCTTAAAGGCACACCTTTTAGATGCCCTTGAGGGGCGTCCATTTTATAGATACCTTAGTATGGTGCGTATCATAACGTTATCGAACTTTTGGGTGCGTGTTATTGGGGCTATTCTAACCTTAGTCGCTAAAATTTGTGGATTAAAAGAGATATAATATACATTGAAATTATTTTTGAATTGTTTTAGTTTTAAAAAGTTTTTGTACTATTGTTATTGAAAAAATAAAAAGTTATTTCGAACAAGTATTTTGCAAATTGTACTTGATTCGGCTAGATAGAGAGGATTGCTACTTGATGGCCTTCATCGCTCACCCCTTTACAGATTTTTACAGGTCCCATCGTTGAAAGCTGAGCACTTATTTTGATACGCTTGGAATAGCTGGAGTTTAGTTTTAGATGTTATTCTTTTGTAGATGAATTTTGATAAAACTCTTAGTTTCGAGGAGTTGCGTCTCCATTATTTGAATGTGGTATTTATTAGTATTTCATTTGGATTGATTTAAAGTATATGTTTTGTTGGGTTTTAAGTTAAGATTAATGTTAAGTTATTTTGTTTGGGCTGCACGTTATTGATATTGTTGCCTTTTGGGACTATGGGCTTGCGGCGTGTAGCACTTTGGGCCTATATCGGGTTCGGGGTGTTACAGAGACTACCCAATTGGAAACCTGGAGCAGCACTCCTTGCATTTACCGATGAGGGTAAAAAGGGCAGAAACTCCCTCTGCCTTGTTGATAACAATAACTACTTACTTTCTGTACAATATTTGCAGTTGTTTTTGTTAGGTTTGTAATATTCTTGAATGCAATCAAATTGCACAAAATTAGTAGAAACGTGTAAAAAACATAGTTTAAATTTTTTTACAAATTATATACCCGGATCACCCTTTATGCACAATTATTAATTAAACGAAAAGATAAGAACAAGAATCATACCCTTGAAGATCCGAGTTTCCTCAGGTAAAAGTTCACCTCCAATCCTTTTCGCGTTCAATTTGAATCCACCGGGTTTGGTTCCTTCCTTTGATCAACGTTAGTCACCCAAGTGTTTGGCCTCTAGAGGTGATCCACCAAGGAAGAAGAAAGATTCAAGAAGATGGGTATTTGGCTCAAACCCTAGTTTTCTATCTCTATAGAAAAGTAGCGTACTCTCCCAACTATTGAAATTACACCGGTTGTTAAAGTCAACAACCCCTTACACCCATAATAAGACTCCTCTTATTTATAGATGTGGGCAACCCTACTTAACAATTAAAGAATTGGGTTTTATTTTAATTAATTAAAATCCTTTAATTAATTAAGCTCCCTAATCTTATTAGGGAAAATTAATTAAACTCCTTTAACTAATTTTCCCTCCTAATCCTATTTGGAATAAATGAGAGTACTTATATTAAATTAATTCCTAAACTCCTTTAGAAATTAAAATAATAATAATTGTAATAATATTAATAAGACTCCTCTTATTAATTTATATTAATATTTCAAAATATTAAATAATAAATATTAAGCTATTTAATTTATTCTATCATTATAGATTAAATTAAATATACTTAACTATATTATTACGATTATGCCATTAACTTCTTAAATAATTATTCTTCCTTTTATGGTGTGACCCTTTAGGTTCTCCATATTAAACCGATTGTGAATAAATCAATTAGAACAATTCTAATCTTATTTAAATAAATAAATTAAACTAATAATTTATTTAAATAAATAATATTTATTCTACAATAGGGATAAGCCTCCCTAGCGATTAACGACTTTCCAGATAATATAGATTTCAACATTAATCATAAAAGAAAATTTGAATAAATAGTTACCGTACAATTCAATCCTTCCACCATACAATGTCCCAATTAAATATAAGACATGGAATTTCTGTCAAGTCTTATTTTATTTAATTATATGTATTTCGACTCTTAAATGCACAACCCCAAATAATGCAAATTAGAAACTCCTTTCTAATTTCATTCTGCCTTGGCCAAGGACTACTGGGTTGTTATTTATCGAATCACATAGGACATATCTCTTCTTTTACTAGAAGCGGTAGATTCTTTATTGATCATACATTTTCTCCATGTACAACTTATTATACCCAAGCATACCCTTTGATATACCCTAAGGGTCTTAAGGAATAAGTCAAAGTATAACTCATCATACACAAGATACTATGATGATCTCAAGTCCAAGGATTACTTGTACTACTATCACTACAGAAATTCCTATTGATGGGCAAGTAAAACTCCATTAGGTATTCCATAGCGAGAAACGTTCAGTGAACTTATTCTCTAATAAGCACCTAAATACTTGCTTTTAGTGTCTCCACACAAATGATCATGAGATCAATCATCCTCATCCAATGAGCAAGCAACGTATGTACCAATCTATCCGGATTCACTAATTCCCAATTTAGTAATTCAACGATTGGGAACTATTTTAGTTTTAACCTTTCTAAGAATTTAGATCTCATTAGAATGATCATCATCATTATTCTAAAAGCATTGCTTAAAACTATGGGTTTATCACATATTATAAAACAACATCATATAGATAATTTAAAAGCCTTTAATAAATAAATACTTTTTATTAATAAATGAATAAGATTGTTATAAAGTATATGCTTTATCATCAAACATGATTGGCTTGTGTGCATACTTCTTTCAATCTCCCACTAGCACTAAAGCCAATCGCCATGGTATCTCATACTCTTCTTTTCTAAGTGACGATTATCCTGCTGTTGGATAAGCTTTAGTAAATGGATATGTAATGTTGTTCTTGAGAGTTCACTATCTCTATAGTGATTTTCATCTTTCAATGATTCTTATAATCAAATGAAAGTGCTACAACAGATGTTTAGATCCAAGATGAGACTTTGGAACTATTCCTAGTTCTGTAATGAACTTTTCATCCAAACAATCAACTTGTAGCTTCAGTTACAGCTATATACTTTGTCTTTATCACTAAACCAGACACTCTTTGCTGTTTGGAACCTTTCCAATTCACTGCACCATCATTCAAGGTAACGCTTTACCTTAAAGTGGATTTTATGTTGTCTTGGTATGTCTGAAAAACTTGAGTCTGTTAAGCCCTCTAGTTTTAATTTAGACCCACCATAAATATGATCACATCCTTAGTGCCAATAAAGTACTTTAAGATATTTTTCACTGTCTGACAGTGATCTTCTCTAGAATATGACCGATCAACATCATGTCTTGTATATTTCATTACATACATGATATTTACTCATGCGATCTCTCTTTTAGGAGTCTATGGGGACTATTAAGAGAGATACACTCCAGGGCTCATCAACATGAGATATCCCATGGAGTTTGTCATGCTGAACGACTTTAGCATCAAATGAATATACGTTCCTTGGGTTAAGTCGAGCATCCTTTTAAATCTATCTAGATAGATTTATATCCCCAATTAAGATACTCTTCCCAAATCATTCATGGAGGAATGTTTAGATAACTTTATCTTTACTGATTGTAGCATTGGTATGTCATTCCTTATCCGTAATATATCAACATATAATACTAGGAATGTCACGACGCTCCCACTGGCCCTTTTGTACACACTAGGTTCATTCTTGTTTTTGATAAAATCAAACTCTTTTGATTGTCTCATCAAAATGAACGTTCCATATTTGAGAAGTTTGCTTCGAACCATTTCTCTGAGTGTCTACAACTCTTACCTCATCGTATGTAACTGGATCATCATCTTCTATGATGTGTACCTCATTATCATCATCTATAATGAATCCATACCTCTTAGGTATCTTCGGTACTGTTCCAGATTTACGATTGAGTTGTGGTACAATAGGTCTATCTACAGGTTCCTCTTGTTTAACTTATAGTGTTTTGTGGTTCTTTAACTCTTCAAGATCTATTATCCTCCCACTAGCCCCTTTAATGATAAACATCTTTATCTTAGAAGGTAGCATGTTTCTCAACAAACACCTTTTGCTAAGTAGGATTATAGAACATATGCCCTAAACTTACTTTAGGATGTCCCACAAATTTGTACTTGTCAAATTTTTTCCCAAGCTTATCCTTTGAAACCTTTTCATATAAGTTGGACAACCCCTTATCTTAACATACTTAAGATTAGGAATCCTCCCTCTCCATAACTTTTATGGAGTCTTGGGGCTCGATTTTGAGGTTACATTTTCGTAAATATGCAGCCATTTCTAGGGCATTATCCCAGAAGGATACTAGAATATCCGTAAAATTATTATGGACCGCACCATGTCCAACAAGGTACAATTTTTCCTTTCAGATACATAAAACAATTATTGCGTATCGGGAGGCGTCCATTGTGAGAAAACCATTTGAGATGATCTAGAAACTTACTGCACAAGTATTTATTCCTTGATCTAATCAAAGAATCTTAATACTTTGTCAATTTGTTTCACTTCTGAATTCTTTGAACCTTTCAAATAATTCACACTTGTATTTCAGCAAATACACACATTCAACTCTTCGAATGATCATCTCCTTTTCTTATACTAGTTTGTTCAATTTATAAAATTATTTTCACGTAAGTCAAGTATACAAAATCCATTAAGTAATATTCCAGTTCTATACAAAACATTATTATTATAAATAGAACAACAATTGTTCTTAAATATAATACCAAAGATTTCATTGTCCAACAACAAAATGGAAATAATGTTTCTAACAAGAACTGAAATACAATAACAACTTATTGACTTAATAGATTTGCTCGTAGGGATTGCTAAACTATAAGTTTCTATGGCTAATACAACAACCTTTACTTCATTTCCCACACATAGGAATGCTTGTGATTGTTTAGCTTTCTACTTCTACTTGGTCCCTTCATAAATCTATATTTATGATAACCAAAGCTGGTATCAAATACCCAAGTAGAACCTTGACTTAAAGAAAAATTATTTTAAATCATGAACAAATTTGTATTTATAACCGAAACTTCACTAAGTTTCTTTGGTTAGCTTCTGCAAGATATTTCTTGCATTTTCTTTCCAGTGTCCAGGCTTATTGCAGTGGAAGCAAACTCCTTTGCTATCCGTATCAACTTTGTTCTTATTATCCTTTGTTTTTGCCTTTCTATTTACCTTCTTTGAATCGTTCTTCTTTTTAGAAGATCCTTTGGCCCCTACCAGTAAGACATGGTCTTTCTTGGTTGGAAAGTGACTCTCAACATTTTTCAATATGTTAAGCAAATTAGCGAGGCTGATATCTAGCTTGTTCATATGAAAAATTAACAACAATTGTGAAAGGAGTACGGAAGTGAGTGCAAGATCAAATCTTGGCTCAACTCTCCTTCCATGACAAAACTCGTTGTCCTAATTGATCAATCAAATTGATTATGTTAAGGACTTTTATCTATACTATAGTGTCATCGGTCATTCTAGATCGGAAGAGCTCCTTAGATATCTGATATATATATAAGTCCTACTTTCCTCACCATCAACTACTTGATGTGTAGGAATATAGTAAGAGCATCCATAGTTTCATGTTGACGCTGAAGCTCGTTACTCATGGATGCGAGCATCATGCATTGAGCCAACTGTGCATCATCTTGCCACTTTCTAAAAGTAGCAATCTCTTCCTCGGAGGCATTGTCTGCAACCATTGCAGGGATATGTGTATTAAGGATATAAGATAGTTTTTTAGCCATGAGAACTATTCTCAAATTCCTTAACCAATCCGAGTAATTCGGTCCGGTTAAATAACATCTAATATGTTTCGCAGTGATAGTAATTTAGACATTGTAAAAATCTGTAAATGAATTTGTAATTAACAACATTTTAACATACATTCTTTTATTAATTACCAAAATAAATTAGGACTTGTTTTAAATTGGTATCTCCCACTATTTTCTTCAAACTATATTACCCTCAATATATATAGTTCGGCAAAATCTAATTAAAGATTTGCTAGTGAGAAAAAGGATCTCATTTCAAATGTATATAGCCTTGTGGTGACACAATAAACTATATATAAATAAATAGGTAGACAACTCTTGTCAATTACATCAACTATGTAACTCCTTGTATTTTACCTCTTAGATTATTTTGATCAAGTGGTGGCACATCCGAATCAAAATTATCCAAGTTAAGTCCAACCTAGCACTCTATATATTCAAAAGAGAAAAATATCGTCCTTGTGGTGACACAACAAAACAATATTGTTCAATTTTCTTTATAAGCATCAAATGTGATAAATTAACATCTTAAATACTTAATACTTGCCTTGTGGTGACACAACAAACTCATATTAAATATTTAATACTCTATTAATTTTTATCATGTTAGAAGGCGACGTTTGATATTCCAAATATCTTTGAACGCTTAGGACTTAATATAAAAAATTTGAGGGGTTTGTTATTAATTTGTCTCATCTTGTTTAGCGTGCATGCACATATATATATAAAATACGCGTCATATTAATTATCATGTGAAGCATGTTTGCATAATATATAATATATATATAGTATAAGCATGCACATATATCATACTATATTCTATCTGGATTGATTATGGACTTTTATTCTAGTTCGGTTCACTAGATCCACCAAGTGAACCAATAGGTCAAACCCTAGGGGTGCAAAAATTAATATTTAAATATAACTATTACATTAAAACCCGGGCTCCATTACAAACGGGTCTTCACGCGCTCCTTGCTCCTTGATCTCCAATTCTTAAAAATTTTGTTCTAACTATTCCTATTACAAAACTATTTAAAATAAATAGAAATCTTGATCAGCAGTCAAGGGGATGTACATAGGAGGGAGATAGAATTTACATTAAGAAAAATTAGAGAAGGCGAGGTACGCAGACCCCATTTAATAAAACTCATACATTTATGCATCCAACTAAAATAAAATCCAATCACATTGGTCAATAGTCCATAATCAATCTCATTTATTATCATACACATCACCATATGCATCAATAAATAACATTCATCTCATGAATAATAAACATTCAATATATATATTGATATCATTTAATGAGCAAATTTAGTTAGTATAAAATCTATTTTTTTTAATCAAAATAAACTCCTTTATTTTAATCCAAATTTAAATCAAAAGAAAACTATTTTATTTTAATTTATCCAATTTTGAATAAAATAAACTATTTTATTTTAATCAAAATCTTTAATCAAAATAAACTCCTTTATTTTAATTAATTATGGAATCAATTCCATGTAAAATAAAAATAAACTCCTTTATTAAAGGAAACACGGATTCTCTTTCTATTCACAAATAAACTCATTTATTTTGAATAATATGAAATCTTATTTCATATCTAAATAAACTCCTTTATTTAAGGAAAGGTGATTCTTTTTCATATTCACAAATAAACTCTTTTATTTTGAATAAACTCTTTTATTTAAGGAAACATGGAATCAATTTTAACTCCAATTAGTTATCATGGAATCCAATTTCAACTCTAATTAGTTAGCATGAAATTTAATTTTAAAATTAAAATAAACCTTTTATTTTAAGATTAAAATAAATCTTTTATTTTAAGATTAAAATAAACTTTTATTTTAATTATAAAAATATTAAAAATATATATATATATATATATAATATTTATATTAACCGCGTGGCCAGATCGTGGAAAAAAAATGATTCACGAATTAGAGGATTTCTGGCTAACTACATCGTGAGCACTTGAAATCATAGCAGCGAATCACGGTTTAAGCTTGATTTCCTGAATCCATTTACGTGAATCACTTTTCATGTGGGTCATTCCTTTTGTACAGGAAGGAAACTTAATATATATAAAATCACATTCATGTTACAGGACCATGTTAATGGAAAACAATGATTCACGTTCCAAGTTCAATATATATATATATATATATATATATATATATATATATATATATATATATAATCAAAGAGCTCAAGCAATATTCTAGAAAAATCGAAGCTTTACAACATTTGCAGGATTACCGATTTTAAAGAAATAAAAGCTTCGCTATTTTTTTTATACAATAAATTTATGCCCAATTAAATTGTTCTAAACACATATCAATATACATATCAAATTAAAATAATTAATAATATGCATGAAGGTTTGGCTCTGATACCACTGTTAGGTTTGTAATATTCTTGAACGCAATCAAATTGCACAAAATTAGCGGAAACGTGTAAAAAACATAGTTTAAAATTTTTTACAAACCATATACCCGAATCACCCTTTATGCACAATTATTAATTAAACGAAAAGATAAGAACAAGAATCATACCCTTGAAGATCCGAGCTTCCTCAGGTACAAGTTCACCTCCAATCCACCGGGTTTGGTTCTTTCCTTTGATCAACGTTAGACACCCAAATGTTTGGCCTCTAGAGGTGATCCACCAAGGAAGAAGAAAGATTCAAGAAGATGGGTATTTGGCTCAAACACTAGTTTTCTATCTCTATAGAAAAGTAGCGTACTCTCCCAACTATTGGAATTACATCTGTTGTAAAAGTCAACAACCCCTTACACCCATAATAAGACTCCTTTTATTTATAGATGTGGACAACCCTCCTTAACAATTAAGGAATTGGGTTTTATTTTAATTAATTAAAATCCTTTAATTAATTAAGCTCCCTAATCTTATTAGGGATAATTAATTAAACTCCTTTAACTAATTTTCCCTCCTAATCCTATTAGGAATAAATGAGAGTACTTATATTAAATTAATTCATAAACACCTTTAGAAATTAAAATAATAATAATTGTAATAATATTAATAAGACTCCTCTTATTAATTTATATTTAATATTTCTAAAATATTAAATAATAAATATTAAGCTATTTAATTTATTACATCACTATAGATTGAATTAAATATACTTAACATATTATTACGATTATGCCATTAACATCTTAAATAATTATTCTTCCTTTTATGGTGTGACCCTTTAGGTTCTCCATATTAAATCGGTTTGTGAATAAATCAATTAGAACAATTCTAATTTTATTTAAATAAATAAATTAAACTAATAATTTATTTAAATAAATAATATTTATTCTACAATAGGGATAAGCCTCCACAGTGATTAACGACTTTCCGGATAATCTGATTTTAACATTAATCATAAAAGAACCTTTGAGTAAATAGTTATCGTATAATTCAATCCTTCCACCATCTGATGTCCAATTAAATATAAGACATGGAATTTTTGTCAAGTCTTATTTTATTTAATTATATGTATTTCGACACTTAAATGCATAACCCCAAATAATATAAATTAGAAACTCCTTTCTAATTTCATTCTGCCTTGGCCAAGGACTACTGGGTTGTTATTTATCGAATCACATAGGACATATCTCTTCTTTTACTAGAAGCGGTAGATTCTTTATTGATCATACATTATCTCCATGTACAACTTATTATACCCAAGCATACCCTTTGATATACCCTAAGGGTCTTAAGGAATAAGTCAAAGTATAACTCATCATACACAAGATACTATGATGATCTCAAGTCCAAGGATTACTTGTACTTACTATCACTACTGAGAATTCCTATTGACAGACAAGTAAAACTCCATTAGGTATTCCTTAGCGAGCCACGTTTAGTGAACTTATTCTCTAATAAGCACCTACATACTTGTTTTAGTGTCTTCACACAAATGATCATGAGATCAATCATCCTCATCCAATGAGCAAGCAACGTATGTACCAATCTATCCGGATTCACTAATCCCCAATTTAGCAATCCAACGATTGGGAACTATTTTAGTTTTAAGCTTTCTAAGAATTTAGATCTCATTAGAATGATCATCATCATTATTCTAAAAGCCTTGCTTAAAACTATGGGTTTATCACATATTATAAAACAACATCATGTAGATAATTTAAAAGCCTTTAATAAATAAATACTTTTTATTAATAAATGAATAAGATTGTTATAAAGTATATTTTTTATCATCAAACATGATTGACTTGTGTGCATACTACTTTCAGTTTTGTCATTACATTCTAACACTTTGTATGATTGAACAGTTTCATATATATTAAGTGAAAGCATTTTTTTCAAGACTCTAAAGTTAGATGTGCATGTGCTTGCTGATAAAGTGTCTTTTCTCCACAAGTATTGTAACTTTGATGAAAAGTTGGACACAAACTTGATGGAAATACAAGAGGACATTGAGATACCTTAGGAGATCAAAGAATGGGTCGAATACAAACCCAAACCAAACCTTGATCAAACCACCTCATTCAATCTCGGAACCTTAAAAAGCCCTAAACTAATCCAGATTGGTACATACCTCACTTCAAACTAAAGGAATGACATGGTTACACTATTAACCTAATTCTAGGATGTGTTTGCATGGTCTCATAAAGATATGGTGGGTTTGTCCACTGATATAGTCATTCATCGCATTCCCATTAAAGAGGGATTCAAGCCAGTCAGGTAAACGCTGGAGTGAAGTTTAAAAGTTAAAAAAGAAATTGTGAAACAATTTCAAGCAAACATCATCATGGTATCCACATACCCTGAATGGCTATCTAACATAGTCCCCATGCCTAAACCAGGAGGAAAGGTGAGAGTTTACGTGGATTACCAGGATCTAAATAAAGCTTGCCTTAAAGATAGCTTTCCCGTGCCATTTATCCACATTCTCATTTACAATACTTCTCAATACGATATGTACTCGTTTGCTGAGTGTTTCACGGGGTACCATCAAATCATGGTTGCTGAAGTGGATCGTGAGAAAACTACATTCATCACTCCTTGGGGAACCTTTTGCTATAGACGGTTGTCATTCGGCCTCATCAATGCCGAAGCTACCTACCAGCGAGCCATGATGGCTCTATTCCACGATTTAATGCACAAGGAGATAGAGATCTACGTGGATGACATCATTGTCAAGTCCCGAAGGGAGGAAGACCACTTAGACCATCTCAGAATGCTCTTCAACAGGTTGCGTAAGTACAACTTGAAGTTGAATCCAGCCAAGTGCGCCTTTGGAGTTAAATTAGGCAAGTTTCTAGGATTCCTAGTCAGCCACAAGGGGATTGAGCTGGATCCCACCAAAATCCAGGCCATCATAGAAATGCCCATTCCTCAGACAAAGAAGGAAATACGGGGATTTTTGGAAAGAATCAACTTCATCAGCAGATTCATCTCCAAACTCACAACAACCTATGAGCCTATCTTCAAGTTGTTAAGGAAAAACTCCTCTATGAAATGAAATGATGAATGTCAGAAGGCCTTCCTTATAATCAAAAAGCAGCTAGTCAAAGCTCTTGTTTTGGTACCACCTAGTGATGATGTTCCCCTGTTCATGTACCTGTCCATTAATGATAATGCCATTGGGTTGCATGCTAGGACAGAAAGACGATAGAGGCCAAGAGCGAGCTATCTATTACCTCAACAAAAAATTCAGCAATAGTGAACATAAGTACACTCTGATTGAGAAAACTTGTTGTGCTTTAGCATGGGCTTCCATGAGGTTACATCATTACCTCCATGGTCACACAACCCATCTCATATCCCACGTGAATCCTCTCAAGTACGTGTTCAGTAAACTCATGTTAAATTGTCGATTGTCCAGATGGTAGTTGATCTTACCGCAAATTGACATCGTCTACGTGACGCAAAAGTCCATTAACGGTCAAGGAATTGCAGATCAACTGGCCGCCGCACCTTTAGGGGATTTCAAACACTTATAAATGTACTTCCCCGATGAAGGGGTAATGACAATTCAACAACACCATCAGTACGATGCACACCAAACATAGAAGATATATTTTGATGGAGCTGTAAACATGGAAGGTTCTGGAGCTGGAGCAGTTCTGGTATCCCTTACGGGGGAACAATATCCCATCACCGTCAAAGTAGAGTTTGCCAACACCAACAACACAGCTGAGTATGAAGGCTGTATCATGGGGCTAAAACTTGCCCACTCAATGGGCATCAGATGGTTAACTGTCTTTGGAGATTTTGAGTTGGTAATCAGACAAACCACATGAATCTATCACACCAAAGTTCTACATTTACTGCCTTACCATCGGCAGGTTCTACAAATGGCCTCAGAGTTTGAAGAAATATCCTTCCTCCACATTCCTCAGAACAGGAATGACTTTGCGGATGCACTAGCAACCTTGGCCTCCTTGATCAACATACTTGACAAGGAAAACATGCCAACCCTCACATTTGCCCAACAAAAGGCACCAACCTATGGGAACTATGTTGGAGAAGTATCAGATAAGCTACCACCCATCAAATACCCTTGGTATGAACATATCAAGGAGTACTTACAAGATGGATCTACACCCATTGAGGCGAGCCCGACTGAAAGGAAGTGGATCCATTGACTGGCTATAATGTTCTACCTGAGCGGAGACACACTCTACAAAAGAGATGCAGGACTAGGTATCCTCAGATGTATGGACAAGGACCAAGCTCAGAGGCTCATGGATGAAATCCATGGCGGAGTATGTGGCCCACACATGAGCGGCCCTCTACTTGTTAAAAAAATCATCAGAACAGGGCATTACTGGCTCTCTCTCAAATTTGATTGTGATGATCACGTCAAGAGATGTTACCAATGCCAAATTCATGGGAATACTATCCACGCCCCTCCAAGAGAGCTCCACGATATGAGTTCTCCCTGGCCCTTTGCAATGTGGGGAATGGACGTGATCGGGCCCATCGAGCCTAAAGTCAGTAATGGGCATTGGTTTATCTTCACCATGATTGGCTACTTCACCAAGTGGGTAGAAGCAGCCTCTTTCCCTAGGGTTACCAAAGAAGTCATCATTGTTTTAATCAGAAACAATGTCATTTGTCGATATGGACAAGAAGAGGTAATTGTATTAGACAATGCTAAGAACCTCAACAACAAAATGATGGAGGAGTTATACAGTAAATTCCACATCAAATATTTCAACTCCGTCATCTACCATCCAAAGATGAATGGTGTTGTTGAAGCGGCTAACAAAAATATCAAGAATATCATGCAAAAGATGTCCGCCAACCATAAAGGATGGCCTGCCTTATTTTCCCTGACTCTGTTAGCCTACAGAACATCAATGCGCACTTTCACTGGGGCAACCCCCTACTCATTAGCCTATAGGATGGAAGCAGTACTCCCTATAGAGGTGGAAATGGAATCCCTCAGAGTGTTGATAGACGCTCAATTGGATGAAGAACAATGGTTACAAGACAGGTATCACCAATTGTCTCTAATAGACGAAAGGCGAAGTGATGCTATTTTCCATGGTAAGTTATACCAACAGAGGATCGCCAGATCCTATAACAGTCTGGCTATGACAGTTCAAATGAAATGACTTGGTTTTGAAGAAGATCATTGACAACCAAGATCAGTCTAAGGGAAAATTCGCCCCAAACTGGGAAGGCCCGTTTGTTTTCAAGGATATATTGACAAGAGATGCTCTCAGATTGTAGGAAATGGACAGTGATGAATTTTCCCAGCTTATCAACTCGGACACCGTGAAACGGTACTATGGTTGAGGTTACCATCAAGCAAACATCATGGTTTTGGATCACCGGATCCCCAGTCATTTCAGGTTTTTCTAACCCTTCACTACATATAACCTTTCATCATACGCATCTGCCCCATCAGGGACAAACACACTTTTCCAACCAGCAGCCTGGTTCTGGATTAGTAGATCCTTCACACAGCTTTGCCTTCAAAACTTTTCACACCCGCAGTTTTGTCCCATCAGGAATTAAAACTTTTCACACCTGTAGTTTGTCCTGTACATGGGATCAAACTTTATCCCCCGCAATTTGTCCTAAACATGGGATCAAACTTTTCATTGGCTGCAAACCGTCCAAAACATGGGATGAACTACGCCGACCTGTTCTCCTTGATACACGTGAGTACATAGACAACCATTTTATACGGTCTGGTCATAATAAAATGAAAACAACAAAACATCTCTACACCCTTCTCACTATAAACCAACACATCTCTATACCCCTTTGCCACATACATCGTTGAACCTTCACACCAGGTTCGAACTACGCAGACTTTATCTCCTCTTCAGTAGGAGTATGTAGGTGGTTCCATTCATGGTTCGATATCACCCCCTACCAAAACACAAAAACTTGTCAGCGGTACTGGGATCATCCTTCAATCCACCATGTTTCATCGGCTTCAGACCAAAGGGATGGAACTACCCGACCAATTCATGTAAACGGGAGAATCGGTGACCATCTAAGTTGCGGTTGAATCCTCAAAGAGAAATACCAATCCATAAGAGATGGAACTAACTAGGCTCCCCAATACAAAGGAGTACTGGCCACTATCTATGGTGAGGTCAACCTCAGAGAGGAAAGCCACACTCCTCTCCACATCTACATACAAAACCCAGTCCCAAGACACCAAAGATGGTAGGGAATACACACAGATCAACGATCCATTCTGAAAGATCCAGAGACATCTCAATGTCCATCCATCAAGGAGGAGTTCAAAATACATCGAGATCACAAGCCCTGAAGAAACATGCAAATATCAAGCAAGCAACAAAGCGTACCTAAAAGGGAAGTGAATCAAAATATATTTCCCTGCTATATATAATGTTGTTTGATATATACAATATAAACTGTACATGACAAAATGGATAAGCTAATATGTGCAGGAAAATACAAGCCCATCTACAAGTTAGTGTATATATGAGCTATCAAGTCTAACATGGCATCCCTCTCAGAAGAAAAAGGTAGCGCTGTGATCTCCTGTACAAGGGTCTCTACGCGAGCTAACAGATCTACAGCCATCTGCATGGTGACACTATGCTCATCAATATACGTGTTCATCTCTACAATGATGCCAATAGTAAGGGACCTCTTTGTAATACATTCTATAACGGCTACATCCCGGGAATATATAGCGCTATCTCGTTTAACTATCATTGCATTTCTGGCTGATCTGACCTCATCTTGCTCGATAATAGTGGTATCTATACAAGCTAAGGCATCATCTCTCTCTAATAGAGCGGCATCTCTCCTATCAAGAGCTGTCAACATTAATGCCCTAACATGATCTCTCTCGAAGGTCTTCAAATGAAAACATTGCACTAAATACTCAGAAGGGGGAGTCACAGCTGCAGAAGTACTTGGAGAGTCAACAAGAGCTGTTGTCGAATCAATAAATAGCTCCTCCTCCTCGGTGGGGAAATTAATAGCCTCTGTGGGCTCCTCATTGACATACTTAATCCTCGACACTGTGGATACTACTACATCCGATGAAGTCTCTATCCCCATCCACACAGAATACTCTGACGAACAGTCCGGATGGCTAACAGAAAAATCAACTCTCTCACGTTGATCCAAACAGGCATACACCCGAGATTTGTCCTCTGCTGATAAATGGTGAGAAGCCACAAGCTGACCTAATGCCCCCTCAAAAGGATGGAAGTCCTAAAATAGGTCAAACTTTGACATCATAACAAGTGGGTGGTAGGTAGTCATGCCCCTCAAACTAGCCAGAGGGAGATAATCCATGCCATGGACATGAGTAATAAAACTGTAGGGTGAACTAAACTATGTACATTACAAAATGCTAAATGGATCTCCAATCATTGCCAAGAACACCGACTAGGATATAGCGTCTATACACTTCGCTGGCTGAAAGGAGTAAGACATGGCTATCTCATGAGAAAAGCAATACCCATGCCGATGAAACGTGCCAATCGGTCTCCAGTGTGACATAAACCACACATACAACATAACCAAACTGCCTATAAATACACCTGCAAGGTAGATATGGCAAAACGTGGTTGATCTCAACGTCTCTGCCACAATCATCGAAACAATGGTATTACCCTCTTTGAGAGCTCCTAATGCCTTGATAACACCGATGTCCAACTCATCCATATATAGTGGCATGTATACATACGCCACTACACACATCACGAGTACATCTACTCGCCACCGCCACCTTGATAAATGCGGTGTGGTAAAATCCACACGAGTGTCGTGCACGGTATCCAATGAGCCATATCATCATCTCATCGAGAAAATGTTGGGATAATACATGGCAAGAGGTAATCTCATTCTCTACTACTCTACACTGCAACCCGGTTAGGGTCATGAACTACCGGTGCATATCTTTGACAGCCATCCAAGCGCAAGGTCTGTCTAAGGGCAAAGCCGTGAACCGCTCATACTCATTTAATGTAGGAGTCAACTCCTGGGCCCCAAATCGGAAAACATGCCTCTCCGGTACCCAATGATCCATCATGCCATCTATAAAGCCCGAGGGAATCTGAAACATCAAGAGGGTCATGGAATGTTGTAATATCTTATCTACGGTCACCCTATCTGGAGGTGACATACTATCATAACAAGATCATCATTCCTGTCCACCTGATGTAACTCCTCCTGAGTCATTGGATCTCCATCAACGGGGATGTCAGGCCTATACAGTGGAGGATTTGCACCGGCTAAGTCATATGGGTCACCTAAGGGGTCAGCACCTGAGCTGGAAGGATCAAAAGTATCTGCCTCTGAAGGATCTTTACCCAGATGCCGGATGAAAAAAATGTGCCCGGTCTAATTGCCGGGTCAAGCTGTCAATCTATGTCAAATGAGTCGGATCTCAGACATATGCCATCCAATCCGTCATCATCACAGATCCATGAACCATATCCGCCATGAACTAAGTGGCGCGGGTCTGGGCTCGGATGGTATGAGGGGACCACCAGCGGTATAATGCCTTTGGGGTAAATGAACCCTCTAACAGACTATAGCCATCAACGCCCAACAACGGGATATTACTGACGGGCGACTGTAATACAAGCCAATAACGCCTAGCAGGAGGCAAGATCGGTACACGAATCTCTTATGTGGTGCTCCTAATAGCACGCTCTCCAAAATAGAGCTCCCATCCTCCATCTATGATGAGAGGAATCCTACGAGTGCATATCACATGCTCGACACCAGTCAGGAATCCATCCTCAAATCCAATGGTCAAGTGTTCCGCTGAGTAGGGAACCCAAGTGATGACATCGGCTGTCAACAACTCCAACTATAAGCGACAATGGGTGAAACTTTCAACTACAGAAACCTCTACCAAAATGGATTTATGTCATCACCGTCCTCATGGATAGGTCTCCAAACCTAACACACTCACATGACGCAAACATAGAAGCCTCTCATAGGCCCAGAACTTCCAACACCAAGGCAAACATCTGCTGTCAGTGAACACTCTTAACCTGTACATGGGAAATCAAAAGAGAAATACTCACCAACAGAAACGGGTAAAATCCTAGCCAAGCATCTGTCAAGCCCTGCGAGCGCATTTGCATTCCCCTGAGGAAATAGGCAAAGTTGTAGGAGCCCCAATTATACTCTCCAATACGGTCCACCTCCCGAGTGGCGCTAATCAAAGCAAATGACACTGTGGAAGAGTTGTTTGCTATGAAACAACCCTTGATAATCATCAGGAACAATCACCAAAGAATGCGATCCCTGACTCTCACAACAGCGAGCATGGGCTCACTCAACAGCCCATTTATAGCATCTACACTCAAAAGAACTTCAGACGGAGATGGTCCTTCCTTTGGCGCCTCGGTGAAACTCCTAGCAAGGATCGGCGGCGGTCGAGGTAATGTTCGACGATACGGCATCGGGCGGCCCTCCAAACTCTATACCAGTGATAAACCGCCAATCCATCGGCATCATCATCATCTCATAATACAACAAATAGAGAGACTGAGTCTGGTGAAAGTAGTGCTCAGACAACGCCCTGAGGTAACCCAAGGGACAACAGCGGGGAAGAATGGAAAAGAACGCCCCAAAGCCCCAACCATGCACAATACCTCGAAAATCTGGATGTAGAGTCAGATACATGGAGTGTATTCTGAACCAGTTCCCACGAGACTGTGTAAAGCCGGGAACCTACATCAAATGAAAATCAATGTCAAAATCCTAACTCCTCGTCAATAGGAAAAAGGAACATTCAAACCTAGCTTTTACCTCATTTGCCTGCAAGTAAACTGAGGGGTGGCGACTCAAATCACCCAAAGATCTGGAATAGCCACCTGAATGCCTAGAAGATCCCTACATGGAGCATAAGCAGCAGGAGCTGGAGTTGCAGCCGCTACATCCTCCTCCTCGTCCTCGACATCCTGTACATCAACTCGGATAGGACGGATCACTGCCTCCACTAGACGACGATGTTGCCTGACTCAACGGGGTCGAGGCACTTCAGAAGACCTCCTCCGCACACCTGAAGTGATCCTGCGGGAACTACTCGGTTGATCCGGATCCATAATATATGGACACAAGTCTCCAAATCACCTTAGAAAGGGTGTGGTAAATTCTAACCTGGAGCTTTTCAAATGCATTTTATGACTATATGTATGCATGCATTACTTTAACATACTCCTACAGTAGAGTTAAAAATGCATGTCTACCTAATGCCTAGACTTTTCAAAAATTTTGCCATAGTCTCCTTTATAAACATGACTATCCACATGCACATAGGCATGACTAGGTGGCCATTCAGTAGCATACCTACCCACAGTCATAAACATCCTACATGCATAAAAAATCAAAGCCACAATCCATGATGGTAAACTAATTATCCGGATTACTTTTCTTTTTTACCTTTGCTCATTTGTCCTCAAATAAGATAAGAAATAGCAGAAAAAGGTACCAATTTGATTGTTTCAAAAGTCAAAATTTTCACATCATTATGTTTAACATAGTTTAATACTAACATTTACTATGTTGAATATTTTTTATCAGGACATATGAGCATGCATATTCAATACTATGTGTTTAGATGCATTTCATATGATAAGTCATTTTCCAATGGATAGAATCTGGAAAAGAAGACATGCATACGTTACCAGGGTAGTGTAGAACACTTGTACGGTGCCAGATTTTGCAAAAAGACGCCCGAACTCAGCAGATCTGAAGAAGAGCTCTTGGATTTCTTGTGTGGCGCAGTATGAAAATGACTTATGAAAGCAACATGCCATTTAAAACAACCCACGGTTGGCCACAAGTGTACCTGCGGCTAACTTCATTGTACCCACGGCTCCCCTGGGTGGGGTCCACCCCTCTAGTTCGGTCCAGTTCGAGTTGCAAAGGAGATCTCACAAGTTGAAAGGGCCAAACCAGGAAAAAGAATGCTATGCGATTGAGCGAAAAAGCCTGAAATTTTGGTTTTTATGGACCAAGCTACATATCTACATGTCACTCATTGGTATTCTCCTGGACACATGCTTACTATACCAATGATCATAAATGTTGTAAACTACATCCAACAATGCCTCATAAAGGTCCAATGTCGTTAGTTTGGGGTCATAACTCAAAAACACTTCTCCCCAGTGGGAACTTCATACAATTCAACCGTTGATGCACATGTCGACGAAGGTCAAGTAACCTTGACAACACTCAGCCGATGGCAGGTAAACCCATCATAGCTTCGAAAGCCATTCAATGATTTCAGCCATCGATTCACGTATCAACGAAGGTTAAACAGCCTTAACATCATCCCCAAAGAGGATTTGGTAGTTGATGTACATTTCGGTGAGGGTCGTGCAACCACGACAAACGGACTATTGGCGATGCTCAGACAAACCATTAGAAAGACCTAGCGATACAAACTAGGGAAGACAATCTTCATCGGGGAGGACCGATGATGGAATCTATTATACACAATCTTCATCAGACAAACATAATTCCACAGGGTCTCTTACACATGAGAGGAACAACTATGGTGGAAAGTTTATACCAAGGATTAAGGACTTTAGTGATAACCCCAACGTCAACATACTGGAAGTTCCTGAGGACTTTGGAGAACACATCCAAGTAGTTCATCAGGGTAATCAGTGATAACTCCAGGCCCCATCATAAATTATGGGAGCAAACGGTCATCACATCCTGTTGGAAAATGGTCCAACAAACCACATGTATCATACATTTGCATCATGTTGTTGTACATTGCATCATGAATATCTTGATACATTTCAAGTGTCTAGTATTCTTTATCCTATGTACGCTATTACATTGCATGAATATGATAAAGAGGGGTATCTATAGACACTCGAAATTTTGCATTCCTGTTACTAAACTTGCAGGAAGGAAAAATCATCTTCCAGAGATAACCTTGAAAGTAAAATCAGCACAGTCCAGAAGATAACCCTGGGATACTCAGTTTTTCATCTCGGAGACAACCCTGAGATATACAATTGAAGTCCCGGAGACAACCCCGAGATATTCAGTTTTAGCCTCGGAGACAACCCCAAGGGATACAGTTCTAGTTCCGGAGATAACACCGGAGAAGTTTGCCATCTCGGAGACAACCCCTAGATATTCAGTTCCAATCCCGAAGATAACCCCGAAAGTTTCAGACCCAACCTCGGAGATAACCCCGAGGAGTGTAGTTGCAGTTCTGGAGATAACCACAAAAATTCTTGTTTCTTCCTCAATAATAAGGCCAGACCTGGGAGGTCAGACATACCTCAGAGATAACCCTAAGGACGTTCAACACTTGCAGCATCCCAATCTTAGAGATAACCCTGAGCAACGACTGCTAAAATAGGCCAGAATCAGAGATAACCCCGATGAGGGGCAAAATAGTCATTTTGCCACCTCGATTCCCCATCTCGTCGTCTCAACAACATCTCAACATATACATAAGTGTCCTACAAGAACCAATAGCTCAAATTCTGAGTGACAACTACACAAGACAGCACACCAGATAGAATTTGAAGCTTGAAGAGCTGGGGATGGTCCCATCTTCCCGACTTCATACAACCTCTTATCCCATGTCATTGTGTAGCTCTTGACAATAGCATACCGTAAAAGGTCTTATATACCTCGATCGGATGGTTGGATTGAAGTTCTGATAGTTTGAGCAAACAACACATTGCACGTGCGCACGTACTTCTAGACGGTGGGACCTGCGGAGCCTTGGGCACCCCGGGCAGCCACATGTACATCTGCGGCTGCCGCAGGTACACCTTCGGCTTCCCCCCTCTATAAATAGAGGGCTTGGGGCAGCCATTTTGCATATAGAAAAGGCAAGAAAGCCATGTACAATTTGCTCTGTACACACTATAACTTGAGTGCTTTCTCATTTCAAACACTTGTGAGTTTATATTTGGCTACTTTTTAACCGGCGGGATCCGAGTGTTCATCCATTTAAATCTATTGAAGTCACCTTTGGCAGTCTACTATAAGCCTTCTTACATCATTTAAAGCCTTTTCTACACTTCTTGCACATATTGTTAATCGCATTGAGAGTTGTGTTATGTGCGTGTGCGGACTTGATCATGGATTTTATTTCATTATATATATATATATATATATATATATATATATATATATATTATATACTAACATTATTGAGTTATGCCTCGATTGAGTAGAGATTTACATCCGGAGCGTTTATTGCTTTTAAATATATGCTTATATATAAACTTTTGTCGAACTCTGTTTGATGAGCCTTGATTTATATCCGGAGCGTTTATTACATATATATATATATATATATATATAAAGCATTGTCAAATTTTGTTCGATGAGCCTGTATTTATATCGAGGCGTTTAATGCTTTTGTATATATAAAAATACTTATATATATTATTACCATCAAACTCTATTTTATTAAGCTTTGGATATAACATACGTGTGTTTATCGCTTATATATATATATATATATATATATATATATATATATATTCTGTCTAAGTCTCGGAGTTCACTTTCGTGACCTTTTACCGCTTTCTTTATAATTAGTCACTTTGGAGTTTACTTTGTGGTGGTTGATTGGTTTTTTCTTTGCTTTATTTACATTTTCAATCCCCAATGGAGGAGTTTAATGGTGGTTGATTATGCGTATATATATATATATATATATATATATATATATATATATATATATATATATATTCTGACTTTTATATATATAAGCTTTATTTAGAGCAGATTCAAGCCGGTCGGTAGAATCTCAAAGTGATTAAAGTAGGAGTGGAGTTTAAAAGTTAAAGAAGAAATTGTGAAATAATTTCAAGCGTGCATCATCATGGTGTCCACATACCACGAATGGCTATCTAACATAGTAATTTTATTCTAAACTTTTATTATAATTATATAGTAATTACTATAAAAATTTTATTATAATTATAATAAAACTTTTATTATAATTACTATATAATTATAATAAAAGTTTTATTCTTAAAAGTCAAATTATTCTTAAAAGTCAAATTATATATTTAATTGTGGAATTAAAAATATATATATATATATATATATATAATTTATAATTTGACTTTTAAGAATAAAACTTTATTATAATTAATTATGGAATTATATATTTAATTGTGGAATTAAATATATATATATATAATTTATAATACTTTTAAGAAAATTTACTTTTAATTTTATTATATTTAGAATAAAACTTTTATATAGTAATTATAATAAAACTTTTATAGTAAAACTTTTATTATAATTATAATAAAAGTTTAGAATAAAATTACTATATAATTAATAGTTAATAGTTTTATTATAATTATTATATAATTATAATAAAACTATAATAATAGTTTTAAAAGCAGTGCTACAAGCCTCATGCGACTCTCTTGAGCAGGTAGGAATTTGGACCTATTAGCTACAGGGCTCATCTTGGCGAGGGGTGTAATATTAGCGAGGCGCAAAGTAATAAGCCATCATTTAAAAGCATAAGGGACTTCTTGTATGGCGGCGGTGGGATTATTTGACGGATCTAGGCTTTCCATTGTCCATATCGGCGGATGATGAAAGCTTGTTTCATTTGAAGCAGTGTCAATAGCAAACGTTTGCTATGGATGATTTCCCATATATATATATATATATATATATATATATATATATATATGTGTGTGTGTGTGTGTGTGTGTGTGTGTGTATGTGTGTGTGTGTGTGTGTGTGTGTGTGATAAATAAATTTTATTTATTACATTAATTATTGCAAATATTTTTATTTTAGAATTATTGATCATTATAAATTATATTCTTATGATAATTAATTTTATAGTAGAAATGTTTTTATTAATCATTTTCTATGAAAATATGATTATTATATTATTTAAATAATATATGGAATGATTATAGAATTATTATAATAAATTTTTTAATGTATGAATTTATTTGATTAGTATAGGTAATTATTTTTTGACTTAATTAATAATGTTAAATATAAAAGATAAAAGCAGATGTGAAATCTAAACCCTAATTCTGGATTCTGGATAAGGAATGAGAATCATAATATTATATTGTTTATATTTAAGTGCTAAAAATATGTATGTTATTTATGTAAGGTTAATCTGTGGAACAGTTTTAGTTTATCATGACAAACCTTAATATTACAGTAATAAACCCTAATTTGAAACTAAAACCGGAGTTTATGATTGTTAATAAATTTTGTTATGTGATTAATGTTAACTATTATAGATATTTGTTTAATTAAGAAACCCTATTATAGGAAACCCTAATTGTTAATTGAAAACACTAATTTCCAAATTTAAAACCCTAATTGACAAATTAGTAACCCTAATTTGCTATTTATGAATCCTAATCGCCAACTTAGCAATCTTAATTGTAATTAGTGAACCGTAAACCTAATTTTCATGTTTTATATTATTAGAAATCTAAACTAATTTAGAAACCCTAAATTTGTAATTTAGAAAACCTAATTTCTATTTTAGCCCTAATTGTCAAATTGAAAACCCTAATTTGCTAATTATAAGTACTAATGATATATAGTGAATATATAATCTAATTTTCATGTTCTATGTAATTAAGAAGCCTAGTTTGTTTACAAAATCCTAATTTTAAATTTTGGAAACTAAATTTTCTATTTTTTGACCTAACTAGAAATCCTACAAATTTTTGTGCTAAACCCTAAGGGTCAAACCCTAATATTATGCCCCCAAAATAGGTATATATCACCTATCTTGAGTCGCCAAATACATGGTATATTATTTTAATGAGTTAAATGCAAAGTCGACCACTGAACTTTTCTGATATTTGGGTATTGAGCCCCCTTCTTCCGGTCAACGTAAACTAAGCCCCTTTCTATTCAAAAATTTGGACTTTCAACCCCAGGCGCCACTCGTGCGTTGACATGCTGATGTGGCACACATGGCGCCTACGTGGCACAAGTCAGCAGGTCTGACGTGGTATTTAATATTAACATTTGACACGTGTCAGCTACTGATGTGGCGAGTCTTTTGAATTTTTTTCCAAAAATTTGAACTTGCAACCTATTGTTTGAAAATTTGGTCACTTGACCGCTGGAGCAACATTAGTTAATTCTTAATATGTTGCAAGTATTAATATTTATATCAAAACATGAGATTTCCCCCATATATTCCTTTCTTCTCATTCACTACATATACAATAATAATAATAATAATAATAATAATAATAATAATAATAATAATAATAATAATAATAATAATAATAATAATAATAATAATAATAATAATAATAATAATAATAATAATAATAATAATAATAATAATAATAATAATAATAATAAAAGTAAAAATTATTATTATAACAATATGAAAGGTACGAAGTATTCTAATTTTAAAATCAATCGATCACACTTTTGGTGAGTTCTTTTTTTATTTTATTTTTCCAGTGCTCATAGCCTCGTAGGTTAGCTGAAAAAAGAGGATTTTGGCGGTAAATATTGGATGAAAAACTCGGTTGAAACTGGATTATTTTAAACAAAGTAATTGTTATTCTATCGGTAAAAATAATAATTTTACAAGTTTTGTTTTATATAAATAACAAGTGAGATTTACCGTGGTGTAAAAAATTCTCGTCGAACTAATATTTAAATATTATTCCCTTTAAACAATTAATTAAGGTAGGATTGTTTACATTATACTTTTGCTCAATTTTTTAAATACACATTTAATAACTCATAAGTTGAGTGATACAATTATTTATCTTACTCTTTATTACGTAATTTAATATAATATTTATGTCGCTAAAATTGTATTAAAAAGAATTAATTAAAAGTACAATACTAAGATGGACCCTAATAATCCATAATTAATGTACATAGGAAACAGTCAGATTTATCGACATAGGAAAGGGTTAAATGCAAAGTAAAAATACAAATAAATAATAATAATAATAATAATAATAATAATAATAATAATAATAATAATAATAATAATATTATTATTATTAATAATATTATTATTATTATTATTATTATTATTATTATTATTATTATTATTATTATTATTATTATTATTATTATTATTATTATTAGTAGTACTACAAATATAAATATTAATGAGTTATTATTAATGGTATGTAGTGAAGGAGAAGAAATGAATATATGGGGGAAATCTATGTTTTGATATAAATATTAATTCTTGCAAAATATTAACAATAAACATGTGTTGCTCCAGTGGTCATAAAACTAAAGTTTCAAAGGTGAGGTTGGGAGTTCAAGTCTTGGCAAAGGCAAGTTTTTGGAAAAATTCAAAAGACGCCACGTCAGCAATGCTCACATGTAAAATTAAAATATAAAATACCACATCAGATCTGTCATGTAGGCGCCGCGTGTGCCACGTCAGCAAGTCAACGCACATGTGGCGCTTGGGGTTCAAAGTCCAAATTTTTTAATAGAAAGGGGCTCAGTTTGCGTTGACCGGAAGAAATGGGCTCAATACCCAAATATCAGAAAAGTTCAGTGGTCGACTTTGCATTTAACCTGAATTTTAATACAAACTTCTTTGATACAGTATGACAAAACGTAGCTGAGAGTTTCAACACGGATAATGTCTCGTAGAGAGTATACAAACTCAATTAATGTCCTCATTACAATTATTATCACACTATTTTACATAATAGTGAGGACTACTATAGCCACCTATCTGGACCGTCACTCCGTTCCCCGACTAGTCCCAACTATAATCTCATTTCCTGAAGAGAACATTGAAAGCAAATGGTGAGCTCAACTAGTCCAGTAAAGAATATTTTGACTAAGATAATACAAAATAAATTATCGTTAGCCAACAAGTTTAACTGCAGCGGAACCAGCAATCCATTAAAAGAGTCAAGTAGAGCATGATATATACTATCTTCTATGATTTTAAAAGTTTATCATCAATTTTATCGATGAGACTCAGCTCAATAAATAGTTCACATCACTTAATTATCCATGCACTACGGGCCAAGGATATTCGGGTTATCACTAATCGTCATGATCATGCCAACCACTGTCCATCAATGCACTACGGGGCAATGAGGACTTTTACCCCATCATTTGTAACATTACGGGTCATGATTATACGGAATGATCCTTGGTCATAATCATACCAATTAACAGTCCATCTATGCACTACGGGCCAAAGATGACTTTTATAACAATATAAACATGAGAATGATGACAATGATATACGAATTCAATTAAATGCAAGCAAAGGATAAATTCTAAAGATTCATAATTTAATTTATCCAGAATTCAATAATGTCCAAATTGTCAACATGATACTGCTTTGTGTAGTAAAATTTAAGAATAATATTGAATCAAAAATGATTTGGACTGAAAAGAAATCAATTTTTATCATGAATAGTACCCCGGGTGAATAGTACCCGAGTGAATAGTACCCCATGAATAGTACTTCAGGAATAGTACCCCGTGAATAGTACTCTGGCATAAAAAGGTTAAAACTTATCAAGAATGCTCAGAATAATATTTTCATGAAAAGATACTGGATTAAGCGCAAATATCAAGGATATTCTACTAATTTCAGGAATTATAGAAGCAATACTTACCATAGTAAGTTTAAATTTAAGAATATGAATTGAAATAATATCCCTTCCATACTATAGAGTATGAAAGAAAATAATATTTCTTACGAGTATTGAAATAAAATAATATCCTTTACCGTAGTAGAAACTAGATTTGATTGGAATATCGGATATTATTATGAGAAAATCTTGTAGAAAAACTATGCTCAAAGTATTCTTATACTCAAAAGAAATACTCACAATACTATAATAAAAATGCTTGAGATTGTTTTGGTGTGTTTTAGGATGGAGGGTTGCCCTCTTGTTTATAGCAATGGAGGAAGGAAAAAAAGAACAAAGTACTCTGCCTAATTTCTTTTTTTTTTCCAAAACCTAACATCCTGCCTAACTCTCCATTTTTCAATGCCTAACTCTTGTTTTCTCATGGAAGAGGGCCCACACATTTGGAAAATGTATTGCAGGAAGGATTTCTTCACCACTCAAGTGGTCCCAAGGAAGAAATAAATTACATTCCGGCACATGATTTTGGAAAATGAAGTACACCGAATTTGAAAAAAATAAAGGAATACATCAAGCTTCTCACCTACACTTTACCTTTAACAATTCCACTTGTTTATAAAATAATAACATTAATACCATTAAAAATTATATTATTATATTATCACATTATTGTAATAATATATTTAAATGAATATTTTATCGAAGAAGATAATTGTAATTCTACAGAAAAATATGCTAAACTTTCAACAAATCTCTCATGTTAAATTCCTTCATTTATATCCACACAAAATAAATATTTCTTTATCATATAAATCAATAATTAATTATTCACAAATAATATTACAGAATCACAATTATGATAACCAGGTCGTTCCCAGGAAAGAGGGGGCTTTCCGATAAGGATTTCTCCTTACTGGCACGCAATTAGATGACCAAACTCCTTTTCTAGACAGAACTTCTTTAGACATTGCCAATAATGCTATCTAATAATATTATTCAAATAATATGAATTATTGATCTGATAATGGGAAATACTGTGCAGTAACAATTATTAAAATAATAATAATATAAAATATCAACGCAACAATTATTGAACCAATAAAATAAAATATTGAACAGTAATTACTGTAACAATTATTTAGTAGTGCCTTCTTACGTAAGAATCAATAATCAAAGATACTGTATAACACCTATGTGCTACTATGCAACCACGCGTCTTACTGTACTTTTATCAACGGGTAATTCAACAGTTAACGGTAAAACTTTCACCGTTATTTTTATTAAAAGATATTTTTGTCTTTTTCTAACTCCGACAATAATTCTGTTATGGGGTCTACAAATGATTGTGTCGTCGTACGAATATTCCCTGACAAAAAAAATATTCCCCGGCCAAACGAATATTTTATAACAACTTGCTTACTTTGTAAAATTTATAAATATTACCCATAACTATAACATTAAAACAAATTCACAACTTGATATTAAAAAAATATAATTCAAGAAAAATTAATCTTTATTTATGAAAGTTAGGGCCTTACACATAAGGGTTTGCCATGATTACCATAATGCCATTAAATTTCTAAGTCAAATGACCTATATGCCCCCTATTGTATTATTGAAGATAACTTGTGTATCTTGCTATATATTGAGTTGGTGACGAAATCTACCTACCCCATTGTGATCAAATCTCCAGCAAATCAGCTCTATATCTCAGCTACATGCATTATAACATCATATATATAGATTATGAGAGAGAAAAGTCTCATATTTTGCCTCATTTTTCTCCAAACACCCAACCAACTCTCTCTTTCTCCTAACCTCCGAAATTCACAACTATTCCAGTCCCATATCAAGTTCCTTGATCATCACAAACAAATCAAGAACCCCAGAATTAGAAATTGTTCAACCAAGGTATAAAACCTTAAACCAAAATCTGATTTTAGATCATATGTTAGATGTTATGTTTAAGTGTTAGAATATGTTGTATTGGTATATATAAGTGATCTGGGTTGGCACATGATAGATCCATAACATCTAAGTACTCGAAATTGATGATTTTCAAAATTTGGAAAAAATTTAAAAAGTGGTCTGACAACGAATGTCAGACCCTGTAAATCTCAGTCTGTTATGTGTTTCGGTTGTTTAAATATTTACACTTGTAGTATGTTATGATATCTTTAATCTGGAACTGAAATTAGGGTCATGGGATGTGTAGATTTCATGTTATTCTTGGTCAAACTCGGTTGACTGAGCATGACGGGAAGATTTCTGGGTAACCCATAAATCATTTTCCAGGGTCTGACAAGATTTTTAAGGCTCCAGATCTGTCAGGTTTTTGTTATTTTGTTCTTGTTCCTGCATTCATGTTGTAGTATGTAAGATGGACTCTATATCCATGTCTTTATACCATTCATAACATCAATATATCGATCTGAGTGACTGGTCAAAGTAGACCACTCGTCACTGATTGAGCGTTTCTGGAAAACCCAGAAACCGTATGCACAATTTTTTTGACTGACTTTGACCGGACTAGATCTTCTTGTTGTATTGTTTTTATATGTGTTTTAGGTAATAGATCCGTACCCTTACATGTTGGCTACATACTGAACGTATTAGATCACATAAATCAGACCCAAAACTCAAGATATAATGATCCAAAGTAGCACACTCGAACTGTTCTTCATTTCTGAAAAACCTAGAAATGAAGAATAGCTTCTGACGTGATTTTCTGAGGCCTAGAACTTTTAGCTTGATGATTTTTAAACCTGATACGTGCTTGATTCATGTACCCTGTTAGTTACTCTACACAACTCGACGTATTGAACACCCATAACATGAACATATTTCATAATATAAGGCCATGACAAGCGTTGACCGGCCATGACTTATGTTTTTGGGCAGCCCAGAAACGTGAAGAACCTTCTGACAACTAGTTTGCTGGCTTGTAACTTTCAATTGTGATGTTGTATGACCTTGTTATTTATTGTTACATGTAGTGTTACACTAGAACTACAAAATATAACAAATCTCTTGCCCAAAAACATCAAGATATGATAATCACACTTGGTCAAAGTAGGTCACTTGCTAACTGCTTATGAATGTTCTTAGTGACTAAGAACACCTAAGGCGACACTTTTTGTCCCCAAAAGTTTTAGCGACAGACTTATTAAAATTAATTAATTTATTTTCTAAAAATCATTTAGAAATAGAATATATGTTCTGAAAATTACAAAAATTATTTTAAAAAATTATTTTAAGTTATTGTTATTTTACATATTTTCATAAATATTAGTATTAATTTGAATATTATTGATATTTAATTTATTTATTAAATGCATTAAATAAATTAATTAAAAATGATTTTATTATATTAAAAATCATTTTAAATGATAATAAGGCATTTAATAATATTTTAAGTTATAAAACATAACTTTTAATATTTTAAGATAAATTTCATTAATTAATTAATAATAATGATATTAGATTTATTTAGTAATTATATTAAATAAATTAATTAAAAATGATTTTAATATTATAAAAATCATTTTAAATGAAAATAAAGATTTTAAAAATATTTTAAGTTATAAAATATAACTTTCAATATTTAAAGGTAAGTTTCATAAATAATTTAATATTAAATGATGTTAGAGTTATTTAATAATAATATTAAATAAATAGTTTAAAATGATTTTATTAATTTATAAATCATTTAAAAGGATATAAATATTTTAAGTTATAATTAATGACTTTTAATATTTTGATTAATAAGACATTAATATTTAAATATTAAAGGTAATTATTTAAAAATGATTTTAAATTTTTAAAAATCATTTAAGGGTGATATTAATGTTTTAAAAATACTATAAGTTATTATAAATAAGTTTAATATTTTGGCAATGGTTTCATTAATAAATTAATATTAATTAAATATCAATGATAATAAAATTATTTGATATTTAAATAATTTTATAATGATTAGATGTTTGAAAAATCATGATAGATTATAATAATTATTTAAAAATTATTATACGGCTATGAAAAATAATATAACTGATATTTAAATTATTTAAACTACACCCGATATAGTCGTCGATACACCGAAATGTTTCAGAAATTGATTTGGACTTAGATAATTTGATTAGATGTGTATTTGTTTATGATCAAATGACTTCTAAACATATGTGACAATGCGATTAGGTTATGTGCTTACTGCAATAAGCAGCATTATGTGTTACGATATGTTATTCTAATCGATAGAATGATCTTAATAATGATAGGTCTCGATATAAAAGATAAAACTAAGTCATGCGTAGCGTAGCGCGAGAGACGGATAAGTATCCTACCTTTGCATTTACTTTATACAATGGACATAAGTAAGAAAGTTTCAGAATTATATTATTATCGTGCCAGATTATTAACTCTATTATTATCGATATTATATCCAATAAATTGTATTCATACAAGTTCTTAAATTATCCGATCATTATTTATTAACATAGTATTATATTATAATTCAGATATTTACTATGTTCGTTAATTTCTAAACTTGGTTATACCTGTGTCCTCACTTGGATAATCATTGTATTTAATCACATGTTGATACCTACTTATTAAATTCTAGTATGTATATGTTGACTTCAAAGTCGTCTAAGCTATTTGACCTAGCTAGACACAGATTTAGAAATATCGTTGAACATGATAAAACTTTATTGTTTCCAATCAAATTGCTTTGGTTCGAATTCCCGACTAAGTATGAACATCTCGAATATGAGAAAACTTTTATGCTCCTAAGGCGGAAAAGATGAACGATAATATCGTTCTTGCATGCGAGATTGATCAATCTGATTGCACATTAGGCGAGATCACCCGCATACCAGTAAGTTATGACGGTTTGCGGATGAAGTTCCGCTAAACCTTATCGAAAATTGAAAACAAAGTTCATAGTCTGTCGACTACTCTCTATTTATAGTCAATACGTAGTTTCAAAAATTTGATATAGAATTGTTATGTTATTATTATTGGTTCAGTTTACTTCACAACTGTTGATTCGTTGTAGAAGTGTCATTCAAAGAAAACATTTAATCCTTTCAGCTAATATTTATTGTTGCTATTACTTGTTGGGCACTCAAATTCTCATCCTTGCTTAATTTAAATGTTTTCAGCTAAGTGTGAACAACCAGAAGGTTCAGAAAAGAACAAGGAAAAAGGAAAGCAAACAGAATAAGTGTTATGGTATCTTTTGTAATAGTTAGACATTATTAAGATAATGATATTTATTATCTATCATGTAATGAATAGTAGTAAAGGTCACGTACCTGGGATTAGACTCTGATATATGTAAATTAAGTTTGATATTCGTATTATTGTTAATATTATTAGTATTATTTTGTTCATAGAAATGGTATCGTAAAGCACTTAGTTCGAGTTTCAAGTACATGAATTTGGGGGCGTTACATCATGGTATCAGAGCTTTAGGGTTAAAAACCTTAGGTGGGATAGACCTTAGGCTATAACCTTGGAACAGACGAAAACGTAAAAAATACAAATAACTCATATAAAGTTTAAAAAGGAGATGAATTGAATAAATTCATCATAAAACAAAATAAAAGATAACTTATATAAAACTATTATTTGATATGTGTATATATTATATACTAATCAGGATAATTTATGTGTGTAGATGTCAGATAAAGAAGGATTAGGATACCCTCAGATCATAAAGAAGGATTTAACCTCCATGACCGAGCCAATGTCAAAGCCAATAATTGAAATAAAGGCTCACTTTGAAAGCAACCCTAATGAGGTGATTATACTTGGAAAGTGTAGTACCGGATCCAGAAACGGTAGTATAGCAGATATGTAGAGCATAGTTAGAGAGTATATGGTCAAGCTCGAGTTCGTAAACTCATATGATTGTGGTGAGTTCTTAAACTCATAATGTGTGGTAAGTTTGACGAATTTGGTATAGTTATTTGTAAAAGGATTATTGAGGATAATATGAATATATAGAATACTAAGCAATTGATCCCTGGTGCAGGCGTAAGAAATAAGTAGTATTAGTATTACTTGAATATGTATGATTCTATGATGCATATATAATATGTATGTCTGTGTAATGTAATATTCTCAACTTTCGTATAAGTTGTGGCAGTGAATTCTGACTTTTGAGTCACAAACGGATAGCGGATGTTTAAAGTAATATGTGTTATGGTATGTCAAGTGCTATGAATATTAATCTATGTTGGATTAATGAAATAAGTTGATATAAAGATAGTAATTATTTATCTGAACACTGGTTAATACAGTAAACCAAGTTTTAAAAATCTAATATTATGAATACATGATTATTGAGTAGAAAATTTTGTTTTATATATTCAACGTATACGATAAAGCTTATAATGTAAGTTAATAAAGAATAATTTATGATAATTCCGCCAAGACGAAAATGAAACCAAAGGACAGAAGAACCTGTCAACGAAGTTGGAGGACAACCAGACCCGATACAGAATTTTGCGAATTTGCTCGCTCAAGCTATGCAGAATGGAATACCAGCCGCGGGAAATCAGCCAAATAATTGATCGACAAACTTCAAAGAGTTCAAGGCGGTCGTACTACCAGGATTTAGAGGATCAATTGACCATGTAGAAGCATTGGTGATAGCTAGGTAACGGCGGGCAAAAAACAACTTTTGCCACCTATACGATAAAAAGGGATGCAAATTTTTGGTGGGAGTCAAATCAAGCTAGAGCCAGAGAAGGGAGTAGTGGTAGTAGGACTGATAAAAAAGGAGATAATTTTGGGAATAATGGAAATAGGCCAGGAGGTGGAAAGAAATAAGTTTTGCAGTGTGAGAATTGCGGAAAGAATCACTCGGGAGAGTGTCTTAAAGTGGAGCATAAGGTGAAAGACTGTCCAAGAAGGAGAAGGGAGGAAAGTAATGCAAATACGGGAAAAGGAAGCAGGACATTGGCGACAACAGGACCAACTTCAACAAATAATCCAATAGAATCAACCGCAAGAGTCTTCAACATGACCGTTCAAGATACCGTGGTAGCTGGGGATGCAACTCCAGGTATTATTCGTATAACTTTTATTTTCTTATATATGATTTTCTTATATATACAATAAATTATTTTATAAAGAAATTTTGAAGGAGGTATTTGAGTTCTTATAGAAATCAATTTTGCGTTTGATCAGATAAATAAGCTTTATGCTGAATAGTAAAAGATCAGTTCTATCGAATATGATCGAGATCTATTTGCAATGATTGTGTATGCTATGTACCCTCGTATGTATAGGTTTTAAAATGGTGATTTGGGGACGGAATCTTTATAAGGGAGGGTGAATGTAATAACCCGATATTTTCTATATAATTAAATGAGAAATTTTGCGTATAAATTTGTTTTTTATTTTAAAGGTGGAAATATGTGCCAGGTAATGTGTGTGTATATATATGTGTGTGTGTGTGATAAATAAATTTTATTTATTACATTAATTATTGCAAATAATTTTATTTAAGAAGTATTGATCATTATAAATTATATTCTTATGATAATTAATTTTATAGTAGAAATTTTTTATTAATCAATTTCTATGAAAATATGATTATTATATTATTTAAATAATATATGAAATTATTATAGAATTATTATAATAATTATATTATTTTTAATGTATGAATTTATTTGATTAGTTTAGTTAATTATTTTTTTTAACTTAATTAATAATGTTAAATATAAAAGATAAATCGGATATGGAATCTAAACTCTAATTGTGGATTCTAGCTAAGGAATGAGAATAATAATATTATATTGTTTATATTTAAGTGATATAAATATGTATGTTATATATGTAAGGTTAATTTGTGGAACAGTTTTAGTGTATCATGACAAACCTTAATATTACGGTAATAAACCCTAATTTGAAATTAAAACCGGAGTTTATGATTGGTAAGAAATTGTGTTATGTGATTAATGTTAACTATTATAGATATTAGTTTAATTAGGAAACCCTAATTATAAGAAATCCTAATTGTTATTTGGAAACCTTAATTTCCTAATTTAAAACCCTAATTGACAAATTAGTAACTCTAATTTGCTATTTATGAACCTTAATCACTAACTTAGCAATCTTAATGCTAATTAGTGAACCGTAAACCAAATTTTCATGTTTTATATTATTAAAAATCTAAACTAATTTAGAAACCCTAAATTTGTAATTTAGAAAACCCAATTTCTATTTTAGCCCTAATTATGAAATTGAAAACCCTAATTTACTAATTATAAGTACTAATGATAATTAGTGAATCTATAATCTAATTTTCATGTTCTATGTAATTAAGAAGCTAAGTGTGTTTACAAAATCATAATTTAAAATTTTTAGAAACTAAATTTTCTATTTTTTGGCCTAACTAGAAATCCTACAAATTTTTGTGTTAAACCTTAGGGTTAAACCTTAGGGTTAAACCCTAAGGGTTAAAACTCTAAGGGTTTGTCATAATTACCATAATGCCATTAAATTTCTAAGTCAAATGACCTATATGCCCCTATTGTGACGCCCCTAAAACAGGTATACATCACCCATTCTAAGTCGCCAAATACATGGTACATAAATCAAATACAAACTTCTTTTATATAATATGACAACAGTGTAGCTTAGAGTTTTTACACGAATCATTTGTAACATTACGGTCATGATTATACAAAATAATCCCTGGTCATAATCATACCAATCAATAGTACATCTATGCATGTAAGCCACAGATGACTTTTATCACAATATAAGCATGAGGATGATGACAATGATATAAGAATTCAATTAAATGAAAGCAAATGATAAATTTTAAAGATTTATAATTTAATTTATCCAGAATTCAATAATGTCCAAATTGTTAACATGATACTGCTTTGTGGAGTAAAATTCAAAAATAATATTGTATCAAAAATGACTTGGACAACAAAGAAATTAATTTTTGTCATGAATAATTTTCCGGGTGAATAGTACCCGAGTGAATAGTACCTCGTGAATAGTACTTCGGGAATAGTACCCCATGAATAGTTATTTGTGAATAGTACTCGTGAATAATACTTTGTGAATAGTATCCATGAATAGTACATTGTGAATAGTACCCCGTGAATAGTACTTTGTGAATAGTACCGTAAAAATGAATACTACTCATGGACAGTACTCCGACATTAAAACTTAAAATTTAACAAGAATGTGCAGAAAATATCCTTGTAAAACGATACTAGATGAAGCACAAAATTCAAGGATATTCTACTAATTTCACGGAGTATAGAAGTAATGCTTTAACAAAATGAGGCTATAATCAAAAATATGAGACAAAATAATATTACTCACATACTACAGAGTATGGAAGAAAATATTATTCCTTATGAATACTGAAAAAAAATAATATCCCTTACGTAAGACCCCAACTTTTATGAATAAAGAATAATTTTCTCGAAATATATTTTTGAATATTATGATGTGGATTTGATATAATGTTATAGTTGTGGGTAATATTTACAAATTTTACAAAGTAAGCAAGTGGTTATATAATATTCGATTGGTCGGGGAATATTCGTTTTAACAGGGAATATTCCTACGATGACAAAATATTTGGTGGACCTCACAACGAAAGTATTGTCGTAGTTAAAAAACGATAGAATTATCTTTTTATAAAAATAACGACGAAAGTGTTACCATTAAACTATTGAACTACCCGGTAGTAAAAGTACAGTAATATGCGTGGTTGCATAGTAGCACACGGTATTGATTATTGATACTTACGTGAGAAGTCACTCAGTTATAATAAATTATTGCTATAGTAATTGCTACATCATATCTCTCATATTATTGATTCAATTATTGTCACAGTATCATCTGCATAATATTTATTATTATTCAATTAATAATTAAGACGACAAAGTTATTCATATTATTATTTGCAATATTGATAATGTCTAGAAGTTCTGTCAAGGAGATGTCTGGTCACCTAATTGCGCGCCAATAAGGAGAAATCCTTATCGAAAAGCCACCTCTTTCCTGGGAAACAACCTGGTTGTTAAATTTTGTGAGTTATAATATTAATGATGAATAAGTTCGTGTTAATTAAAGATGAAATTGATAGTTCCATTGTGTTGAGATTATTAGTGTTAGTGGAAATCGACATTTATTTCGATAATAATTGATGTCTGGAGGTTATATTGTCCAATCGGGTAATTAATCAGATAAATTAGCAATTAATTGCTATTATTTCCCATGCTTATAACAATTTGTTCACATGTGTGTACTATTGATTCACATTCATGTACTATTAAGGGATGTGGTGCAAGATTGATAATACTTGCATGACTAAATTAAAAATAGAGGTATAGATGAAGGTACTATACTATAATTAGTTTTTTCACATGATTATACTATTAAGTCACATAAATGAACTATTGATTCACATTATTTACTATTAGGGGAGGTGGTGCAAGTTTGATAATACTTGCATGACTAAATTAAAAATGAAGAAAAAGAGGAAGGTATTATACTGTAATATTTCAAGCCCCAAAACGAGCAATTATCGAAACTATATTTTCCTATAAATAGAAGCTCATTCTTCTTTCATTCTCACCAATTAACTAAGTCTCACAAGAGCAATTATTATAGAGAGAAATTATAGAGACAAAGAAGAAGAGAAGTCTGCTACCTCATTATTCCAGTATCCAGTTTCTTCTAAGGTAAGGGGTATTATTTCTTTCGTATTCATGACGAGAGTTATTTTCTTTCAATACTCGTAAGGGTTGTTATTCCATTCTTTATTATTCTGTTGGAATAACCTGTCTGTACGGTTTATCGTATGCCTGGTGAATTCTGTTGTTATTCCATTCTTTATTATTCTGTTGGAATATCCTCTCTGTGAGGATTATGCATGACCTGGTTCCATTCTTTATTATTCTGTTGGAATATCTTGTATGTGCGGGTTACGTATGACCTGGTTCCATTCTTTATTATTACATTGGAATAACACATGCGTAATGGATTACGCACGCCTGGTGAATTCTTTTGTTATTCCATTCTTTATTATTCTGTTGGAATAACCTATCTATGTGGATTATCGCATGGACGGTGAATGATCATTCGTATTCATTCCTTATTAAATCGTGGAAATGATCTGTCAACGTGGATTACCGCATAGCGGGCAAAAATCCATTTGCAGTTTCATATATTCTATTATACTTAGTTGGTTAAAAATTTAGCTTCTATACTCCATGAAATTAGTGGAATATCCTTGATATTTGTGCTTCATCTAGTATCTTTTCATGGAATTATTCTTCTAAGCATTCTTGAATTTTACTCTACAAAACAGTATCATGTTGACAATTTGAACGTTATTGATTTCTGGATAAATTAAATTATAAATCTTTAAAAATTTATCCTTGAACTTGTTTTACTGAATTCTTATATCATTATCATCATCCTCATGTTTATAATATATTGAAAGTCATTTGTGGCCTGTAGTGCATAGATGGATTTGGTATGATTATGACCAGGGATTATTCGGTAAAATCATGACCGTTGTAGACAATCGAAATTTTTCTGCACACCTGTCACTGACATTGCAGGAATGCAGATTCATCTTTCAGAGATAACCCTAGAAGACAGCTCACATCCAGTCCGGATACTACCAAAAGTTCAGTCTCAACCCTGGAGCACACACTGGGAGTAACAGTTCCAACCTCGGAGATAACCCTGAGGCATGCAGTTCCAACACCGGATTTTCCACCGGATAAGACCGATTAATCTCGGAGATAACCCCGAGGTATCCAGTCTCAGTCCCAACACTGGGAATAACAGCTATCAACCTTGGAGATAACCCCAAGGAGTGTAGTTCCGGCGATAACCCCGAAAATGCTTATTTTCAAGTGCATGCAATCAGTTTCAATCTCGGCACTCACACCGAGGCACTCAGGACCATACCCGGAGATAACACCGGGAGGACATGTACACCTCAGAGATGATACTGAGGACCTTCAACATGTGCAACAGTCCAATCTCAGAGATAACCCTGGACAACGTCTAATTTACCTGCCCAAACCGGTGATAACTCCGGTGAGGGGCAAAGTCATCATCTCGCCAACTCAAGGCCACTTCACGTCGTCTCAACATCTCATACATACATTTCTACACCACGATGTCCCACAAGAATTCAGGAAAACCAATCCCGAGTGACTATTGTACTGGGTAACGGATATAATTGGAAGCTTGAAAACAAGAGGGCACCGTCCCATCTTTATGACTTTGTAAAACCTCTAATCCCATGCCATTGTACAACTCTCGACAACGGCGGTCTGAAATAGGTCTTATATATCTCAGTCGGATGCCCGAATTGCAATTCTGAAAGTTTGAGCGTACATTATAGTGCCTACGTGCACGTACTACAAGGCGACCCAACCCGAGAAACCCAGGGCAACTAGGGCAGCCTCAGGTACACCTGCGGCTGGCCGCAGTTACACCTGCGGCTCTCCCCTCTATAAATAGAGGGCTTGCGGTGGCCATTTTAAGAAAAGAGGAGGCAAGGAAGCCATGTCAAATTTGCTCCGTACTTACAATATATAGCTACTTTTGTACCGGCGAAAATAGAGTGTTTTATCATTTTATACACTTGTGAGCTCATATATAGCTACTTTTGTACTGGCGAGAGCCGAGTTTCATCCAAGTTAAAGATATAGAAACCTTCTTTGGCAGCCCACTGTAAGCCTTCTCACACACTTTAAAGCCTTTGTCTTCATCTTTGCACACACCCTTCTTCACGTTGAGAGTCGTGTTGGGTGTGTTTTCGAGATATCGATGCTGTGGTTTTATTTTGGTTTGTATATATATATATATATATATATATATATATATATATATATATATATATATATATATATTGACTAATATTATCGAGTTATGCCTCGATTGAGCCTGAACTTTGGTTTGGGCGTTTATTTATTTTAATATATATATATATATATATATATATATATATATATATATATATATATATATATATATAGAGTCCAGTTCAATCAGGACACCTAGATTTTATCCCGTCCGAACTTTTTTTTTTTTACTTTTTTTGTTTAAAACAACTAAAAAAAATATTTAATATTTTATGGAATTGAATTTTTTTTCATAATACAATGTTTTGGGCGTGATTTGGGTACGTATAACAAACCATGTATGTACAGTCTGTGTAGACTATACCATCATTTTTTGGTATAGGTATCCAAATCACCCCCAAAACATTGTATTATGAAAAAATTTCAGTTCCATAAAATATTAATTTTTTTTAGTTGTTTTAAAAAAAGAAAGCAAAAAAGCAAAAAAAAAAAATTTGTCCGTCTTTTACTCCAATCAAGGCCCCGGATTTGGCATATATATATATATATATATATATATATATATATATATATGAGGCTGTGTCGACGTTGTTGATGAGCCTAGACTTGATGCGAGGCGTTTACTACTTTAATATATATATATATATATATATATATATATTAGCGTGTGTCGGACTTTATTCGATGAGCTTATATTTTACATCCGAAGTGTTTACTCGCTTTTATATATATATATATATATATATATATATATATATATATATATATATATATATATATTGGTGGTCGATCGCTTTTCGCTTTCTTTACATTTTTCATCCTCACTGGAGTGTATTTACGTGGCGATTGATCACTTTTCTGACTTTATTTATATTTCGTCCACTTTGGAGTTTCCTCCGTGACGGTTGATAGCTTTTACAACTTTATTTACGTTTCGTCCCGCCTGGAGTTTCCTCCGTGGTGGTTGATAGCTTTTACAGCTTTGTTTATATTTTCTGATCCCCCATGGAGGTGTTTCGTGGTGGCTGATCATGTTTGTATATATATATTTACTGCTTTTATATATATACCTGCTTACTACTTTCATGTAAATTGTGGTATCATGTGAGCCTAGGAATCATGTGATCACAAATTCAGCCTATTGGATCTAGATTCGGTTCTCGTGATGGATATTTTCAGCTGTAAGCAACTTGTAAATTATTCTGCGGTGTCTGAAATTCCTCAGATGGTTTTCATACCCACGAGGAAATCGACATTATTTTGTACATTATTTTCTTAGTGATGCTTTGCATCACGAAAATAAAATCAATCAAGCCGAGCACTTAATAAAATGGAAGTGTAAATGGTCTCAATTACTATTGAGCATCAGGGTTTGAAAAACCTCTTTTATAAAACATCACTGACATATCTTGCTAAAATTTAATTTTTACATAAATTTAAACCCTGTGTATATAGGTGTGGACGAGGCCTCGTACCACTTCCAAATAAACATCACATTGACCCACACACACACACATTCATATAATAGTTTCTTGAAAAGAGGCGGTCACCTTGGTAACACAGATGTTGGGGGGGGGGGTGCCTAACACCTTCCCTCCGCATAATCAAGTCCCCGGACCCTAATGAATCTCGATTTCACCGACCTGTTTAGCAGTGTCACATCACTGGGTCAATGTGCAAAACTTTTCTTGGTTGTGTTGGTACAACCATTTAAAAAACCAACTGGCGACTCTTAACAGTCCATCGTCGACATTATACATGTCGGACCTTTTTCACTTATTTTTTCAAACAAATCTCACCTAAAATGAGAACATCAAAGACAAGTAACGGAAAAGGGACTACTAAAAATCCCGACGTCGACAGTTGGTGACTCTGCTGGGGACTCCAGTAAGAGGACTTAAGCCGCTATTTCAAATTTTTTCAAAACTATTATCTGCTTGTGTGTGGATGTTGCATTTACATTTATGATGAATGTGTACGAATGTATTTACTTATTGCACTTAGTGTTTTGCACCATATCTGCTTGTGATATTAGTGCTTCGCACATGTAATAATTTCCATATGGTGAGACGCGATGTGACACCCACAAATCCGGTACTTCCATTTCCACAGGATTTGGTGTTCACTATACAAACATCATCCATCTATCTACCCATAAATAAATGCAAACCATGCAATAGATAGAAATAATAATAAATCTCCCCTTATGGGGTTACATCAACTACATAATAAATAAATCCCAGGTTACTCTAACCTTAAATCATCTGTGCGGAAACATAAAAAAATAAGTCTTAAGTAACATCAATTCTAATTATCATTTCATAATCACATAAATAATCAATCTTCATTACTTGCTAAGCTTGCCCTTGCCTTTACTAGTGAAAGGTTCGTCTGCTCTTTCGTTCTTAATTGCAATGTTATTATTATACAAGAGTGAGCACGATTGCCCACAAGTATAACAATATAATAATGAAATAATAATAACATGCGAATAAATCAAAGACTTCTGAAATAAAAGCTCAACTTTTGAATCAAGAATGAATAACAAGAATCAAAAGATTTCTGAGGGTCATAAGACCTTGAACTATGTCCTAGGTTATCAAGGGTTATACTTGAAACCTTTAACATTCATAAGACTATGGACTCTTCTTCTCGTACTTAGGGTGATCAACCCTTTAGTACCATACTGTGCACAATATGTTAACTCTAACACATAAGTAAATCCCTTTGCAGGGTTGTTCATCTCAGTTTGACATTCGAGTCCGCACCAAATGAAGTTTGGTTTAGATAATTCAATAAGGGTTCTGAAATTTAGAACGTTCATCAACTATGAACTAGTCGAATCAATAAGGTTCACTAGTCTAACAAGGTTTAACAATAATGATATTCAAATTGAATAATAATCTCAAGAAGTATACAATAGAACAAATATTGTATAACAAATTCATACTTTGAAAGGATAATCAATCTTTAATATAACAATTCGAACTTGAATAATAGTAATGAGAATTTACTCAAGGTAAATAATAAACTTGAACAATGATAACAAGTAGGGGTAGGAAACTTGCCTTGTGCGTAGATTACACTTTAATAAAACTCGTTCTTTGATTTAAATCCTATTATTCATTTACGTTCACAATACTAGTCAATTATAACGTACTAAACATCACAAGCTTATTCTTTGTCTAACTCAAATTCATGACTATACTTAGTCAGTTACTACACTTATTGTTCAAAATTAAGACTTCACGAACAATAAGTTAACTATGTATTCAATCATTCAATTCACACGTAATTGTGTTATGGACGTGTTAAGAATTTATTTTAACACCTCATTATATGTCTAACAAGTTTTTATATTCATTAGACTAAGTTACTATCATATTTCTATACTTGAATACTTAAAAAAACATTTTCTGGAAATTCTGCTAAGTGGCGTTCTTGCTGCCACTTTTATCTTTAGAGTCTTGGTATTTGCTCATTGCCTGGTAAGTATATTGAGGCAGTACTTAGTATTTGTTGGCGGAAATGAACTAGGAGTTGAAAGCTAGCGATGCGATACTCTGAACTCGAATTCCCGATTAGCGAAGAACACGAATTGACAAAATAAACACTACATAATCATTAATTCTCCAAATTAAACATACCCACATGTTAGAATTCATATATAATCAATACCCAACAAATATAGAGTGATTTTAACCCATTAAAATACATAATCACAGAATTAAATTATGCAAATTGTACTGTTCTTGATGTTCTTGAAGTGTTGAACATAAATCATGAAAATTAATACTACGGATTCGTTATAACACCGAATCCGTTCATTTAAAGTTTGGTCTCTTCATATTAACATGCATAATAATATACGAGTATAAATTTTATAAGACCATTTATGTTTGACACATTAAATTTATGTATAAGGGCCATATGGCCAAAACCCATACTCTGTAAGTTTTGAGCAACATATACGACGTATTTTCATGGAACTGATGACATGATCTATAAAATATATATACTCAAATAAGATATGGTAACATTTAACACATATATAAACTCATAATCATACCCTTTCCCAATTACAGAGACTTTACAAAAGCTTGAAAGCCATTTTCATAAAAACTAAATGACGTGAAATAGAAATCGGGTTTGGAGAAATTACCCAGAGTATACTTTAGAAAAGATGATCACAGATGACTCTTTCACAAAAACTTGTTGATTACACACTCACAATTTCTCTAAATCTCACAATTTTTCTCTGACAATTTCTCAAACTCTCCCCCTCTCTGCTCTTCCAGACTTAGAATAATAAGAAAAGAAAAGAGAAGAGGACGTCGTATTCAAATAAACTGATGCGTTGTGGAGGTCAGTTACCCATCATGGGTTAACTGTCCTCAACCTCCACTAGTTTAATAAACTCTTTTATCATATAGTTTAAATAATGTCACACCCTTTATAAAATAACTCAATTAATTTATTTAATTTAATATATATAAAATATAATAATTTCTCATAAATTCACATAGTCATATAATTAATTTTTCATGAATTAATAATATCAAATTATTAATCTCTAATTAATAATTAAATTAATTAAAATAACACTAGCTTATTAAATATTTCTTTTAATACAATAAGCTCACATAATGACATACTTCGAATAACAAAATTTCTCCACATTAATTTAATAAATATAACACATATAATTAAATTAATCTACCAAAATTTCATCAATTAATTATTTACTCTAATAATTAAATCATCGAAAATATTTATTTAATTCAATAAATATTAAGAATTAAATTACAAAAATCTCGTTCGTCACACGCGATGTATGTGAATGTATGTTGTGTGGTCCCTCCACCAGGAGGCTATCCTGTCGATGTTTGATTACTGGACTCGTAGGAAGACTAATTTCATGAGGCTCGGAAAGGCACCACCAAATTCGCTCCGGTTGAAAGACCGGATTAATTTCCCGTTGAGTAAATTGCGATGATTTGGGAACCTTCATACCAAAAAGTCGCGAGAGTAACCTAAGATAGATCAGCCTCTGATAAACTCAAAACGAAGGAAAGTCTCTTCATACTTTCTCATTTTAATTACTTGTAAACACAATTACTTGTAATTTCATTCCATATCTATCTCCATGTAATGAGAAATATGAAGAAATGTGTGCACATACATATTTAATTTAACATGCTATCTTGTATTACAAACAGTTGACATCCGTGTTGCAGGATAAAATTCCTAAAGCGAAAACATCACATAGCATGTTAATTTTATACATTCCCTAAAGACTAAACTATGCAAGTCTTTCGCAGGGAACCAATCGGACCCACTACCTGGTCAAAATCCAAAAGGTTGCTGGCCTACAGTCAATCATGCCGTCATCTTACCAGACTGACCTTAATCTAGTTTCTCACAAAGAATTCGACGAATTAAGCAAACAAATTACAGATTTGGTTGTTCTGCTTAAGGAACTACACTAGTCTACTAAGGGTCCAAAGATACCCGTACATGCTAAATCCTCTACACAAGGGGGAAACCGGATCATTACAATTCCTGAACTGCAGTTGGATATGACCAACAAAATCCATGATGTCACACATCTCACAGGAGATCCAGACACCAGTGACATCAAAAAGAAAGTCCTCCAAATGGAAGAGACCCTTCGTGCTATCAAAGGAATTGGAACACACGGAAGTGTTTAATATACTGACCTTTGCATTTTCCCTGGTGTCCATTATCCAGAAAAGTTTAAGACTCCTGACTTCGAAAAGTATGACGGGTTAGGAGATCCTTACACACATTTGAAGGTGTTTATTAGAGAACTTGGATCTTATGTAGAGGACGAGAAGCTCAGAATGCAGCTATTTCAGAAAAGTCTGACTGGAGAAGCCCGTTCGTGGTACACAAGATTAGACAACTCAAAGATCCATAGTTGGGAAGAGCTAGAACATACATTCCTCACACAATACAACTTTCAGTCTTAGATGGCTCCTGATCAGTATCAAATTACTAAGATCAAGAAACAGTCTAATGAGTCTTTCAGAGAGTATGCTCAAAGGTGGAGATGCCTGGCTGCCCAAGTTATTCCTTCCATGACAAAATCAAAAATGGTCATGAATTTTATAGACATACAAGAAGCTCCTTTATATGAAAGAGTTTTAGCTAGCATCGGTAAACCATTTTCTGAAAAGGTCAAACATGGGGAGATGGCTGAGATGGGATTGAAATCTGAAAAAATTCAAGACCTAGCTGCCCTTAAAGCTGTCGCTGATCACATCCAATCCGGGAATTATGGAAACAACCCCCGGAAGGTCCATAAAAAGAAAGAGGAAGATGTTTCCCTGATACTACAGGGTCAAAAAGGTAATCAGAACATGACAATCCAAATGAGAAGTTACACTCCCTTGCAAGCACAGTCTTCGAACCCTCCAAAACCAAAATGTGGAGAATTCAAACGCCCTCGAGTGTTCACACCCTTAGGGGACTCACTTGAGAATATTCTCACTCTTCTGACAACATAGAAGAAAATCACGCATCTTCTTCCACCAGCCAGCCCTATTGGAAGGGGTTTCAATGCTGCTAGGAAATGTGCTTATTATGCTGGGGCACCTGGACATGATACTCAGGATTGTTGGGCCTTGAAACACAAGATCCAATACCTGATAGACAACGGTGAGATCATGGTCACCAAACCAGATCAACCTCACGTACATGATAATCCTCTTCCTCAACACAAAAAGAGGAGGTCAACATGATTAATTAGAGTAATGGACAGAATTCCAATTTTAACGACGAATCATCCCAGACCGCCAAAGACGGGGTTGACAAGTGGGATTATGCTAAATTCCAGTTTCCAATGGAACATAAGATGAAAGCTCTATGCAAGCAGATTAAACAATTGGCAGAACTGGTGACCTATCAGCATCAAGTGACACGCTAGTTAATCAGCCAGGAGCATGCTAGTCTCCTCCATCTTGTCACAAATATACTCTCGTCACCTTTAGAAAATAAAATGCTGGAAGATAAAGTGATAAGGAGAGCAAATGCCAAAGCCCGTCGAGATTTTGCCAATAAAAGGGAATTTACACACCTGGGCCAACCTATGGAGGAAATCTTGCAGATGCTCATCAATGAAGGAAGAATCACTTCCCTTCTTCCTCCGGTTAATCCTCATTCCAGACAGTTTAATTCTGATGGAGTATGTCAATATCACTCCTATTCGTGCGGTCACAGCACAGAAGAATGTTGGGAACTCTGCCACCTTATCCAAAATCTAATTGGCGGTGGTGTGTCTGCAACTAGCGAGCGATGATCTGAGTGCTTTACGTGAGAGTGAGAATACATATCCTACTAAATGGAAGGGTTTGATAGCAGTCATATCCACTGAGTTGATGGGACTAACAAATCACTCACAATACCAACAATTCAACTAAGGGGAAGCAACAATCCTTTGAAAGTGGCCGCTCCCGAGCCAATCAACTTGCCATGCAGAGCACAATATCCTATTGTTAGCTTATATAAAGTGCCATGGAATTATGGAGAAGGTGCAGGATCCACCTCACATATAACTGTTGCAGTGTCGAAGGAGAATCCATTGTATCTTCCCCAACGGGTGATGAAGTCTACCATCAAATCAAAGGGGAAAATACCCATGGAGAAGATTAAAAAGTTCCTCCGCACTATGGGTCATAATGAAGCCAAGGTGGTTTTAAGCTTAAAAGAAGCTCCACACCAAATCTCAATTTTGGACTTGGTCCTAACTTCTGAAGATCACTGGACGATCTTGCTGAAGGTTTTAGAAGAAGCCTATCTACCAAAATCAGTGGATGCAGAAAAATTTCAACATTTGGTTGATCGCGTTTTTAACAATAATGTGATATCATTCACTGATGACGACATCCCGCCTGAAGGGACCGGTCATTGCAAGTCGTTTCACATTGCGGTTTTGTCCTCCGGATACATGATAGCTGGAGTCTTGATAGATGGAGGCTCATCTCTAAATATCTGCCCACACACTACCTTGGTGAAGATGAATATCAATCTCAACCGAATCCAGAGCAGCCATACGGTCATCAAAGCTTTTGATGGAGCCCGACGGAATTCGATCGGAGTAATTGAACTGCTAATTGAAATTGGTCCCCATACATATTTTGTATCTTTCCATGTACTCAAGATAGATTCGGGATACAACCTGCTCTTGGGACGACCATGGATTCATATTACTGGGGAAGTCCCCTCCACCCTTCATCAACAGTTAAAATACATTATCAACGATAGCCTAGTCACAGTCAACGCTGAGCAGAAGTGTCCTCCACAAAGTGACATACCATGCATCAACGCCAATTCAGATGTTGAGCCGGTCAGTTTTCACACCTTGGAGGTGAGCAACACTTAGTACCATGCTATTGGAGCGCAACCTCTCACACCCAAGTTTTCTGCCGAAGTGATGGCAGCCACTAAAGAAATGATATCCTTTGGTCATTAGCCAGGACAAGGGCTGGGTAAAGATCATCAGGATATCAAGTACCCCATCCAAGTTATCAGTCAAACTGGGACAGCTAGGCTAGGCTATTCTGCCAGTTCTAATAATAGAAATCCACATAAACATCCTCAGATTCCTCCAGCTTCAGTTACACGACGTTCGTCCACACGTACAATTGTTGAGTCTGTATAACCTCGTGTAAAGGTGTCAGTTAACGTGATGGCTATGTTATTTCCCAAGCCGGTACCGGTGAAGGCGAAAGAAGTCTTTGTTCCAGATCCCACTGTGGAGGAAGGGAAACAAAGAATTAAACAAGACGTCATCCGAATGATGTCAGGCATACGCATCATTGTTCATGACGAGCATACAAACAGATACACCCCAGACGATGATTGCTCGGACATAATGGCCATCATTCGGGATATGGAGGACGATGACAATCCCTCCATCACTACAGTCCACCCAGACTTTGCCCTTACCAATTGGAGCATCACTCCTTGCATTGATCGACAATGGTAAAACGGGCAAAAACTATTTCTGCCCTGTAGATATCATAACTGCTTACTTTTTTGTACAGTATTAGCAGTCGTTTTGCTAGTACATGCTAACACTTTGTATGATCAAACCTTTTCATATATACTAAGTGAAAGCATATTTTCTTTTAGGACCCTGAATTTAGATGTGCATATACTTACTGATATGGTGCCTCTTCTCCACAAAGATTGTAACTTTGATGTAGAGACGAATTCAGCCTTGATGGAAATGCATGAGGACATTGAGGTGCCCCCAAAAATTCAAGAATGGGTCAAAGACAAACCTAAACCCAACCTTGATCAAACCACTTCATTCAATCTCGGAACCTTAGAAAGCCCTAAGTTAATCTAGATTGGTTCAGACCTTAACCCAAACCAGCGGAATGACATGGTTACGCTACTAACCCAATTCCAGGATGTGTTTGCATGATCTCATGAAGACATGGTGGGTTTTTGCACTGACATTATACTTCATCGCCTTCCCATTAAAGAGGGATTCAGGCCAGTCAAACAAAAGCTCAGGTGATTAAAACCTGAGTTGAGTTTAAAGGTAAAGGAAGAAATTATGAAACAATTTCAAGCGGGCATCATCATGGTGTCCACATATCCTGAGTGGATATCCAACATTGTTCCCATGCCTAAACCTGGAGGAAAGGTGGGAGTCTGCGTGGATTATCGGGACTTGAACAAAGCGTGCCTTAAAGATATCTTTCCCGTACCCTTTATCCACATTCTCATTGACAATACTGCTCAATACTTCATGTACTCCTTTGCTAATTGTTTTGCGGGGTACCATCAAATCATGGTTGCTGAGGAAGATCGTGAGAAAGCTGCTTTCATCACGCCTTGGGGAACCTTTTGTTATAGACGATTGTCATTCGGCCTCATTAATGCCAGAGCCACCTATCAGCGAGCTATGATGGCTCTCTTCCACGACTTAATGCACAAAGAGATCGAGATCTACGTGGATGACATCATTGTTGAATCCCGGAAGGAGGAAGACCACTTAGACCATCTCAATAAGCTATTCAACAGGTTGCATAAGTACAACTTGAAGTTGAATCCAGCCAAGTGCGCCTTTGGCGTTAAATCAGGCAAGTTGCTAGGATTTCTAGTAAGCCAAAAAGGGATTGAGTTGGATCCTACAAAAATCCAGGCCATCGCAAAAATGCCTATTCCTCAGACAGAGAAGGAAATACGGGGATTTTTTGGGAGAATCAACTTCATTAGCAGGTTTATCTCTCAACTCACAGCAACCTGTGAGCCAATCTTCAAGCTATGAAGGAAGAACTCCTCCATGAAATGGAATGATGAGTTCTAGAATGCCTTCCTTACAATTAAAGAACAGTTTGTCAAAGCTCCCATTTTAGTACCACCCAGGGATGATGTTCCCATGTTCATGTACCTGTCCATAAATGACAACGCCATGGGCTGCATACTGGGACAGAAAGACGATTGAGGCCAAGAACGAGCTATCTATTACCTCAGCAAAAGATTCAGCATCAGTGAACACAAGTACACACTGATCAAAAAGATGTGTTGTGCTTTAGCATGGGCTTTCATGAGTTTACAACATTTCCTCCATAGTCACATAACCCATCTCATATCCCGCGCGGATCCTCTCAAGTACGTGTTCAATAAACCCATGTTAAATTACCGGGTGTCCATATGGTAGTTGATCCTACAACAATTTGATATCGTTTACGTGACTCAAAAGTCCATCAAAGGTCAAGGAATTATGGATCAACTTGCCGCCGCACCCTCACGGGATTTCAAACCCTTGGAGACATACTTCCCCGATGAGGGAGTAATGATAGTTCAGCAACACCATCAGTACGATACACGCCAAGTATGGAAGATGTATTTCGATAGAGCTATTAATATGGAAGGTGCTGGAGCTGGAGTAGTTCTAGTATCCGGTATGGGGGAAGCGATATCCGTTCTTGTTAAATTGCGGTTTGTCGAGAACCAACAAAGACCATGCTGAGTATGAAGGCTGTCTCATGGGGCTAAAACTTTCCCGTTCAATGGGCATCAGGCGGTTAACTGTCTTTGGAGATTCAGAGTTGATAATCAGACAATCCACCGGAATCTATCAAACCAAAGAACAACATTTGCTGCCTTACCATCGACAAGTTTTACATATGGTTTTGGAGTTCGAAGAAATCTCCTTTTTACACATTTCTCGTAATAAGAATGACTTTGCAGACGCATTAGCAACTTTGGCCTCCTTAATTCGCATATCAGACAAAGGACACTTGCCAAGCGTAACAATTTCCCTGCACAAAGCCCCAGCCTATGGGAATTACATTGGAGAAGTATCGGATAAGCTATCTCCCATCCAGCATCCTTGGTATCAACATATCAAGGAATACCTACGAGATGGATCTACACCCGCTGAGGCGAGCCCGACTTAGAAAAGGCGAATCCATCGACTTGCTATGAAATTTACCTGAGTGGAGATGCGCTCTACAAAAGAGATGCAGGACTAGGTCTCCTCAGATGTTTAGATAAAGATCAAGCTCAAAGGCTTATGGATGAAATCCATGGCGGAGTCTGTGGCCCCCATATGAGTGGCCCCTCCTTGTCAAGAAAGTCCTCAGGATATGACATTATTGGCTATCTCTCAAAGCTAACTACAATGACCACGTCAGGAAATGCTATCAGTGCCAAATTCATGGGAAAGCTATCCACGCCACTCCACGGGAACTCCATAATATGAGTTCACCTTGGCCCTTCTCAACATGGGGAATGGACATTATCGGGCCCATTGAGCCTAAAGCCAGTAATGGACATCGATTAATCTTCACCATGATCGACTACTTCACCAAGTGGGTAGAAACAGCCTCATTCCCCAGGGTTACCAAAGAAGTCATCATTGCTTTCATCAAAAACAATGTCATTTCTCGATATGGACAACCAGAGGTGATTGTGTCTGTGACGCCCCAAAATTCGGGTACTTGAAACCCGGACTGGGTGCTTCACGATGCCATTTCTATGAGTGGATTAATACTAATAATAATAATAATATAATATAAATATCAAACTTAATTTACATATATCAAAGTCTAAATCCCAGGTACGAGACCTTTAAACATTCATTACATCATAGATAATAAGTATCATTATCTTAACAAACTATAACTGTTACACAGAATATTATAAATCACATTCGAACAGCTTTCCTTTCCCCTTGTTCTTGCCTGAACCTTCTGGTTGTTCATACTTAGCTGAAAAACTTTTAAATTTAAAGCAAGAATGAGCATTTGATTGCCCAATAAGTAATAACAACAATATATATTAGCTGAAAGAATTAAATGTTTTCTTTGAAAAACAATTCTACAACGAATCAATAGTTGTGAAGTAAGCTGAACCAATAATAACAACATATCACTTCTATATGAAATTTTTGAAACTACGTAATGACTATAATTGGAGATCATTCAACATACTATGAACATTGTTTTCTATTTTGAAAAGGTTAAACATAAATTCATCTGTAAATCATCATAACTTACGGGCACGAGGGGTGATCAGCCTGTTATGCCCTGTATTGATCAATACTACATATAAGAACAATATTATCGTTCACCCTATCCACCTTAGGTGCACAAAAGTTTTCCCAGGTTCGGGATGTTCATACTTAGTCGGGAATCTAAACCAAAACAATCTGGTTGGATACAATAAAGTTCTATCTTGCTCAACAATATTTTTATGTCTAGCTGAATTAAATAGCTTAGACGGCTTTTAAGTCAATGTATACATACTCGAAATCAATAAGTATGTATCAACATATGATTAAATACAATGGTTATCCAAGTGGGGACACTTATGCAACCTATATACTGAATTAACGAACATAATAAATATCCCAATTATATAATAATACAATGATTGGATAATGTAAGAACTGTATGAATATAAAACCGGATAAATAATCAATAATAATAGAGTTAACAATGCAGCACAATAATAATATAATTACGAAACTTTCTTACTCATGTCCATCAGATAAAGTAAATACAAAAGTAGGATACTTGCCGAGTCAATTTCTAACTACAACGCATGACTTAGATTAATCTTTTATACAACGACCTATCAAGTAATAAGATCATTCGTTCAATTAGAATAATATATCATATCACATAGTAATCGCGCTAATTGCGTACGAAACACATAACCTAATCATATTGTCACACATATCCCACAATCATTGAATCACAAACAATCATTAATACAATTCGAAATATCTAAGTTCGGATCAATTTACGAAATACGCGATTATCAAAAGCGACTTTATCAAGTAATTATCGAGTCTAAGACTCTATCATGTAGTTCGATATGGTCGTTTAGATATTTTAAATATCGATCATATTATTTTCATAGCCTTATAATAATTTTTAAATAATTATTATACTTTATCATGAATTTTCAAACACCTTTGAAATCATTATTAAATGATTTAAATATTAACTAATTCTATTATCATTAATATTTAATTAATATTAAACTATTAATGAAACCATAGCCAAAATATTAGCGTTATGTATAATAGCTCAAAATATTTTTAACGTATTAATATTACCCTTAAATGATTTTTGAAAACATTTAAAATCATTTTTAAATAATCACCATTAATATTTAAGTATTAATGTACTATTTATCAAATATTAAAAGTCATTAATTATAACTTAAAATATTTTAATTCATTTATATCCCTTTTAAATTATTTTAAATTATTAAAACCATTTTAAAACTATTTATTTAATATAATTATTAAATAAATTTAATATCATTAATGTTAAATAAATATCATTAAGATTAAATTATTAATGAAATTATTCTTTAAATATTAAAAGTTATATTTTATAACTTAAAATATCTTAAAACACTTTATTTCATTTAAAATGATTTTTCTAATATTAAAATCATTTTTACCTTACTTTATTTAATATAATTATTAAATAAATCTAATATCCTTAATATTAAAATATTAATATTTTCATGACAAAATATCAAAAGTTATATTTTATAACTTAAAATATTTTATAATCTCTAAATCATTTTATATAAATTTTAAATCATTAATTCTATTTTCCATCATTTATTTAATATCTTTATTAAATAACTTAATCATCACTAATATCTAATTAATAATGAAAATCATCACAAAATATTAAAATTATAGAAAATAACTTAAAATATCTTTTGATATCATAACATATTTTTAAATGATTTTTCATGTGTTAAAATTATTTTTAAATAATTTATTTAACATTATACTTAAATAAATTAAATACCTTTTATATCCCAAAAATATTAAATATTTATGAAATATACTTAATATAATTAAAAACTAATTTTCAGACTTTAAAATAATTTTTAGTAATTTATTTTGTATTTTTTAATAATTAAAACTAATTTTCTCTATTTATTTAATTAAAATAATTAATTTAGAAATTAAACTGTCGCTAAAGATACATTAGGCGACAAAACTGTCGCTAATGGTGTCCTTCGCTCAAACCTAGATTTTCATGTCAGATTTCGAGTGGGATACTTTAACTAAGATTTCATATCAGATTGTGGTGTTTCTGGACTAAATAATGATCATAGTTTGTAGAACTAATGTAATACTACAAGATACACTAAGAATTAAGGTCATATTATGCATCAAATGAAAGATCTAAGCTAACCAAAACATTGTCAGAGCTGTTCTTCTTTTCTAGGTTTGCCCAGAAATGAAGAACAGTTCGACTGTTCACTTTTGAGCTCCCACTACATGATGACCGTGCAACATTTTTGTTATCTAAAAGTTCTAGGTTGTAGACCACATGTAACTAAATAGATCTATTACAAAACATCACTAAAACAACAACACAACAAGAAGATATAACCTGGTCAAACTATGCCAGAGAAACTGTTCTTAATGAATTTGGGTTTTTCCCAGAAACTCATAAGGCTGGTGGTCAACCCTAGTTTGACCACCCATATCTTCGATCATGTAACAGATTTGGTTGTTCTATGGGTTTTAAGATGTAGTATTCGTGTCAAACTACAAGTCTATAACAACAACATGGCCTAAAGAATTACAAGGAGCAAGATCAGAGGCCATGAAAATGCCTGTCAGACTTTTTGGGCAAATTTTGGGCTTTAAGAACAACCAGTAAATGCCGGTCAACCCACTTTGACCTTAAATAACTTTTAATCTACAACAGATATGAACCTGATTCAAGATCTCCGGACAGAGTACAAGTAGAAAGTTTCAAAACACAAAAACACATAACAGATCGAGATCTATGGGACCTGACATTCACTGTAAGACCCTTATTTTCAAAAATTCCAGATTTCGAAAATCATCAAATTTGAGCCTCTAGATGTTATGGGTTTAACATCTAGCAACCCAGATCATTGATTAACACCCTATATAACATATTTAACACAAAAAAATTTACATCTAACATAAGATCAAAAGTCAACTTTCTAGATTAGGGTTTACCTCTTATGCTCCAATTCTGATTTCTATGCTTCTGATTTGAGGTTGGTGTTCGTGGGGCTTGATTTGTGACTGATCTAACACTACAATTTCGTGGGTTTGGTCTTGAGAGAGTATGGCTAGGTATTTGTGAACAAATTAGGCCAAAATGAGTAGTTTCTCTCTCTTAAATCTAATAAATCATGTATGCAATGTATGGGATGGCTGATCATGTGACGTGTTATAGATTGTAGGCTCATAAGTAGGTCTAGGGTAGGGTGTCTGCAGATTTTGCAAGGATTTGGCTAGCAATAATTCTTGTTGTAGAGCCAGGGTTTTAATCCCAGCTCGAACCTTCTTGCCTTCCTAGCCTTCGTATCAACTTGATGCCGAGCGAACCTAGCCAACTCATTAAACTTTGTGGCATACTCCGCAATAGTCATGTTCTCCTACTTTAACTCTAGAAATTTTACCTCCATCCTAGCCTGCATGCTAGTTGAGAGGTAGTTTTCGAAAAACAAAGTCTTAAACCTAGCCCAAGTAACTACTCCTTCTCCTGCCCTCGCTTGATTTGCTTCCCCCCAAAAGTTCGCCTCTCCTTTCATCATATAGGTCGTAAAAGAGGTCTTTTGCCCCTCATCTACCCTAGTAACTATGAACGCCTTTTCTATCTCGTTAACCCATGTATGGGCTTCTATAGGGTCAACTGATCCCTTGAATTCTGGTGGTCCTACTGCCTTGAAGTCTTTGAAGTTTGCCAAGCGATTGTCTGGTCGGTTCCCTGCGGCTTGTATTTCGTGATGCATAGCCTGAGCAACCATGTTTGCAAAGTTTTACATTGGGTCTTACTATTGTCCCTCAGCGTTGTTGACAGATTCCTCTGCCCTTTGATTTCATGTTTGTCGTCTTGGCGGCATTATCTGATTACATAAAATCATAAATTTAACTTACATTCTAAACCTTATTGTATAAGTTTAACATATAACGCGAAGTTTTATACAAAACTTATTCCATTAATGAAACATAGATTCGTATTCATCAATTCAAAGTACTTTACATAACATAACATATACTGCTATCCCTTTGTGACCACAAAAGTCGAGAATTACTATAATAACTTATACAAAAGTTTGAGAATATTAAATTACACCCGTACATTATCAAACATACATAATCAACTACTAATCCTACTTATTTCCTAAGTCACGGTCTTTCATCTTTCTTTTCCCTTTCTTGCTCGGAGCTGCATACGATTTGTTGATTCCGGCTCCCATTTGATCAATTTGGATTTTAAGCTTATCTTGTTCTTCCATAGTTTCTATTAACACCTTTCGCAATTGGTTATTTAGTAACTTTTCTATTTCCCACAACTTTTCTAGAGAAGAAACCTTGTTCTTCAGATTCTGTACTTCCGTTGATGCTTGATCAGCTCTAATTTTAGTGTCTGAATCACTATCTGTTAGTTTTACCATTTTTGGATCTGGTACTACGTTTTCCAATACCACCACCTCATCAAGGTTGTGTGCACTATGAGCCTCTATTTCAGCTTTTGGCTTTGATATCGGCTCCTTCTTTACGATCAGAGAGTGTCCTAAATCTTTTCCACTAGACATCTACACACAACTTATCTTGATTAGTAAATAGTATACACACAGTAAACAATAGTTTTATAAGAGTTATCTTTTATTTTGTTTAATGATGAATTTATTCAACTCATCTCCTTTTAAACTCTATATGAGTTATTTGTATTTTCAACGTTTCCCCCTGTTCTAAGGTTATAGCCTAAGGTCGATCCCACCTAAGGTTTCTAACCCTAAAGCTTTGATACCAACCTGTGACACCCCTAAATCCGGGTACTTGAAACCCGAACTCGCTGCTTCACGATACCATTTCTATGAGCGGAATAATACTAATAATAATAACAATAATATAAAAATCAAACTTAATTTACATATATCAAAGTCTAAATCCCAGGTACGAGACCTTTAAACATTGATTACATCATAAATAATAAGTATCATTATCTTAATAAACTATAATCATTATACGTAATATTATAAATCTCATTCAATGCGACTTTCCTTTCCCTTGTTTCTTTTTTGAACCTTACGGTTGTTCATACTTAGCTAAAAGCATTTAAATTTAAAGCAAGAATGAGCATTTGATTGCCCAACAAGTAATAACAACAATATATATTAGCTGAAAGAATTAAATATTTTCTTTGAAAGACTCTTCTACAACGAATCAACAGTTGTGAAGTAAGCTGAACCAATAATAACAACATATCACTTCTGTATGAAATTTTTGAAACTATGTATTAACTATAACTGGAGATCATTCAACATACTATGAACATTGTTTTTTATTTTCGAAAAGGTTAAACAGAAATTCATCTATAAAACGTCATAACTTACGGGCACGGGGGGTGATCAGCTCGTTATGCCCTGTATTGATCAATTCTACATACAAGAATGATATTATCATTCACTCTATCCACCTTAGGTGCACAAAAGTTTTCCCAGGTTTGGGATGTTCATACTTAGTCAGGAATCCGAACCAAAATAATCTGGTCAGATACAATAAATTTCTATCTTGCTCAACAATATTTTTATGTCTAGCTGAATCAAATAGCTTAGACGACTTTTAAGTCAACGTATACATACTCGAAATCAATAAGAATGTATCAACATATGATTAAATACAATGGTTATCCAAGTGGGGACACTTATTCAACCCTATATCTTAATTAATGAAGTAATAAATAAATATCTGAATTATAAAATAATACAATGATTGGATAATGTAAGAACTTGTATGATTACAAAGATTGGATACATAATCAATAATAATAGAGTTAACAATCTGGAACAATAATAATATAATTCTGAAGCTTTCTTACTCATGTCCATTGCACAAAGTAAATGCAAGAGTAGGATACTTGCCTAAGCTGCTACTTACAATAACGCAACTTAGATTAATCTTTTATACAGCGACCTATCAGTAATAAGATCATTCGTTCAATTAGAAAAATATATCATATAACATAGTACTGCTAATTGCAGTCAGCACATAACCTAATCATATTATCACACATATCCCACAATCATTGAATCACAAACAATCATTAATACAATCAAAATATCTAAGTTCAGATCCATTTTCGAAATACGATTGTCTTAAGCGACTACATGATCGGTAATTATCGAGTCTAAGACTCTATCATGTAGTTCAATGGTCGTTTAGATATTTTAAATATCAGTCATATTCTTTTTCATAGCCTTATAATAATTTTTAAATAATTATTGTTCTTTATCATGAATTTTTAAACACTTAAATTATTATTAAATGATTTAAATATTAACTAATTCTATTATCATTAATATTAAACTATTAATGAAATCATTGCCAAAATATTAGCGTTATGTGTAAAAACTCAAAATATTTTTAACGTATTAATATTACCCTTAAATGATTTTTGAAAACATTTAAAATCATTTTAAATAATCACCATTAATATTTAAGTATTAATGTACTATTTATCCAAATATTAAAAGTCATTAATTATAACTAAAATATTTTTAATTCATTTATATCCTTTTAAATGATTTATAAATTTGTTAAAACCATTTTAAAACTATTTATCTAATATAATTATTAAATAAATTTAATATCATTAATGTTAAATAAATATCATTAAGATTAAATTATTAATGAAATTATCCTTTAAATATTAAAAGTTATATTTTATAAATTAAAATATCTTTAAACACTTAATTTTCATTTAAAATGATTTTTCTAATATTAAAATTATTTTTACCTTACTTTATTTAATATAATTATTAAATAAATTTAATATCCTTAATATTAAAATATTAATATTTTTATGACAATATATCAAAAGTTATATTTTATAACTTAAAATATTTTATAATCTCTAAATCATTTTTATATAAATTTTAAATCATTAATTCTATTTTCCATCATTTATTTAATATCTTTATTAAATAACTTAATCATCATTAATATCTAATTAATAATGAAAATCATCACAAAATATTAAAAATTATAGAAAATAACTTAAAATATCTTTTTATATCATAACATATTTTTTAAATGATTTTTCATGTATTAAAATTATTTTAAATAATTAATTTAATATTATACTTAAATAAATTAAATACCTTTTATATCCCAAAAATATTAAATGTTTATGAAATATACTTAATATAATTAAAAACTAATTTTTAGACTTTAAAATAATCTTTAGTAATTAATTTTGTATTTTTTAATAATTAAAACTAATTTTCTCTATTTATTTAATTAAAATAATTAATTTAAAATTAAACTGTCGCTAAAGGTAAATTAGGCGACAAAACTGTTGCTAATGGTGTTCTTCGCTCAAACCCAGATTTTCATGTCAGATTTCGAGTGGGGTACTTTGACTAAGATTTCATATCAGATCGTGGTGTTTCTGGACTAGATAATGATCATAATTTGTAGAACTAATGTAATACTACAAAATACACTAACAATTAAGGTCATATCATGCATCAAATGAAAGATCTAAGCTAACCAAAACAATGTCAGAGCTGTTCTTCAATTCCGGGGTTGCCCAGAAATGAAGAACAGTTCGACTGTTCACTTTTGAGCTCCCACTACATGATGATCGTGCAATATTTTTGTGATCTAAAAGTTCCAGGTTGTAGACCACATGTAACTAAATAGATCTATTACAAAACATCACTAAAACAACAACACAACAAGAAGATATAATTTGGTCAAACTATGCCAGAGAAACTGTTCTTCATGAATCTGGGTTTTTCCTAGAAACTCATAAGGTTGGTGGTCAACCCTAGTTTGACCACCCATATCTTTGATTGTGTAACAGATTTGGTTGTTCTATGGGTTTTAAGATGTAGTATTCGTGTCAAACTACATGTCTATAACAACAACATGGCCTAAAGAATTACAAGGAGCAAGATCAGAGGCTATCAAAATGCCTGTCAGACTTTCTGGGAAAATTCTGGGCTTCAAGAACAACCAGTTAATGTCGGTCAACCCACTTTGACCATAAATAACTTTTAATCTACAACAGATATGAGCATGATTCAAGTTGCAAATTCAAGATCTCCGGACAGAGTACAAGTACAAAGTTTCAAAACATAAAAACATATAACAGATAGAGATCTATGGGTTTAAATTATAGATTTCAAAAATCTGAGCCTCTAGATGTTATGGGTTTGACATCTCATTGATTAACACCCTATACAACATATTTAACACAAAAAAATTTACATCTAACATAAGATCAAAAGTCAACTTTCTAGATTAGGGTTTACCTCTTATGCTCCAATTCTAATTTCTATGCTTCTGATTTGAGGTTGGTGTTCGTGGGGCTTGATTTATGACTGATCTAACACTACAATTTCGTGGCTTTGGTCTTGAGAGAGTATGGCTAGGTATTTGTGAACAAATTAGGCCAAAATGAGGATTTTCTCTCTCTTAAATCTAACAAATCATGTATGCAATGTATGGGATGGATGATCATGTGATGTGTTATAGGTTGTAGGCTCATAGGTAGGTCTAGGGTAGGGTGGCTGCAGATTTTGCAAGGATTTGGCTAGCAATAATTCAACTAATGGGACAAAAGGGCACTTTGGTAATTTTGCTTATAATCTCAAGGGTATTCTTGTCCAAGGTGCTTGAATCTAGGGTTTAATCACTAGATTTTACATCTTAAAGTTTCCCAAATAATTGCTAGGGTTTGGACAATTAAAAATTAAAGTGTAATAAAATTTTAATTTTAAACACACTAATTAAATTAAGGTTTTTAATAGAAATTATGGTTATTAATAGAAATTAGGGTTTTTAATAGAAAACTAGGGTTTAAATAATTAGGGTTCCTTAATTATCATTAGGGTTTCCAAATTAACAATTAGGGTTTCTTAATTATCATTATAATTTACTAAAATAGTAATTTGAGTTTCTAAAATTTGCAATTAGGGTTCCTAATTAGCAAAATTAGGTTTCTAATTTTAAATTAGGATTTTCAAATATTAATTAGGATTTTCTCTAATTAACATTAAATCTAATAATACACAATATAAATCCTATAACACCAATACTACATGTGTTGAACTCAGATATTCATAACACTCGAAAACTAATATTATATTTTATATAATATTATTATTCTCATTCGTAGCTCAAAATCCAAAATTAGGGTTTGAATTCCATATCTCGATTATCTTTCATATATAACATTATTAATTAAGTTAAAATAATTAAATTAACAATCTGAACTAAAATTCATATAATAAAATAGTAATTATAATAATTCCAATAATCATTTCATATATTATTTAAATAATATAAAATCATGTTTTCATGGAAAATAATTAATAAAAACATTTCGCACACAAAAATTAATTACTATAAGAATATAATTTGTAGTGATTAATAATTCTAAAATTATTTATAGGTAATAAATATATTTGCATTTATCATACACATTACTTGACACATATTCTCATTATTAAAAATAATAATAATAATAAAAAAATTATATGCAAAATTTCTTATTTATTTTATATGCAAAATATCGGGTAATTAAAGTGTCAGACAATGCTAAGAACCTTAACTCTATCATCTATCGTCCGAAGATGAATGGTGCTGTTGAAGCGGCTAACAAAAACATCAAGAAGATCATGCAAAAGATGTCCGCCAATCACAAAGAATGGCCTGACTTATTGCCTTTTACTTTGTTAGCCTACAGAACATCAATGCGCACTTCCATTGGGGCAACCCCCTACGCATTAACCTATGGGACAGAAGCAGTGCTCCCAATAGAAGTAGAAATGGAATCCCTTAGAGTGTTGATAGACGCTCAGCTGGATGAAGACCAATGGGTACAAGACAGGTATCACCAATTGTCTCTAATAGACGAAAGGCGAATCACGTCATCTTCCATGGTCAGTTATATCAACAAAGGATCGCCAGATCCTACAACAGAAAAGTTCGGCTACGACAGTTTAAACAACATGACTTGGTTTTAAAGAAGTTCATTGACAACCAATATCAATCTAAGGGGAAATTCGCTCCTAACTGTGAAGGCCCATTTGTTGTCAAGGAAGTATTGACAAGAGGTGCTCTTAGATTGCAAGAAATGGATGGCTATGAATTTCCACAACTAATCAACTCGGACACCATGAAACGATATTACGTCTGAAGTTGCCATCAAGCAAACATCCTGGTGTTGGATCATCAGATCACCAATCATTCCGGTTCTTTAACCCTTTACCACCTACAACTTTTCCACACTCTGCCCCTCAGGGAAACATACTTTTCGAGCCAGCAACCTGGCTTCTCCGCGGTCCTATGACTTTGGTCATCCCAACAGGGATTGAACCTTTTCGCGTTTAGAGTTTGTTACCCCCCAAACATGGGATCAAACTTTTCACGCCTGCAATTTATCCTCAACCTAGGATCAAACTTTCTCCTCCATGCAGTCCGACCTGCCCATTGGATCACGCTTTTAACTCGCCCTGAGGGGCGAACTACGCCGACCTGGTCTCCTTTTCAATAGGAGTACGTAGGCAACCATGTTACATGGCCCGATCACAATAAAACAAAAACAACAAAAACATTTCGACTCCCTTCTCCTTACAAAAACAAAAAAATTCCTACACCATTCTTGCCACATACAGCGTTGAACCTCTTACACCAGGTTCGAACTACGCAGACTTGATCTCCTCTTCAATAGGAGTACGTAGGCAGCCAATTATGGTTCGGTCTCATCCCCCCTACCAAAACACAAACCCTTGTCAACTTTTACTGGGATCATCTTTCAATCCACTACATTCCATACGGCTTCAGACCGAAGGGATGGAATTACCTGAACTCCTCCTAAATAGGAGATTTGGTGACCATCTAAGCTGCGGTTGTGCCTCAAAGAGCAACACAAATCCATAAGAGATGGAATTAACTAGGCTTCTCCTAAATAGAAGTACTGACGACCATCTGTGGTGTGGTCAATCTCAGAGAGGAAAGCCACACTCCTCTCCACATATCCATACAGAAACCAGTCCCAAGACACCAAAGAGGGTAGGGATACACACAGATCAATGATCCATTCTTAACTATCCAGTGATAACTCAATGTCCATTCCTCAAGGAGGAATTCAGAATACATCTAGATCACAAGCCCTGAAGAAACATGCAAAAATCAAGCAAACAAAAGACATATCTGAAAGGGAAGTGATCAAAAATATATTTCCCTGTTATATATAATGTTGTTTGATATACACAATGTAAACTGTACAGGACAAAATAGCTACGCTAGTCTGTGCAGGAAAATATCAAAGCACCAGCTACAACTCAGGATATATGCGAGCCAACAAGCCCAACATGGCATCCCTCTCAGAAGAAGGAGTTGAAGCTGTAGTCTCCTGTACAAGGGTATCCACACGACCCAACAGATCTGCAACCATCTGCATGGTGACCATATGCTCATCAATGTAAGCGCTCATCTCTGCGATCATGCCAGTGGTAAGGGACCTCACTGCAGTACTATCTGTGACGTCTACATCCCGGGCAGATACGACACTATCCCGCTCAACTATCACTGCATCTCTGGTTGATCTAGCCTAATCTCGCTCGAAAACAGCGACGTCTATGCTAGCTAATGCATCGTCTCTCTCTTACAGAGCCGTGTCTCTCCCATCAAGGGCAGTCAACATCAAGGCTCTAGCCTGGTCTCTTTTGAAGGTCATCAGATGAAGACTCTGCTCGAAGTACTATACCGAATACTGTATCACGACAGTGCTGGTACTGGGAGAATCTAAACGAAATGCTGGCAACCCAGCAAGTAGCTCCTCCTTGATGTGGGAATCAATGTCCTCCATGGGCTCTCATCGTCTGAATCACTATCCGGTACTGTGGATACTGCCGCAGCCGATGAAATCTATGTCTCTATCCATGCAGGATACTCTGGCAAACATCCCGAATGGCTAATAGAGAAATCCGCTACCTCACACTTATCCCAACAAGCGTATACACGGTATCGATCCTCTTCTGAGAGATAGCGAGAAGCTAAACGCTGACCTAGCGCCCCCTCAAAAGGATGAAAATCCTGAAACTGGTAAAACTGCGACATCACAGGCATCGGTTGATAGGTAGTCATACCCCTCAAACCAGCCAGAGGGAGATAATCCATGTCCGTAGCATGAGTAATAAAGCTATAGGGTGAGCTAAGCCCTGAGCACGGCAATATGACAAATGGATCTCTGATATCCGCCAAGAACATAGACCAAGACATGGCATCCGTATACTCCGATGACTGAAAGGAGTGTGACATGGCTATATCATGGGTGAAACAATATCCATGCTGTCTAAAAGTGCCGATCAGTTTCAAATGTGACATAAACCACACGTACATCATAACCGAAAGTCGCTCAGAATTCTCTCCTGTCGAGATAAATACAATTTGTATGTAGGTGACCTGTAGTCTCTGCTATAATCATAGGAATGGTGGTACGACCCTCCCTAAGAGCTCTCACTGCCATGATGACTCCAATGTCTATCTCATCCATGTACCGTGGCATATAGACATACGATAGTACGGACAATAGCAGTACATCAACCCTGGCTAGACGCCAATGATCCACCAGTCTGGTGAAATCCCCAGAATGTCGTGTATAACTATCCTCAGAGCCAAATCTGTCAAACAGAAAATGCTGGGATATAACGTGGCCAGAGGTAAGCTCATCCTGCACCACCTTACGCCTCAATCTAGAGAGGGTCATGAAGTGTCGACTCATGTCCCCCAAAGCCATATGCATGCAAGGTCTGTCCAATGGCAGCATCGTCAACCATACATACTCCTCCAGGGTAGGAGTCAACTCCTGGGTCCCAAATCGGAAAACCCGCCTCTTCGATACCCAATGCTCTAGCATGCCATCCACGAATCCTGTGGGAACCTGAAACATCAACAAGGTCATAGTATGCTTCAACAAATGATCTACGATCACCCTATCTGATGGTGACATACTATCATACCATGATCGCATACCCGATGCCACCAATAATGGTGGGGTATGATTAATACGGCTAACTGTCGAAGAACACATATGTACGGGTCGTGTCATAAGACCATCCACGGGTCAATGCTGAATATCTCTGGACATACATACATATGCATAACATGATACATGCAATACAGATAATAGATGGCAATATGATATAGGGAATGAAAAAACTATGCATACATTCCTAAGTACATCAACATCTAATACATCATCTCTGTACAACTACAAATACAGGGAAATGGGGCACATACGCCCTACTACTAACAGAGGTCTATCAAAAGATATAGCGAGAATGGGGCACATCCACCCAATAGCTAATAGTGGCCTATCAAAAGATATAACAAAAATTCACATCAGAAGAAGACAATGGTGTCAATATCTACATCATCAATCCTATCCACCTGATGTAACTCCTCCTGAGTCACTGGATCTCTATCAACAGGGATGTTTGGCCTATATAAAGGATGATCTGCATCGGCAAAACAAAATGGGTCATCTGAGGGGCCAGTGCCTGAGCTGGAAGGATCAAATGAATCTGCCTCTGCCAGATCTCTGCCCAAATGCTGGATAAAGAAATATGCCCGGTCCAACCGCTGGGTCAAACTGTCAATCTGTGTCACATGAGTCAGATCTCGGACACAGGTTAGCCAATCCGTCATTATCACGATCCTAGAACCATATCCCCCATAAACTAAGTGGCGCGGGTCTAAGCTCCAATAGTGCGAGGGAACCACCAACGCTGCAATATCTCCTAAGTGTAGGGGCCCTATGATAATGTAAAATCGTCTACCCCCAACAATGGGATGTCAATGACGGGTGACTGTGATATAGGCCAATGACGCCTGACAGGAGACAAGACCGGCATATGAATCTCCCATGTGGTGCTCCTAATAGCACGCTCTCCTAAATAGAGCTCCCATCCTCCATCTGTAAAGAGAGGAACTCTCCGGGTGGAGATCACATACTCGACGCCAGTCGGGTACCCATCCTCAAAATCGATGGCCAAATGTTCCCCAAAATAGGGAATCCATGTGATGATATAAGCTGTCAACAACTCCAGCTGCAGGCGACAATGGGTGAAACTCTTAGCTACAGGGACCTCCGCCTGTATGGAATGATGCCATCGTCGTCCTCGTGGATATGTATCTAAACCTAACATGCTCACAGGGCATAGACATAGAAGCCTCTCATAGGCCCAAAACTGCCAACACAAAGGCATACATCTGCGGTCAATAATCACTCTTAACTTATACATGGGAAACGACAAGAGAAATACTCACCAGCAGGAAGGGGTAGAATCCTAACCAAGCCTCAGTCAAACCCTGTGAGCGCATACGCATGCCCTTGAGGAAATAGGCAAAGGTATAGAAACCCCAATCATACTCTCCAATACGGTCCACATGACGCATAACGCTGACCAAAGTGAATGACACCGTAGAAGAGTTATCTTCTATGAAGCAGCCTCTAATGATCATCAGAAACAATCACCGAAGAATGCAATCCCTGACTCTGACATCATCACGCATGGGCTCGCTCAACAGCCCACTCATAGTATCCACGCTCAAAGGACCTATATGCACAGTCCCGCCTTTGAGTGCCTCCGCCGGAACTCCTAACAAAGATCTGATGGCAGTAGGGGTAATATTCTCCATGCAAGGCACTGGCTCCCCTCCAAACTCTATACCTGTGATAAATCGCCAATCCATCAACGTCATCATCACCTCACAGTCCAACAGATGGAGTGACCGAGTCTGATGAAACCATCGCTCAAATAATGACCTGAGATAACCCCAGGGACAACGACGGAGAAGGATGGAAAAGAATGCTCCCAAACCCCAGTCGTGCACAATTGCTCTATAGTCAGGATGAAGAGCCTGGTACATGGAGTGTATGGTAAACCAATTCCCTCGAGGCTGTATGAAGCCGGGAACCTGCATGAAATGCAGATCAACATCAAAATCCTTTACTCCTCATCAATAGGAAAGAAGGAAGATCAAGATCTAACGTTATACCTCGTTAGCATGCAAATACATCGAGGGATGTCGACTCAAGTCACCCAGAAGCTCTGGGTTTGCCACCTGAATACTCGGGAGGTCCCTACGGGGAATATGTGCAGCAGGAGCGGGGTCCGCAACCGGAACATCCTCCTCCTCGTCCTCAACGTCCCGCACATCAACTCGGACTAGACGTATCACTTCCACCACCAATCACCGAGGCTATCTAACAGAATGGGGTCGAGGCACTTCAGAAGCCCTCCTCCGTACACCAGAAGTTTTCCTACGGGAACTACTCGGCTGATACAGATCCATAATATCTAGACAATAAGTCTCCAAATCACCTCAGAAAGGGTGTGGTATTTCGTGACTTGGAGCTTTTCAAAATGCATTTTATGACTACATGCATGCATGCATTACTTTAACATACATCTACAGTGGAGTTAAAATTGCATGACTAATTAAATGTCTACGTTTTGAATTTTTTTTCCATAGTCCCCTTTGTAAATCGGACTATCCACATGTACATAGGCATGACTAGGTGGCCATTCAGTAGCACACCTGCCCAAAGTCATATACATAATATATGCATTAAAAATCAAAATCATCAATACATAAGGTTAACCTCAATATTAGGAGTACTTTGCCTTTTTACCTTTTGCTCATTGGGCCTCAAATAGGATAAAAATAGCAGAAAAAGGTGTCAATTTGACTGTCTCAAAAGTCAAATTTTTTCACATCATTATGTTCAGCATGGTTTAATACTAACATTTACTATGTTGAATATTTTTTATCAAGTCATTGGAGCATACATAATCACTACTATGTGTTTAGATGCATTTCATATGATAAGTCATTTTCCAACGGATAAAAACTGGAAAAAAGTATATGCATACGTTACCAGGATAGTGAAGAACACTTGTACGGTGATAGAATTTTTGCAGAAAGTTGCTCGAACTAAGCAGATCTGAAGGAGAGCTCTCAGATTTTTCTTCGCAGCGCAAGTTGAAAATGACTTATGAAATCAACCTGCAGGATATTAGTATCCATGGTTGGCCGCAGTCCATCTCGCGATCAAGCAGTGTACAAGAAGCACCTCATATGGGTCCCACCCTCCTACTTCGGCCCGATTCGAGTTGGAAAGGAGTTCTTACAGACTGAAAAGGTCAAATCATGGATAAAAACGCTACGCGATTGAGCAGAATAGCTTAAAATCCTGGTCTTCTCAGATTGAACCTTGGATATGTCCATCATTCATTGGTATTCGCCCAAACATAGGGTACACTATACCGATGATTTCAAATGTTATCAGCCACGCTCGGCAATACCTTACGCATGTCCAATGCCGCCAATTCAAGGTCGACACCCTAATTCTCTAACAATCCCCAACGGGGGTCACAATGCAAGCTCGAGAATCAAATCCCCGGCGGGGGTCACAACGCAATATCAAAAGCGGATCCCTGGCGGGGGTTATAATGCATTTTCATCGGTTGACACACATATCAACGAAGGTCAAGCAGCCTTGACATCAGTATGACCATTGACAAGTAAATCCAGTGAAGCGTCGGAAGCCATCCGATGATATCAGTCGTTGAAGCACGCATCAGCAAGGTTAAAATGCATTCCCCGGCTAGGGGTCACCACTCGTTATCTTCCCTTGATGTATCAATGAAGGTCAAGCAACCTTGACGGTATTTCAGCCGATGGCAAGTAAACCCATCGAGGCATCGAAAGTTGTTCGATGATTGCGTTCTGTGGTATTCACATTCCCCAGCGGATCCCCGGTGGGGGTCACAACGCATATCAGCCCATTCACGCGTCAACGAAGGTCAAGCAGCCTTGACAATCTACCCCACATGGTTTTCATTCGTTAATGCACACATCGGTGAAGTACACGTCAACGAAGGTCAAACAACCCTGATAGCATATGTTGTTGGCAATAAATCCAACAAAACATTGACATATCCCAGCGATACAAACCAGGAAAAAGTCAGCATCACCAATGAGGATCGACGATGGAATATGTTATACACATCCTCAATATAGACAAAACTTTATCCCGACAGATCTCTTACACATAAGAGGCACCTCTTCAGAATCAATTATGTATCAGGGATTAAGGACTTTGGTGATATCCCCAGCGTCAACGTCAAACAGATTCGGATCACACATCTAATTAGGTCATAGTTGCCAATCCTCGGTAAAAGTTATAAGGATTTGGCGATCATCCCCATCATATTGGGCAACAACCCCGAACACATGCATCATACATTTGCATTAAGTTGCATTTTTCAAGTGTCTAGGATTCTTTATCCTATCCATGCATTGCATTGCATGAACACTCAAAATTTTTCTGCACACCTGTCATTAACATTGCAGGAATGCAGATTCATCTTTCAGAGATAACCGTGGAAGATAGCTCACATCCAATCCGGATACTACCAAAAGTTCAGTCTCAACCCCGGAGCACACACCGGGAGTAACAGTTCCAACCTCAGAGATAACCCCAAGGCATGCAGTTCCAACACTGGATTTTCCATCGGAGAAGACCGATTAATCTCGGAGATAACCCCGAGGAATCCAGTCTCAGTCCTAACACTGGGAATAACAGCTATCAACCTTGGAGATAACCCCAAGGAGTGCAGTTCCGGCGATAACCACGGAAATGCTTGTTTCAAATGCATGCAATCAGCTTTAACCTCGGCACTCACACCGAGGCACTCAGGACCATACCCGGAGATAATATCGGGAGGACAGGTACACCTTAGAGATGATACTGAGGACCTTTAACACGTGCAACAGTCCAATCTTAGAGATAACCCTGAGCAACGTCTGCTTTACTAGCCCAAACCGGCGATAACTCCGGTGAGGGGCAAAGTCGTCATCTCGCCAACTCAAGGCCACATCACGTCGTCTAAACATCTCATACATACATTTCTACACCACGATGTCCCACAAGAATCCAGGAAAACCAATCCCGAGTGACTATTGTGTAGGGTAACGGATAGAATTAGAAGCTTGAAGACCGAAGGGCACCATCCCATCTTCATGACTTTGTACAATCTCGAATCCCATGCCATTGTACAACTCTGGACAACGGGGGTCCGAAATAGGTCCTATATACCTCAGTCGGATGCCCGGATTGCAATTCTGAAAGTTCGAGCGGATATTGTAGTGCCTACATACACGTACTACGAGATGACCCGACCCAAGAAACCCGGGCCAACCCGGGTAGCCTCAGGTACACCTGTGGCTGGACGCAAGTACACCTACGGCTCCCCCCTCTATAAATAAAGGGCTTGGGGTGGTCATTTTAATAAAAAGAGGAGGCGAGGAAGCCCTGTCAAATTTGCTCCGTACTTATAATATACTAAGTGCTTTCTCATTTTATACACTTGTGAGCTCATATATAGCTACTTTTGTACCAGCGGGAGCCGAGTTTCATCCACTTTAAAGATATAGAAGCCTTCTTTGGCAGCCCACTGTAAGCCTTCTCACACACTTTAAAGCCTTTCTCTTCATCTTTGCACACATCCTTCTTCACGTTGAGAGTCGTGTTGCGTGTGTTTGCCCGAACTTCGGTCCGTGGTTTTATTTTCAGTTTATATATATATATATATATATATATATATATATATTTATATATATGGACTAACATTATCGATTTATGCCTCGATTGAGCCTGACTTGATGCCCGCGTTTATTTATTTATATATATATATATATATATATATATATATATATATATATATATATATATACTCATATATGTTAAGCGTTGTCGTAACTCTGCGTTCGATGAGCACAGATTTTACATCCTATATTATTGCGTTTATATATATATATATATATATATATATATATATATATATATATATATATATATATTCGCCCCACCAGAGTTTACTTCGTGGTGGTTGATCGCTTCTGACTTTCTTTACGTTTTGTCCTGCTTGGAGTTTACTTCGTGGCAGTTGATCGCTTTTACAGCTTTATTTACATTTCGTCTCGCCTGGAGTTTCCTCTGTGAAAGTTGATAGCTTTTATAACTTTATTTATGTTTTGTCCTGCCTGGAGTTTCCTCTGTGGCGGTTGATAGCTTTTTCAGCTTTGTTTATATTTTCTGATCCCCCATGGAGGTGCTTCGTGGTGGCTGATCATGTTTGTATATATATATATATATAGTTACAGCTTTTATATATATATACCTGCTTACTACTTTCATGTAAATTGTGGTATCATGTGAGCCTAGGAATCATGTGATCACAGATTCAGCCTATTGGATCTAGATTCGGTTCCCGTGATGGACATTTTCAGATGTAAGCAGCTTTTAAATTATTTTGTGGTGTCTAAATTTCCTCAGATGGTTTTCATACCCACGAGGAAATCGACATTATTTTGTACATTATTTTCTTATAGATGATTCGCATCTCAAAAATAAAATCAATCAAGCCGAGCACTTAATAAAATGGAAGTGTAAAAAGTCTCAATTACTATTGAGCATCAGGGTTTGAAAAACCTCTTTTATAAAACATCACTGCCATATCTTGCTAAAATTGAATTTTTACATAAATTCAAACCCTGTGTATATAGGTGCGAACGGGGCCTCGTACCACTTCCAAATAAACAACACATTGACCCCCACACACACATATTCAGATAATAGTTTCTTGAAAAGAGGCGGTCACCGTGGTAACACGGATGTCGGGGTGGGGGGAGGGTGCCAAACACCTTCCCTCTGCATAATCAAGTCCCCGAATCCTAATGAATCTCGATTTCACCGACCCGTTTAGTAGTGTCACATCACTGGGTCAATGTGCAAACCTTTTCTCGGTTGTTTTGGTACAACCATTTAAAAAACTAACCGGCGACTCTTAACAGTCCAACGTCGACATTATACATGTCAGACCTTTTTCACTTATTTTTTCAAACAAATCTAACCTAAAATGAGAACACCAAAGAACAAGTAACGGATATGGAAAACTAAAAATCCCGACGTCGACAACCGTAATGTTACAAATGATGTGGTAAAAGTCCTCATTGGCCGTGGTGCATTGATGGTCAATTGTTGGCATGATCATGACAATTGATGAATACACGAATATCATTGGCCCGTAGTGCATGGATAAGTTGTGGTCGTGATACTAATAAATATCCTTAGCCGTAGTGCAAGGATGATGTGGTTTATTTATTAAGCTGAGTCTCAGCGATAAAAGTGATGAAAAACCTTTTAAATTATAGAATATAGTAGATTTTATTCTCTACTTGACTCTTCTAATGGATTACTTGTTCCGCTGCAGTTAAACTTGATGGTTGTTATATTTTATCAGTTTAACACTGTTGAAGGCTAACGATAAATTATTCTGCATTGTCTTAGTCATAATTTTTCTTACTGGGCTAGTTGAGCTCACCCTTTCTTTCACTGTTCTCTTCAGGAAATGAGAATATAGCTGAGAAGAGTCAGGGAACGGATTGACGATCCAGATGGTTGTTTTAGTAGTCCTAACAATTCTATAAAATAGTGTGACAATAAATGTAATGAGTACTACATTGAGTGTGAATAATGTCTAGATGACAATATTCTTATTAAAACTCTTACATTATGTTTTGTCGTATTTTACACGACTGTTGTATAATTAAGTTGTATTTGAATTTTGTACCATGTATTTGGGAACTCAAGATGGGTGATGTATACCTATTTTGGGGGCGCCACAATTTGGTATCAAAGCTTTAGGATATGATCCCCGCAAAGATGTGAGACTAGAACCTGGGGAGAGGCGGGAATTCATTCGCTAGTATGACCTACCTAAGTTTATTTGGTATTTAATTGGTCGGTCAGAGTATAGGGATACTATGTTGCATGTCAATTAACCTTTGTTTTGTGGTAGTATTTGAAAATGACATCCGAGAATGTTGAGAATAGCAATGGAGCACAGTAGACCATTGAGTCTCCACAGATCAATAATCAGGATAATGTGCATCAGGAAGGCGACAATCCTCATGCAAACAACAACACTGACCAAATGATGAACGATGGAATATTCAGAGGCTTTATGCAATTTGTGCAACTTCAGGCGAGAGCGGCTCCTGTCCAAAATGTAGGTGGAAACATTGGAAACTCTCGGACGGTCATCGCTAAACAGTTCAAGGAGCTGGGACCACCGAAGTTTATTGGAAAGCCAAAACCACTTAAGGCGAAAGCGTGGATAAAGCAGATCGCCAAGATATTTGAAGTCTTGGGATGCTCCGATGATCAAAAGGTCCCTTTGCCACCTTTATGTTGCGAGGAGAGGCATATTACTGGTGGGAATCGGTAAAGTGTACTCAACCTGCCGCACTGAAGATATCTTGGGAGAAGTTCCAAGAACTATTCAACGAAAAGTACTTTCCCCAAAGTATTCGTCACATGAAAGAGGTAGAGTTCATCAAGTTGGTGCAGAACAATATGACCGTGTCACAGTATTAGCGATAAAAGTGATGAAAAACCTTTTAAATCATAGAAGATAGTATATTTTATTCTCTAATTGACTCTTCTAATGGATTGCTTGTTCCACTGCAGTTAAACTTGATGGTTGTTATATTTTATCAGTTTAACACTGTTGAAGGCTAACGATAAATTATTCTGCATTATCTTAGTCTTAATATTTCTTACTAGGCTAGTTGAGCTCACCCTTTCTTTCACTGTTCTCTTCAGGAAATGAGAATATAGTTGAGACGAGTTAGGGAACGGATTGACGGTCCAGATGGTTGTTTTAGTAGTCCTAACTATTCTATAAAATAGTGTGACGATAAATGTAATGAGTACTCCATTGAGTGTGGATATTTTCTAGATGACAATATTCTTATTAAAACTCTTAGATTATGTTTTGTCGTATTTTACACGACTGTTGTATAATTAAGTTGTATTTGAATTTTGTACCATGTATTTGGCAACTCAAGATGGGTGATTTTGGGGGCGTCACAATTGGTATCAAAGCTTAGGGATATGATTCCTGGCTAAGATGTGAGACTAGAACTTGGGGGAAGAGACGGGGAATTCCTTCGCTAGTATGACCTACCTAAGTTTATTTGGTATTTAATTGGTCGGTCAGAATATAGGGATAATATGTTGCATGTCAATTAACCTTTGTTTTGTGGTAGTATTTGAAAATGACTTCCGAGAATGTTGAGAATAGCAATGGAGCATAGTAGACCGTTGAGTCTCCACAGATCAATAATCAGGATAATGTGCATCAAGAAGGCGACAATCCTCATACAAACAACAACACTAACCAAATGATGAACGATGAAATATTCAGAAGCTGTATGCAATTCGTGAAACATCAGGTGAGAGCGGCTCCTGTCCAAAATGTAGGTGAAAACATTGGAAACTCTCGGACGGTCACCGCTAAACAGTTCAAGGAGCTGGGACCACCGAAGTTTATTGGAGAGCCAAAACCACTTAAGGCGGAAGCGTGGATAAAGCAGATCACCAAGATATTTGATGTCTTGGGATGCTCCGATGAGCAAAAGGTCCCTTTGCCACCTTTATGTTGCGAGGAGAGGCAGATTACTGGTGGGAATCGGTAAAGTGTACTTAACCTGCCGCACTGAAGATGTCTTGGGAGAAGTTCCAAGAACTATTCAACGAAAAGTACTTTTCCCAAAGTATTCGTCACATGAAAGAGGTAGAGTTCATCAAGTTGGAGCAAAACAATATGACCGTGTCACAGTATGAAGCTAAGTTTGTCGAGTTGTCCTGGTTTGCATCTCACTTAGTTGATAATAAGGAGAGAATGATGTGGATGTTTCTAATAGGTTTGAAACCCGAGATACGTCAATATCTAATTTCTCATAAACTATGTTTGTATTCAGATGTTGTAAATAGGGCTCAGTTATTGGAGCGCGATAACGAGTCAACCCAACCAAGAGAAAGCAGCTGACAAAATGATAATACTAGTGGTGGCAGTCATAGAAGCGGTGACAACAAACATGGAGGGAATCAACATGCCAGAAATGGTAACTACTTCGGTGGTAATCATGGCCAAGACAATAAGAATGGACATTTCAAGAAGAGGAGATTCAATAATGATGAAAAGACGTAAGCACCAACACCCGTTGTTAAGGAAGGTGAACGACCACCTATCATATGCTTCAAATGCGGAGGGGAGGGACACATCAGTCCAAACTGTGCGCAGCAGTCCAAAACGTGTTATAATTATGGAAGAGAAGGTCACCTTGCCCGATTTTGTGCGTAATCAGAAGTCAAGTCCGGTGGGATGGAGGCATCAAAAGTCATCCGCATAAGAGGCAAACCCAGTAGTTCAAAGGAGAGCATTTGTCGTAACCTCCCAAAAAGCGAGGAATCCGAACGAGGTGATCACGGATAAGCTAATCATAAACTCTAGTGAAGTCTATACCTTATTTGATACCGGTTCTACCCATTCTTTTAATACTACTACTTGCGCTCAACGTTTAAATTTGACTCCGGAGAAATTAGACTTTAACTTATCGGTTGAAACTCCGTTGGGAGAAACCTTCATTACATCAACTATTTATAAGTCTTGTTTGATTCAAATCGGTAACCGCACATTACCTTTGGATCTTATCTCCTTAAAAATACTTGCATTTGACGTGATTCTAGGGATTGATTAGTTAACTACTCATCATGCTAATATTGATTATTTTCGTAAGGTTGTTAGCTTTCATATTCCTAATTAACCTATTATGCGAATTCAAGAGACCAAACCATTAAAATCAATCATGGTCATCTCAAGCCATAAAGCTATTCGTTTATTGAAAAATGGATGTCAAGCATTCTTAGCTCATGTCACAGATTTAAACAAAAATACGTCAGATTTGAATGATATTTCTATTATTAATAAATTCCCTGACGTATTCCCCGAAGAACTTCATGGCCTACCCCCGGAGCGTGAAATCGAGTTTGGTATTGACCTTGAACCCGGTACAAAACCCATTTCCAAAGCCCCATATCGAATGGCTCCTATTGAATTTTAGGAGTTAAAAACCCAACTACAAGAATTGTTAGACATCAATTTCATTAGTCCTAGTACGTCTCCTTGGGGTGCTCCTGTTCTATTCGTGAAGAAGAAAGATGGAAGTATGCGACATTGTATTGATTATCGGGAGTTGAATCATGTCACCATCAAAATTAGGTACCCGCTGCCTTGCATTGATGACCGGTTTGACTAGTTGCAAGGAGCCAAATTCTTTTCAAAGATTGATCTTCGTTCCGGATATCATCAATTGAAGATTAAAACTGATGACATTCCAAAGACTCCTTTCAGAACTCGATTTCAAGCCCTGCTCGAATCTTCTAGCCTTTCTCACTTCAGTGTCCACTTGATGTGGAGCAAATCGTTCCAGTTCATTAAACTTGGCAGCATACTGGGGAACTATCATATTCCATTGTTTCAATTAAAGAAACCTCATTTCCATCCTCCCTTGCATACTCGTGGGAAAAATAGTTCTCGAAGAAAATCTCGTTGAACCTCTCCCACGTTAGGTTTCCTATATCGGCCCTAGCCTGGTTTGCCTCCCACCAGAAGTTGGCCTCTCCTTTCATCAAATAGGTTGCAAAGGTAACCTTTTTACCCTCCTCAACATTTGCTATTACAAATGCTTTCTCGATTTCTTTTACCCAAGTTTGGGCTTCTATAGGGTCCGTAGTTCCTTCGAACTCCAGCGGACCTACACTTTTAAAATCCTTAAAAGTAGTAGCTCATACTACTCCAAGAATCAAGGGTACATTAGCCCTCGTTCTATTAAATGTAGCCGTTAAAAGATTAACGAACTCCTGCATTGGATTAACCAGACCACCCTCCAGTTGGTTAACATTAGTGCCTTGATTTCGTTGTCTTCTTCTTGGTGGCATTTTGCTGTTAAGAAAACAACACATCATTATTATTTTATTCTTGTTAGTTTGTTATTATTTGTAATAAAACAATAACTCATACTCATTACTCAATATATTCCATAAAAAGACTTATATTGATTCATAACGTGTAGTATAACACTACATTGTTTACATTACTCAGCCTTAGCTGATTACATTACTATCCCACAATTACTTTCCAAAAATTGGGATTTACAAAAGACTACCCTTTGTTATACAAAAGAGGGTTTTACGTCACTACTAGATACATAATATTTACATATCTAAGCTACTCTAGCTATTGCTAGATTACATCTGCCGTAGGGCATTCTCAAAATCTTTGCTGGCCAGACCGGCAATAACATCTCTATTGATAGTGTGTCGGGTATGTCCTGCTTCTACCGGATACCCAGCTACCTATTGCTGGAAATCCACATGAGAACTCCTATATATATAGGACATCCTCTCCAACTTACGTTGTTTAGTCTTTAGCTCCTGCTTGAGCTCAAAGACTTCACATCTCAGCTCTTGGACGTTGTCCTTAGCTAGAATTCTATCATCGTGCTCCTCTTCCCACATTCCCTTCGTGCTAGTCTTGTCCTCACGGACAGCTTGGAGTTCCTCTTTCAACTCCTTAACCTCTTGGCAGTAATGGACATTCCTATCCAATACCGACATAAATAAAGGCCTTCATCGATTCCCCGTAGACAATTCCTCCGTAGGTGGAACTCGTCAAAGGACATCACGTCCATCTCCTCCTCTAGCATGCCATCAAATATGACATGTAGTCTAAATCGTCGGAGTCTCCGGACTCGATTGTCACCACCTCGGTTCTACTCGCTCGGGATTTAGTAGTATCTCTACCCGATTAACAAGAATCCTCGCTCACTACATATATATCTCTATACATATCATTTTCTCCTGACATCTACAATAAAACAATATAGTTTGATTAATATACGTCAGTAAAATAATACAAACACATAACATAATATAATGCATTTTTATAGGATTACTTTCCATCTTTTACTGCTTTATTCTTTCTTAAGGTTATGACTTAAGGTTCTACTTTCCCCCTTAAGTTTTATAACCTAGGCTTTGATACCAACTTGTAGCGCCCCCAAATCCAGGTATCTTCCAACCCGGCAGATGGTGCTATATTGTACAAACATTCATACATTCATTCAATTGAAATGTTTCAAGGAACGAACATAACTTCTATATATTTAAAGTAATATTTACATTTTCCAGGTTCTATACCCATTACAAAGGTTCTTTGTCATAGTATCAATTACATTACAACAATAGACCTATACTTATTACAAAAATGACTTTAACAATCGCCTTTAGCTTTTCCTTTATCCTTTTTCGATCCTTCGGGACGTTCAGTCTTAGTTGCATTCATATGGTTCAAGCAAGAGTGAGCATAACTAGCTCAGCAAGTATAACAATTCAATAACAACATACTTGACACCTATGAATCGTATATCTTCAATAACTGAACAATAGTTATGAAGTACTATTGATAATACAAAATAACACTTCATCTTTCTTTCAAAATGTTTTACAATAATAACAATATTTAGTAAAACTTTCACTCCGGTCAAAGACCGAGAGTATTCAATCTTTATCGGAAAAAGGACAACCCGGAACTAAGTCCGTAAGCCTGATATTACTTACGAGCACTTCTAGGTGATCAGCCTATTGTACTCTATGTTGATCAACACTACATCCATTAAACGTATGCACGTTTAAGCATTTGGCAACCTCACGTGCCTGTCGTTTTACCGACAAAACATTTGTTTAACATTTCAGTCTTCTTTTGAAAACCATATATAGTAGTTGACAAAAGATAACAACATTAGATAATAGATGAATAGATTATCAATAATCCACGCAATATATCAAGTTTAGCCAAAGGAATTTGTGACACCCCCAAACCGGGTAGTTCAATTCCACGGGATTTGGTGTTCACTATACAAATATTATCTATCTATCTACCCATAATAAATGCAAGCCATGCAATAGATAGAATAAAAATCTTCCCCTTAAGGGTTACAACATCTGAATAATAATAATACAATCCCAAGTTAAACTAACCTTAAACATCTGTGCGGAATCATAAACAAATAAATCTTAACAACATCATTAAATCAAGTCTTCAACAAAATACATCATCAAATAAACAACAAGTCTTCATCACTTGCTAACTTTGCCCTTGCCTTTACTTTGGAAGGTTCATCGGGTTCTTTTCGTTCTTAAGCGCAATGTTATTATTAAACAAGAGTGAGCACTATTGCCCACAAGTATAATAATGAAATAACAAAGATAATAACATGCGAGTAAATCAAAGACATCTGAATAAAAGCTCAACTTTTGAATCAAGAATGAATAACAAGAATTAAAAGAATTCTGAGGGTCATAAGACCTTGAACTATGTCCTAGGTTATCAAGGGTTATACTTGAAACCTTTAACAATCATAAGACTATGGACCTTTCTACTCGCACTTAGGGGATCAACCCTTAGTACCATGTCGTGCAATAATATCTTAACGCTAACGATAAGTAAATCCCTTTACAGGGTTGTTCATCTTAGTTTGATATTCGAATCCGCACCAAAGGAAGTTTGGTTTGAATAATTCAATAAGGGTTCTGAAATTTAGAACGTTCATCAACTAAGGACTAGTTGAATCAATAAAGTTCACTAGTCTAATTGCGTTCAACAATAATGATATTCAATTCGAATAATAATCTCAAGAAGTATACAATATAACAATTATTGTATAACTAAATCATGCTTTGAAAAGATAATAAATCTTTAATATAACATTCGAACTTGAATAATAGTAATGATAATTTACTCGAGGTAAATAATAAACTTGAACAATAATGACAAGTAGGGTTAGAAAACTTGCCTGCATGCGTAGCTAAACGATTACTACTTAGTTCACCACAAATCCTACACACATACCATATGTATTCACAACATTCATTAGTTACATTTTCACTTAATTATTTAATATAAACTCCACTTTATTTAACAAATCATTACCCTTCTAATTTAATTACTTAATTAAATTAGAATATTTTCATTCTCTTACTATTATTACACTCGAATAAATTATTTCATAATAATTTCCATCGACTATTTATTTTATTCAATAAATATCTCAATTAAAATATTTAATTTATTTTATAAATATTTTAATAATAATTTTCATCAAATATTTATTTTATTCCATAAATATCTCAATTAAAATATTTAATTTATTTTATAAATATTTTAATAATAATTTTCATCGAATATTTATTTTATTTCATAAATATCTCAATTAAATTATTTAATTTATTTTATAAATATTTTAATAATTTTCATCAAATATTTATTTTATTCCATAAATATCTAAATTAAAATATTTAATTTATTTTATAAATATTTTAATAATAATTTTCATCAAATATTTATTTATTATTATTATTATTATTATTATTATTATTTTTGACCGTCGGGATGGGGTAATTTAGTTTGGTAACGCACGGGGCAAGTTACCTGAGTTCAGTTCATTCTCTAGCTTTTCTAGATTCTGCGGAGTTCATGAACATAACAAGGCCAAATTAGGCCAAAAATCAATCATGTGTAAAATTATACATGAATATAGTCATAACTTCCAATTAGTTATTTTTACAATTAATTTAGACTTACTCAATCATTGTAATACATATAAAATCATTACTTAACCCATCTAGCATGATTTTTAACAAGTTACAACACATAATTTGCAAAATCAACACATTTACTTCCACTGTTCTTGATGTTCTTGAAGGTTTTGAAAATAAAACATGAAAATTATCACTCTGGATTCGTTATAACAGAATCCGTTTATTTAAACTTTGGTCTCTTCGTATCAACATGTATAACAACATACGAGTGTAAAATTTAGGGATAATATACGATCAATACATAAAATATCACGTATAAGGCCATAAGGCCAAAACCCATACTCGTAATTTTGTAGAAATCATATATACATGTTTTCATGAATTTGATGATATGGTTTACATAATATATATAATTAAACACGATTTGATATGTCATAACACACATACAACCCATAATCATTACTCCTAACCCAATTACAGAGGTTAAACCAAAAACTTTAAAAGCCATTTTCATGAAAACTAAAATACGTAAAGTAAAAATTGGGAAGGAGGAGATTACCCAAAGCGTAGTGTGGATTTTAATAAGAGATGAATATCAATTTCTCTCTGACTTCTCAACTAATACTCTGTATCTATCTCTGTGAAAGCTCTTTAGACTTAGCAATAATGAAGAAAGAAAAGAAGACGTCTGATATATTAAAGGAACGACGATTGAGTGGTCGATTAACCCGATCGTGGCAATCGCTAGTAACTCCCATTAAGGCCATGTTTGGCTAAAGCTTAATAGATTTCAAAACCATTTAATTTAATAAAGCTTTATCATATGGTTTAATTAATGTCACACTCCTTCATAAAATAAATCAATATCTTATTTAATTTATTTTAAATAAAATATAATAATTTCTCATAATTTCACATAGTCACATAATTAAATTTCTCATTAATAATTAATGTCAAATTATTAACTCTCTAATTAATAATTAAATTAATTAAAATAACATCATGCTTAATTAAATATTTCATTTAATTCAATAAGCTCACATAAATACATACTTGAATAATAAATATTTCTACATTAATTTAATAAATGTAATACATAATTAAATTAATCTACCACAATCAGATCAAATAATTATTTAATCCAATAATTAAATCATCGAAAAATATTTATTTAATTCAATAAATATTAAAATTAAATTACAAAATTCTCGTTCATTACATCTTTCCCTCTTAAAAGGATTACATCCCGTAATCACGACTCAATAAATTCGAATTCGTTACATTCTCCCCCCTATAAAGATTACGTCCCCGTAATCGCCATAAATAATTAAGTAAATAAATGAGGTAATTCTTCATCATATTCTCTTCGAATTCCCACGTAGCTTCTTCAGCGTTGTGGTTTCTCCAAATTACCTTAACAGAAGGAATAACTTTATTTCTGAGAACTTGTTCTTTTCGGTCAACAATTTGGACAGGGATTTCTTCGTAAGATAAGTCTTTCTCAAAATGCAGGGGTTCGTATTCAATTACATGCTTGTAATCGGCCTTGTAGGGTCGTAACACAGACACATGGAAGACGTTGTGGACATTCTCGAGTGCTGGAGGTAAGGCTACCTCGTACACGACTTCTCCGATTCTACGTAATACTTCAAATGGTCCAATAAATCTTGGGCTCAATTTTCCTTTCTTTCCGAACCTGATCTTTCCCTTCCAGGGAGAGACCTTCAAGAAAACATAACTAACTGATTCAAACTCGATATTCTTACGACGTGGGTTAGCGTATTTCTTCTTTCGATCTTGCGCCGCTACTACAATGTGTTTCGGATCACTTTGACTATTTCACGTCTCATTGCACTCAATTTCGCCCTAGCAATTATCTCTCACCAACTTCATCCCAGTAAAGCGGAGTTCTGCACTTTCTGCCATATAACGCTTTGTAAGGCGGCATACCAATACTAGCATGGTAACTGTTGTTGTAGCCGAACTCTACTAACGGTAGGTGATCATCCCAATTTCTTTTAAAATCTATCACACAGGCTCTTAACATATCTTCTAATATTTGAATCGTTCTCTCACTTTACCCGTCTATTTGAGGGTGGTAAGCTGTACTCATTCGCAATTGCGTACCCATGCATTCCTGAAGACGTTTCCAAAAATTTGATGTGAAGCGCGGATCCCTATCTAAAACAATTGATACCAGAACTCTGTGCCTCAAAACAATCTCTTTTACATATAGCCTTGCCAACTGATCTAAGTTGAATCTTATTTTGATCGGAAGGAAGTGTGCAGATTTCGTCAGTCGGTCAACGATAACCCATACTGCGTCGTAGCCTATCTGAGTCGTCGGAAGGCCAACCACGAAGTCCATTGTAATATGTTCCCATTTCCACTCTAGGATCTCTAACGGTTGTAGCAATCCACTCGGTCTCTGATGTTCCGCTTTCACTTTCTGACAGGTCAGACACTTGGCAACACATTCTGCAACATCACGTTTCAAATTCGGCCACCAGAAATATTGTCTAAGATCTTGGTACTTCTTGGTACTACCAAGGTGAATCGAATATCGTGAACTATGAGTCTCGCTCAAAATATCTTCCTTAATCTCTTGTACTGGCGGTACCCAAATTCTACTCTCAAATCTCAGTATTCCTTCCTTATCCATCTTAAATCTCGATTCGGTTCCTTCAGATATCTTCTTTGTCACCTTTTTGCATTCATCATCCTGAAGTTGAGCCTCTTTAACTTTATCTAGTAGAGTTGTACCAGATTGCATCTGAAATAGCTTCTCATCGATCTCCATAGGATACTTCACTTCCAATTCCAGTTTCTTCATTTCTGCAATTAGCTCCTCTTGAGCAGTCAACATCGTCAATTTCTCCCGACCCTTTCTATTTAAGGCATCGGCAAGCACATTTGCTTTACCCGGATGGTATAAAATCTCACAGTCGTAATCCTTAATTAATTCCAACCATCTTCTTTGACGCATATTTAAGTCCTTCTGTGTGAAAATATATTTCAGACTCTTATGGTCCGTATATATTTCACACTTCTCCCCGTATAGATAGTGCCTCCAAATTTTCAAAGCAATAACAACTGCAGCTAACTCTAAGTCATGGGTTGGCTATCCCTTCTCGTAATCCTTCAATTGTTGTGATGCATACGCAATGACTTTACCGTTTTGCATCAGCACACAACCAAGTCCTTTATGCGATGCATCACTATAAACAACAAAATTTCCTGTATCATCCGGAAGAGATAATGTGGGCCGTGACACAACCTCTTCTTCAATTCCTGAAAACATTCCTCACACTTATCCGTCTAAACAAATTTCACAGCTTTTCGAGTTAAATTCGTTAACGGAGTTGCGATCTTGGAAAATTCTTGTATGAACCTTCTATAATATCCCGCCAATCCAAGAAAACTTCTTACTTCCGACGGCGTTCTCGGCTAATCCCAGTTAATCACGGCTTCTACTTTGGATGGATCTACTGAAATTCGTTTTTATCGATTACGTGACCAAGAAATTATACTCGCTCGATCCAGAATTCGCATTTCAAAAATTTAGTATACAACTTCTCCCTTCTCAATATTTCCAACGTTAATCTCAAATGATCTTCATGTTCTTCCTATGTTTTTGAATAGACCAAAATGTCATATATAAATACAACTACGAACCTATCCAAAAATGGCTTGAACACACCGTTCATTAGTCCCATAAATGCTGCAGGAGCATTCGTAAGACCAAACGACATTACTAAAAATTCGTAGTGACCATATCGCTTTCTGAATGGTGTCTTCGGTACATCCTCTAGCCTCACCTTTAGTTGATGATAACCGCTTCTCAAGTCTATCTTGGAAAAGTATCTTGCTCCCTTCAACTGATCAAACAGATCATCGATCCTCAGTAATGGATATATGTTCTTAATCGTAACCTTATTCAGTTCTCTGTAGTCAATGCAAAGTCACATCGATCCATCCTTCTTTTTCACAAATAACACCGGCGCTCCCCACGGCGATACGCTCGGTTGAATGTACTTCTTGTCCAACAATTCTTGTAGTTGTACCATTAATTCCTTCATCTCTACTGGTGCCATTCGGTATGGTGCCTTCGATATTGAGAAGCGATTCACGGCGCCAAATCGAATTAAATCTACCTCTCTATCCGGTGGAAGTCCCGGTAAATCATTCTGAAATACGTCATTTAAATCCTCATAATCGGTATCTCTTCTACCTTTGGATTCTCTTTTCGATCGTCGACTATGTAAGCTAAGTATCCTACATGCCTTGTCTCAACAACTTCACGCCTGCATCATCATCGCTTTCAAACAACTTGCTTGTCTAGGCGACTTGCTACCATAAAACACAACCTTTTTTGAGTCATAAGGTTAATACGCTTCTTTTGACAATCAATTACAGCCCCGTAATTGAATAACCAATCCATTCCCAAAATAACGTCAAATTCCCCAAGTCGAATAGGAATAAGATCTACGTTCATGATATTACCCTTAATATCCACTCTACAGTTCTTATGTACATACTTAACAAGGATTATTTCTCTATTCGCAATTTCTATGTTCATGGGGTAATCCAATTCATTCTTAGGCAAATCTAAATTCTTGGCAAAATCATCGGATATAAAGGAACAAAGTAGCTTTGAATTAAATAAAACATAAGCATTAATTTTATTGATCGAATGATACCGACACCACATCACGAGATTGAAGCGCATCTTGTACCGTCGTCATGTTGAAAGTTCAAGGTGATTGATCGATTTGTTGTGGTTGGCCCGGTGATGGTTAAGGCATTTCCACTATTATTTCCCCGATTTCCTCCTGATCTTGACCCTCCCAATCCTTTCTTGGGATAATCTCTTGCCAGATGGTCCTTCGAACCACAAGTAAAACAAGTACCCTTCTTTGGGTTTGGATAGTTTGGTGCTATGTAGCCTTCCTGACCACAATTGTAACGACCCCAAAATTTATACCATTTAAATCTCCACTTCGGTCGTCAACCATACATTAAATCTCTAATTTTACATCATTATTCGATATTAAAAACACTAAAATTGCAGAATATTTAAAACTTTTATACATTTCCTTCTTTCTTGCCCTGAATCGCAACCTTTACATTACATCTCTTTGACTCAATCGTATATCATGAATCGTTACAACAAAATGACTATACAAAGTCTTGTATCATAACTAGATATCAATATACACCGTATAACTCAATTTACAATTCAACAACATGTTACATTCAAAGTCTTGCATACATTTCTCATAAAACATAAGTAATCTTCGTGAATATAGATCTCTATAACTCACTTAGCACGTTTCCTTACCTGCAAAAGTGGTTATTTGCAAGAGTGAGCTCGACAGCCCATCAAAATCTAACAGTTTTCATGCATCACATTACACGTAATAATATGCTAAACATATATATCATAATAACTAAAACAACATTGCATAAATGCTTTTAGTTCACATAGAAAATATAAAGATTGAGTTCCTTACTCAATCCTCCTTATTTAACCAAAATAATGCAGTCATAAATTGACTTTAACATTTCATGATTTCAACATGTATAACATATCATGCAATTTAAAATAGTTCATCAAGTCCACGTAACAAATAGGAAACGAAAGATTTGCCCTGATCATTGTTTACCAATAATAGATTAACAGCTTACAGTTATCTGCACTTCACGTGCCCTACACAATTATATAATCATACACATCAACTATTAGTCACATAACAACACATAGTAATTGTAATGTAAACTCTACTCTACATCTCATAATCTTTCCTGTTAATTAGCACACAATGTTCAATTAGATTGTGTTAACTTTCAACTTATATCTCACTATATTTCATAATCGAAGTTCGATCAAGTGCTTAAGTCTTGCTAGGACTACTTATTGGTTTTATATTAAACCCATTTAATATACTATAATATTCATTTCAATTGAATTAAAATACTTTTTAAGTTCATTAACACTTGGCACGTCGTTTTGACGTTCAATCGTCACACGCCCGATTTGCATCTCTTGTGTATGCTTACTATGCTTCTATAACTTATCTAATACATTATTTATTAATGTTAAGCATCATTATATTTACTAACATACATGTTTTATAACTTAGGACATCATCTTTTATCGTCAGGAGCACTACACATGCATATGTGCATGCCTGACGCCCTCCGATTGCCCTCGAAAACACAACAGTCCTAAAGATGACCATTTTGACTACTGTTACAAACCTCAAATTGAAATATGTAAAGAACAAAAGTTGTAGGTCTACTCGTCCTCGTTCCGGATCATCTTGAATCACCTCAATCGGAGTTTGTATGAGAAAGTTATGGCCATTTTACTACAGGAGGTCAAAATCGTCTAACCTCGGACTTACGTTCGGCGCGACATGAGAACTAAGTCATACATAAAGGAAGCGCAGCAGCATGAGATTGGAGTCAGGGCGCGAATTTCAATTACTGCGACACAAATTTCTGGCGCTGGGGCTCCATTTTTGGCGCTAGGGCACCGAAATATGCAAAACCCTACCACGAAGAACAGAATAACTAAATTCTGGACTAATTACTACTGCTAACATCTAAATTAAGACGTAAAACTTATAAGAATCACTCATAAACATTTATTTATCATACATATACCAATTTAGCATAACTTAACAACAATTTTAGAAAACTTAAATTCTTGAAAGCACTATTTTTTTAAAAAACAAAACTCCATTATCGATGTTTGTTTACACAGTGAATATGGTAACCAAAATTTATAACTAATTTGATTCCTTGAGACTACGATTCTTTGAATTTCATAACAAATCAATATACTCAACTTTCAATTTCATAATTATCATACAATCACATACTAATTTTGTTATCATACAAAACATACGTTCATGTTCATCCTCAATACTCTAATGTAAACCAAATTCTTTTCTCTTTGAACGTATTTGAGCATACTACATCTATATACATATATATATACATGCTAGTTATAATCATTTCAATTACAGATACATGTAATATCATAACCAATTATAAAACATAGTTTACAAACAATCTTTATAAAAACCTTGTACCCAAAGTGAATGAACTTGAAGAACACGAGACGTAAAACATATATATATATATATATATATATATATATATATATATATATATATATTAAGGTTTTAAAACATACATTTTGTTGTTAAGAAATTCTTGTTAACCCTTAGAAAAGCTTGAAGAATTCCGAGACTTGTCTTTTTCTTACTTCTCTCTCGAGACTCTTTCTCAAAATCTATGATGTAAGACCCCGAATTTTATGAAATAAAAGTATTTAATTTTTTCATATAATTACTATTCAGTAAATTGTTAAATTGATAAAAGTTAAAGTTAAAGGTGATATATGATTTTTTTTTTCAAAATATGCAAGTGGTTATAAAATACTCATTTCTATCGAGGAATATTCGTTTGGTCGTGAAATATTCTTTACGTTGGGAATATTCATACGATTTGCCACTTAACCTTTTAAGGGCCCCATAATGTAATAACTATCGGATGAAGAAAAACGACAAAAAAGAATTTTATAAATAAATAGCGGCGTAGTTATACCAATTAACATTGTTGGAATACCCGATGGTTAAAATACAAGAATACGCATTGTGGCACAAAGAGCTTACAGATTGCACCAATTATTGATTCTTACGTAAGAAGGCCTTTACTCAATAATTATTATAGTAATTCTTTCAAGATTTTATTGATTCAATAATTACGCGTTGATATTTTATATTATTGTTGTTTTAATAATTATCATTTACACATGATTTCCCATTATCGGATCAATAATTCATATTATTTGAATAATATTATTAGATAGCATTATTGGCAATGTCTAGAAAGTTTCATCGAGGAGGAGAGGTTTGGTCACCTAATTGCGCGCCAGTAAGGAGAAATTCTTATTGGAAAGCCCCCTCTTTCCTGGGAACTGCCTGGTTGTCATTAATGTGATTATGTAATATTATTTGTGAATAATTAATTATTGATTTATATGGTAAGGAAAATATTCATTTTATGTGGATATAGATGGAGAAAATTTTTTAAAGTGACAATTGTTGAAAATTGATATTTTATCTTTTCTGATAAAATACTATTTTATTATATTATTATAATATTATAATGATATTTTTACAATGAATGTGGGATATATGAGTATATGAGGAGAATGAGTATTTTTGTTGCAAAAGTTGTTTAAAACATGTTAAACATGTCCGTGGGCCCATTTCTTGACTGAAATTTGATTATAGCACAGTAAAATAAATCGTCGTATGTGGATTTGGTACCAATTTTGTGTGGAATTTGGAAAACCTTTCTTCTGCAAGGTTGTAGAGAATTGAATTTCCTATAAAAAGTCGCAAGATTCGAATTTTCTGATAAAAGGGATATTTATTATGAATTATTGAAGTTCCGAAGTTCCGAAATAATTGATTTTTGAAAGTTTTAATTGTTTTTAATAACATAACGTTTTTTTTATTTAGTTGACTATTGGTGGCTGATGTTGGATCTGATTTAGTGTGCGTAGGAATTTAATATATATATATATATATATATATATATATATATTAATATTCTATTAAATTTTCTGCTTTGATGTTCTAAGCATTTTCCTATAAATAGGGTGCTTAGGTTAGAATTGAAAATCACTCCAGAAACTGAAGTTTTCTCTCTATTTCTCTCTCTATAATATCGAGCCTATTTTTGTGAGTATTTTAGTACTTTGAGTATTGCTATACGGTGCAAGTTCGTTCGGCGTTATATCTGACATTCCAGTATTGCTCTTTTGAGGTAAGGGATGGTAAGTGATTTTAAGGGATTGTAAGGGATGTTATTTTCTTCATAAGTGATATTATTTTTTCAATATCATTATGTTGAAATATTGGTTTGAACCTTTTATCAAATTTGGAACTTTTCATGTCGGAGTTACTATTCATGAGTTACTATTCACGAGTTATTATTCATGAGTTACTATTCACGATTTACTATTCATGAGTTACTATTCACGACGGGTTACTATTCATGAATTACTATTCATGAGTTACTATTCACGAGTTACTATTCACGATTTACTATTTACGGGTACTATTCACTACAAAATTGGTTTCTTTTTCTAACCAAATTATAGTTGATTTATGAATATTACTCTGGAGATTAAAACTATGTATTGATTATATTGATTTTATTATCATATATAACATTTTTATAACCCTGATGTTGAAATTTTCTTTCACTGAGTGTAAAGATGGGTAGATTATTGGTATGATAATGACTAGAGTTTTCTTTGATTAGTAGTGAAAAGTTGAATTGTGACTGGTATGATCATGACCATTGAATTTATAATTGAATATCTTTAGCTTAAGTGCAAAGGTGAATTTATCAACATGGTTATAATTATGGTTTATATAAATTCTGAAATGATTATGTATTTCTTTGAGATATGAATAACTTTGGCCTGTAGTGCAAAGATGAACTGTTGATGAATATCTTTGGCCCGTAGTGCAAAGATGAATTTATTAATATGATTATGAACCGGAACTATGATTTGGTATAACCATGATCTTTGATATTTCAGGTAAAGACAGGTGATGAAAATTATCTTCGTCATGGATGAGAAGAGGAATTTAGAACCACAATTATGATTATGAGTTATTCATATGATTGTGAACCGTAATCGTTGATTGATGTTAAGGAGGATAAAACTTTGTTGGTGGACTTTTAACATGGAGAAGATAATAGACTTTATGGTCTATTTGACTCTTCTAATGGATTACTCATTCCGCTGCAACTATGGTTGAAAAGTTTTATCATCTACCATATGTTCTAAATCTCTGATTTATTACTGATGAAGACTATTGATAATTTATTTATCTTTAGTCATAATATTTTTTACTGAGCTAGTTGTGCTCACCCTTCTGTTTCACAATTCCTTTCAGGTAATAAGGGTGTAGCTGGGTCGAGCGAGGGTAACAGGAGAATAGAACGGTGGTCTCTAGCTGTGGAGGTTCTCCCTAAACAATTATTGACTTTACCTTTATGTAAGGTGCCATTGTGATGTACTATCCAAGTTGGTGTCCAAAGTCACAGTTGGTATATATTTGCATCAAAACTCACAACATATGTGTTGTTGTATTTTGCACGACAATTGTAGTAATAAAGTTGTAGTTGTTTTCTGTACCATGTATTTGGCGACTCAGAATGGGTTGGATGGAATGGACCTATTTTGGGGGCGTCACAGTTTGTATCAAAGCTTAGGGATATGATCTCTGCGGAGATCTGGATTAGAACTAGGAGGGGAGAGATGAGTAAATCCTTCGCTAGTGTATCCTACCTAAGCTTATTTGTTGGTCAGTCATAATATCGGGATATTATGTGATATGTTAATTTGTTAAATTAACCGTTGTTTTTGAAGCTGTATTCTAGAATGATATTTGAAATACAGGAGATGAGCAATGGAGAAATCATGATGACAGGGGAGATAGAATCTGAAATGGAAGCAAGGTATTCTCAACTTTTGAAATACAGTGCGTAAATTTCGAGGACGAAATTTCATAAGGAGGGAGATTGTAAGAGACCCCGAATTTTATGAAATAAAAGTATTCAATTTTTTCTTATAATTACTATTCAATAAATTGTTAAATTGATAAAAGTTAAAGTTAAGGGTGATATATGATTTTTTTTTTCAAAATATGCAAGTGGTTATAAAATACTTATTTCTATCGGGGAATATTCGTTTGGTCGTGAAATATTCTTTCTGTTAGGGAATATTCGTATGACGACGCACCTTTTGTGGGCCCCATAACAGAATAACTGTCGGATGAAGAAAATGACAAAAGAGAATTTTTATAAATAACGGTGTAGTTGTTACCGTTAACACTATTGGAATACCCCGGTGGTTAAAATACGATGAATACGTTGTTACAAGAAGCAAGAAGTATTGCACCAATTATTGATTCTTACGTAAGAAGGCACTACTCAATAATTGTTACAGTAATTACTGTTTAGTATTTTATTGATTCAATAATTGTTGCGTTGATATTTTATATTATTGTTGTTTCAATAATTATCACTGCACAATATTTCGCATTATCAGATCAATAATTCATATTATTTGAATAATATAATTAGATAGCATTATTGGCAATGTCTAGAAAGTTTTGTTAAGGAGAGGATTGGTCACCTAATTGCGCGCTAGTAAGGAGAAATTCTTATTGGAAAACCCCATCTTTCTTGGGAACTGCCTAGTTGTCATTATTGTGATTCTATAATATTACTTGTGAATAATTAATTATTGATTTATATGGTAAGGAAAATATTCATTTTATGTGGATATAGATGGAGAAAATTTTTTAAAGTGACAATTGTTGAAAATCGATATTTTATCTTTTCTGATAAAATACTATTTTATTATATTATTATAATATTTTAATGATATTTTTACAATGAATGTGGGATATATGAGTATATGAGGAGGAGGAGTATTTTTGTTGCAAAAGTTGTTTAAAACATGTTAAACATGTCTGTGGGCCCATTTCTTGACTGAAATTTGATTATAGCCTGTAAAATCATCCGTATGTGGATTTCGGTCAATTTTTGTGTGGAATTTGGAAATACTTTCTTCTGCAAAGTTGTAGAGAATTGAATTTCCTATAAAACAACGTGAGATTCGAATTTTCTGGTCAAAGGGCTATTTATTATGAATTATTGAAGTTCCGAAGTTCCGAAATAATTGATTTTTGAAAGTTTTAATTGTTTTTAATAACAAAAACGTTTTTTTTATTTAGTTGACTATTGGTGGCTGATGTTGGATCTGATTTAGTGTGCGTAGGAATTTAATTATATATATATATATATATATATATATATTAATATTTTATTAAATTTTTCGCTTTGGTGTTCTAAGCATTTTTCTATAAATAGGGTGCTTAGGTTAGAATTGAAAATCACATTTAAACTCAAGTTTTCTCTATTTCTCTCTATAATATCGAGCGTATTTTTGTGAGTATTTTAGTATTTTGAATATTGCTATACGGTGCAAGTTCGTTCAGCGTTATATCCGACATTCCAGTACTGCTCTTTTGAGGTAAGGGGATGGTAAGTGATTATAAGGGATTGTAAGGGATGTTATTTTCTTCGTAAGTGATATTATTTCTTCAATATCATTATGTTGAAATATTGGTTTGAACTTTTTATCAAATTTGGAACTTTTCATGTCGGGGTTACTATTCATGAGTTACTATTTACGAGTTACTATTCATGAGTTACTATTCACGATTTATTATTCATGAGTTACTATTCACGACGGGTTACTATTCATGAGTTACTATTCACGAGTTACTATTTACGAGTTACTATTTACGAGTACTATTCACTACAAAATTGGTTTCTTTTTCTAACCAAATTATAGTTGATTTATGAATATTAGTCTGGAGATTAAAACTATGTATTGATTATATTGATTTTATTATCATATATAATATTTTTATAACCCTGATGTTGAACTTTTCTTTCACTGGAGTGTAAAGATGGGTAGATTATTGGTATGATCATGACTAGGGTTCTCTTTGGCTAGTAGTGAAAAGTTAAATTGTGACTGGTATTATCATGACCATTGAATTTATAATTGAATATCTTTAGCTTAAGTGCAAAGGTGAATTTATCAACATGGTTATAATTATAGTTTATATAAATTCTGAAATGATTATGTATTTCTTTGAGATATGAATATCTTTGGCCTGTAGTGCAAAGATGAACTGTTGATGAATATCTTTGGCCCGTAGTGCAAAGATGAATTTATTAGTATGATTATGAACAGGAACTGTGATTTGGTATAACCATGATCTTTGATGTTTTAGGTAAAGACATGTGATGAAAATTATCTTCGTTATGGATGAGAAGAGGAATTTAGAACCACAATTATGATTATGAGTTATTCATATGATTGTGAACCAGAACTGTTGATTGATGTTACAGGGATAAAACATTGTTGGTGGACTTTTAACATGGAGAAGATAATAGACTTTATGGTCTATTTGACTCTTCTAATGGATTGCTCATTCCGCTGCAACTATGGTTGAAAAGTTTTATCATCTACCATATGTTCTAAATCTCGACGACATCGATGAAGACTATTGATAATTTATTTATCTTTAGTCATAATATTCTTTACTAAGCTAGTTGTGCTCACCCTTCTGTTTCACAATTCCTTTCAGGTAATAAGGGTGTAGCTGGGTCGAGCGAGGGTAACAGGAGAATAGAACGGCGGTCTCTAGCTGTGGAGGTTCTCCCAAAACAGTTATTGACTTTACCTTTATGTAAGGTGCCATTGTGACGTACTATCCAAGTTGGTGTCCAGAGTCACAGTTGGTATATATTTGCATCAAAACTCACAACATATGTGTTGTTGTATTTTACACGAAAATTGTAGTAATAAAGTTGTAGATGTTTTCTGTACCATGTATTTGGCGACTTAGAATGGGTTGGATAGAATGGACCTATGAAACTTTTTTTTAGCAAAAAAACTATTTTCTTAGACTCAACGTAAACCCAAAAACTCAACTGATAGCCAAAGCCAAACTGATAAGCTATAATAATACGCACACTTAATATATCAGTTACAAAATAAACGTATAGGCTATTGATTATTTTAGTTATTTTATTAATAATTTAAAATTCAAAAGAAATCTAAAAGCCATAGGGCTTTGTTTGGCAAAACGCTTTAAAATTAAACACTTAATATATTTATTTAAGTATTGTTTGACAAACTAAATTAAAACTACTTTAATTTATTTTAATAACCACTTATAATATAGTTATTTGTCACACTTCTAATTAATTAAGTTTTCATACTTAATTTAATTAATTCTAATAACAAATCATTACATAATATAATAATTTATTTAATCATTATAAACTCTCTAACTTAATTATTATATTAAATTAAATTAGATTACTATTTCAAAATAATTACTTTCCTTAACTCATTAATTATTTATTAAACAAATAAATAATCAAATCACATAAAATCAATTAAACAAATACTTATTCAACGATAAACGCATCCATTAAATAATTATATAATTCAATAAATATTTAAATATTTAATTAAAAATCTGGATTGTTACATCATTCCCTCCTTACAAGGATTCTGTCATCAGAATCACAACTCAAACCACTCATTCGTTACAATCTTCCCTACTTACAAAGATTCTGTCCCCTGAATCGAAGACACAAATTAAACAAATAACTCAGAGTAATCTTTCATCATCTTATCTAAATATAGATTTTATATTTCCTACTACATTCATTACTTTAACAAATTGTAGGTTTCATTTCATAACTTTCAATTGAACTCAATATATTATGAGTATTATATATCTTTTAACCCATTCATTTCCTTTTCTAAGGATCGTTAACATCAACACTCGGGATATTACATTTACCCTTTCTTCTAAGAATTTCATCCTTGAAATTTTATTTATTAATCTTTATTCATTCAATCTAACAAAATAGATTTTACACTAATACTTCATTCATTCCTTGGGTTTTATAACCACTTCCTTTCCACAAAGATCGTTATTAAATTATTAACTTTTCTATTAAAAGTTTTACATTATTCTTTGATAACTCATATCATTCTCACTTCAAAATCTCTTTTTTCACTTATTCAACATATTTATCATTCAGTGTTGCATTCTACGAGTCACTTCTTTCTAAGGAATACTTTCCTTTTTCACTTCCATCTTACAGAATAACAAGAATCTTCCACAATTGTTCAATAATTGGGAAGTAGTATGAATAACTCAGGAATTTAAAAGATTCCAAATCATGCTGAGGGTCACAAGACCTTGAACTCTATTCTCTAGGTATAATAGTGCTTCCACCCCCCCCTGGGTTTTTCACACTTTAAACCCTCTCTGGCAGAATGTTTATCAATCACAAAGACTGAAAACACTCTCCACCCGTACACTAGGTGGCCAGCCTATTGTACCACTACGTTGGGCCGCAACGTAGTGTTTTGTAACAACTATATGCGTTACGCTCAGTACTTAGCGTGTTAAGCCCTTCGTACTATGTATTGTGCACAAACATTTTAGCGCAAAGTGTAAACTAAGCGCAACCTCTAATAAAAGAGTTGTTCATGTCATAATTTAGAGTGCAAGCATTCAACTGAGGGTCTAATGACCACGAACCATGTCCACAGTTATAAGTAATCTTTCAACTTTAACTTTAACAGGCATACGACTATAAGGACTCCAAGGTACTTAGGGGATCAATCCTTCGTACATGTATTGTGCTCAAACATTTCAACGCAAAGTATAAACTAAGCGCAACCCCTAAATAATAGGGTTGTTCATCTCAGCTTTTCAACATCCTCGAATCCTTTTCAAAACAATTTGGTTTGGCATAACTTATCAAGAAACTCTTGAATTTCATGAACATCTTTCAATATTTGTCTAGCTGAATCAAATAGCATAGACCTCTACAACAATTCGGACATCAGCCGAAATATACATATACATACATACATACATATGTATTCTCATATCTTAAAGAAATCTCAAAAATCTTTTTATGACGTCATGATACTGCACTGTATTTACAGTCCGTTGAGGATTCCGTCATTTGGTGACCTTATCATACTACATCATACCATAGTGGGCTGACGATCCTTAGATCACATCCAAATCTAGGTAATACTGCATTGATGACTCCATGTTACATGATGCATTAATGATATAAAATACATTTTGATATATTGCAAATCATTTTTGTCTAGCCGAAGCAATTAGCATACGCATACAAATAACAGTATTTTTGTTAAAACTCATTGGTTCCATCATTTGATCCAATTTTTTCAAGAAAATAAAAGTGTAAACATCAGCACGAAGTCAATAAATTTTGAAAGTCTAGCATAGCTAGTAGATTTAAAATACCTATGCTTCCACCATCAACTCCACTTTCTATAATGATCCATTGCTTAATAGGTCTATCTATTCCTATCATCCTCAATACTCCATTTACATTTATCTATACCCAGTTTGTCAAACTTACCGCACGTTATGAGTTCAGGAACTTGCCACAATCATATGAGTTTAAGAACTTATCCTAGTCAGACCATAGGCGTCCATTCGATGAGGGGTTCAAAAATGTACCATATAATTATGAGTCACGAACCTACCATAAGTAGGAGTTTTAAGAACTCACACTTAACCTTATAATATTCTCTAACTATACTCTACCTATCTGTTATACACATAAGAAAAGAATCACCTTCTCAGCAGTATGTAGCAAATAGCGACATAAACATTCCAATGATTATCAATGTGATAAATCGAAGTGCAGACACAAAACCCTTGCCCATACAAAGGTTTGTACAACTCAAACCATCACATGAGTCCTCAATTGAAATCCCTCATAACTCTATCTTGCTTATAACTTGCTCTTTGCTCGATACGAATTCCTCGTATCACATTATCTATAACTCCTCATGAGTTTATCTCGTACTCTCATAGTACACCATCTTCATAGCATTAAGCTATAATCATTCAAACATTATAGACCATCTTCCTTTTATAACTTAAATAGATCATGTCGTGATCTTATTCTATAATCATCTCCCTTAAAATTCTTTTGTTAACTCATGATCGTTTTGTTTTACGATCCATGTTCTTTCCTTTTTTCATCATTTACGACATTATTTGTTATCTTGGCTTTTGGAGTTAGGAAACTCCCATTTCTTATCTTTATATCTCTTAGATTCTTCTTTGAATCTTCTTGTTTATAAAAACAAATTCTTCTTTTAAGAATTTCTATCTTCAGTTACATTACTCAAAATTTCATTAGAGTTCTACCCAGAGTATAGATTTAGAAGAGATAAAACCCTTTTTCAAAAGCTTCTTCAACACAGAGATTCTCACAAATCCTCTAAATTCTCTCTCAAAATTTTCTAATTTTCTCTAACTAGTTTTTATCAGACTTAAGAAGAATGAAATAAAGAAGACGTCACATCAATAAACTGACGCATTGTGGAGGTCAGTTACCCATCATGGGTTAACTGCCCTCAACCTCTATTAGTGCCATGTTTGGCTAGCCTTAAAGGCTTAAACTCAATTAATTTAATAAACTCTTTTATCATATAGTTTAAATAATGTCACACCCTTTATAAAATAACTCAATTAATTTATTTAATTTAATATAAATAAAATATAATAATTTCTCATAAATTCACATAGTCATATAATTAATTTCTCATTAATAGATATTGTCAACTTATTAAATCTCTAATTAATAATTAAATTAATTAAAATACCAATATGCTTATTAAATATTTTTTTAATACAATAAGCTCACATAATCACATACTTTGATAATAAAAAATCGTACATTAATTTAATAAATGTAACACATATAATTAAATTAATCTACCACAATGCATCGATTAATTATTTAATCTAATAATTAACTCATTGAAAAATATTTATTTAATTCAATAAATATTAAAATAAATTACAAAATTCTCGCGTTTCGTCGATCTTTCCCCCTTAAAAGGATTCATCCCCGTAATCATGACTCAATAAATTTGACCTTACATTCTCCCCCCTTACAAAGATTCTCGTCCCCGGAGATAATCGCCATTTATAATTAAGTAAATAAATGAGGGTAATTCTTTATCATATTCTCTTCGAGTTCCCACGGCTTTGTCTTTAGATGGATCTACCGAGATTCCATTGTTATTGATCACGTGACCAAGAAATTGTACTCGCTCGATCCAGAATTCGCATTTCAAAAATTTAGCGTACAACTTCTCCCTTCTCAATACTTCCAACGTTAACCTCAAATGTTCTTCTTGTTCTTCTTTGGTTTTGGAATATACCAAAATGTCATCTATAAATGCCACCACGAATTTGTCCAAAAACGGCTTGAACACACCATTCATTAGTCCCATAAATGCTGCAGGAACATTCGTTAGACCAAACGACATTACTAAAAATTCATAGTGACCGTATCGCGTTCTGATAACCGCTTCTCAAGTCTATCTTGGAAAATTATCTTGCTCCCTTCAACTGATCAAACAGATCATCGATCCTCGGTAATGGATATATGTTCTTAATCGTGACCTTATTCAGTTCTCTGTAGTCAATGCAGAGCCGCATCGATCCATCCTTCTTTTTCACAAACAACACCGACGCTCCCCACGCACGATACGCCGCTTGAATGTACTTCTTGTCCAAAGAATTCTTGTAGTTGTACCATTAATTCCTTCATCTCTCATTGGTGCCATTTGGTATGGTGCCATCGATATGAGAAGCGATCTCGGCGCCAAATCGATCACGAAATCTACCTCTCTATCTGGTGGAAGTCCTGGTAAATTGTCTGGAAATACCTCGACGAAATCCCTCACAATCGTTATCTCTTCTACCTTTGGATTCACTTTTCGACTGTCGACTATGTAAGCTAAGTATCTTACACAGCCTTGTCTTAAAAACTTCCTGGCTTGCATCATCGTCAAACAACTCGCTTGTCTAGGCGACTTGCTACCATAAAATACAACCTTTGACAGAGTCATAAGGTTAATACGTTTCTTTTGGAAATCAATTACAGCACCGTAATTGAATAACCAATCCATTCCCAAAATAACGTCAAATTACCCAAGTCGAATAGGGATAAGATCTACGCTCATGATAGTACCCTTAATATCCACTCTACAGTTCTTATGTACGTACTTAACAGGGATTATTTCTCTATTCGCAATTTCTATATTCATGGGATAATCCAATTCATTCCTAGGCAAATCTAAATTCTTGGCAAAATCATCGGATATAAAGGAACAAGTAGCATCCAAATAAAATAAAACATAAGCATTAATTTTATTGATTGGAATGATACCTGACACCACATCACGGGATTGAACTGCATCTTGTACCGTCATGTTGAAAGTCCGGGCGGTCGGTCGATTTGTTGCGGTTGGTCCGGTGATGGTTAAGGTATTTCCACTGTTATTTCCCCGGTTTCCTCCTAATCCTGACCCTCCCGATCCTTTCTTGGGACAATCTCTTGCCAGGTGGTCTTTCCAACCACAAGTAAAACAAGCACCCTTCTTTGGGTTTGGACAGTTTGGTGCTATGTGGCCTTCCTGACCACAATTGTAGCACACTCTCTTTCCATTCATTCAAACTCCCAGATGGGCTTTCCCGCTTCGATTCTTTTCTTCTGATTACCTTGCTGATTCCCCGATGATGAGTTGTCGTTCCACCTTTTCTTCTGATTGAAATTTCCACCTCTTGTGCCACTTCCACTGGCCTTGTTATTAATTTCACCTTCACTCTTCTTCTTCTTCTTCTGATCTTGATTGTACTTGGTCACCGCATCGCTTCCTCCTTCAGCGAGGATGGCCTTTTCCAATACTCCGGCAAATGTGTTTATCTGAAACATTGATACTTTACTGTAAACCAAAGGCTTTAGTCCTTGTTCAAATCTTCTGGCCTTTCTCTCGTCAGTGTGTACTTGGTACGCGGCGATCCTTGCCAACTCGTTGAATTTATCCGCGTAGTCGGGTACGCTCATGTTTCCCTGCTTCAGTTCCAAAAATTGAACTTCCATCTGATTCTGCGAACTAGTTGGGAAATACATTTCGAAAAACATTTCTTTAAATTTCTCCCACGTAATTACACCTTCACCTCCTCGCACTTTGTTTGCTTGCCAGCAATAGCTAGCCTCAGAATTTAGCATAAATGTTGCAAAAGCGGTCTTTTGATCTTCTCTAACCCTAGCAACCTCGAAAACCTTCTCCATTTCCATAACCCACGTTTGAGCCTCGATTGGGTTCATGGAACCTTTGAACTCTGGCGGTCCCACTGCCTTGAAGTCTATAAACGTTGTGTTTGGTGGAGCTTGCGGTTAATTATTCATGGCTCCAGTCAGTAAGTTAACCAACTGCTGCACGGGATTAGCGTTGGCATTATTTTTATTATTGGTTGACTCTTCCTGAGCTGGTTGACGTTGTTGTCTTCTCCTTGGCGGCATTTTTCTGTTAAATAAACGCTTATTAGGACTTTATTTATTTCTTTAAATAGTTAAGGCATTACTCAACAATTTAACATATCAATTAACACATTATCTCAAACAACTTGATATATATTCATTCGAATCAAAGTTTTAACATCAAACTATAGCATCACTACTATTTACATCAACTATCCTGGAATAAAGAATCCACAGGGTTTAAAACATTAAAATATTCCTTCGTTCATAAACACGTCAGAATTTACATCTAAAACTAATTTAAGTTCTTCACATAACTAAACAAATCATATCACCGCTTCATTAAGGTCTTGATTAGCCTTACTATGCTCCTCTTCTAAGATCCGATGCATCGTCCTGTGATCCATCATGTACAATGGTAGTCCCTCGAACTGGATTAGGTACCTCAAAACTCGATCTTGGGTCTCATTCATTGCCTTGTTAAGTGTAGAGTACGTTTTCCCAATCTTCGCTTTTTTGCACGACTATCATCCTCTCAGACGTCAAATTTCGACGCGATTCTCTTACCCAACCTTCCTCTCTGCTATGTTCAACCTTCGGAGGTTTCCTTCAGTTCCTTCTTCGCTTTCTATCTCCTCGGTCTTATCTTGGTTTGACCCTTCCGATGGACCAAGTCCCATTCTACATTTTGCCGATCGAGTGAAGATTCAAATCTCCATCTCCTTCTACTCCAGAGTAATATGCAATAACCGCTTCGCTTCGGTCAAATCTCGCAGACTCATCTCGTAATTCCACGTTACACGATCGTATAACGTGTCATACATCTCAGCATCAACGGTGTACCGTGGTAACTCCTCTTCTTCCTCTTCCTCTTCCTCAACAAATTCCTCCTCATGATCCTCCTCAGGATCAGTCACGGACTCATGCTCCTGACCAACAACGGTGATCAATGGAGATGATTCCTCTCGCACTGCTGTTGCTTCCCTAACGACATGAATGTCTCGGGGCTCCTCCTCTGTCGATCTTTATAGGTACACGGGGTTCCTCCTCAGTAGGTACTATAGGTACACGGGGTTCTTCCTCCCCAGCTTGACAAGCTTCTCCAACAATCGACATCCTGACAACAAAATTTTAAGTTTTAGTTACTAAGTCGTATCATCTAACGCATACTTTAAAACATAAACACATAAGGTCTTTTATTATCTTCAATGAATTACAAAAATTCATATCTTAGAACTCGATAAGAGTTTTCCATTACTATCTTCTTTCTATAAGGCTACTACCTAAGGTTGTTCCCCCACCTAAGGTTCATAACCTACGGCTCTGATACCAACTTATGACACCCCCAAATCCGGGTACTTCAATTCCACGGGATTTGGTGTTCACTGTACAAATATCATCTATCTATCTACCAATAATAAAAGCAAACCATGTAATAGATAGAAATAAAATCTTCCCCTTATAGGGTTACAACATCTGAATCATAAACATAATCCCAAGTTAAACTAACCTTAAACATCTGTGTGGAAATATAAACAATTAAGTCTTAAACAACATCATTAACTCATGTCTTAAACAAAATACATCATCATATAAACAACAAGTCTTCATCACTTGCTAACTTTGCCCTTGCCCTTACTAGTGGAAGGTTCATCAGTTCTTTCGTTCTTAACTGCAATGTTATTATTAAGCAAGAGTGAGCACTATTTCCCATAAGTATAATAATGAAATTAACAGTATAATAACATGCGAATAAATCAAAGACATCTGAATAAGAGCTCAACTTTTGAATCAAGAATGAATAACAAGAATCAAAAGAATTCTGAGGGTCATAGGACCTTGAACTATGTCCTAGGTTATCAAGGGTTATACTTGAAACCTTTAACAGTCATAAGACTATGGACCTTTCTACTCGTTCTTAGGGGGATCAGCCCTTAGTACCATACTGTGCACAATATCTTAACGCTAACGCATAAGTAAATCCCTTTGCATGGTTGTTCATCTCAGTTTGACATTCGAGTCTGCACCAAAGGAAGTTTGGTTTGGATAATTCAATAAGGGTTCTGAAATTTAGAACGTCATCAACTAAGGACTAGTTGAATCAATAAAGTTCACTAGTCTAATAAGGTTCAACAATAATGATATTCAATTCGAATAATAATCTCAAGAAGTATACAATAGAACAATTATTGTATAACTGAATCATGCTTTGAAAAGATAATAAATCTTTAATATAACATTTGAACTTGAATAATAGTAATGACAATTTACTCGGGGTAAATAATAAACTTGAACAATAATGACAAGTAGGGTTAGGAAACTTGCCTCGTGCGTAGATTACATTTTAACTAAGCACGTTCTTTGAATTTAATCCTACATACCATTCACATTCACAATACCTGTTAATTATAACTTAACTAATCATCATAAACTCATTCTCTTTGTCTACTTTGATTATTGACTATACTTAGTAAAATTACCACTTTGTCACATAATTTGTACTTCATTTAATTATCAAGCTAATTATGTATTAATAATTCAATCCACATGCCATTATGTTATTTACATGTTAAACATCTATTTTAACATCACATTATACTTATAACATATTTTTATGTTCATTACATTAATTTACTAACACATTGTTAGACTTAAACATTTTAAAAATTACATTTTCGATCTTTTCTAGAGAGAGTATTTGTATTTCACTTTCAGATCGATTCTCGATGTTGTGGTTTGCGCCACTACTTCATGGCTCTGGTCAATGGCGTCTTGGTATGGTTGTTATTTGTATGCGACTCTTATGCTCCTCAGAAATACTCTACACATGTGTAGAACAGAGAGAAATGGCGTCATGAAAAAACGCAGAACATGCCAATTTCTTCCAATTTCTTATTTCCTACTCGAAATTAGACATACCCACATGATATAATTCATATACAAACATTACTCAACATCTAAAGACCGATTTTAACCCATTAAAACATAAAATCACAGAGTTTAAGCATGCAATTTCACTGACTTTGATGTTCTTGAAGGTTTTGAAAATAAAACATGAAAATTGTCACCACGGATTCGTTATAACACAAAATCTGTTTATTTAAACTTTGGTCTCTTCATATCAACATGCATAACAACAGACGAATGTAAAATTTAGGGATAATATACGATTAATACATAAAATATCACGTATAAGGCCATAAGGCCAAACCCATACTCTGTAATTTTGTAGAAATCATATACGATGTAATATTATGAAACCGATGATATGGATCATCAATATATATATATATATATATATATATATATATATATATATATATATATATATATATATATATATACGATTTGATACATCTTAACCCATAAATAACTCATAAATATTACTCCTTTCTCAATCACAGAGGCTTTACAGAAAACTGTGAAAGCCATTTTTTTAATCAAAACTTGAATACGTGAAATATAGAATTTGGGAGGGAGAGATTACCCAGAGTATAGATTTAGAAAAGATAAAACCCTTTTTCAAAAGCTTCTTCAACACTGAGATTCTCACAAATCCTCTGAATTCTCTCTCAAAATTTTCTAATTCTCTCTAACTAGTTTTTATCAGACTTAAGAAGAATGAAATAAAGAAGACGTCACATCAATAAACTGACGCATTGTGGAGGTCAGTTACCCATCATGGGTTAACTGCCCTCAACCTCTATTAGTGCCATGTTTGGCTAGCCTTAAAGGCTTAAACTCAATTAATTTAAAAACTCTTTTATCATATAGTTTAAATAATGTCCCACCCTTTATAAAATAACTCAATTAATTTATTTAATTTAATATAAATAAAATATAATAATTTCTCATAAATTCACAAAGGTCATATAATTAATTTCTCATTAATAGATAATGTCAACTTATTAAATCTCTAATTAATAATTAAATTAATTAAATTACCAATTAATTAAAATACCAATATGCTTATTAAATATTTTTTTAATACAATAAGCTCACATAATCAAATACTTTGATAATAAAATTCTATATTAATTTAATAAATGTAACACATATAATTAAATTAATCTACTATTAATAATGCATCGATTAATTATTTAATCTAATAATTAACTCATCAAAAAATATTTATTTAATTCAATAAATATTAAAATAAATTACAAAATTATCATTCGTCATATTTTACGAATTCAACGATTATCGTCTAATCGTGCAATTTCCGGCAAATCTTCATTCTTATGATTTGTTCAATATTACAAATGAATTTCATTCATCATGTGAACATCTTAACCTACTTATTACAACAACTTATATTCATTGTTGGATTTTAGACTTATTCTTCATGAGCTTATAACTTGTCAAATTATAAACTACTTAAGATTTTATTGTTCATGACTTATGACAATTAAAGTTTCTTAATCATCATACTTTATATGTTCTTAACATATAACTTGACTTAGGTATCCATGATACATATGATCATACAAGTCCTTTTACATCCACATCACTTCTTAATAAACTCATTACAAGTTCATAATATTTTCACATAAGTTTATAACTTATGCTAGCTTAAAATAATTTTTAACCAACTTATGTGGCTTAAGATCATTGCTTACTCATTCTTCTTACTTTTTAACATTCATGTTCCTTAATCTAAACTTTTCTTATCAAACTATCATGGTAGAGATAGAAGATAATTGGAGAAGAGATCTTACTTTTGAAGTCTTGGTAAGTAGCTTCTTCTTCTTCTTCTTACTTATGGAAGTAACTTATTTGTAACTTAATCTCTCTAACAATTAAGCACTTTGTAATGTTTGGATTATTTGAGCAACTAACAAATGGCTTGTAAGCCTTCTCTATTTATAGAAATTTCAAAGTTAGGGTAGTTTAGTCATTAATTCAACCCACCTCCTTAAGCCACCTCCTTACTATTCATTACTTGATTAACACAACTTTTATCCTTTGCTTGGCCATTACTTCTATTACTTGGTCATTACATTAACTTGGTTACCACATTTTAACCATATTAGTATGGTTTTCCCCAGGGGTCAAATAACTCATGGACTCTAGCTTATGCTTACATTAAATCAACCTTTGGGCTTTGCATTAATAAACACTAACTTATTTATTAATCAATAATCGGGCCTTAACCTTTTATTCACTTGGACTTGTACCAATTGTTAACCAATCTTCCAAGTTCTTTAACATTACTTAATATATATATACATATAGTTAATGTATCATTTTCGTATTCTAATTCATATAGAATTTATATACTATATTTCATCCTTCATACTAAACTCATATAATACTTCAGATTATACTCGCTTTTCATTACTTTTTATAATACCTAAGTATTATACAATTATTACTTATTCATTACTACTTCGCTTTTCCTTAACGTTTATAAATTAAGTCCATGTTTAAATATTACATTTTCCATAACTAGATTTTATAACATAATCCATCTTTCCTTATCATTCTATCATTACGTATTTTCGGAAATTCAAAAATAGATCCCGAGCAAATACCGATGAATAGTGTTTTTCAGAAAATTTCTCAGAAAACTTTTATTTTCGTCTTGGAAATTCAAACACTTTAATTCATTCACGTAGCTCAAATACTACGACATTCTAACATCAATAGGTTATACAATGACAACCATCTTGATAATATATAGAATAGAATTTTATTATTATTTAATTTAATAAAATTATTTTACAATAAGATCCAAATCTCTCGGTCGTTATATGTGTTCTCATGAAACATGCACGGAAAGTCATAGCCTATGCCTCACGACAACTCAAAGAATATGAGAGGAATTATCGTACTCATGATATAGAGTTGGCAGCTGTCATTTTTGCGCTTAAGATTTGGAGGCATTACCTATATGGAGAGAAGGTGGAGATCTATATGGATCATAAAAGCCTCAAATATTTCTTCACTCAAAAGGAACTCAACATGCGGCAACGACGATGGCTTGAGTTATTGAAAGATTACAATCATACAATTCAATACCATCCTGGAAAAGAGAACGTAGTAGCTGATGCATTGAGTAGAAGATCATATGCGGGTATGAGTGCATTATTGTCAACGCAAAGGTCCATTTTATATGACTTACTAAGGATTAAGATAGAGTTAAAGACTCTAGGGACCCATGTGATGATGGCAAATATACGAGTAGAACCGACTTTAATCGATAAAGTTAAAGTTGCTCAAGCTACAGACCTGGAGCTGATACGTATGAGGAAGAAAGTAAAAGAAGGTGTTATGTCGGAAGCAAGAATCGATGAAGAAGGAATACTTCGAGTCAACTCCAGACTTTTTGTTCCTAACAACCCTGATTTAAAGTATAAAATCATGATATAGGTGCACAACACACCATTTGCAATCCATCCTGGGAGTACCAAAATGTATCGTGAACTTCGACATACATTTTGGTGGAGCAATATGAAGAAAGAGATAGTGGAGTTTATCTCAAGGTGTTTAACTTGTCAATGAGTCAAGGCGAAGCATCAAGTACCAAAAGGTCCATTGCAACCACTTGAAATTCCAAAATAGAAGTGGGAGCACATTACCATGGATTTCGTTACTGGTCTTCCCAAGGTTTCTCAAGGCATAGATGCAATTTGGGTCATTGGTTATAGATTGACCAAGTCTGCTCATTTCCTACTTATACGGGAAACTTATACACTTGAACATCTTGCTCGTATGTACATAAACGAGATTGTAAGAATGCATGGTATGCCAGTATCCATAGTTTCTGATCGAGACCCAAGATTCACTTCAAGATTTTTGGTTAGTTTGCAAAAAGCTATGGGAAAGAATTTACTATTTATATTGGCATATCATCCTCAGACGGACGGGCAATCGGAGAGGACTATTCAAACTCTTGAAGATCTATTAAGACTATTTGTCCTTGACTTCAAGGAAAGTTGGGACAAGTTCTTACCTTCGGTGGAGTTTTCCTACAACAATAGTTATCAAGCAAGTATTGACATGGCTCCATTTCAGGCGTTGTAATGAAGAAAGTGTCATTCTCTAGTATGCTGGGATGAGGTGGGTGAAGCAACATTGTTGGGACCAGAGTTGGTACGTATGACTATGGAAAAGATTCAAACGATCCGACAACGTATAAAAACCTCACAAGATCGAGAAAAAAGTTATGCCGATCTTCATCGAAAGGACGTGGAATTCGATATTGGAGATCATGTGTTGTTACGTGTTGCTCCATAGAAAGGAGTTACGAGATTTGGAAAGAGAGGAAAGCTTAACCCTCGATTAATTTGCCCATTTTTAATCCTCGATCGAGTAGAAACTGTGGCCTATAGACTCGCCTTACCGCCAAGTTGTCTCGTGTTCATAACGTTTTTCACATATCTATGTTACGTAAATATGTGAAAGACCCGAACCACATTATTGAATTAGAACCAGATAAGATAGAGGAAGATTTAACATATGAAGAGTTACCTGTTAAAATCTTGGATAAGAAGGATCATATTCTACGCTCCAAGGTTACACCTCAAGTCAAAGTTTTGTAGAGAAACCATGATGTTAAGGAAATGACCTAGGAGTTAGAATCTGAAATGAAGTCAAGGTATCCTCATCTCTTCGACATACCAGGTACACACCTTAATTTCGAGGACGAAATTTCATAAGAAGGGGAGGTTGTAAGACCCCAACTTTTATGAATAAAGAATAATTTTCTCGAAATATATTTTTGAATATTATGGTGTGAATTTGATATAATGTTATAGTTGTGGGTAATATTTACAAATTTTGCAAATTAAGCAAGTGGTTATATAATATTCGATTGGTCGGGGAATATTCATTTTAATAGGGAATATCCGTACGATGGCATAACCATTGGTGGACCCCACAACGGAAGTATTGTCGTAGTTAGAAAACGACAGAATTATATTTTTATAAAAATAATGGCGAAAGTGTTATCGTTAAACTGTTGAACTACCCGGTAGTAAAAGTACAGTAATACGCGTGGTTGCATAGTAGCACACGGTATTAATTATTGATACTTACGTGAGAAGTCACTCAGTTATACTCAATTATTGCTATAGTAATTGTTGCATCATATCTCCCATAGTATTGATTCAATTATTGTCACAGTATCATCTGCATAATATTTATTATTATTAAATCAATAATTGAGACTACAAATTTATTCTTATTATTATTTGCAATATTGACAATGTCTAGAAGTTCTGTCAAGGAGAGGTTTGGTCACCTAATTATGAGCCAATAAGGAGAAATCCTTATTGGAAAGCCCCCTCTTTCCTGGGAATGATCTGGTTGTTAAATATTGTGAGTTATAATATTAATGATGAATAAGTTCGTGTTGATTAAATTGATAGTTCCATTGTGTTGGGATTATTAGTGTTAGTGGAAATCGACATTTATTTCGATAATAATTGATGTCTGGAGGTTATATTGACCAATCGGGTAATTAATCGGATAAATGAGCAATTAATTTTTATTATTTCACATGCTTATAACTATTTGTTCACGTGTGTGTACTATTGATTCACATTCATGTACTATTAGGGGAGGTTGTGTAAGATTGATAATACTTGCATGACTAAATTAAAAATGGAGGTATAGATGAAGGTACTATATTGTAATTAGTTTTTCACATGATTATACTATTAAGTCAAATGAATGAAATATTAATTCACATTATTTACTATTAGGGGAGGTGGTATAAGTTTGATAATACTTGCAGGACTAAATTAAAAATGAAGAAAAAGAGGAATGTATTATACAGTAATATTTCGAGCCCCAAAACGTGCAATTATTGAAACTATATTTTCCTATAAATAGAAGTTCATTCTTCCTTCATTCTCACCAATTCACTAAGTCTCACAAAGAGAAATTATTATAGAGAGAAATTATAGAGAGAAAGAAGAAGATAAGTTTGTTACCTCACTATTCCAGTATCCAGTTTCTTCTAAGGTAAGGGGTATTATTTCTTTCGTATTCATGAAGAGAGTTATTTTCTTTCAATACTCGTAAGGGTTGTTATTGTTAGGTTTGTAATATTCAAGAACGCAATTAAATTGCAAAAATAATGCGAAAACGTGTAAAATCAGAGTTTAAAATTTTTTACAAACCATATAACCGGATCACCCTTTATGCACAATTATTAATTAAACGAAAAGATAAAGAATAAAATCATACCCTTGAAGATCGAGCTTCCTCAGGTACAAGTTCACCTCCAAATCCTTTCGCGTTCAACTTGAATTCACCGGGTTTGGTTCCTTCCTTTGATCAACGTTAGCCACCCAAGTGTTTGGCCTCTAGAGGTGATCCACCAAGGAAGAAGAAGAATTCAAGAAGATGGGTGTTATGGCTAAACCCTACTTTTCTATCTCTATAGAAAAGGCGTACTCTCCCAAATATTGGAATTGCATATATCTAGATATCTGATATAAGACTTATCTTATAAAGATATCAGGTAACCTTATTTAATAAAATAAGGTATTATTTAATTAAACTCTTTTAATTAAATGGGCTCCCTAATCTTATTAGGGATAATTAATTAAACTCTTTTAACTAATTTTCCCTCCTAATCCTATTAGGAATAAATGAGAGTACTTATATTAAATTAATTCCTAAACTCTTTTAGAAATTAAAATAATAATAATTGTAATAATATTAATAAGACTCCTCTTATTAATTTATATTTAATATTTCTAAAATATTAAATAATAAATATTAAGTTATTTAATTTATTCTATCACCATAGATTAAATTAAATATACTTAACATATTATTACGATTATGCCATTAACTTCTTAAATAATTATTCTTCCTTTTATGGTGTGACCCTTTAGGTTCTCCATATTAAACCAGGTTGTGAATAAATCAATTAGAACAATTCTAATCTTATTTAAATAAATAAATTAAACAATTAATTTATTTAAATAAATAATATTTATTCTACAATAGGATAAGCCTCCCTAGCGATCGGCGACTTTCCGAGATAATATAGATTTCAACATTAATCATAAAAGAACCTTTGAGTAAATAGTTATCGTATAATTCAATCCTTCCACTATACAATGTTCCAATTAAATATAAGACATGGAATTTTCACAAGTCTTATTTTATTTAATTATATGTATTTCGACTCTTAAATGCACAACTCCAAATAATGCAAATTAGAAACTCCTTTCTAATTTCATTACGCCTTAACCAAGGACTGGCTTTGGGTTGTCATTTATCGAATCACATAGGACATTTCTCTTCTTTTAATAGAAGTGGTAGATTCTTTATTGATCATATATTATCTCCATGTACAACTTATTATACCCAAGCATACCCTTTGATATATCCTAAGGGTCTTAAGGAATAAGTCAAAGTATAACTCATCATACACAAGATACTATGATGATCTCAAGTCCAAGGATCACTTGTACTACTATCACTACATGAATTCCTATTGACAAGCAAGTAAAACTCCATTAGGTATTCCTTAGCGAGCCACGTTCAGTGAACTTATTCTCTAATAAGCACCTACATACTTGCTTTAGTGTCTCCACACAAATGATCATGAGATCAATCATCCTCATCCAATGAGTAAGCAACGATGTACCAATCTATCCGGATTCACTAATCCCCAATTTAGTAATCCAATGATTGGGAACTATTTTAGTTTTAAGCTTTCTAAGAATTTAGATCTCATTAGAATGATCATCATCATTATTCTAAAAGCATTGCTTAAAACTATGGGTTTATCACATATTATAAAAACAGCATCATGTAGATAATTAAAAGCCCTTAATAAATTAATACTTTTTATTAATAAATGAATAAGATTATTACAAAGTATATGCTTTATCATCAAACATGATTGGCTTGTGTGCATATTACTTTCAATCTCCCACTTGCACTAAAGCCAATCGCCATTGTATCTTATACTCTTCTTCTCTAAGTGGCGATTATCCTGCTTTGTTGGATAAGCTTTAGTTAATGGATATGTAATGTTGTTCATGAGAGTCCACTATGTCTATAGTGATTTCCCATCTTCAATGATTCTAATAATCAAATGAAAGTGCCACAACACATGTTTAGATCTAAGATGAGACTTAGGAACTATTCCTAGTTACGTAATGAACTTTTAATCCAAATAATCAACTTGCGACTTCATTTATAGCTATATACTTTGTCTTTATCACTAAACCAAAGAACTCTTTCTTTGTTTGGAACATTTCAATTCATTTGCACCACTTTATTCAAGATAACGCTTTACCTTAAAGTGGATTTTTACGTCATCTTGGTCCATTCGAAAAACTTGAGTCTGTTAAGCCCTCTAGTTTTAATTTAGACCCACCATGAATATGATCATATCCTTAGTCTTGGGTTAAGCACTTTAAGATGTTTTTCATTAACTCATAGTGAACTTCTCCATAATATGACTGATCAACATCAGGTCTCGTATATTTCATTGCATACATGATTGTCACTCATGCGATCTCTCTTCTTTTAATAGTTTGTGTGGGGACTATTAAAGAGATACACTCCATAGCTCATCGACATGAGACATCTCTTGGAGTTTGCCATGCTAAAAGCGACTTTAGCATCAAATGAATATACGTTCCTTGGGTTAAGTCGAGCATCCTCTTAAATCTATCTATATAGATTTATATCCCCAATTAAGATACTCTTCCAAATCATTCATGGAGGAATGTTTAGACAACTTAATCTTTCTTGATTGTGAAGCATTGGTATGTCATTCCTTATCAAGTAGTATATCAACATATATTACTAGGAATGTCACGATGCTCCCACTGACCCTTTTGTACACACTAGGTTCATTCTTATTTTGATAAAATCAAACTCTTTTGATTGCCTCATCAAAACGAATGTTCCATATTTGAGAAACTTGCTTCAATCCATTTCTCTGAGTGTCTACAACACTTACCTCATCATATGTAACTGGATCATCATCTTCTATGATGTGTACCTCATCATCATCATCGATGATGAATCCATACCTCCTAGGTATCTTTGGTACTATTCCAAATTTACGATTCGGTTGTGGTACAATAGGTCTATCTATAGGTTCCTCTTATTTGACTTATAGTGTTTTGTGGTTCTTGAACTCTTCAAGATCTATTATTCTCCCACTAGCCCCTTCAATAATAAACACATTTATCTTAGAAGACAACGTGTTTCGTAACAAACACCTTTTGCTAAGTAGGATTATAGAACATATACCCTAAACTTACTTTAGGATGTCCCACAAATTGTACTTGTCAAATCTTGTCCCAAGCTTATCCTTTGAAACCTTTTTCACATAAGTTGGACAACCCCTTATCTTAACATACTTAAGATTAGGAATCCTCCCTATCCATAACTTTTATGGAGTCTTGGGGCCGAATTTTGAGTTTACCATTTTCGTAGATATGCAGCCATTTCTAGGACATTATCCCAGAAGGATACTGGAATGTCGATAAAATCATTATGGACCGCACCATGTCCAACAAAGTACGATTTTTCATTCAGATACATCAATCAATTATTGCGTATCAGGATGTGTCCATTATGAGAAAACCATTTGAGATGATCTAGAAACTTATTGCACAAGTATTTATTCCTTGATCTAATCAAAGAATCTTAATACTTTGCCAATTTGTTTCACTTTTGAATTCTTTGAACCTTTCAAATAATTCACACTTGTATTTCAAACAAATACACACATTCAACTCTTTGAATGATCATCTCTTTTCTTATACTAGTTTGTTCAATTTGCAAAATATATTTTTCATGTAAGTCAAGTATACAAAATTTATTAAGTAATATTCGATTCTATACAAAACATTATTATTATAAATAGAACAACAATTGTTCTTAATTATAATACCAAAGATTTCATTGTCCAACAATAAAATGGAAATAATATTTTTAACAAGAGGCTGAATACAATAACAACTTATTGACTTAATAGATTTGCCCGTAGGCATTGCTAAACTATAAGTTTCTATGGCTAATATGGCAACCTTTGCAACATTTTCGCACATAGTATTACTTATATTTGTTTAGCTTTCTACTTCTGTTTGGTCCCTTCATAAATCTATATTTATGATAACCAAAGTCGGTATCCAATACCCAAGTAGAACCTTGACTTAAAGAAAAATTTATTTCAATCATGAACAAAAGCGTATTTGTGAAGAAACTTCACTAAGCTTCTTTGGTTAGCCTCTGCAAGATGCTTCTCGCAGTTTCTTTCCAGTGTCCAGGCTTATTGCAGTGGAAGTAAGCTCCTTTGTTATCCGTATCTATTTTGTTCTTATTATCCTTTATTTTTGCCTTTATATTTACCTTCTTAGAATCGTTCTTCTTTTCAGAAGATCCTTTGGCCCCTACCAGTAAGACTTGGTCTTTCTTGGTTGAAAAGTGACTCAACATTTTTCAACATGTTAAGCAAATCGCCAAAGGCGATATCTAGCTTGTTTATATGAAAAATTCACAACAATTGTGAAAGGAGTCCCGGAGTGAGTGCAAGATCAAATCTGGCTCAACTCTCCATCCATGACAAAACTTATTGTCTAATTGATCAATCAAATTGATAATGTTAAGGACTTTTATCTGTACTATAGTGCCATTGGCCATTCTAGATCGGAAGAGCTCCTTAGATATCTGATATCTATCAGTCCTACTTTCCTCACCATCAACTACTTGATGTGCAGGAATATAGTAGGAGCATCCATAGTTTCATGCTTACGTTGAAGCTCGTTACTCATGGATGCGAGCATGATGCATTGAGCCAACTGTGCATCATCTTGCCACTTTCTAAAAGTAGCAATATCTTTCTCAGAGGCATTGTCTGCAACCATTGTAGGGATAGGCGTATTAAGGACATAAGATAGTTTTTCAGCTATGAGAACTATTTTCAAATTCCTTAACCAATCCGTTTATTTTGATGCGGTTAATTTAGCATCTAATATGCTTGCGTTGATAGTAATTTTAGACATTGTAAAATTACGTAAATGAATTTGTAATTAACAACATTTTAACATACATTCTTTTATTAATTACCAAAATAAATTAGGTCTTGTTTTAAATTGGTATCTCCCACTATTTTCTTCAAACTATATTACTCTCACTTATATAGTTCGGCAAAATCTAATTAAAGATTTACTAGTGAGAATAAGGATCCCATTTCAAATGTATATAGCCTTGTGGTGACACAACAAACTATATATAAATAAATAGGTAGACAACTTTTGTCAATTACATCAACTATGCAACTCCCTTTCTTTTGCCTCTTAGATTATTTTGATTAAGTGGTGGCACATCCGAATCAAAATTATCCAAGTTAAGTCCGACCTAGCACTCCATATATTCAAAAAAGAAAAATATCATTCTTGTGGTGACACAACAAAACAATATTGTTCAATTTTCTTTATAAGCATCAAATGTGATAAATTAACATCTTAAATAGTTAATACTTGCCTTGTGGTGACACAACAAACTCATATTAAATATTTAATACTCTATTAATTTTATCATGCTAGAAGGCGACGTTCGATATTCAAAATATCTTTGAACGCTTAGGACTTAATGTAAAAATTGAGGGGTTTGTTATTAATTTGTCTCATCTTGTTTAGCTGCAGCATGCACATATATATATAAAATACGCGTCATATATTAATGAACATGCGAAGCATGTTTGCATAATATATAATATATATAGTATAAGCATGCACGTATAGAATACTATATTCTACCCGGATTGATTATGGACTTTTATTCTAGTTTGGTTCACTAGAGCCACTAAGTGAACCAAAAGGTCAAACCCTAGGGTGCTAAAGAAATAATATTTAAATATAACTATTACATTTAAACCGGGCTCCATTACAAGCGGGTCTTCAAGCGCTCCTTGTTCCTTGATCTCCAATTTTTCAAAATTAATTCTAACTATTCCTACTACAAAACTATTTAAAATAAATAGAAACCTTGATCACATCGAGGAAAGTACATAGGAGGAGATAGAATTTACATTAAGGAAAAATTAGAGAGAAGGCAGTACTATGAGACCCCATTTAATAAAACCCATACATTCATGCATCCAACTAAAATAAAATCCAATCACATTGGTCGATAGTCCATAATCAATCCCATTTATTATCATACACATCATCATATGCATCAATAAATAACATTCATCTTATGAATAATAAACATTTAATATATATATTGATATCATTTAATGGGCAAATTTAGTTAGTATAAAATATATTTTGAATAAAATAAACTCCTTTATTTTAATCAAAATTTAAATCAAAATAAAACTATTTTATTTTAATTTATCCAATTTTGAATAAAATAAACTATTTTATTTTAATCAAAATCTTTAATTAAAATAAACTCCTTTATTTTAATTAATTATGGAATCAATTCCATGTAAAAAAAAATAAACTCCTTTATTTAAAGGAAACACAGATTTCTTTCCTATTCATAAATAAACTCTTTTATTTTGAATAATATGAAATCTTATTTCATATCTAAATAAACTCCTTTATTTAAGGAAATTATGATTCTATTTTCTATTCACAAATAAACTCCTTTATTTTGAATAATATGAAATCTTATTTCATATCTAAATAAACTCCTTTATTTAAGGAAAAATATAATCCAATTTCAACTCCAATTAGTTATCATGGAATCCAATTCCAACTCTAATTAGTTAGCATGAAATTCTAATTTTAAAATTAAAATAAACCTTTTATTTTAATATTAAAATAAACTTTTATTTTAAAATTAAAATAAACTTTTATTTTAATTATAAAATAATATATATATATATATATATTATATTAACCGTATATATATATATATATATAATATCCGTATATAATTAAAAATATATATATACAGTATTTGTTTATATTATATACGTATATGGTTTGTAAAAATTATTTCTTTTATACGGATATATTATAAATTTTATTATAATATATATATATATATATATATATATATATATATATATATATATATATATAATATAAGGCAACTAAAATTTCCTTTGAAATCCCTTGAATCATATGAATCACCACAACAAGTTTCCAGCCTGACAATTCCTCATTCATCTGGGCTTGAGCCTTGAACTCCATCTCCAACCATAACACATAACAGCGATGGATTGCTTGGAGCACGGAACACGTCACCCACGCAGGTTTTGGAAAAAAAAAATGAAAATGATTCGCGAATAACAGCTTTCAAAAAAAATCGGCCATTTTTTTTTTAAATAAATTTTATACAACAAAATTATGCCCAATTAAATTATTCTAAACACATATCAATATATATATCAAATTAAAACAATTAATAATTTGCATAAAGGTTTGGCTCTGATGCCACTGTTAGGTTTGTAATATTCAAGAACGCAATCAAATTGCAAAAATAATGCAGAAACGTGTAAAATCAGAGTTTAAAATTTTTTACTAACCATATACCCGGATCACCCTTTATGCTCAATTATTAATTAAACGAAAAGATAAAGAATAAAATCATACCCTTGAAGATCGAGCTTCCTCAGGTACAAGTTCACTTCCAAATCCTTTCGCGTTCAACTTAAATTCACCGGGTTTGGTTACTTCATTTGATTAATGTTAGCAACCCAAGTGTTTGGCCTCTAGAGGTGATCCACCAAGGAAGAAGAAGAATTCAAGAAGATGGGTGTTATGGCTAAACCCTAGTTTTCTATCTCTATAGAAAAGGCGTACTCTCCCAACTATTGGAATTGCATATATCTTGATATCTGATATAAGACTTATCTTATAAAGATATCAGGTAACCTTATTTAATAAAATAAGGTATTATTTAATTAAACTCTTTTAATTAAATGGGCTCCCTAATCTTATTAGGGATAATTAATTAAACTCCTTTAACTAATTTTCCCTCCTAATCCTATTAGGAATAAATGAGAGTACTTATATTAAATTAATTCCTAAACTCTTTTAGAAATTAAAATAATAATAATTGTAATAATATTAATAAGACTCCTCTTATTAATTTATATTTAATATTTCTAAAATATTAAATAATAAATATTAAGCTATTTAATTTATTCTATCACCATAGATTAAATTAAATATACTTAATATATTATTACCATTATGCCATTAACTTCTTAAATAATTATTCTTCCTTTTATGGTGTGACCCTTTAGGTTCTCCATATTAAAGGTTGTGAATAAATCAATTAGAACAATTCTAATCTTATTTAAATAAATAAATTAAACAATTAATTTATTTAAATAAATAATATTTATTCTACAATAGGATAAGCATCCCTAGCGATCAACGACTTTTCGGATAATATAGATTTCAACATTAATCATAAAAGAACCTTTGAGTAAATAGTTACCGTATAATTCAATCCTTCCACCATACAATGTCCCAATTAAATATAAGACATGGAATTCTTTGTCAAGTCTTATTTTATTTAATTATATGTATTTTGACTCTTAAATGCACAACTCCAAATAATGCAAATTAGAAACTCCTTTCTAATTTCATTACGCGGCCGCCAAGGACTACTTGAGTTGTCATTTATCGAATCACATAGGACATTTCTCTTCTTTTAATAGAAGTGGTAGATTCTTTATTGATCATACATTATCTCCATGTACAACTTATTATACCCAAGCATACCCTTTGATATACCCTAAGGGTCTTAAGGAATAAGTCAAAGTATAACTCATCATACACAAGATACTATGATGATCTCAAGTCCAAGGATCACTTGACTACTATCACTACAGAATTCCTATTGACAAGCAAGTAAAACTCCATTAGGTATTCCTTAGCGAGCCACGTTCAGTGAACTTATTCTCTAATAAGCACCTACATACTTGCTTTAGTGTCTCCACACAATTGATCATGAGATCAATCATCCTCATCCAATGAGTAAGCAACGTATGTACCAATCTATCCGGATTCACTAATCCCCAATTTAGTAATCCAATGATTGCGAACTATTTTAGTTTTAAGCTTTCTAAGAATTTAGATCTCATTAGAATGATCATCATCATTATTCTAAAAGCATTGCTTAAAACTATGGGTTTATCACATATTATAAAATAGCATCATGTAGATAATTAAAAGCCCTTAATAAATTAATACTTTTTATTAATAAATAAATAAGATTGTTACAAAGTATATGCTTTATCATCAAACATGATTGGCTTGTGTGCATATTACTTTCAATCTCCCACTTGCACTTAAGCCAATCGCCATTGTATCTTATACTCTTCTTCTCTAAGTGACGATTATCCTGCTATTGGATAAGCTTTAGTTAATGGATATGTAATGTTGTTCATGAGAGTCCACTATCTCTATAGTGATTTCCCATCTTTCAATGATTCTAATAATCAAAAAAAAGTGCCACAACACATGTTTAGATCCAAGATGAGACTTAGGAACTATTCCTAGTTCTGTAATGAACTTTTAATCCAAACAATCAACTTGCAACTTCATTTATAGCTATATACTTTGTCTTTATCACTAAACCATCAACTCTTTGCTGTTTGGAACATTTCCAATTCACTGCACCACTGTTCAAGATAACGCTTTACCTAAAAGTGATGAAAAACCTTTTAAATCATAGAAGATAGTAGATTTTATTCTCTACTTGACTCTTCTAATGGATGGCTTGTTCCGCTATAGTTAAGCTTGATGGTTGTTATATTTTATCAGTTTAACACTGTTGAAGGCTAACGATAAATTATTCTGCATTATCTTAGTCATAATATTTCTTACTGGGCTAGTTGAGCTCACCCTTTCTTTCACTGTTCTCCTCAGGAAATGAGAATATAGTTGGGACGAGTTGGGGAACGGATTGACGGTCCAGATGGTTATTTTAGTAGTCCTCACTATTCTATAAAATAGTGTGACAATAAATGTAATGATGACTCCATTAAGTGTGGATATTGTCTAGATGACAATATTCTTATTAAAACTCTTAGATTATGTTTTGTCGTATTTTACACGACTGTTGTATAATTAAGTTATATTTGAATTTTGTATCATGTATTTGGTGACTCAAGATGGGTGATGTATACCTATTTTGGGGGCGTCACACCTTACCTCAGAAGAAGACTGGATACTGGAATAGTGAGGTAGCAGACTTCTCTTCTATTTTCTCTCTAAAGCTTCTCTCTCTATAATTGCTCTTGTGAGTCTTAGTAAATTGGTGAGAATGAAAGAAGAATGAGCTTCTATTTATAGGAAAATATAGATTCGATAATTGCACGTTTTGGGGCTTGAAATATTACAGTATAAACTTTCATCTTTTCCTTCATTTTTAATTTAGTCCTGCAATTATTATCAAACTTGCACCAGCTCCCCTAATAGTATATCATGTGAATCAATAGTACAATCATGTGACTCAATAGTACAATCAAAAAAAAATTACAGTATAGTATCTTCATCTATACATCCATTTTTAATTTAGTCATGGAAGTATTACCAATCTTGCATCACCTCCCCTAATAGTACAAGCATGTGAATCAATAGTACACACATGTGAACAAATAGTTATAAGCATGTGAATTAATAGCAATTAATTGCTCATTTATCCGATTAATTACCAGATTGGTCAATATAACCTCAAGACATCAATTATTATCGTAATAGATGTCAATTTCCACTAACACTAATAATCCCAACACAATGGAAATATCAATTTTATCTTTAATCAACACGAACTTATTCATCATCAATATTATAACTCAATATTTAACAACCAGCTCATTCCCAGGAAAGAGGGGGCTTTCCGATAAGGATTTCTCTCAATTGGCACGCAATTAGGTGACCAAACCTCTCCTTGACAGAACTTTCTAGATATTGTCAATATTGCAAATAATAATATGAATAACTTTGTCGTCTCAATAATTGATTTAAAAATATAAAATATTATGCAGATTATACTATGACAATAATTGAATCAATAATATGAGAGATATTGTACAACAATTACTGTAGCAATAATTGAGTATAACTGAGTGACTTCTCACGTAAGCATCAATAATCAATACCATGTGCTACTATGCAACCACGCGTATTACTGTACTTTTACTACCGGGTAGTTCAACTGTTTAATGGTAAAACTTTCGCCGTTATTTTTAAAAATATTTCAGTCATTTTCTAACTACGATAGTACCTCCGTTGTGGGGTCCACCAATGATTCTGCCATAGTACGAATATTCCCCAACCAATCGCATATTCCCCGACACAACGAATATTTTATATCAACTTGCTTACTTTGCAAAATTTTCAAATATCACCCTTAACTTTAACCTTTTATCAATTTAACCATTTACTAAATAAAATAATAATTATAAGAAAATTGAATACTTTCATTTAATAAAATTTGGGGTCATACAATCTCCCCTCCTTATAAAATTTCGCCCTCAAAATTTACGTACATACTTGGTATGTCGAAGAGATGAGGATACCTCGTCAGATTCTAACTCTTGAGGTATAACCTTTGAGTGTAGAATATGATCCTTCTTATTCAAGATTTTAACACGTATCTTCTCATACGTTAAATCTTATATTATCTCGTCTATTTCTAATTCAATAATGTGGTTCGGGTCGTCCACATATTTATGTAACATACTTGGCGGTAAAACGAGTCTATAGGCCACAGTTCCTACTCGATCGAGGATTTCGAATGGCCTAATTAAATCGATGGTTGAGATTTACTCTCTTCGTCGATTCTTGTTCTAGAATAACACCCTCTTGAACCTTCTTCTTCACATTCATCAGCTCCTGGTGTGTAGCTTAAGCGGCTTTAACATTATCAATTAACGTCGATTATACTCGTATATTCGCTATCTTCACATAGGTTCTTGGAGTCATTAACTCTATCTCCATCTTTTGTAAGTCGTACAAAATAGGTTTTTGTGTTAACAATATCGCACTCGTAAACTCATATGATCTTCTACTCAATGCGTCAGCTACCACATTCACTTTTTTAGGATGGTATTGAATCGTATTATTATAATCTTCAACAGCTCGAGCTAACGTTTTTGGCGCATGATACGTTCGTTTTGATTGAAGAAATATTTAAGGGTTTTAGAATGGGTTTTGTACTGGGGTCAATACAAAATTCAATTTCACGCTCTGGGTTATGCCAGGAAGTCTTCAGTGAATACGTCAAGAAATTTATTAACAATAGAAATATCATTCAAATTTGTCGTATTTTAATTTAAATCCATGACATTGGCTAAGAAAGCTTGACATCCATTTTTCAATAAACAAATAGCTTTATGGCTTGATATGACAGTGATTGAATTTAGTGGTTTGGTTGCTTGAATTCGTATAATAGGTTGGTTAGAAATATTAAAGCTAACAACCTTACGAAAACAATCGATTTTAGCATGATGAGTAGTTAACCAATCAATTCCTAAAATCACATCAAATGCAAATATTTTCAAAGAGATAAGATCGACAGGTAACGTTACTGATTTGAATCAAACAAGACTTATAAACAATGGTGGTAACGAAGGTTTCTCCCAACGTAGTTTTAACAGATAAGTCAAAGTCTAATTTCTCCGGAGTCAAATTTAAACGTTGAGCGCAAATAGGAGAAATTAAAGAGTGGGTATAACCGGTGTCTAATAAGGTATAGACTTTGCAATAATTTATAATTAACTAAATCGTGCTAACTTTGTTTGGGTTACTCGCTTTTTGAGAATTCATGAAAAATGCTCTTCCTGAAACCACCGACTTTGTTTTGTCCGTATTCGCCTTTGGTGCCACCGTCCCAGCTGGATTTGATTTCACTACAGGATAAAATTGAGCTATGTGACCGTCTTTTCCACAACTAAAGCATACCTTGGAAGGCTGTGAATAATTTGGACTTATGTGTCCCTCCTCTCCGCATCTGTAGCATCTAACTGGCGGTCGTTCTCCTCCCCAAGAATTTGTTGTTGGTGATGGTGCTGCTGCCGACGTCATCCCATCATTGTTAAATCTTCTCTTCTTGAATTTTCCACTTGAATCATTTCTTCTACTATCTTGGCCATGATTACCACCGAAGTGGTTACCATTTCTGGAATGATAATTTCCTCCACGATGGTTATCATTGTTCCGATGACCGTTGCCGCCGGTATGATTATTATTGTGTTGTTGCTTGTTATCTTTTGGTTGGGCTGGTTCATTATCGCACTCCAATAACTGAGCCTTATTCACTACATTTGAATACAAACACAATTTGTGAGAAATGAGGTATTGACGTATTTCGGCTCTCAAACCTCGCAGAAACATTCGCATCATTCTCTCCTCATTATCAATGAAATGGGATGCGAACCGGGACAACTCGGCAAACTTAGCCTCGTACTGTGACACGGACATATTATTTTGCTCCAACTTGATAAACTCCACCTCCTTCATGTGACGAATACTTTCGGGAAAGTACTTGTCATTGAACAGCTCTTGGAACTTCTCCCAAGACATTTTAAGTCTGGCGGCAGTGAGTACATTTCTTCGATTCCCACGAAGAATCGCTCTCCTCGCAACATGAAGGTGGAAAAGGGAACCTTTTTCTCCTCGGAGCATCCCATGACATCAAATATCTTGGTGATCTTCTTTATCCATGTCTCCACTTTAAGTGGTTCTAGCCCTCCCAAAAACTCTGGTGGTCTCAGTTCCTTGAACTTCTTAGCAGTGACCATCATAGAGTTGCCATGGTTTCCACCTGCATTTTGAACAGGAGTCTCTCTCGCCTGATGTTGCATGAATTGCATAAATCCTCTGAACAACCCACCGTTCATCATCTGATCGGTGTTGTTGTTTACCTGAGGATTATTGTCTTCCTGTTGCACATTATCCTGGGTATTGATCATTGGTGAGTCAACGGTCTCATGTGCTTCATTGCTGATCTCAACATTTTCAGATGCCATTTTCAAACACTGTCACAAAATAATGGTTAATTGACAGTATTATCCCTCTATTCTGACCGACCAATTAAATAGCAAATAAACTTAGGTAGGTCATACTAGCGAAGGAATTCCTCGTCTCTCCCCTCCTAGTTCTTGTCTCACATCTCAGCCAAGGATCATCTCCCTAAGTTTTGATACCAACTGTGACGCCCCCAAACAGGTATACATCACCCATTCTGAGTCGCCAAATACATGGTACATAAATCAATACAAACTTCTTTTATATAGTACGACAACAATGTAGCTTAGAGTTTTTACACGAATATTATCTCATAGACAGTATTCAAACTCAAATGAAGTCCTCATTACATTTATTTTCACATTATTTCATAGAATAGTGAGGACTACTAATGCTACCATCTAGACCGTCACTCCGTTCCCCGACTAGTCCTAGCTATATTCTTCTTTCTTGAAGAGAACAATGAAAGAAAAGGGTGAGCTCAACTAGCCCAGTAAGAAATATTATGACTAAGATAATGCAGAACAAATTATCGTTAGCCTTCAAGAGTGTTAAACTAATAAAGAACACCTTTAATTGCAGCGGAACAAGCAATCCATTAGAAGAGTCAAGTAAAGCATGATATCTACTATCTTCTATGATTTAAAAAGTTTATCATCACTTTTATCACTGAGACGCAGCTTAATAAATAAACCACATCATCGAATCATACCTGCACTACGGGCCAAGGATATTCATGTAATCATCAATGGTCATGATTATACCGAATAATCCCTGGTCATAATCATACCAACCACTGTCCATCAATGCACTACAGGCTAATGAAGATTTTTACCACATCATTTGTAACATTTCGGTCATGATTATACCGAATAATCCCTGGTCATAATCATACCAGTCAATAGTACATCTATGCACGTAAGCCATAGATGACTTTCATCACAATATAAGCATGAGGATGATGATAATGATATAAGAATTCAATTAAATGAAAGCAAAGGATAAATTTTAGAGATTTATAATTTAATTTTTCCAGAATTCAATAATGTCCAAATTGTCAACATGATACTGCTTTGTGGAGTAAAATTCAAAAATAATATTGTATCAAAAATGACTTGGACAACAAAGAAATTAATTTTTGTTATGAATAATTCCCCGGGTGAATAGTACCCGAGTGAATAGTACCCCGTGAATAGTACTTCGAGAATAGTACCCCGTGATTAGTACTTTGTGAATAGTACTCGTAAATAGTACTTTGTGAATAGTACCCATGAATAGTACTTTGTGAATAGTACCCCATTAATTGTACTTTGTGAATAGTACTGTAAAAATGAATACTACTCATGGACAGTACTCCAGCATGAAAAGCTTAAAATTTAACAAGAATGTGCAGAACATATCCTTGTGAAACGATACTATATGAAGCGCAAATTTTAAGGATATTCTACTAATTTCACGGAGTATAGAAGCAATACTTTAACAAAATGAGGGTATAATCAAGATTACGAGATGAAATAATATTACTCACATACTACAGAGTATGGAAGAAAATATTATTCCTTATGAATACTTAAAAAAATAATATCACTTACCTCAGAAGAAGACTGGATACTGGAATAGTGAGGTAGCAGACTTCTCTTCTACTTTCTCTCTAAAGCTTCTCCCTCTATAATTGTTCTTGTGCATCCTAGTGAATTGGTGAGAATGAAAGAAGAATGAGTTTCTATTTATAGGAAAATATAGTTTCGATAATTGCACGTTTTGGGGCTTGAAATATTACAGTATAATACATTCATCTTTTCCTTCATTTTTAATTTAGTCCTGCAAGTATTATCAAACTTGCACCACCTCCCCTAATAGTATATCATGTGAATCAATAGTTCAATCATGTGACTCAATAGTACAATCATGTGAAAAAAATAATTATAGTATAGTACTTTTATCTATACCTCCATTTTTAATTTAGTAATGCAAGTATTATAAATCTTGCACCACCTACCCTAATAAGTACACGCATGTGAACAAATAGTTATAAGCATGTGAATTAATAGCAATTAATTATTCATTTATCTGATTAATTACCCAATTGGTCAATATAACCTCCATACATCAATTATTATCGTAATAGATGTCGATTTCGACTAACACTAATAATCCTAACACAATGAAAATATCAATTTCATCTTTAATCAACACGAACTTATTCTTCATCAATATTATAACTCACAATATTTAACAACCAGATCATTCCCAGGAAAGAGGGGGCTTTCCGATAAGGATTTCTCCCTATTGGCGCGCAATTAGGTGACCAAACCTCTCCTTAACAGAACTTTCTAGACATTGTCAATATTCCAAATAATAATATGAATAACTTTGTTATCTCAATTATTGATTTAAAAATATAAATTATTATGCAGATGATACTATGACAATAATTGAATCAATAATATGAGAGATATTATGCAGCAATTACTATAGCAATAATTAAGTATAACTGAGTGACTTCTCACGAAAGTATCAATAATCAATATAGTGTGCTACTATGCAACCACGCGTATTACTATACTTTTACTACCGGGTAGTTCAACAGTTTAATGGTAAACCTTTCGCCGTTATTTTTAAAAATATTTCAATCATTTTCTAACTATGACAGTACCTCCGTTGTAGGGTCCACCAATGATTGTGCCGTCGTACGAATATTCCCTGTTAAAACGAATATTCCCCGACAGAACAAATATTTTATATCAACTTGCTTACTTTGCAAAATTTTCAAATATCACCCTTAACTTTAATCTTTTATCAATTTAACCATTTACTAAATAAAATAATAATTATAAGAAAATTGAATACTTTCATTTCATAAAATTTGGGGTTTTACACCTATTGTATTATTGAAGATAACTTGTGTATCTTGCTATATATTTAGTTGGTGACCAAATATACCTACCCCATGTGATACAATCTCTAGCAGATCAGCTCTATATCTCAGCTGCATGCATTACAACATCATATATATAGATTATGAGAGAGAAAAGTCTCATATTTTACCTCATTTCTCTCCAAACACCAAACCAACTCTCTCTTTCTCTCCTAACCTCCGAAATTCACAACTATATCAGTCCCATATCAAGTTCCTTGATCATCACAAACAAATCAGGAACCCCAGAATTAGAAATTGTTAAACCAAGGTATAAAACCCCAAACCAAAATCTGATTTTAGATCTTATGTTAGATGTTATGTTTAAGTGTTAGAATATGTTGTATGTCGTATATATAAGTGATCTGGGTTGGCACATGATAGATCCATAACATCTAAGTACTCGAAATTGATGATTTTCAAAATCTGGAAAAAATTTAAAAAGTGGTCTGACAACGATGTCAGACCTTGTAAATCTCAGTCTGTTACGTGTTTCGGTTGTTTAAATGTTTACACTTGTAGTATGTTATGATATCTTTAATGTGGAACTGAAATCAGGGTCATGGGATGTGTAGATTTCATGTTATTCTTGATCAAACTCGGTTGACCGAGCATGACGGGAAGATTTATGGGTAACCCATAAATCATTTTCCAGCGTCTGACAAGATTTTTAAGGCTCCAGATCTGTCAGGTTTTTTTTTTTGTTCTTATTCTTGCATTCATGTTGTAGTATGTAAGATGGACCCTAGATCCATGTCTTTAAACCCTTCATAACATCAATATATCTATCTGAGTGACTGGTCAACGTAGACCACTCATCACTGATTGAGCGTTTCTGGAAAACCCAGAAACCGTATGCACAATTTTTCTAACAGACTTTGACCGTGCTAGATCTTCTTGTTGAATTGTTTTTATGTGTTTTATGTAACAGATCCGTACCCCTACATGTTGGCTACACACTGAATGTTTTAGATCACATAAATTAAACCCAGAACTCACGATATAATGATCCAAAGTAGCACACTCGAACTGTTCTTTATTTCTAGAAAACCTAGAAATGAAGAATAGCCTTTGACATGATTTTCTGAGGCCTAGAACTTTTAGCTTGATGATTTTTATACTTGATACGTGCTTGATTCATGTACCCTGTTAGTTACTCTACACAACTTGACGTATTGAACACCCATAACATGAATAGATTTCATAATATAAGGCCATGAAAAGCGTTGACCTATTATAACTTAAGTTTCAGGCGCCTCGAGAAAACGTGAAGAACCTTCCCGACGCCTAGTTTCTGGCGGCTTGTAACTTTCAATTATGATGTTGTATAACCCTGTTATTTGTTGTTACATGTAGTGTTACACTATAACTACAAGATATAACCAATCTCTTGCCCAAAAACATCAAGACCTGATAATCACACTTGGTCAAAGTAGGTCACTTGTTAACTGCTTATAAGAGTTCTTGGTGACCAAGAACACCTAAGGCGACACTTTCTGTCGCCAAAGGTTTTAGCAACAGACTTATTAAAATTAATTAATTTAATTTCTAAAAATCATTTAAAATTAGAATTTTATTTCTGAAAATTACAAAAATTATTTTAAAAAATTATTTTAAGTTATAAAAATTAACTTTTAATAATTTTACATATTTTTCATAAAATATTAGTATTAATTTGAATATTTTTGATATTTAATTTATTTATTAAATGCATTAAATAAATTAATTAAAATGATTTTATTATATTAAAAATCATTTTAAATGATAATAAGGAATTTAATAATATTTTAAGTAATAAAACATAACTATTAATATTTTAAGATAAATTTCATTAATTATTTAATATTAATGATATTGGATTTATTTAGTAATTATATTAAATAAATTAATTAAAATGATTTTAATATTATAAAATTCATTTTAAATGAAAATAAAGATTTTAATAATATTTTAAGTTATAAAATATAACTTTCAATATTTAAGGTAAGTTTCATAAATAATTTAATATTAAATGATGTTAGAATTATTTAATAATAATATTAAATAAATAGTTTAAAATGATTTTATTAATTTATAAATCATTTAAAAGGATATAAATATTTTAAGTTATAATTAATAACTTTTAATATTTTGTTAAATAAGACATTAATATTAAAATATTAAAGGTAATTATTTAAAATAATTTTAAATGTTTTAAAAATCATTTAAGTGTAATATTAATGTTTTAAAATTACTACGAAGTTATTATAAATAACTTTAATATTTTTGCAATGGTTTCATTAATAATTAAATATTAATGATAATAGAATTATTTGATATTTAAATCATTTTATAATGATTCCCGTGTTTGAAAAATCATGATAAATTATAATAATTATTTAAAAATTATTTGAAGTTATAAAAATTAACTTATAATAATTTTACATATTTTTCATAAAATATTAGTATTAATTTGAATATTATTGATATTTAATTTATTTATTAAATGCATTAAATAAATTAATTAAAAATGATTTTATTATATTAAAAATCATTTTAAAAGATAATAAGGCATTTAATAATATTTTAAGTAATAAAACATAATTGTTAATATTTTAAGATAAATTTCATTAATTATTTAATATTAATGATATTTGATTTATTTAGTAATTATATTAAATAAATTAATTAAAAATGATTTTAATATTATAAAATTTATTTTAAATTAAAATAAAGATTTTAATAATATTTTAAGTTATAAAATATAACTATCAATATTTAAGGTAAGTTTCATAAATAATTTAATATTAAATGATATTAGAATTATTTAATAATAATATTAAATAAATAGTTTAAAATCATTTTATTAATTTATAAATAATTTAAATAGGATATAAATATTTTAAGTTATAATTAGTAACTTTTAATATTTTGTTAAATAAGACATTAATATTAAAATATTAAATGTAATTATTTAAAAATAATTTTAAATGTTTTAAAAATCATTTAAGTGTAATATTAATGTTTAAAAATACTATGAGTTATTATAAATAACTTTAATATTTTTGGAATGGTTTCATTAATAATTAAATATTAATGATAATAGAATTATTTGATATTTAAATCATTTTATAATGATTCCGGTGTTTGAAAAATCATGATAAATTATAATAATTATTTAAAAATTATTATACGGCTATGAAAAATGATATGACTTATATTTAAATTATTTAAACTACAGAATAGAGTGTTAAACTCGATATCTACCCGATAAAGCCGTCGATACACCGAAATATTTCAGAAATTGATTTGGACTTAGATAATTTGATTATAAACGTATTTTTTTATGATCAAATGACTGCTAAACATATGTTACAATGTGATTAGGTTATGTGCTGACTGCAATAAGCAATATTATGTGTTACCATATAGAATGGTCTTAATAATGATAGGTCTCGGTATAAAAGATAAAACTAAGTTGCATAACTGTAAGCAACAGACCATGCAAGTATCCTACCTATGCATTTACTTTATGCATTGGACATAAATAAGAGAGTTTCAGAATTATATTATTATTGTGTCAAATTATTAACTCTATTATTATCGATATTATATCCAATAAATTGTATTCATGCAAGTTCTTAAATTATCCGATCATTGTTTATTAACATACTATTATATTATAATTCAGATATTTATTCTGTTCGTTAATTTCTAAACTTGGGTATACAAATGTTCTCACTTGGATAATCATTGCATTTAATCACATGTTGATACCTACTTATTAAATTCCAGTATGTATACGTTGACTTCAAAGCCGTCTAAGCTATTTGACATAGCTAGACACAGGTTTAGAAATATTGTTGAACATGATAAAAATTTATTGTATCCAATCAAATTGCTTTGGTTCAGATTCTCGACTAAGTATGAACATCTCGAATATGGGAAAACTTTTATGCGCATAGGGCAGAAAAGATGAACGATAATATCGTTCTTGCATGCAGTATTGATCAATACAGGGCACATTGGGCCGATCACCCACGCGTCCGTAAGTTATGACGGTTTGCGGATGAAGTTCTGCTAAACCTTATCGAAAATTGAAAACAAAGTTCATAGTCAGTCGAATACTCTCCATTTATAGTCAATACGTAGTTTCAAAAATTTGATATAGAATTGTTATGTTATTATTATTGGTTCAGTTTACTTCACAACTGTTGATTCGTTGTAGAAGTGTCATTCAAAGAAAACATTTAATTCTTTTAGCTAATATTTATTGTTGCTATTACTTGCTGGGCACTCAAATGCTCATCCTTACTTAATTTAAATGTTTTCAGCTAAGTGTGAACAACTAGAAGGTTTGGACAATAACAAGGAAAAAGGAAAGCAAACAGAATAAGTGTTATGGTATCTTTTGTAATAGTTAGACATTATTAAGATAATGATATTTATTATCTATCATGTAATGAATAGTAGTAAAGATCATGTACCTGGGATTAGACTCTGATATATGTAAATTAAGTTTGATATTCATATTATTATTATTATTAGTATTATTCCGCTCATAGAAATGGTATCGTAAAGCACTGAGTTTGGGTTTCAAGTACCTGAATTTGGGGGCATTACAACATTAGTCATAGAGCAGCAGCAATATATAAGAAAGCAACAGCTCATAGGAAGTTTACCTCTCCCCGGCTCAAAACCAAACCAATCAGACATATTGACAGGACAAACCAAACCAGCAGAGTCTGCTGCATACCAACCTGAAGTGATAACTCAACCTAGAGAGCCCAAAGTAACCCCGAGCAACTGCCCTCCCTAGCCCAATGACAAGTTGCCGTTCTAGCTCATCCATTAGTAGAAAAAATACCCAGCAACAGCAGTAACAACATAATGGAGCATCTGCAGAAGTAGACATACATCACTTCACTAGGCCTGTAGTTGCCAGACTGCAACTCGAGACAATGAGACAATTATAGAGATAGTTGCCTAAAACATGACCTGTCTTTAACCTTCTCAAATTTACGAACAGTGTGTAATTTACATTTCATAAGGTGCAGGATACTGCGAACAATGATTCTGGAAGGGGTAGGGCCTTTACCATGAAGCCTACCATTACGTTCTTGCCATATATGGTATACGATAGCAACAAATCCAAGGTGAAGGATGCCATGATGTATAGTACCTTTAGGGTGGGAGATAATGTATTCGGTAATGGAAGACCAGTTCTTGGAGAGCCCCTTCCAGCCACAGTAATGAAGGACCGAGATAAGAAGAGCAAAATAAAAGTGGCACTCAAAGAAAAGGTGTTGGAAAGTCTCATTATGAATACTACAAAGGTGACAAGTATGATTAACATCAAGCCCATAAGTAGTTAGTCTGTCCAAAGTGCGAAGGCCACATTGGAAAGCAGGCCAGAGAATAATGGAGTATCTCAGAGGGATGAATTTATGCCAAACAAGCCCGTGCCATGACACAACACCCCCCCCCCCCTATAGCAAAAGGAATGCCAGATAGAGGATGAAGTGATGATCTTTGTATAGACATTTTACCACGAGAGAGTATCATTTCTGTCAGGATAGCAAAGAGTAGAGATGTCAAAGTTTTGCCAAAATTCGATGACTGAGTGGTGCTTTGAAGGAGGAAGGGACTAGGTAGAGTTTCAGATAATACTACAAACCATAGAATTTGGTCCAAGACCAGAGTTAGTGATGAGAGGGGAGTTGGGGGATCGAGTAAGTGGATTTCCTAGGATCTAAGGATTAAACAAGAGTCTTGTAAGGTTACCATTACCTTTTTCAAATTTGATACGATTCATTGCAGTGTGTCTGAGGTTCAGGACTTTCTTCCATATCCATGAGTAGTCATTGGGAAGATTCATGCATAAGAAATGTTTATCCTTTAGATGGAATGTACGGCCCAAAAGGCCCAAAGTCATGTGGAGGAAGGGTTAACAACATTCTAAATGTGGATAAGGACAGAGGCTTTGTTCCATTCATCTAAGGATTTGATACCTAAATCCCCTTCCAAAAATGGTAGAGAGATTTTGCTCCATGCAACCTTCGCTCCATACTGCGATAGAGAGGGACCTTTCTAGAGGTATCTACAGATTATGTTTTGGATATCCTTTAATGCAGCTGCAGGTAGGATAAAAAAAGAAGACCAATAGGACTGAATAACAAAGAGAACATATTTGATCAGTTGCAGCTGTAGCATCCCCAAATCTGGGTCCCAAATCACGACGGATCTTGGTATGCTAATTCTATAACTATTACTATTTGCGGAAGATATAAACATAAATTATTTATACAATAAACTTTACACATTATTTCCCCAAGGTCGAGTAACCTTCAAATAAACACAATTCATTATCATATTTGACATACAACCTTAGTATTATACTATACTATTACAATTTAGCTGCACATATAATCTCAAGCTGAACTTGGTCTTGTCCTTTCCAGTATTCGACGTATTCATCTTAATCTGCAGTGTTAAATCATGATATAGCAAGGGTGAGCAATAGGTTTGCCCAGCAAGTTTAAGTTCAATAAGTAAAAGATATATCATGATAGAAAGAATTAAATAAAAGCAGGCTATATTTCTATAATATAATTACAAACTAGCATGAACAAATTTTACATAGTTGAACGAACATTGTACATGAATATATATATATATATATATATATATATATATATATATATATATCTAGACCAAATGGTAATGAAGGTGATCAGTCTTTTATACTTGATGAATACATGCAGTATGCACATAGTGTGATTTAATAATTCTTAGACATGGAAATCAGAAATAATTAACCACAAGTATATTTAAATGAAATAACTCGAAGTTAAGTTAAGAAAAACTTGCATGAACCGTTGATTACCGCTATGAAATTTATTAAGCTTTGTCTGAACCTAATATATAAATAATATCGATATTGCAATTAGAATAATATCATCATAATATTTAAAATAACCTAAACACATTATCACATAACCCTATCAGTCTATACAACACATAAAACCTAATCTCAAGTCAAACATTTTCAGTTTGAATTAATTTTGGCACAATTCTAACATCTTGATTGCCTAATCGGACAAATTTCGAGTTTAAGTTCAATTAAACTCTGCCTAACCACTTAACCATTATCTTAGATAATTTATTATCAGTCAAAATAATTTTCATAAGCTCGTAATAATTTTCAGATAATTATTATCATTTCTCATGAATTTTTAATCATTAATATCGTATTTATATGAATTAAATGCCACATAACTCTTTTATCATTAATATTTATTTAATACTAAATATTAATGAACATTATAACATAGTATTATAATATATTTATAATATATCAAAGTATTTTTAATACCTTAAAATCACATTTACATGATTTTTAAACAATTAAATTCATTACCCAATAATTGCTTTTAATATAAAAATATTAATATTTTCATGGTAAAATATCAAAAGTTATATTTTATAACCCAAAATATTTTTTCTAACCCTTAAATCATTTTTATATGATTTTTAAATCATAAATTTTAATTTATCATATTTTATTTAATATATTCATTAAATAAATCCATTTCCATTAATATTAATTTATTAATAAAATTCATCACAAAATATCAAAAGTTATTAAAATAAATTAAAATATTTTCTAATACCATAATATAATTTTTCAAGTATTAAAATCATTTTTAAGTTATTTATTTAATATTATAATTAAATAAATTAAATACCATTAATATTCCAAAAATATTAAATATTTATTAAATATATCCAAATTTATTAAAAGCTCATTTTAGAATTTAAAATAATTTTTAGGAATTTATTTTGTATTTTTCATAATTAAAAACTATTTATTTCAATTTATTTAATAAAAATAATTATTTTTAGAAAATTAATTATTAATAAATAGCCCTATAACGATAAAACCATTGCTATAGGTGTTCTTGAGCCGTTCTTGAGTATAAGTGTTGTATTATAATTGTAAACAAGTCACATGGTCATTCTATAACATATCAAAGAGATCCATGCTTCAGCTGTTCTTCATTTATGGGTTACCCAAAAATGAAGAACAGTTCAAGGTACCCTTTTTCGAGCCGTGTAACTTTGATTCTGTGTCTACTCAGTGTGATATAAGAGTTCAGTTTTGAAGTAGAGATGACATGCTACAATTATCATTTACTAGATCAGTCTAACAACACTACCAAATGAATATTTAAGTCGGTCAAAGTACCTGTCAGGTACGTGTTCATGAACAAATCTGGGTTTTCCAGATTGTCCTTCAGGTAGTTCGGTCAACTTTGTTTGACCATGATTAAATCCAATTCTAGTCACGATCTAAGTCATATAAAAGCATGGATGTGTAGAACCCATGTCAGGCTACAAGATTCAACCAACAACATGACTTAACTAACAACAATCAGCAAGATAAAGAGCCTATAAAAACGCTGTCAGTGATTTCTGGATTTCTGGGTTACCCAGAAACCAGATTTTGTGGCCGGTCAACGTAGTTTGACTGCTCATATCTGGAGATCTAGACATGTTATGACCATTATTCCAGTTCTAGATTGAAGCCTACATAGGAAGGAACAAATCCATAACATAAAACACACATAAAACCTAACACACACAGATCTAGAAGCCCTGTCATTTGACTGTCAAACAACATTTCAAAGTTTTTTTCCAGAATTTTCAAAACTTCAAAATCGTGTATCTAGATGTTATGGATCCTTGATCTAACAACCCAGATCATTAAATGGCATCCTATAACACATATCTAACCAATCATTAACAACATCTAATATCAGATCATAAAATTTTAGGATTTAGGGTTTTTATACCTTATTAATGCTTGATCTTGATTCTAATCCTCATGATCTGATCATGACTTGCTATGGATCAAACAAGGGACTGAATCACTTCAGAATTTCGTGGTTCTAGAGAGAGAAAATGTCAGTTGAATGCTTGTGGACAAATGAAGCTAGCTAATGACTTTCTCTCTCTTCAATTATTTATATAATATATGATGCAAATGAAATGGCTGGTAATAAGGGGCTGATCTTTGGATTTTTAACGCACATAGGTGTATCTTAACTAGTCACCCACTACAAGTAGGGCAATAATTGAAAGCTACTTCAATAATGTACAAAGGGCATTTTAGTAACTTGTACAAACCCTTAGGGCGTGACCCTTAGGGTTTGACCCTAAGGTTTTAAAAATTAATTTTTTTAAAATTCAAAAATTAAGATTTCTAAACTATAATTAGGGTTTCCTAATTATATTAAAGATTTCCTAATCACATTAGGGCTTGTTAATTAGGATCAATATTTTCTAATTAACAATTAGGTTTTCCCTAATTATAGATTAGGGTTTCAAATTCCCAGGACTAAAATTAGGGTTTCTAGAGCCGGTAATAGGGTCTCTAATCAATCGTTAGGGTTTTCTAACTGAACATCGATGTTCTTAATATAATATTAAGGTTTGCCACTGATATATGTTATCTGGTCAACCCTTGACCCTTACCCACATTTGTACTCATAAAATATCATATATAGAGAATATATGCACATATATACTTAATCTTGAATAATTCACCAAAAGATTTTAAATTCACAAAATTCTTTCTCGAAAATCTAAAATTCATTCACTTATTTTCTGTCTAGGTTTATTATTTAATCTTAATTCAATAATTTAAGATTTAAATATTTTTTCTAAATTCTTGGGTCTTCACATTCACCCCTTCTTCTAAAAATTTCGTCCCCGAAATTTACCTTACCTTACACCTTACGCCATGCACCATATACCATTCCTACATAGCATTGTATGCTACCTAATACATTCCTCACCGGAGTAAAAAAATTTCAAGTATTGCTGAGGGTTTTATAGACTATTGTCTGTCATTTTTGCAAAGGTTTTATGGAAATTCATCCGCAAACCGTCTTAACTTACGAACATAGTGGGTAATTAGCCCGGTATGCCCTGTACTTATAAAGTACTGCTGGTCTGATCTATTTCTTATATCCACCTTGGGCATAAAATTGTACCTCAGTCTTATCGAATTCCGCACGAAAACAATTTGGTTCGGGAAAATTTTCAAAGAACGATTAGAGTTTCATAAACGTTGGTCTAGACGAATCTAATAGCTTAGACTCATATCAATAATTCAATTCAATTGAAAATATTTAGGTATAGCCAAACCCCATTGGCAAATTAAAATTTTAAAATTAGTTTAAAAATGACGTCATGATGACGTACTGTATTAACAGTCCGTTTGAAGATGCCGTCATTTTGTAACTTTGTCATAACACATCATACAATAGTGGAACAACGATTTTAGATCAAATTCAACACTAAGTATTCTTGTATTTACAACTCCATCAACTTTTTATCATCTCTGCGCCGAGTTACATGGTACATAAGTGATAAATAAAAATATATTTTGATATTTCAAATCTTTATCGTCTAGCTGAAACAAGTAGCATAGACTATACTTTAAATCAATAAAAAAAATCATTTCAAATTTGTTTTATTACTCAACAGGTAACGACATGTCGGTGGCTCAAGTCCACTCATACACAATGGTCACCCGGAGTTGAGAATAAAAATTCATTTTCAAAAGCACATAGTGCGTATTTAGCTTGATGTCAAAAATTTTAAAGTCTAGCATAGCTAGGACATTTTGAAAACCTATGTCTCCACTAATAATCCATTACCTAATCAATCTATATGTTCCTATTATCCTCAATACTCCATTCACACAAAACTATACCAAGTTCGTCAAACTTACCACACTTATAAGTTCAGGAACTTACCACAATCATATGAGTTTAAGAACTTATCCTAGACAGACCTTTGGTGTAACATTCCAGAATTTTAAATGTAATATTAAATATTTATTTATTTATATAAATATTTAATGGATGTGATTATCGTTGGATAAATATTTGTTCAATTGATTTAATTTTGTTTAGTTAATTAATTATTAAATAAATAATTGATGAAATAAGAAAATAATTATTATATTGATATTTCAATTTAAATGATTAATTATTTGTATTGTGTTATGTGACTAAATGATTTATTTAATTAATTGTGATTTGCATTAATTAAAATAAATATGAAAGTTTGATTAAATATAGTGTGACAAATAACTATATTATAAGGAGTTATTAAAATAAATTAAAGTAGTTTCATTTAGTTTTTAACAAACAAGGCTTAATATATTAATTCTTTAATATTTAAAGGGTTTTGCCAAACAAGCCTTATGGCTTTTGAGATTTCTAGTTATTTAAATTAAATTAAATAAATAAATAAAATAATAAAATATATTTATGTTATTAAGGTTATGTCAGTTTTTCTTATTACGTATATCAGTTGATTTCCTTGTTATTACGCATTCTAGTTTGCAAAGCTTGAGAGAGTTGAGAGGAAACCTGAGGATTTCATAGTGATTATCAGTTGTGATAACAAGATTTCAAGCAAATTAAAGGTATTTTTACATAACTTTAGTATTGTATATATATATATATATATATATATATATATATATATATATATTACGGCAAAAAAAAAAATTCATGTTCTGAAAATATCATCTCATTCAAATTGTTGTTAGATAATTGGGTAGTTGTGATTATATGAGTATATAGTGATTAGAGATTATGTTTAAATAATAATTGCATGCTAAATTTGTTTGACAGTAGAAGAAAATAATCAACAGTGTATGCTTGTATGTATTGTTCATATGGCTTAGGTAAGTACCAATTTAGATGGTCAATTCTTATGTTAAACTTTAAATTGAAGCTCGTATATGTTAGTTCATTGAGATAAGAACATAACGTAATTGGAATGGAGCGATTTGGCCAAATAATGAATACACAGTGATGATTTTTCGGATGAATGTCAAAAATTGGAGTTTTATGTGAAAAACATAAAAATTGAGAAATTAAAATAGTGTTAGTAGTTGTTAAATTGTGTGAAGTGATTGTATATGTTAGCAAACATGTTTATGATAGTTGAATATTTTGTTTGCTTTTTATTATAACTATTTGATGGGTTAAATTCGTGTTAGTTGGCTTAATAAAATGTGCCGAAGCTCTGTTTTGAAAAACTGGGTTCTGCAAGTCGCGCGGGCGTGCAACCCTTAAGGCGCGGGCACGCAGCTATCGTGCGGGCACGCAGATCCCCATATATAAACTCTCACGGTCGCGCGAGTGGCTATTTTCAGACACTAAAGTCTGTTTATTCTGCAGACTTTGGTTGTTCGTTGTAGCTTAGCTTAAGGTTATGGAATGTTAGAATCATGTAACAACAAGGTTAAATAGAGTCATGTTATTTAGATTATGAATTCAAAATTGTAAAAATGATTACTAAATCAAGAACGCGTGATGTGGTAATTTAGTATACATAATGAAAGTTAGATAAGTGTTGCGAAGTAAAACACTTAGAGTTTCTGAAATGTGAATGGGAACATGTTATGAAATGTTAGCATGTCTAATAGGTATTGTCGTTCTAAAATTATGTGTAGGTGATCGTGAGTTTAACTTTATAGCTTATGCTCGAGGCAAGTTTTCTAACTCTACACTTTCGTTGAGATAGTTCATTTATTACATTGTGCAAGTTTTCTAACTCTACACTTTCTTTGAGATAGTTCATTTATTACATTGTGCAAGTTTCTAAACTCTATCTTTTACATTGAGAAAGTTTACTAAATTCTTTACTTTCGTTTAGCTAGTTCCATTATTACATTATGAGGCTTTATTCTTTGATTGAGCAAGCTTTCTATTTCAACTGTTGATTGAATAAGTCAACCGTCCTAGTTCATTCGAACTAACTTAAACTCTAATGTTATTGGAAATAATACATTGATTGATTCATTCTAACTTGTTTACAGTTAAGCAAGTTTCTTAAAAGTTCAGGAATTTCATTTCTAATATTATAAAACTTGAGCCTTAACTTATTTTACTGTTCAAGCAAAGGTTAACCATTTTATTCATTCTATTGAATACTTATACTTTATAGTTATTTCAAGCATGAGTTAGATACGTAGAATCAATTCATTTATGATTCTCAAATGTTCTAAGTTATGTTGTTATTAAACAACTGTTGTATTATCAAGCATTGTTTATTCAACTAGTTCCCTAGTTGATGATCATTAAACTTCAATTACCCTTGAAAGCTTATCCAAACCAAACTTTCTTTGGTGCGAACTTGTACTCTAAATACTGAGATGAACAACCCTATTTTTAGGGGTTTACGCTTAGCGTTGAAATGGTTATGCACAATACATAGTACGTAGGATTGATCCCCCCTAAGTACGTGGAGTCCTTATAGTCATATGACTGTTAAAGTTAAGGTTGAAAGATTACTTATAACTGTGGACATGGTTCATGGTCATTTGACCCTCAGTAGTATATTTAAGAATGTTAATAGAACAAATCATTCAGTTCTATAGAGCCTATGAATTGGCAAATGTTGAAATGATAATAGAACATATCATTCAGTTCTATTGAGCCTATTATTTGGCAACTGATGTAAATATATTTATTCTTATTTTAAGTGAGCTTTGTTTGCTCACTCTTGCATATTTATACACTTATTGCAGCTATGGTTGAGAAGGTAGATAAACCTACAACTAGCAAAGGAAAGGAAAAGATGTACAAGTGATGAAGACTTGTAATTTTATTTTATCGTTATGATAATAGACTTTTAATAATGATGTGATGTAATAATTTAAATTTCGCACTTGAATGATTGTATTAAAGGTTAGAGAACCTGGGAGATAATGTTTTATCAATGTAATCCTGTATGGGTAGGTTTTTATTATTCAATTTATTATGATTGGGTAGTTAGATATGAATGTTTTGATTACGTGAACACCAAATCTTGAGGTAATGAAGTACCGGGATTTGGGGGTGTCACATTTGGCGTCCATTCGCTGAGGGGTTCATAAATATTTTATATAATTATGAGTCACGAATGTACCATAAGTATGAGTTTTAAGAACTCGTACTTAACCTTATATTCTCTACCTATAACCTATCTAACTATTATACACATGAGAAAAGAATCACCTTCTCAACACGCATATAGAAAATAGCGCGAATACATTTCAATGATTATCGATCCAAATGTACAATTCCCCGCCCATAACAAGGAATCGTACAACTCAGCTATTGACATGAGTCCACAACATAATCTTAACTCCCTTCTCAACATGAATTTTATTTGATCCGTATTCATAATCCTTTCCTAAATTCGTACTCATTCATAGACACACAACAATCTTGCAGTAAACTTGTCAATCATTCGCTTAATCCATATCAGATCACGGGGTGATCTCATTGTATATATTACGATTCATTTATATGTCTTGATCGTTTTGTTTTACGATCTCCTATACTTGTACCTTCAGTCTTTTAGACTCGATCTAATCATCACTACTGTTCAACTTTATTATCAGAGTTAGGGAACTCTGTATCTTATAACTTGTCGAGATTCATCTTGGAATCGTACCGACTCACTAACTCTATTTAAGTTAGTACTAATCCTAATCACTACGGTTATTAGTCTTAGGTAACCCTACCTAAGGTTCATAACACACAACTTTGATACCAACTGTAGTATCCCCAAATCCGGGTCCTAAATCACCACGGATCTTGGCATGCTAATTCTATAACTATTACTATTTACGGAAGATATAAACATAAATTATTTATACAATAAACTTTACACATTATTTCCCCAAGGTTGAGTAACCTTCAAATAAACACAATTCATTATCTTATCTGACATACAACTTTATTATCATACAATACAATTATAATTTAGCTGCACATATAATCCCAAGCTGAACTTGTTCTTGTCCTTTCCTGTATTCGACACATTCGTCTTAATCTGCAATGTTAAATCATGATATAGCAAAGGTGAGCAATAGGTTTGCCTAGCAAGTTTAAGTTCAATAAGTTAAAGATATATCATGATAGAAAGAATTAAATAAAAGCTGGCTATAGTTCTACAATATAATTGTGAACTAGCATGAACAAATATTTACATAGCTTAACGAACTTTGAACATGAAACATATATATATATATATATATATATATATATATATATATATATATATATGGACCGAATGGTAATGAAGGTGATCAGCCTTTCATACCTGATGAATACATGCAGTATGCACAGAGTGTGATTTAATCATTCTTAGACATGGCAATCAAAAATGATTAACCATAAGTATATTTAAATGAAACAACTCGAAGTCGAGTTAAGAAAGACTTGCCTGAACCGTTGATTACCGTTATGCATTTTATTAAGCTTTATATGAACTTAATATATAAATAATATCGATATTCCAATTAGAATAATATCATCACAATATTTAAAATAACCTAAACACATTATCACATAACCCTATTAGTCTATACATCACATAAAACCTAATCTCAAGTCAAACTTTTTCAGTTTGAATTAAATTCGGCACAATTCTAACATCCCGATTGCCTAATCGGACAAATTTCGAGTTTAAGTTCAATTAAACTCTGCCTAACCACTTAACCATTATCTTAGATAATTTATTATCAGTCAAAATAATTTTTATAAGCTCGTAATAATTTTTAGATAATTATAATCATTTATCATGAATTTTATATCATTAATATAGTATTTATATGAATTAAATACCATATAATTTCCTTTATCATTAATATTTATTTAATACTAAATATTAATGAAAATCATAACATAGTATTATAATATATTTATAATATATCAAAGTATTTTTAATACCTTAAAGTCACATTTGATTTTTAAACAATTAAATTCATTATCCGATAATTGCTTTTAATATAAAAAATTTTAATATTTTTATGACAAAATATCAAAAGTTATATTTTATAACACAAAATATTTTTCTAACCCTTAAATCATTTTTATATGATTTTAAATCATAAATTCTAATTTTTCATATTTTATTTTATATATTCATTAAATAAATCCATTACCACTAATATTAATTTATTAATAAAATTCATCACAAAATATCAAAAGTTATTAAAAATAACTTCAAATATTTTCTAATACCATAATATATTTTTCATGATTTTCAAGTATTAAAATTATTTTTAAATAATTTATTTAATATTATAATTAAATAAATTAAATACCATTAAGATTTCAAAATATTAAATATTTATGAAATATATCCAAAATTATTAAAAGCTCATTTTTAGAATTTAAAATAATTTTTAAGAATTTATTTTTGTATTTTTCATAACTAAAAACTATTTATTTCAATTTATTTAATAAAAATAATTATTTTTGGAAAATTAATTATTAATAAATGGCCCTATAGCGACAGAACCATCGCTATAGGTGTTCTTGAGCCTGCCAAGATCTTTATGTCAATGAAAAAGGTACTTGGTTTGACCGGTTCTATAATCGTGATGTTTGTGATTTCTGGGCAGATAAATTGTTATTGTTGTAATATAAGTGTTGTACTATAATTGTAAACAAGTCCCATGGTCATTCTATAACATATTAGAGAGATCCATGCTTCAGAAAAACATATCAGAGGCTGTTCTTGATTTCTGGGTTACTCAAAAATGAAGAACAGTTCAAGGTACCCTTTTTCAAGCCGTGTACTTTGATTCTGTGTCTACTTAGTTTGATATAAGAGTTCAGTTTTGAAGTAGAGATGACATGCTACAATTATCATTTACTAGATCAGTCTAACAACACTGCCAATGAGTATTTAAGTCGGTCAAAGTACCTGTCAGGTACGTGTTCATGAACAAATCTGGGGTTTCTTGATTGTTCTTCAGGCAGTTCGGTCAACTTTGTTTGACCATGATTAAATCCCATTCTAGTCACAATCTTAGTCATATAAAAGCATAGATGTGTAGAACCCATGTCAGGCTACAAGATTCAACCAACAACATGAGGTTGTTAGTTTTCATATTCCTAACCAACCAACTACTCATCATGCCAAAATTGATTGTTTTCGTAAGGTTGTTAGTTTTCATATTCCTAACCAACCTGTTGTACGAATTCAAGCAACTAAACCATTAAAATCAATCACTGTCATATCTAATCATAAAGCTATTCGTTTATTGAAAAACGGATGTCAAGCTTTCTTAGCCCATGTTATGGATTTGAATAAAGACACGTCAAATTTGAATAATATTCCTGTTGTTATTGACTTTCCTGACGTATTTCCTGAAGAACTTCCCGGTCTACCGCCACAACGTGAAGTTGAATTCTTTATTGATCTTGAACCTGGTACAAAGCCCATTTCTAAAACCCCATATCGAATGGCTCCTATTGAACTTCAGGAGTTAAAGGTCCAACTACAGGAATTGTTGGACATCGGTTTCATTCGTGTACGTCTCCTTGGGGTGCTCCTGTTTTATTCATAAAGAAGAAAGACGGGAGTATGCGACTTTGTATTGACTATCAGGAATTGAACCATGTCAACATCAAGATTAGGTATCCTCTACCTCGTATTGACGACTTGTTTGACCAGTTGCAAGGGACATAATTTTTTTCAAAGATAGATCTTCGTTCTGGATATCATCAGCTGAAGATTAGAATCGAGGATATTCCAAAGGCGCCTTGAGAACTCCCAGACGGGCATTATGAATTCTTAGTCATGTCTTTCGGATTAACTAATGCTCCTGCGGCTTTCATGGATATGATGAACCGAGTATTCAAGGAATATTTGGATTAGTTCGTTGTTGTTTTTATTGATGACATCCTCATATATTCCAAAAGTCGTGAAGATAATGAGCACCATTTGAAGATGGTACTCCAAAGGCTTCGTGAAAACAAACTATATGCCAAATTGAAGAAATGCGAGTTCTGGCTTGAGGAAGTAGCATTCCTTGGGCACGTGGTGTCAAAACATAGAGTATCTGTTGATCCGTGAAGAATGAAGCAATACAAAGTTAGAGCAATGAAGTCGATCGGTGTTGAAATACGTAGCTTTTAGGCTTAATGGTTATTATCGGAGATTCGTGGAAGGTTTTCTCGAATCGCTACTCCATTAACCCAAACTAACTTGGAAGGATACAAAATTCGTATGGAGCGAAGAATGCAAGAAGAGTTTCCAAGAGCTTAAGAGGAGACTTATTTTAAGACTGTTTCTAACAATACCATCTGGTACGGATGGATTTGTTATCTCAAATGATGCTTCGTGCAAAGGGTTAGGATGTGTTCTCATGCAACGTGGGAAAGTCATAGCCTATGCCTCGCGACAACTTAAAGAGTATGAGAGGAATTATCCTACTCGTGATCTAGAGTTGGCGGTGATCGTTTCGCACTAAAGATATGGATGCAATATCTATATGGGAGAAAGTGGAGATATATTCGGACCATAAAAGCCTTAAATATTTCTTCACTAAAAAGAACTCAACACGCTGGCAAATGACGTTGGCTCGAGCTATTGAAAGACTACGACCACACTATTCAATACTATCCCGAAAAGCGAACGTGGTAGGCGACGTTGAGTAGAAGATCATATGCAGGAATGAGTGCGATGATGTTAAGTATACGCATTGAGCCAACTTTAATAGAAAAAGTTAAGGTTGCTCAAGCCACCGACCCGGAGCTGATGCGTATGAAGAAGAAAGTACAAGAAGGTGTTATTCCAAAAGTGAGAATTGATGAAGAAGGAATACTTCGAGTTCACTCCAGACTTTGTGTCCCTAACGACTATGATTTGAAGTACAAGATTATGATGGAGGCACACAATACACCATTTGCAATCCATCCTGGAAGTACCAAAATGTATCGTGATCTTCGACATACATTTTGGTGGAACAATATTAAGAGAGAGATTGCAAAGTTTATCTCAATGTGTTTAACTTGTCAACGTGTAAAGGCGGATCATCTAGTACCTAAGGGTCCGTTGCAACAACTTTAGATTCCGAAATGGAAGTGGGAACACATTACCATGGATTTCGTTACGGGTCTTCCTACGGTTTCCCAAGGCATCAATGCTATTTGGGTTATTGTTGATAGATTAACCAAGTCTGCTCATTTCTTACCGACACGGAGACTTATTCCTTGAACGACTTGCTATTATATACGTGAATGAGATTGTGAGGTTGCATGGCATGCTCGTATCCATAGTTTGGATCGTGACCCAAGATTCACTTCAAGATTTTGGGTTAGCTTGCAAAAAGCTATGGGCACGGATTTGCGATTTAGTTGGCATACTATCCTCAAATGGACGGACAATCGAGAGGACTATTCAAACTATTGAAGATCTATTAAGACTCGTGTCCTAGACTTCAAGGGCGGTTAGGATAAGTATTTACCATTGGTGGAATTCTCCTACAACAACAGTTATCGAGCAAGTATAGGTGTGGCTCCATTTGAAGCATTATATGGACGAAAGTGTCGCTCTCCAATATGTTGGGATGAGGTGGGTGAAGCAACATTGTTGGGACCCGAAGTTAATACGTATGATCACCGAAAAGATCCAAATGATTCGACAACGATACAAAGCGGCACAAGATCGACAAAAGAGTTATGCGGATCTTCATCGAAAGGACGTGGAATTTAGTATAGGGGATCATGTATTGTTGCGAGTTGCTCCATGGAAGGAGTTATAAGATTTGGGAAGAGAGGAAAGCTCAATCCACGATTTATTGGTCCATTTCAAATTCTTGACCGAGTAGGAAATGTAGCCTATAGACTCGCATTACCTCAAAGAGTATGTCTCGTGTTCATAATGTGTTTCACATATCCGTACTTCAGTAAATATGTGAAAGACCGAACCACGTTATAGAGTTAGAACCGGACGAGATAGTCGAAGACTTAACGATGAGGAGGTACTGTCAAGATCTTGGATAGGAAGGAGCATGTCCTACGCTATGAAAGGTCATACCACAAGTTAAAGTTTTGTGGAGGAATCATGTTATAGAGGAAATGACAGGAATTGGAAATGGAAATGAAAGCGAGGTATCCTCACCTTTTGAAACACAGTGCACGTGACGTCAATTTTGAGGACGAAATTTCATAAGGATGGGAGGTTGTAAGACCCCAACTTATTATTAATGAAATTTAATTTTTCTATTTATTATTTTGAAATAGTAAGGGTTGATTTGATTAATGTGGATAGTTATGGGTAAAATACATAAATATTTCAAAATAAGCAAGTGGTTATAAAATATTCATTGTTATCGGGGAATATTCGTTTGGTCGTGGAATATTCTTGCTGTCGAGGAATATTCGTACGACGGCACAGTCTTTTGTGGGCCCCATAACGGAAAGCGATTGAATGAAGAAAAGCGACAAATATAAGTTGTTTAAAAAAATAACTGGCGTAGTTATTACCGTTAATCTTTGTTAAAAATACTCGTGGTTAAAACAAGTAGACACTTGCAGTATTGCACCAATTATTGATTCTTACGTAAGAAGGCACTACTCAATAATGGTTACATGAATTATTCTTATTCAAAGATTTTATTGATTTAATAATTATTGCGTTGATATTTTATATTGATGTTGTTTCAATAATTGTCATTACACAGTATTTTTCATTATCGAAGCAATAATTCATATTATCTGAATAATATTATTAGATAACATTATTGGCAATGTCTAGAAAGTTACATCTAAGGAGAGGTTTGGTCACCTAATTGCTGCCGCCAAGATGAGGAGAAATTCTTATTGGAAAGCCCTCTCTTTCCTAGAACTACACAGTTGCAAATCTGTGATTCTCCGTAATATTATTTGTGAATAATTAATTATTAATTTATATAATGAGGAAAATATTGATTTTATGTGGATATAGATGAAGAAAATTTTTAATGTGACAATTGTTGAAAATTAATATTTTATCTTTTACGATAAAATAATTCATTTAAATATATTATTTTAATAATATAATAATTGATATTTTTAATGTGGGATATATGAGTATACGAGGAGGAAGAGTATTTTTGTTGCAATAAATGTTTAAAACATATTAAACATGTCGGTGGACCCCATTTATTGACTGAAATTTGATTATAGCTTGTAAAATCGCCCGTTTGTGGATTTCGGTCAATTTTTGTTTGGAATTTAGAAAAACTTTCTTCTGCAAAGTTGTAGAGAATTGGATTTCCTATAAAAACTCGCAAGATTCAAATTTTTCTGATAAAAGGGCTATTAATTATGAATTATTGAAGTTCCAAAGCTCTGGAAATAATTGATTTTTGGAAGTTTAAAATAATTTAAATTAGAAAAACATTTTTGATATGTTTGGTGGGCTTGGTTGGTTGTTGAAATGAGCTTATTTCAGTTTATAAGAGTGTGCATAGGAAAAATTTTATATATATTAATATTATATTAAATTTTCTACTTTGGTGTTCTAAGCATTTTCTTATAAATAGGGTGCTTAGGTTAGAATTGAAAATCACACCAGAAACTGAAGTTTTCTCTCTCTATATTATCGAGCATATTCTTGTAAGTATTTTGAGTATATTTTGAGTATTGCTATACGGTGCAAGTTCAAGTCATAGCCTATATCCGGTGTTTCAACTAGAAGTATTGTCTTTGTGAGGTAAGGGATATTATTTTTTTTCATAATGATATTATTTCTTCAATATCATTATGCTGAAATATTGATCTGAAGTTTTTATCAAATTTGGAACTTTTGGTGTCGGAGTTACTATTCACGTATACGGTACTATTCACGAATACGGCACTATTCATCAAAAAATGAAAAATTTTCTTTTCGTCCCAAAATATCTATTGTGGATACTAGCTTTGATTGTATCCATGTTTTGATCATTCTTGAATTTTACACCACTATGATTATTTTTGAGGTATTGTTGGACATGGATAAACAAAGTACGAATCCTTAATCCTTAATCCTTGTCATTTTGTTTCACTGGATTCGTTTCTTTAAAAATATTTTTCATCATCCACAGTCTTAAATAATGACATTATTGAATATCTTTGGCTTTTGTAGTGCTTAAGTTGAATGATTTCGATGAATATCTTTGGCTAAGTAGTGCAAAGATGAGCAGTGTTTAGATGAACATGACTAATGATGAATATCTTTGGCACGTAGTGCAAAGATGAATATTTTATTCTAGATATATATTGATTGATGTTCTGAGGATAAAAGATGAGCGATGAACTTTTAAATTCATACATAGAAGATAGTAGTTTGCATTCTCTACTTAACTCTTCTAATGAATTATTATTTCTGCTGCGAATATTGATTTAAAACTTGTTGTCTATTGTATTCTATTAGATTTTTCCTGTTGAAGACTAACGATAATTTGTTGTATATTATCTTAGTCATAATATTCTTTCTTGGGCTAGTTGAGCTCACCCTTTTCCTTTTTGTTCCATTTTTCTTCTCGGGGATGCTAGAATATAGCGAGTACGTAGCCTGGGGTATGGAATGAAGGTTCTAGAGAGAGTTGTTTAGTAGTTCTCACCATTTTGTAAAATAATGTATCAATAAATGTGATGAGGATTTATTTGAGTATAGATATTGTCTAGAAGATAATATTTGTATTCAAACTCACAATTTTACTGTTGTAATAATAAAGTTGTAGTTGTTTCTGTACCATGTATTGACAACTCAGAATGGGTGATGTATACCTATTTTGGGGGCGTCACAGTGTGTGACAAGCTTTCATGCCCCAAAGTGATCACATACACAATGGAGAAAACACCTAGCTGTGGGACGTTCTTGATCGAGATCACACTAAATTAGAGCATGCTAGGCGACTTTGATGCATTGGCCATCGCATGTGGGAACCTCCAAAAGGATAATTTGTTACTGATGGATGGAGGGTTCCTCAACTTCCAAAGAGGAATTGGATAGCGTTGACCAGGCAAAGTCTGGCTAAAGGACTATAAATCAAGCGCTTATTGGGAGGCAACCCAAGTTTAATTTTTATTTTTAGTTTTTTTTAGGTTTCATATTAGTTGATAGATTTTTTTCATTTTTATAGGATCTAACAAGCTTGCTTCTATCATATTCACAGGTTAGTTAAGTCCAACTCAAGTGTGGTGTCCGATTAACTCTAATGTGCCTAACCTATTCTTCACACTTCGCAGACAAGGAGATAAATTGTTATATGTCAATGAAGTCCTCTCTTTTCATTTTTCCTATCTTAGCCATTGAGGACAATGTCTGTTTTAAGTTTGGGGGTATTTATCATGTTTCATATATACTTGGGCAATATTTTGATGGAATTTGATTTTGGCCAATGATAAGTTGGTGGTTGATATTGTTAACTCTTGGAGAATTGATGAGCATGCTTAGTCTATATTTTAACTAATTAGTTGGTTTTCACATTACTTGCGAAATTTTTGAAAAATTTTACACATCCATTTGTTTAGCCTATTGGGATTGAAATTTTTTGGCTAAATTCTTATGAAAGATACCATTGCAACTTGAGAAATATTATTTAAGCATCATTCGAAGTGAAAATTAGGCACTCACATAAGTTTGGTGGAAATCTTGGGGTATTTATGAAAAAAATAATAATTAATGGAACCTTCCCGAGTTGAATAATTGAAGCATGTGGTGGGTCGAGATGGAGCGTAAAACGAACTCCCCATAAAACACAGGCACGAGATGGAGATAAAAAAGCACTCGTTCAATGAAAAGTGGAAAGCGAGATGGAGCGTAAAACACACTCGTTCAATGAAAAGTGGAAAGTGAGATGGAGCGTAAAACACACTCACTAAATAGAGAAAAGAAAATATGTATGTTTAAAATACTTGGGAAGGGTTCATATGTGCTTAAATGTTTAAATATCCAGTTGATCCTCAAGAAAAATTTGTGTTATGTATGTATTCGCGGTGATTGATGTGATAAAAAAATTTGAAGGTTGTTTTTGAAAATAATTTATGAGTATTGGTTGATCTAATCTAAATCATGACTGGTTTGAACATATGGATGAACACACACACTTAAAGGATCAAGAGTAGATGTGAAGCTAATGAAAGTTGTTGAAATTTTAGACATGACATTGTTTTGAAATTTTCTGTGGATTATTATTTGAAGTAACCTTTGAGGCCATTGTTCAAATTCATATTGATTCACTGTTTAAGTGGATCATTGCTAAAGAATGAATCTGTCTAATTTGTATTTTTGCTTGAGGATAAGCAAATGTTTAAGTTTGGGGGTATTTGATAAGTATGTTTATACCTACTTATCTGGTATCTGTTACTTGAATTAGTTGCTCAAACTCATGTTTCTTAGTTACTTTTCATGCATTTTGTGTTCATTTTGTAGATTATATGTTTATGAGTTGTGTGAGCGACTATTGGTATGAAAATGCAAGAAAAATGCGACTATTGGCATGAAGAAGCAAGGGAAAGAAATTCGGACATCTTTTGGACTAAAATACGCAAGCAAATACAAGAAGGGAAGATTGAAGGACTTTTAACATCACGTTGGATGCATGTTCTTGTCTTGGAACTTGGATTTTATTGTAGATCGACTTCTTATCTTTTCGGAACATCTTGAATCGTTTCAATCGTAGTTCGGATGCGAGAGTTATGGCCTTTTTATCAACAAAGATCAAAGCTAAGAGTTGTCATGCTTGCCATTTACATAACATCTACTTCAAGCCCGATTTACACCTTGATCCAATCCGAATCTGTCAATTCTCAAAAAATGAAAGTTGTAGATCTCGTCAATATCTTCAATTTGATATGTGGAAGGCCACGTAACTTCTCTCGAATCAAAGGTTATGACCGTTTTACGAGAGGACACTACAGCAGAAGAAGGACCCCCTGCCGGGGCAAGGGTACAAGCTGCAAAAAAGTAGCATAGCCAGCCTAGGCGGGATTTTTGTGAAGAAAACCCCCGTCGGGATGGGGGTATGGGCGAGAAGTAGTTTTTTACACTTTTTGGGTCGAATTTTGATACCTTTTTGACTCCAAATTGGATTGGGTTTGCTCCTAAGCTAAAAATTAGACTTGTAACCTATAAATACATGATGAGAGGCATAAATGAGAGGGGATAAATTAGAATAGATTATATTAGAAGGAGGATTCCATTAGATTAGATTAGAGTAGAATAGGAAAACACTAGTTCTTGTGAGATTTAGAGATTGAAGCACTTAGAAGCCATTGGAGATCCATATCAAGAGCAAGACGGAGGACGAATTTGCCGACAACGGATTCAATTCTTTTTCTTAATCTTATTCTTATCTTTTAATGTGTATTCAAGTGTGGATTCTTAGTTTTAATTCAATGAACTAATTCATTGTTTGAGATTATAATGCATCTTATTGTGTAGTTTATTTTAATATTATTCGCTATCAATTATTATGTTCTATCGTGAGGATTGTCTATTGTGATTTGGACTTAATTGCTTAATTACCTAGCTAATAATTATCGTGATAATCTATATGAACTCGAGAGATGAAGTATAAATTTAGATCTGATCATGATAGCATGTGTTTCTGATTTTTGCATAGATGGAACTCATGATTCGTGTTTAGGATAGAGATATGCCTTTATACCATATGTAATCTTAATAGAGAACTTGTTCTTTAAATACTTTTTAATTGTAATTCACATAGAGATATAGTGGATTAGTTAATTAGTGTGTCTTGCTTAATTCTATCATCTATGGATTTAAGTGAGTATGGGTATTATGCATCGAGAGGTGGTTTTATCTGCTTTAGTGTTCTTGATTAATAATTCAGGATAGAGAATAATTGATGAGAAGTGTGTTAACTTAAATGAAGCATTAAGTGAAGTTGTGATTTTAAATCTCTGTAATCTTAATTTAACTAGTGGAATTTAAATGTAGTTTAATTATATAATTTGTAATTCATTCGTTTAAATAAGATTGAGTTGGTTATGGGTTAGTACTTGGTGATCTTTATTAAACAATTCCTCGTGGGAACGATACTCTACTTACACTTTATTACTTGTTGACCACGTATACTTGCGTGTTGTGCGTAATTAGATTTTACCCAAAAACAGGTTCTACAGATGGCCTCGAGTTTGAAGAAATATCCTTCCTCCACATTCCTTGGAACATGAATGACTTTGCGGATGTGCTATCAACCTTGGCCTCCTTGATCAACATACCTGACAAGGAAAACATGCCAACCTTCACATTTGGCCAACAAAAGGCACCAGCCTATGGGAACTATGTTGTAGAAGTTTCGGATGAGCTACCTCCCATCCAATACCCTTGGTATCAACATATAGAGGAGTACTTATAAGATGGATCTACACCCATTGAGCCGAGCCCGAGTGAAAGAAGGCGGTTCCATCGACTGGTAATGAGGTTTTACCTGAGCGGAGACGCACTCTACAAAAAAGATGTAGGACTAGGTCTCCTCAGATGTCTGGACAAGGACCAAGCTCAGAGGCTCATGGATGAAATCCATGGTGGAGTATGTGGCCGACACATGAGCGGCCCTCTACTTGTTAAAAAGATCCTTAGAACAGGGCATTACTGGCTCTCTCTCAAATCTGACTGTGATGATCACATCAAGAGATGTTACCAATGCCAAATTCATAGGAATGTTATCCACGCCCCTCTAAGGGAGCTCCATAATATGAGTTCGCCCTGGCCCTTCGCAATATGGGGAATGGACGTGATCGGGCCCATCGAGCCTAAATCCAGTAATGGGCATCAATTTATCTTCACCATGATCGACTACTTCACCAAGTGGGTTGAAGCAGCCTCCATCCCCAGGGTTACCAAAGAAGTCATCATTGGTTTCATCAGAAACTGTGTCATTTGTTGATATGGACAACCAGAGGTAATTGTATCAGACAATACTAAGAACCTCAACAACAAAAAGATGGAGGAGTTATGCAGTAAATTCCACATCAAACATCTTAACTCCTTATCTACCGTCCAAAGATGAATGGTGTTGTTGAATAGGCTAACAATAATATCAAGAAGATCATGCAAAAGATGTCCGCCAACCATAAAGGATGGCCTGACTTATTGCCCTGACTCTGTTAGCCTACAGAACATCAATGTGCACTTCCATTGGGCAACCCCCTATTCATTAGACTATGGGATGGAAGCAGTACTCCTCATAGAGGTGAAAATGGAATCCCTCAGAGTGTTGATAGACGCTCAAATGGATGAAGACCAATGGTTACAAGACATGTATCACCAATTATCTCTAATAGACGTGATGCTATTTTCCTTGGTTAGTTATACCAACAGAGGATTGCCAGATCCTTCAACTGAAAAGTCCAGTTATGGCAGTTCAAACGACACGACTTGGTTTTGAAGAAGATCATTGACAACCAAGATCAGTCTAAGGGAAATTTTTCCCCAAAATGGGAAGGCCCATTTGCTGTCAAGGACGTATTATCAGGAGGTGCTCTTAGATTGCAGGAAATGGACGACGATAAATTTTCGTAGCTCATCAACTCGGATACAGTGAAACGGTACTATGTTTGAGGTTACCATCAAGCAAACATCCTGGTTTTGGATCACCAAATCCCCAGTCATTTTTATGTTTTTCTAACCCTTTACTACATACAACCTTTCATCACACTCATCTGCCCCATCAGAGAAAAAACACACTTTTCCAACCAACAACCTTGTTTCAGATCAGTAGATCCTTCACACAACTTTACCTTCAAAACTTTTCACACACACAATTTTGTCCCATCAGGGATTAAAACATTTCACACCTGCAGTTTGTCCTATACATGGGATCAAACTTTATCACCCGCAGTTTGTCCTGAACATGGGATCAATATTTCATTGGCTGTAAACCGTCCTGAACATGGGGCAAACTATGCCGACCTGATCTCCTTAATACATGGGAGTACGCATGGAGCCATTTTATATGGTTCAGTCACAATAAAACAAAAACAACAAAAACATCTCTACACCCTTCTCACTACAACCCAACACATCTCTACACCCCTTTGCCACATACAACGTTGAACATTCACACCAGGTTCAAACTACGCAGACTTGATCTCCTCTTCAATAGAAGTACATAGGCAACCATTCATGGTTCGGTCTCACCCCCTACTAGAACGCAAAAAACTTGTCAGCGGTACTGGGATCATCCTTCAATCCACATTTCATCGGCTTCAGACCAAAGGGATTAAACTACCTGACCTCCTCATGTAAACAGGAGAATCAGCGACCATCTAAGCTGAGGTTGAATCCTCAAAGAGAAACACCAATCCATAAGAGATGGAACTAACTAGGCTCCCCCATACAAAGGAGTATTGGCGACCATCTGTAGTGAGGTCAACCTCAGAGAGGAAAGCCACACTCCTCTACACTTCTACATAGAGAAACTAGTCCCAAGACACCAAAGATGGTAGGGAATACACACAGATCAATGATCCATTCTGAAAGATCCGGAGACATCTCAATGTCCATCCATCAAGGAGGAGTTCAGAATATATCGAGATCACAATCCTTGAAGAAATAGACAAATATCAAGCAAGCAACACAGTGTAACTAAAAGGGAAGTGAATCAAAATATATTTCCCTGCTATATATAATCCTGTTTGATATATACAATATGAACTCTACATGACAAAATGGCCAAGCTAGTCTGTGCAGGAAAATACAAGCCCATCTACAAGTCAGTGTATATATAAGCTATCAAGTGTAACATGGCATCCCTCTTAGAAGAAGGAGGTAGCGCTGTGATCTCCTGTATAAGGATCTCTACGCGAGCTAATAAATTAACAGCCATCTGCATGGTGACACAGTGCTCATCAATATACGTGTTCATCTCTGCAATGATGCCAGTAGTAAGGGACATCACTATAGTAATGTCAATAACGGCTACATCCCGGGCAGATATAGCGCTATCACGCTCAACTATCACTGCATCTATGGCTGATCTGGCCTCATCTCGCTCAATAATAGCGGTATATTTACAAACTAAAGCGTCATTTCTCTCTAATAGAGCGACATCTCTCCCATCAAGAGCTGTCAACATCAATGCCCTAACTTGATCTCTCTCGAAGGTCATCAAATGCAAACTCTGTAATAAATACTCAGAAGGGGGAGTCACAGCTGCAGAAGTACTGGGAGAGTCAACAAGAGCTATTGTCGAACTAGAAAATAGCTCCTCCTCCTCGGTGGGGAAATAAATAGCTTCCGTGGACTCCTCACTGACATACTCAATCCTCGTCACTATGGATACTACCGCATCCGATGAAGTCTCTGTCTTCATCCACGCAGAATACTCTGACGAACAGTCCGGATGGTGAAAAGCCACACGCTGACCTAAATGGTAAGAAGCCACACGCTGACCTAATGCCCCATCAAAAGGATAGAAGTCCTGAAACTGGTCAAATTGTGACATTATATCCAGTTGGTGGTAGGTAGTCATGCCCCTCAAATCAGCCAGAGGGAGATAATCCATGCCAGGGACATGAGTAATAAAATAGTAGGGTGAACTGAGCCCTGTACATGGCAGAATGCCAAATGGATCTCCAATCCCTGTCAAGAACACCAACCAGGATATAGCGTCTGTACACTCCGCTGGCTAAAAGGAGTAAGGCATGGCTATCTCATGGGAAAAGCAATACCCATGCCGATGAAAGGTACCAATCGGTGTCAAGTATGACATAAACCACACATACAACATGATCGAACTGCCTATAAATAAACCTGTAGGGTAGGTGTGGCAAAATATGGCTGATCTCAACGTCTCTGCCACAATCATCAGAACAATGGTATGACCCTCCTTGAGAGCTCTCAATGCTATGATAACACCGATATCCAGCTCATCCATATACAGTGGCATTTATACATACGCCACTACACACATCACAAGTACATCTACTCTGGCCACCTGCCACTGATCCTCTGGTGTGGTAAAATCCCCGGAGTGCCGCACATAGCTGTCAAATGAGCCAAATTTGTCTATCAGAAAATGCTAGGACAACACATGGACAAAGGTAATCTCATCCTCTACTACTCTCCGCCGCAACCTGGTGAGGGTCATGAACTGACGGCGCATATCTCCGACTGCCATCTAAGTGCAAGGTCTGTCTAAGGGCAAAGCCGCCAACTGCTTCATACTCCTCTAATATAGGAGTCAACTCCTAGGTCCCAAATCGGAAAACCTGCCTCTCCGATACCCAATGCTCTAACATGCCATCTGCAAAGCCCTAGGGAACCTGAAACATCAAGAGGGTCATGGAATGCTGTAATAGCTGATCTACGGTCACCCTATCTGGAGGTGACATACTATCATACCAAGATCTCAGACGGGATGCCACCAATACTGGTGGGGTGTGATCAATATGGCTGACTGTCCAAGAAGACATCTGTGTGGGCCTTAACATAAGACCATCCATTGGTCAATGCTGAATATCTCTTGACATACATATGCATAACATAATACATGGATGATAAATAATAGATGGCAATATGATGTAGGGAATAATAATATATACATTCCTAAGTACATCTTTACAACTGAAAATACAGGGAAATGGGGCACATAAACCCTACTAACAGAGGCCTATCCAAAGATATAGTGAGAATGGGGCACATCCACCCAGTATCAAACAGAGGCCTATCAAAAGATATAACGAGAATACATATCCGAGGAAGACAATGGTGTCAATATCTACATCATCAATCCTGTCCACATGATGTAACTCCTCCCGAGTCACTGGATCTCCATCAATGGGGATGTCAGGCCTATACAGTGGAGGATCTGCACTGACAAAGCCATATGGGTCACCTGAGTGGCCAGCATCTGAGCTGGAAGGATCAAAAGTATCTACCTCTGAAGGATCTCTACCCAGATATCGGATAAAAAACTGTGCCCGGTCCAACTGCCGGGTTAAGTTGTCAATCCGTGTCAAATGAGTCGGATCTTGGACACAGGCCATCCAATCCATCATCATCACAGATCTAGGAACCATATCCCCCATGACCTGAGTGGTGCGGGTCTGGGCCATGATGGTACGAGGGGACCACTAGCGGTATAATGCCTCCTGGGTAAATGAACCCTCTAACAAACTGTAACCATCAACGCCCAACAACAGGATATCACTGATGGGCAACTGCAACACAGGACAATAATGCCTGGCAAAAGGCAAGATCGATACACGTAAAAATGAACATCGTTAATAGGGAAAATGAACATTCAAAATAAGCTTTTACCTCGTTTTCCTACAAGTAAACTGAGGGGTGGCGACTCAAATCACCCAGAAGATCTGGAATAGCCACCTGAATGCCTGGAAGATCCCTACAGGGAGCATAAATAGCAGGAGCTGGAGCCGTAGCCGTTACCTCCTCATCCTCGACATTCGGTACATCAACTGGGATAGGACGGATCACCGCCTCCTCCCGACGACGAGGCTGTCTGACTGAACCGGGTCGAGGCACTTCAGAAGCCCTCCTCCGCACACCTGAAGTGGTCCTGCGGGAACTACTCGGCTGATTCGGATCCGTAATACATGGACACAAGTCTCCAAATCACCTCAGAAAAGGTGTGGTAAATTCTTACCTGGAGCTTTTCAAATGCATTTTATGACTATATGTATGCATGCATTACTTTAACATACGCCTACAGTAGAGTTAAAAATGCATGTTTACCCAATGCCTAGACTTTTCAAAAAATTTTCCAGAGTCTCCTTTCTAAACAGGACTATCCACATGCACATAGGCATGACTAGGTGGCCATTCAGTAGCACACCTACCCACAATCATAAACATCCTACATCCATAAAAAAATCAAAGACACAATCCATGATGGTAGACTAATTATCTGGATTACTTTTCTTTCTTACCTTTACTCATTTGTCCTCAAATCGGATAAGAAATAGTAGAAACAGGTACCAATTTGATTATTTCAAAAGTCAAAATTTTCACATCATTATGTTCATCATAGTTTAATACTAACATTTACTATGTTGAATATTTTTTATAAGGACATATGAGCATGAATATTCAATACTATGTGTTTAGATGCATTTAATATGATAAGTCATTTTCCAATGGATAGAAACTGGAAAAGAAGACATGTATACGTTACCAAGGCAGTGTAGAACACTTGTACGGAGCCAGATTTTGCAGAAAGATGCCCGAACTCAGCAGATCTAAAGAAGAGCTCTTGGATTTCCTGTGTGGCACAGTATGAAAATGACTTTTGAAAGTAACATGCCATTTAAAACCACCCACGGTTGGCCGTAGGTGTACCTACGGCTGACGTCGGTGTACCCACGGCTCCCCTGGGTGGGGTCCACCCCTTCGACTCGGTCCAGTTCGAGTTGCAAAGGAGATCTCACAAGCTGAAAAAGCCAAATCAGGAAAAAGAAAGCTACGCGATTGAGCGGAAAAGCCTGAAATCCTGGTTTTCATGGACTAAACTACAGGTCTACATGTCACTCATTGGTATTCCCCCAAACACAGGATTATTATACCAATGATCACAACTGTTGCAAACTACATTCGGCAATACCTCACGAAGGTCCAATGCCGTCAGTTTGGGGTCGTAAACATAAAAACACTTCTCCCCGGCGGGAACTTCATACAATTCAGCTGTTCATACACATGTCGACAAAGGTAAAACAACCTTGACAACACTCAGCCGATGGTAGGTAAACTCATTGAAGCATCGAATGCCATTTGATGATTTCACCCGTTGATGCACGCATCAACGAAGGTCATGCAGCCTTCACGTCATCCCCAGCAGGGATTTCAGCCATTGATGTACATTTCAGCGAGGGTCAGGCAACCCAAACAAACACAGACTATTGGCAGTAACTCCATCATACTATTGGAAACACCTGACGATACAAACCAGGGAAGACCATCTTCATCGGGGAGGACCGATGATGGAATTTGTTATACACAATCTTCATCAAACAAACACAATTCCCCAGAGTCTCTTGCACATGAGAGGAAAAGCTATGGTGGAAAGTCTATAACAAGGATTAAGGACTTTGGTGATAACCCCAACGTCAACATCCTGGAAGTTCCTGAGGACTTTGGAGCACATATTCAAGAAGTTCATCAAGGTTATCAGTGATAACTCCAGGCCCCATCACAAATTATGGGAGAAAACGGTCTTCACATCCCGTTGGAAAATGGTCCAGCAGACTACATGCATCATACATTTGCATCATGCTGCAGTACATTGCATCATGAATATCTTGTTACATTTCAAGTGTCTAGTATTTTTTATCCTATCCATGCCATTACATTGCATGAATATGATAAAGAGGGGCATCTGTAGACACTCGAAATTTTGCATTCATGTTACTAACATTGTAGGAGGGCAAAATCGTCTTCCAGAGATAACCCTGGAAGTCAAAACAGCACAGCCCCGGAGACAACCCCGGGATACTCAGTTTCAACCTCGGAGATAACCCCGAGATATTTAGTTCCAATCCTGTAGACAACCCCGGGAGTTTTAGACCCTACCTCGGAGATAACCCCGAGGAGTGCAGTTGTAGTTCCGGAGAGAACCCCGAAAATGCTTCTTCCCTAGCAATCAACTTCAACACTCGGTGATAGCCCCGAGGCACTCAGTCCAAAAACCTGGAAATGAACCCGGGAGGTCAGACATACCTCAGAGACAACCCAAAGGATGTTCAACACTTGCAGCAGCCCAATCTCAAAGATAACCCCGAGCAACGACTTCTAAAATAGGCCAGAACCGGAGATAAGCCTGGTGAGGGGAAAAATTGTCATTTTGCCACCTCGATCCCCCATCGCACCGTCTTAACAGCATCGCAAAATACACAGAAGTGTCCTACAAGAACCAATAGCTCCAATCTCGAGTGACAACTACATAAGACAGCACACCGGATAGAATTTAAAACTTGAAGACTTGGGAATGGTCCCATCTTCCCGACATCATACAACCTCTTATCCCATGTCATTGTGTAGCTCTTGACAGCAACATGTCGTAAAAGGTCTTATACACCTCGATCAGAGGCCCAAATTGAAGTTCTAAAAGTTTGAGCAGATAATACGTTGCACGCATGCACGTACTTTGAGATGACGAGACCCGCGGAACCCGGGGTACCCCGGGCAGCAGCAGGTACATCTGCGGCTGCCCCCTTTATAAAAAAAGGGCTTGTGGCAGCCATTTTGCATAGAGAAAAGGCGAGGAAGCCCTGTCCAATTTGCTTTGTACACACTATAACTTGAGTGCTTTCTCATTTCAAACACTTGTGAGCTTATATTTGGCTACTTTTTAACCGGCGGGAGCCGAGTGTTCATCCATTTAAAGTTATTGAAGTCTTCTTTGGCAGTCCACTATAAGCCTTTTTACATCATGTAAAGCCTTTTGTATACTTCTTTCACACATTGATATTCACGTTGAGAGTCGTGTTGTGTGCGTGTGCCCAGACTTCGGTCCGTAGCTTTTTATTTCTTTTGTATATATATATATATATATTATATATGTATACTAACATTATCGAGTTATGCCTCGATTGAGCCTTGATTTACATCCGGAGCGTTTATTGCATTTATATATATTCTTATATATAAACTGTTGTCGAACTCTATTCGATGAACATGGATTTATATCCGGAGAATTTATTGCTTATATATATATATATATATATATATATATATATATATATATATAAAACTGTTGTCAAACTTTGTTCGATTACCATGGATTTATATCCGAAGCGTTAAATGCTTTTGTATATATATAAATACTTATATATATTATTACCATCAAACTCTGTTTGATTGAGCTTGAATATGACATCCGATGCGTTTACCTCTTTTATATATATATATATATATATATATACACATTTCTATCAGGCCTGGAGTTCACTTCATGGCCTTTTACCGCTTTCTTTATATTTACTTTGTGGCAATTGATTGGTTTTTACTGCTTTATTTACATTTTTCAATCCCCCATAGAGGTGCTTCGTGGTGGTTGATTATCTGTATTTATATATATTTATATAATTGTTTACAACTTTCATACAAATTGCTACATCATATGAGCCTAGGAATCATGTGATCATAGATCTAGTCTCCTGAATTTAGATTCGGTTCCTGTGATGGACATTTTTAGTTGTTCATGGCATGTAAATTATTCATAGTGTTTGAATTTCCTTAGATGGCTCTCATGCCCATAAGGAGTTTGACACTGCTATATATTTTATTTTCTCAAGGATGCCTCGAATCTCAAAAATAACAGCAACTAAACCGACTATTTAATAAAATGGAAGTATCAAATGCCTCAATTACTATTGAGCACAAGAGTTTGAAAAACCTCTTTTACAAAACATCACTGCTATACCTTGTTAAAACTGAAATTTTATACAAAATTCAAACCCTTTATATATAGGTGCAAACGAGGCATAGCACTACTTCCAGATAATTGCACATTGATCCACAGATACACACATTCATATAATAGTTTAATTGAAAAGTGGCGGTCACTGTGGTAACACGGATGTCGGGGGGTGCCTAACACCTTCCATCTACATAATCAAGCCCTCGGACCCTAATGAATCTTGATTTCACAGACCAGTTAAATAGTGTCACATCACTAGGTCAATGTGCAAACCTTTTCTCGGTTGAGTTGGTGCAACCATTTAAAAATACCAACTGGCTACTCTTACAGTCCAATCGTAGACATATACATGTCGGACCTTTTCATAACCTTTTTTTTTCAAACTAATCTCACCTAACACGAGAATACCAAAAGATAAGAATGTTATGGTTTCTACTAGTTCTATGTCTGACTAAAATATGGGCAAGGGTGGTTTTTGTAGTCTGCAGGAGGTGCTAGCTTCTTTGCAGCTGCTATTTTTGTAGGCTACTGGTTAGCATTTGCGTGGTACAGGTCGAGGTTGAAAGCCAAATTTGCTATACGGTATTTTTGTTTGGGCTATTGGGTCTGGTTTGATTTCTGTTGTTGTTTTGGGGGGGTGGACTGCCAGACTTCTATTTGTGTTGATCTGCTGTAAGAATGCTATGGTTGTTAGTTTTTTTTATGTTTTGGGTTTTTTCCTAGTTTGTTGCTGCTATTGCTTTTTAGTTTCAAATATTTTATTTAGTGTTTCTTGTTAGGCTTGTGGGCTTGTAATCTTTTATAGTAATGACATCATAGGGAATGTTGTAACACCCGAGAATTTCAAATTTTGAATGAATTAAATTTTTATTTGATTATGTGAATTAAATGAATTTAATTGATTTATTCTGTGAGTAAGGTGTTCTAAGGTCGTCCTATGACCTAGAATATACGGATGTGGTTAGTATTCATGCTTTGTGATAGGATTAATTGTTGAGGATTATCAAGACAAAACAAAGGTTTTTCGAGAATGTTTACGAAAAAACACTATTCATCCGATTTCGTTCGGAGCTAGGGTTTGCAATTTTGAGAAAAGTGTAATGATAGAATATGAAGATAGTATGGAATATCCAATAATATTTCCGTTATTGAAAACAAAGTTTTCACCTACGGACTTAAAACCTAAGGGTTGGTGGAAGAGGATTCCGAAAGGGAAATGATATGCGTATAGTTATTTTGATGATTATACATATGAGATACGAGTATTATAGTAGTATGAATACGAGTATGGTATGATGAAAAGTACAACGTATAATACGGATATTGTATGAGTATTAAAAGAAGAGAATACGGTAGTTATACGCGTAGAATACGAGAGGTATTAATGGAGTATGAGTTAAGGGTTTGGTATAATTTAATTGGACTTAAACCAATAGCAAACCCAATGAATTATATAAGCAAGCTCAAGTCAAGGCCCAATACAAATTAATGTCAAGCCCAATCCAAGAAAATAAATCGCGGGTCGAATCGGTGGGTCATGGGATGGGTAAAACCCATGAGACAACCCATGGGATGATCCAAGAGAGAGTGGGCCGGCCACTTGGTGGTCAAGCAAAGTAGTAAACTTGCTCACGAAGTACTTTGCTTGGTGGATAAGTTGCAAAGGAGGTGCAATAGTAAGGAGGTGCCATTTGGACCATTTTGCCCTTGATTTGGATTTCTATAAATACAAAGCTATACTTGGACTTTTGATGTTTTGTAAACATTGTTCAACATATATTGGGAGAGAGAAAGAGCTAAAATACTTAATCATTCTACTTCCAAGCAAACCTTTAGACGTTTATCAAGAACGTGAATTACTTCAAAGGTAAATTCTCATAAACTGTAATCTTCATCTTTTTTGATTTCTTTCTCGTAGAAGAATCGTAGATTGGTGGAGCATGTTTATTGAGGAGATATAAGGATGTTTATTAATGACCAAATCATTGATTGGTCATGACCAAAAAGAAATCATAAGTGTTTACGTGAGTTAAAACCGTAGAAAGTCTTGAACGTTAACTTAATTATGAATGAACTATTTAAAAACTGTTATAGCTAAGGAATGTGCCTATTGTTTGGTTAGGATGACTATGATGAATCAATGGAGTTTTCCATTTGATTTGGCTTATAGAACACGAGTAACGAAGTTATGGCGAATTTTGCAAAAATAAACGTTAAACGTTAAAAACATAAAAATCTCAGATTAAAGGTCAAAAGTTGTCGTGTGACTTGAAAACGTTGGTTTCCAATGTTAACACGTGAAATAAGGTAATTAAGAGTCGTTGGCGAAAGAATCATCGCATTCCGACTTATAACGAAGAAAACGAGTATTGAACGGTCAAAAATGTTAAACGAACGCTTAAAAATGAACTCAAAGGTGAATTCCAAGTTAACGGATTTAAAAATGTGAAATTCTTATATGAACACGTAAAGGATGTAATTTGTGAGTTGTAGGCTTTTTAATGGGTGAATTCGGATGTAACACGAACTAATTAGGAAGCCGGGAGTTTCGTTAGAAAAGTGGACTGTTTTGGCCAACTGGTGCACAAACTAAAGACTTTGGGCGCCAAAACCAAGACAAAATGGTCATGGCATGTAGCAATACCATACTCTACATTTGAGTCCCCTGTTAAGTCAAGCATGAATGCCACTAGAATACTAAGGATGTCGCGCCGCAACGCCGGTAGTAGAAAAATGTTGACCAAGTTAGGTTTTGTTCCATTTGAATGTAGGCCTAAGGTAAAACATTGAAGGCACTTAATGTACATAATAAGACTGAACTTAAATCACTTAGAAGGTGATAATGTAAGAAGATTTAGTAAGGTTTAATAGAAATTAAAGGAAGAACGTGAGAACGTAATAATGTAAACTATAAATAAGGTTCAACATTGGAAATTCACCAATGATAATCGCATGCCGGTTAGTAATGTAAGAACGTTAACGAGTCGTAATGAAGTATAGAAAGTCGAATCGACTTTAATAACAAAGTTAATTCAAATAAGACAAATAGAAGAGAAAGAAGTTGGTTATAGACAATAAGGTTAGTTTGTTTGATAACTAATTACAGTGTGCTATGTGAATATATCATGTAGATCCTGTAAAGACTAGGAATTGTTGAATTATCTATTCAAAGACGCTTGAAGGCAAGTCTTTCTTAAACGCTTTTCTAATCTTCGTGTTATCCAAGTTTTATGTGATGCATGTTATACAATGCAAGAATGGTTTTAAAGAAAGAGTCGATGCATGTTTTAACTCAGCTAGAATAATACTGAGGAGTTGATTGATTTGTTTATAAGTCTTTCGATATAGAACTGTTAACGCTATCCTATGCCAAGTATTTGGTATGGATGAGAAGGTAAGTTTGTCTATGTACAAACAAAAGTATTTTTCATCGATTGTTCGATGGGTATGCGAGGTTGCCAAATTGTTAAGCGTAAATACGTTTAACATAAGAGTGTTAATCAACATAAAGTACAATAGGATGATCAACTAGAAGTGATCGTAAGTAAAGACGGGTGGATGGCCTTGGTGCCGGATATCCTTTTCAAGTATTAAACCGAGAAGAGTATGTTCATGGTCTATTGATCGGTTCATCATTCCTAAGCTATTATATATACTCTGGAATTGTTGTTATGAGAAGTACTAGTTGAATGTTACATAGTGCTTCGTAGTTAATTGTTCAAATACTGAAATAAAGCATGTAATTGTCAAGGTGATATTCATATGATTCTTTGTTAAGACTTGTTGAGCTAGTTATGCTCGTTCTTGCATGAACCATATGTTTGCAGCTAAAGTCGAACGAACTGAGAGTTCTAAGCGAGATAAAGGCAAGGCTAAGATGGACAATTAATCGTCTTGTAATAGATTAGTGTATTTAATTGTAATATACTTATGAAGAACAACGAATGTATTCGGTTTATGAACCTGGGAGAGGATTTATTACAAATGTAATACAAAGATAGTAATTACACTCATTTTGTTGTTATCTCAATGGAATGATTGTATGGATGGTAGTATCGTGGAGTACCATTTGTAGGGTTGGAAAATACCCGGATTTGGGGGCGTCACAGGTTGGTATCAAAGCTGTAGGTTATAAAACTTAAGGGGGGAAGAACCTTAGGCTAATAACCTCATTAGGAATTGAAAAGTCCGAAGAAAGTTAACTCGAGTCGAATGAGTTAATAAGGTATTGAGGAAACTCAGTACCAAAAGATTTAAAAGATGAAAAGTAACCCTAAATGGATTAAATGTTATTTGTGCTTATATTACTGTGTATTATGTACTAATCAATTTGTTATGTGTTATTGTAGATGTCGGTCGATAGCTTGATGTATAGGGATATCAATGTGGTCAGCAAGGAGTCCATGAATAGAGTTGAGACAGTACCGGTGCCTATAGCAGACATACCTATAGTGATTCTAGAAGAGTCAGAGCCCGAGGAATATTACTCGGAGGAGGATTATTCTGAGGACACCATGGGAATAGCATCATATCTGAATATGATGATAGATGTGGAGGATGACATGGAGGTGACATCGATTAATACAGTGATACTTGCCCTAGAGTCGACACCTATAGAGACTATGAGGGCGATGTACCTCTCAATTCTTGACCGAAACGTGCAACTGCACAATATGGTGCAACACCAGAAGGAAGAGATCAGTGATCTCTACGGTGCGAAGGAGTTTGCAGAGTCAGACTATGAGATAGAGCATGATGAGAAAGTGCTCATGACTGACAAGGCCAGGGACTATAATAATGAGGTCGTAGAACTTCGTGAGAAACTGGCTGAAAAAGACCAGAAGATAACACGAATGTCATATACAAATGACAGTGCGCATGAGGATTTCAAGCTTAAGATAGCTTGTTATTCTATTGAGTCAAAACAAACTCGGCATACAATAAGTCGAGATATCGTGTCGATTCAAGATAACGAGAAGCATGAGAATGCTGTTAGATAGTATTAGGAGTTAGTATGGTACATACTTTTGTGTAGTGACATAAAACCCTCTTTTGTATAATTAAAGGGTAGTCTTTTTGTAAATCCCAATTTTTTGTAAAAGTCAATCAGGGATATATATGTAATAGCTTTTGGGCTATGGAAAGCAACTTGTAAATATTTTTGAGCTATAAAGAAACATTTTAATATAAGGAAGTTTTTATTTTTTGCTTTATTGTGTATGAGTTATTATTAACTTGTTTGACGACTAATAACGAAGTAAGCAATTAAGTAATAACGGAACTTTATTTATTTAATCAGAATTGCCACCAAGAAGAAGACAATGTAACCAAGAGGCGGAATCGCATAATGATAACGAGGGGGTACTAATAACCCAATGCAAGAGTTCGTTAATTTATTAACGGCTGCATTTAACTAAGCTAGGGGTAGAGCACCCGCAGGACCTAGGGTAGCCCGAATGACTACCTTTAAAGAATATAAGAGTGTAGGTCCACCCGAATTTAAGGGAACAACGGACCCAATGGAGGCCTAAACATGGGTCAAGGAAATAAAAAAGGCGTTTGTTATTACAAACGTATCTGAGGCGCAAAAGACCTCTTTTGCGACCTACATGATGAAGGGGGAAGCCAACTACTGGTGGGAGGCTCACCAGGGTGGGGCTGGAATACGTATTTTTACATGGGAACAGTTCAAGAAGGTATTCTTTGAGAACTACTTACTAGCATGCAAGGGAAAATGGAGATTAAGTTCCTCGAACTGAAATAGGGGACATGATTGTTCCCCAATACGTGGCCAAAATCAATGAATTGGCAAGGTTTGCTCCACACCAAGTGGACACGGAGGAGAGGAAGGCTCGTAGGTTTGAGCAAGGCCTAAAACCTTGGCTCTATAGTAGGATATCGGTTTTTCAGAGTGCTTCCTACGGGACCATTCTGGAAAAGGAAAAAATAGCGGAGGGTGGAAATGAGGCGTTGACCCAATACCACAAGGATAGAACGAATAAGAGTAAGGGAGAGGGAGGAAATAAGGCATAGTTTGCCAGCAGTAGTGGCAATGTGCCTAAGAGGAAAAATTTTAACCTTGGGAATACTGGGGTGAAAGAAGGGGATCCTAAACGTAGGATGGAGGCATGCAAGACATGCGGCAAGACTCATCTAGGAGTCTGTCTGAAGGGGAAAATGGGTTGTTATAACTATGGACAGGAGGGTCACATATCTCCCAATTATCCTAATCTTAAGAAAAACTGGGGCTGTTTTATTTTTGGGTCGGTGGACCACATGGCAAGAAATTGCCCGAAGAAAGGGGCGGAGGGTAGTAAAGGTTCTAGAAGTGGCAATTTGGCCTTTACTGGACCACAATCATCATTGGGTAGACCCTCAGCTCGAACGTTTAATATGACCGTCCAAGATGCGGTTGCATCATCGGATGTAGTAGTATGTATCATTATAGTCAACGAAATAAATGCTTACGTGTTATTTGACTCGGGTGCTACTTATTCTTTTATAGCATGTGGATTTGCTAAGCAATTGGGATTAAATCTTGAAAAGTTAGAAATACCTTTAGACGTTAAGGTAGTAAACGAGGAGTTAATTCCCATTCAACACATTCATAGGAATTGTTTCGTAGATATCAGGGGTAATAGATTATCGGTAGATCTTTTACCGATAAGGTTAAGGGAATTCGATGTGATTCTTGGTATGGATTGGTTAATTAACCATAGAACAATAATAGATTATCATAGAAGGAGTGTGAACTTAAGACTTTCTAAGAAACCTGAGGTGGTGTTTTATGGTAATAAATCATCGGGTAGTTCTTGTTGTCTAACCATGACACAAGCTAGGAAGATGTTGAAGAAGGGGTGTAAGGGTTATCTGTGTTATGTGGTGGATACCCAAAGAGTGGGAACATCATTTGAATAGATAGCGGTAGTTCAAGAGTTCGCGGATGTGTTTCCGGAGGAGTTACCCAGTATTCTGGCAGATAGGGATGTAGAATTCGTGATTGATTTGTTGCCGGGTATGACACCAGTTTCAAATGGCAGCATATAGGATGGCGCTAGTCGAGATGAAGGAGTTAATGGTTTAGTTACAGGAACTGTTAGATAGAAAGTACATTCAACCGAGTGTGTCTCCGTGGGGAGCACCGGTATTGTTTGTAAAGAAGATGGACAGATCGTTACGACTTTGTATCGACTATCGAGAGTTGAACAAGTTAACAATTAAGAATAAATACCCGTTGCCCAGGATCGATGATCTATTTGATTAGTTAAAAGGGGCAAAGTATTTTTCTAAAATACATTTGCGCATGGGGTATCATCAACTGAAAGTGAGAAAGGAGGATGTACTTAAGACGGCGTTCAGAACTCGTTACGGGCATTATGAGTTTCTGGTGATGTCGTTTGGGTTAACAAATGCATCAGCCGCATTCATGGATATGATGCACAGAGTGTTCAAACAGTATTTGGACAAGTTCGTTGTAGTGTTCATTGATGATATTCTAGTCTATTTTAAGACGTCAGAAGATCATGTTGAACATTTAAGAATAGTGTTGGAAACACTATGAAGGGAGAAGTTATATGCAAAATTCACTAAGTTTGAATTCTAGCTTGAACGAGTGCAGTTTCTAGGACATGTTATAGACAAAGATGGCATATCCGTAGATCCAGCGAAGGTGGATGCGGTGAATGAGTGGGAGCAACCGAAAATGCCAACTGAGGTTAAGAGTTTTTTTGGATTAGCGGGATACTATAGAAGGTTCATTCAAGACTTTTCTAAATTAGCTACTCCGTTGATGAATCTGACAAAGAAGTCGGTGAAGTATGAGTGGACAGAAAAGTGTGAAAATAATTTTCAAGAACTAAAAAGGAGGTTGAGTGAGGCACCTGTATTATCTTTACCAGATGATACAGGGAATTTTGTAGTTTATAGCGATGCTTCGCATAGAGGACTAGGTTGCGTGCTCATGCAGGTCATTGCGTATGCATCACGTTAGTTAAAGGATTATGAGAAGGTCTATCCTACTCATGACCTATAATTGGCAGCTTTAGTGTTTGCTTTAAAAATATGGAGACATTATTTATACAGGGAAAATGTGAGATATACACGGACCATAAAAGTCTAAAATATATCATCACACATATGGAGTTGAATATGAGGCTGAGAAGGTGGTTAGAGTTGATAAAGGATTATGACTATGATATCTTATATCATCTGGGGAAGGCGAATGTAGTAGCTGACGCGCTATGTCGAAAGGGTGGGAAAAATCTGTCAATGTTAATGACTCAAAATGAGTTAATAACAGAGATGACCATGTGGAGTTAGAAGTTAAGTTGCCAAGTGAAACAACAGAGATGTTATTTTCAATAGAGACTCGAGCAACGATAGTGGAACGGGTTAAGGAAGTATAGATAAGTACGGAAGAATGCGAGCGAATGAAAAAGATAATGGAAGATGACGTGAAGACTAAGTATAACCTTGATAAAGAATGTTTACTTCATTTTGAATGAAGAATTTGGGTTCCAAATAAATTCGAGTTGAAAGAAGAGATTATGTGTGAGGCTCATAGTTTGAGGTACTCGATACATCCTGGTAGTACTAAGATGTATCAAGACCTTCGTCAGAACTTTTGGTGGCCGAACATGAAGAGGGAGATTGTAGAATATGTTAGTAAGTGCTTGACTTGTCAGAAAGTCAAGGCTAAACACCAAAGACCGACTGGGTTGTTGCATCCACTAGAGATTCCGGAGTGGAAATGGGAGCATATCACCGTGGACTTTGTGGTGGGACTTCCAACGACGAGAAAAGGATACGATGCTATTTGGGTAATAGTGGATTGGTTAACTAAATTGGCTCATTTTCTACGAATAGGAATTAGATATAACTTAGAGCAGTTAGCTAAGCTTTATGTCAAAGAAATCATTTCTAGACATGGAGTACCTGTTTTGATTGTGTCTGATCGTGATCCACGATTCACGTCGAACTTTTGGAGGAGTTTGCAAGAGCAAATGGGAACGCACTTGAGATTGAGTATGGTGTATCATCCACAGACGGATGGACAAAGTGAATGAACAATTCAAACGCTAGAAGATATGTTAAGATCTTGCGTTATAGATTTCAAGGGAAGTTGGGACGAACATCTACCTTTGGTAGAATTTTCTTACAATAATAGTTTTCACGCTAGTATAGGCATGCCGCCTTACAAAGCGTTGTATGGAAGGAAGTGCAGAACACCACTTTGCTGGGATGAAGTAGGTGAACGTTGAATGTTGGGACCTGAAATGGTACAACAAATGGCAGACATGGTTGAGCTAATACGAACTCGATTGGTAGCAGCTCAAGATAGATAAAGGAAGTATGCAGATCCTCATCAAGAGAAGAGGGAGTTTGAAGTAGGTTCATATGTTTTTCTAAAAGTATCGCCCTAGAAAGGGAAGATACTTTTTGGAAAGAAAGGGAAGTTAAGTCCAAGGTTTGTAGGACTTTTGAGATTTTACGAAGGGTAGGGGAGGTAGCTTATGAAGTAACCTTACCTCCAGAAATGGAAAGAATACACAATGTGTTTAACGTGTCTGTGTTGCGTCCTTATAAACCAGACTAGAAGCACGTAATAGAGTATGAATCTATTCAAGTAGAAAAAGACTTAATGTATTAAGAACATCCGATTCAAATTATTGATAGGAAGGAACAAGTCTTGAGAAATAAAGTAATACCTTCAGTAAAGGTAATTTGGAGAAACCACGATGTTGAAGAAGCAACGTGGGAGCTCGAAAGTAAAATGAAAGAAAAGTTTCCTCATTCGTTTATGTAAGAATAGCTAGATTCTGGGGACAAAATCCTTATAATGAGGGAAGAATGTAACCCCTGAGAATTTTGAATTTTGAATGAATTAAATTTTTATTTGATTATATGAATTAAATGAATTTAATTGATTTATTCTGTGAGTAAGATGTTCGAAGGTCGTTCTATGACCTAGAATATACGGATGTGGTTAGTATTCTAGCTTTGTGCTAGGATTAATTGTTGAGGATTATCAAGACAAAAACGAAGGTTTTCCAATAATGTTTACGAAAAAACATAATTCATCCGATTTCGTTCGGAGCTAGGGTTTGCAATTTTGAGAATAGTTTAATGATAGAATATGAAGATAGTATGGAATATCCAATAATATTTCTGTTATGGCAAACGAAGTTTTCGCCTGCGGACTTAAAACCTACGGGTTGGTGGAAGAGGTTTCCGGAAGGGAAATGATATGTGTATAGTAATTTTGATGATTATACATATGAGATACGAGTATTATACTAGTATGAATACGAGTATGGTATGATGAATAGTACGACGTATAATACAGATATTGTATGAGTATTAAACAAAGAGAATACAGGAGTTATACGAGTAGAATACGAGAGGTATTAATAGAGTATGAGTTAAGGGTTTGGTATAATTTAATTGGACTTAAACCAATAGCAAGCCCCATGAATTATATAAGCAAGCCCAAGTCAAGGCCCAATCCAAAAAAATAAACCGCGCAGGTCGAATCGGTGGGTCATGGGATGGGTAAAACCCATGGGGCAACCCATGGGATGATCCAAGAGAGAGTGGGTCGGCCACTTGGTGGTCAAGCCAAGTAGTAAACTTGCTCACCAAGTACTTTTCTTGGTGGCTAAGTTGCAAAGGAGGTGCAATAGTAAGGAGGTGCCATTTGGACCATTTTGGCCATTGATTTGGATTTCTATAAATACAAAGCTAGACTTGGACTTTTGATGTTTTGTAAACATTGTTCAACCTACATTGAGAGAGACAAAGAGCTAGAAACACTTAATGATTCTACTTCCAAGAAAACCTTTAGACGTTTATCAAGAACGTGAATTACTTCAAACGTAAATTCTCATAAACCGTAATTTTCATCTTTTTCGATTTCTTTCTCGTAGAAGAATCGTAGATTGGTGGAGCATGTTTATTGAGGAGATATAAGGATGTCTATTAATGACCAAATAATTGATAGGTCATGACCAAATAGAAATCATAAGTGTTTACGCGAGTTAAAACCCTAGAAAGTCTTGAACGTTAACTTAGTTATGAATGAATGATTTGAAAACCGTTATAGCTAAGGAAAGTGCTTATTATTTGGTTAGGATGACTATGATGAATCAATGGAGTTTTCCATTTGATTTGGCTTGTAAAACACGAGTAACGAAGTTATGGCAAATTTTTCAAAAATAAATGTTAAACGTCGAAAACGTAAAAATCATGGATTAATGGTCAAAATCTGCCGTGTGACTTGAAAACGTTGGTTTCCAATGTTAACACGTGAGATAAGGTAATTAAGAGTCGTTGGCGAAAGAATCGTCGCATTCCGACTTATAACGAAGAAAACAAGTATTGAACGGTCGAAAACGTTAAGCGAACGCTTAAAAATGAACTCAAAAGTGAATTTCGAGTTGTAGGCTTTCGAATGGGTCAATTTGTGAGTTTAACACATAAAGGATGTAATTTGTGAGTTGTAGGCTTTCGAATGGGTCAATTTGGATGTAAAAGTGAACTGTTTTGGCCAACTGGTGCAAGAACAAGTTCTCAGAAATAAAGTAATACCTTCTGTAAAGGTAATTTGGAGGAACCACAACGCTGAAGAAGCTACGTGGGAACTCGAAGAGAATATGATGAAGAATTACCCTCATTTATTTACTTAAATTATGTGTAAGCGATTCTAGGGACAGAATCTTTGTAGGGGGGGGGAGAATGTAATGGGTCGAATTTATTGAGTAGTGATTCGGGGATGTAATCCTTTTTAGGGGGAAAGATGTACTTGAGCAGAGATTTTGTAATTTAATTTTAATATTTATTGAATTAAATAAATATTTTCGATGATTTAATTATTAGATTTAATAATTAATTTATGAAGTTGTGGTAGATTAATTTAATTATATGTGTTATATTTAATAAATTAATGTGGATAATTTTACTACTCAGATTATATATTTATGTGAGCTTATTGAATTAAATGAAATATTTAATAAGCATAATGTTATTTTAATTAATTTAATAATTAATTAGAGATTTAATAATTTTACATAATTAATAAATAAAAAATTAATTATGTGACTATGTGAATTAATGAAAAATTATCATATTTTATTTAAATTAAAGTAAATAAGATATTTGATTTATTTTATAGTTGGATGTAATATTATTAAACTATAAGATAAAAGAGTTATTACATTAAATGATTTTTGGACCATTTAATGCTTGCCAAACGAAGCCTTAGTGGAGATTGAGAGCAGTTAACCATTACTGGTTAACTGACCACCACTTTGTGCGTTAGTTTCTTTGATTAATACGTCTTCTTATTATTTCATCTTCTAAGTCTGTCATAGCAAGTCAGAGAGAATTGAAAATTTTCAAAGAGAAATTGAGATTTTGTGAAGAAGATTGAGAGTGAGTGATTGAAGAAACATCTAATGTGACAAACGAGATTTTTGTAATTTAATTCTTAATATTTATTGAATTAAATAAATAATTTCGATGATTTAATTATTAGATTAAATAATTAATTGATGCAATTGTGATAGATTAATTTAATGATATGTGTTATATTTATTAATTTAATGTGGAGAATATTTATTATTCAAGTATGTATTTATGTGAGCTTATTGAATTTAAAGAAATATTTAATAAGCCTAATGTTATTTTAATTAATGTAATAATTAATTAGAGATTTAATAATTTGACATTATTAATAAATGAGAATTAATTATATGATTATGTGAAGAATTAATGATAAATTATTATAGTTTATTTAAATTAAATTAAATAAAATATTTGAATTATTGTGTAAGGGTGTGACATGATTTAAACTATAAGATAAAAGAGTTATTAAATTAAATTGGATTAAGTCTTTTAAAGCTAGCCAAACATGACCTTAATGGTAGTTGAGGACAGTAAACCCATGATTGGGTAACTGACCACAACGCATAAGTTCCATCCTGTATTACTACGACGCCTTCTTTATTCCTTTCATTATTGCTAAGTCTAGAAAATATTCAGAGAGAGAGCTTGAGAATTGTCAGAGAGAATTATGATTTTGAGAAGGAGACTAAGAGTGGATAATTGAAGAAGCATCTGAGTTTTCTAATCTACACCTTACACTCAGGGTAATCTACTCCTTCCCAAATTATAAATTACGTTATTAAAGTTCTGTAAGGTCTCTGTATTTATAAAGGGTATGGATTATGTGTTATATATGTATTAAATGTTATCAAATCGTATTCAATTATATATTATGTAAGTTATCATGTCATCAGTTTCATGAAAATACGTCGTATATGTTGCTCAAAACTTACAGAGTATGGGTTTTGGCCATATGGCCCTTATACGTAAATTTAATGTGTCAAACATAAATGGTTTTGTAAAATTTATAATCGTATATTATTATGCATGTTAATATGAAGAGACTAAACATTAAATGAACGGATTCGGTGTTATAACGAATCCGTAGTATTATTTTTCACGATTTATATTCAAAACCTTCAAGAACATCAAGAACAGTGAAATTTACATATTTTAATTCTGTATTTATGTGTTTTAATGGATTAAAATCATTATATAAATGTTGGGTAATGATTATGTATGAATTATATCATGTGGGTTTGATTAAATTCGTGTAGTATTAATTTAATTTGAGTTTTTGGTTGTGTTTTGTAATTTTTTGCGAATTGCAAAACAGTTTACGTTCATCATGTGCATGACACGAGCCTCATGCCTTAATTCCTTGCACATACCGCCACCACTGCAGTTGTTGCAGTCTCAAGCCATGATGCGCTATATGGCGCCAAGAACGTGAAGGGTTTGTACAAAAGTCCAAAAATGAATTATTTTTAAATGTTCAAATCTAACAATGTGATAGCAACTTAAATTAAAGAACATAGAGATATGTTAGAAGTATAATGAGATATTAAAATAGATACTTAACATTTAAATAATGCAATTGCATGTGGATTGAATTATTGAATACATAATTAGCTTGTTATCCATGAAGTGTAAATTATGTGATATTAAGTGTAATAAATTGACTAAGTATAGTCATAATTCAAGTTAGACAAAGAGAATGAACTCATGATGACTAATTTCATTATAATTAACTAGAGTTGTGAATGGAAATGATATGTAGGATTAATTTTAAGGAACGTGTTTATTTAAAGTGTAATCTACGCACGAGGCAAGTTTCCTAACCGTACTTGTTATCATTATTCAAGTTTATAAATCAAGTTCATTTGTCATGTTAAAGATTAATTATCTTTTTAAAGTATGATTCTGTTATACAATAATTGTTCTATTGTATACCTATTGAGATTGTTATTCATTATAAATATTGTGACGCCCACAAAATAGGTCCATTCCATCCAACCCATTCTGAGTCGCCAAATACATGGTACAGAAATAACTACAACATTATTATTACAACATATAAAGTGTGAGTTTAAATATAGATATTTCTATCTAGATAATATCCACACGCAAATAAATCCCCATCATAATTATTGATACATTATTTTACAAAAATGGTGAGGACTACTAAAAAACTCTCTCTAGAACCTTCATTCCATACCCCGACTAGTACTCGCTACATTCTCGCCTCCCGAGAAGAAAAATGGAACAAAAAGGAAAAGGGTGAGCTCAACTAGCCCAAGAAGAATATTATGACTAAGATAATATACAACAAATTATCGTTAGTCTTGAAGAGGAAAAAATCTAATCGAATACAATAGACAAACCGGTTTTAAATCAACAAGCTGCGGTGAAACAACAATTCATTAGAAGAGTTAAGTAGAGAATGCAAACTACTATCTTCTATATATGAATTTAAAAGTTCATCGTCGATATTTTATCCTGTAACATCAATCAATATATATCCGGAATCAAATATTCATCTTTGCACTACTGAGTGCCAAAGATATTCATCGATTGGTCATGTTCATCTAAACACCTGTTCATCTTTGCACTACGGGCAAAAGATATTAATCAGTTTGTCATGTTCATCTCAACACCTGTTCATCTTTGCACTACGGGCCAAAGATATTCATCAAGAAATCATTCATCTTTGCACTACAGGTCAAATATATTTAGTAATATCATCATTTAGGACTGAGGATGATGAAAAATATTTTAAAGGAAACGAATCCAGTGAAACAAAAGAACAATTATTAAGGATTCATATTTTAAACAATCCAAATTCAAAAATACTTCATAAGTAATCAGAGTGGAGTAAAATTCAAGAATGATCAAAACATGGATACAATCAAAGCTAGTATCCAGAATAGATATTTTGGACAAAAAGAAGAAATTTTATTTTTTTGGTGAATAGTCAGTATTCGTGAATGAATAGTGTATATACTTGAATAGTCCGCAGTACACGTGAATAGTAACTCAGACACCAAAAAGTTCAAATTTGATAAAAGTTCAGATCAATATTTCAAAGATAATGATATTGAAGAAATAATATCATTACAAAAAAAAATATCCCTTACCTCGAAAGAGAAGATTTAGTTGAAACATTAGGATATAGGCTATGACTTGAACTTGCACCAGTATAGCAATACTCAAAATACTCACAAGAATACGCTTTCGATAATATAGAGAGAAAACTTGAGTTTCGGTGTGATTTTAAATTCTAACCTAAGCACCTATTTATAGAAAAATGCATAGAACACCAAAGTAGAAAATTTAATATAATAATATTATATATATATTACAAATTCTCTACGCACATTTTGACAACTGATTTCAACATATCTTGCACATGCTAGGGCTGCCCACAAAACAAAAAAAAACGTTTTTCCTATTTTAAATATTTTAAACTTCCAAAAATCAATTATTTGAGTTTTGAACTTCAATAATTCATAATAAATAGCCCTTTTATCAGAAAATTGAATCTCGCTACTTTGTATAGGAAATTCAATTTCTACAACTTTACTGAGAAGAAAGTTTTCCAAATTCCAAGCGAAATTGACCGAAATCCATAAAGAAGCGATTTTAAATTTATAATCAAATTTTGATTCAATAATTGTGTCCACTAACATACAAAATTTGTGTTAAACATTTAATGCCACAAAAATACTCTTCTCTCCTCATATACTCATATATCCCACATTCATTATAAAAATATCACTTAGTTAATATATTATTAAAATAATATATTTAAATGATTTATTTTATCGAAAAAAGATGAAATATTAATTTTCAACAATTGTCATTTTAAAATTTTCTCCATCTATATCCACATAAAATCAATATTTTCCTCATCATATAAATCAATAATTAATTATTCACAAATAATATTACGAGAATCGTAAGATCGGCAACGGTGCCGTTCCTGGGAAAGAGGGGCTTTCAATAAGGATCTCTCTCCTTCTTGGCGGCGCAATTAGGTGACTAAACCTCTACTTAGAGCATGAACTTTCTAGACATTGCCAATAATGTTATCCAATAATATTATTAGGATAATATGAATTATTGCTCAGATAATGGAAAATCTTTGTGTAATGACAATTTATTGAAACAACAAGTAATATAAAATATCAATGCAAAGAATTATTGAATCAATAAAATAAAATCTTGAATAGTAATTCTTGTAACAATTATTAAGTAGTGCCTTCTTACGTAAGAATCAATAATTGGTGCAATCTGGTATCTTCTCAACAACGCGTATTAGTGTGTTTTAACCACCGGGTATTCCAACAGTATTAACGGTAACAACTACGTAGTTATTTATAAACAACTTATATTTGTCGTTTTCTTCATCCAATCGCTTTCCGTTATGAAGCCCACAAAAGACTGCACCATCGTACGAATATTCCCCGACAGTACGAATATTCCACGACCAAACGAATATTCCCCGACAATAATGAATATTTTATAACCACTTGCTTATTTGAAATATTTTCGTATTTTACCCATAACTATCCACATTAATCAAATCAACCCTTACTATTTCAAAATAATAAATAGAGGAAAATAAATTTCATTTATTAATAATTTGGGGTCTTAAAACCTCCCCTCCTTATGAAATTTTGTCCTCGAAATTGGCGTGCACGTACTGGTGTTTGAAAAGATGAGAATACCTCGCTTTCATTTCCGTTTCCAACTCCCGTGTCATTTCCTCAATAGCATGGTTTCTCCACAAAACTTTAACTTGTGGTATAACCTCAGACATAGGGACATGTTTTTCCTATCCAAGATCTTGACATGTACCTCCTTCAGACGTTAAGTCTTGACTATCTCGTCAGGTTCTAACTCAATGGCGTGGTTCGGGTCGTCCACATATTTACGTAACATCGATACGTGAAAAATGTTATGAACACGCGTCATACTTGGCGATAAAACGAGTCTATAGGCCACAATTCCTATTCGATCGAGAATTTCAAATGGATTAATAAATCGAAGGTTTGAGCTTTCCTCACCTCACCGATTCTCGCTTTTGAAATAACAAATTCTTGCACCTTCTTCTTCAAATTCATCAGCTCCGGTGTGTAGCTTGAAGCGACTTTAACTTTATCGATTAAAGTCGATTATACTCAGTATATCATCACGTGGGTACTTAGAGTTTTCATCTTCATCTCTATTATTTGTTAATTATCTGAAATGAGTCTTTGACAATATCGTACTTTCAGTACTTGTATACGATCTTCTACTCAACACGTCGGCTACCACGTTCGCTTTTCCAGGATGGCATGGTCGAACATGTCTTTGAAATGAGTCTCCTCTTGAGTTCTTCAAGCTCTTCCACATTCCTTACTCCATTCAAATTTTGTATCTCTACGAAGTCAATTTGCGTTAATGGAATAGCGATTCGAGAATATCCTTCAACGAATCTCCGATAATAACCAACTAAGCCTAGAAAGCTATGTATTTCGATTACTGACTTAGGTTGTTCTCAATTGTGACTCATATCCCAACCTTGGATAACACGTTACAATGACACCTATCAGTTTACAATCGTACGAATATGGTGTCCCCTACGGAAAGTCTGGCTTCGGTGCATTCCACAAAGGAAGTCAGCAGATAAAGGCTCAGGTACCAAATTCTATAGTTGAATTTTTTAACTCCTGAAGTTCAATAGGAGCCATTCGATATGAGATTTTAGAAATGAGTTTTGTAGGGTTCAAAGTCGATACAAAATTTAATATCGATCTTTTGGGAGTAAACCAAGAAATTCTTCAGAAATACGTCAGAAAAACTAATAACAATGGGAATATTATTCAAATCGGCGTGTCTTTATTCAAATCCATAACATGGACTAAGAAAACATGACATCCGTAATAAACGAATGACTTTATGGCTTCGATATGAAAATGTTTGACTTTAATGGTTTGATTGCACGAATTGAATAACAGGTTGCTTAGGAATATGAAAACTAACTACCTGACGAAAGCAATCAATTTTGGCATGATGAGTAGTTAACCTTAAAATCACATCAAAAGAAAATATCTTTATAGAAATAAGATCAACAGGTAATGTTATAGTGCCACCCTGAATCAAGCAAGATTTCTAAACAGTGGATGAAATGAAAGTTTCTCCTAATGGAGTCTCCACAGATAGGTCAAAGTCTAATTTCTCCGGAGTCAAGTTCAAACGTTGAACCCAAGCAAGAGAGATAAAAGAATGGGTAGAACCGGTATCTAATAAGGTATAAACTTCACAAGAATTATAATTAAGTAACCCATGCTAACTTCGTTCGGGTTCCTCACTTGTTGGGAAGTCATGACAACCGCTCTCCTTTGAACTACACGGCTTTGACTTGTGCAGGGTAGCATTTGGTGTCGTTATTATCGTTGGAATTGACTTTTCTATAGGGCATATTCCACCTTCAACTGCTTCATCATACTCCTGATTCATGATCTGAATCATCAATCTTCGATCCATATCGAATTGAGATTGACCGCTCTGTACAGAGTAATTTAAAACTCGATGTTGGGTTCTTCCAATTGCTGTCCAAAAAGAGAAATAATCAATTCTCAAAAAATTCGAGTCTCGCTACTTTGTATAGGAAATTCAATTCTCTACAACTTTGCAGAAGAAAGTTTTTCCAAATTCCAAACAGAAATTGTAGAAATCCATAAATGAGCTATTTTACAATTTATAATCAAATTTCTGGTCAATAATTGTGTCCACCAACACACAAAATATGTGTTAAACATTTAATGCCACAAAAATACTCTTCCTCCTCATATACTCATATATCCCACATTCATTATAAAAATATCACCGTTTAATATATTATTAAAATAATATATTTAAATGATTTATTTTATCGAAAAAGATGAAATATTAATTTTCAACAATTGTCATTTTAAAATTTTCTCCATCTATATCCACATAAAATCAATATTTTCCTCATCATATAAATCAATAATTAATTATTCACAAATAATATTACAGAATCATAGATCTTGTGCAACCAAGGTAGTTCCTCAGGAAGAGGGGGCTTTCAATAAGGATCTCTCCTTCATCGCGCAATTAGGTGACTAAACCTCTACTTAGGCATGAACTTTCTAGACATTGCCAATAATGTTATTCAATAATATTATTCAGGATAATATGAATTATTGTCAGATAATGGAAAATACCGTGTAATGACAATTTATTGAAACAACAATAATATAAAATATCAATGCAAGCAATTATTGAATCAATAAAATAAAATCTTGAATAGTAATTATTTGTAACAATTATTAAGTAGTGCCTTCTTACGTAAGAATCAATAATTGGTGCAATACCGCTGGTAGCTACTCTTGTTCAACAACGGCGTATTAGTGTGTTTTAACCACCGGTATTCCAACGAAGATAGCGTGTAACAACTACGTAGTTATTTATAAACAACTTATATTTGTCGTTTTCTTCATCCAATCGCTCAAGTTATGGAAGCCCACAAAAGATCGCTTACCGTCATCACGAATATTCCCGACAAAGATGAATATTCCACGACCAAACGAATATTCCCCGACAATAATGAATATTTTATAACCACTTGCTTATTTGAAATATTTTCGTATTTTACCCATAACTATCCACATTAATCAAATCAACCCTTACTATTTCAAAATAATAAATAGAGGAAAATAAATTTCATTTATTAATAATTTGGGGTCTTAAAACCTCCCCTCCTTATGAAATTTTGTCCTCAAAATTGACGTACGTACCTGGTGTTTCGAAAAGATGAGAATACCTCGCTTTCATTTCCGTTTCCAACTCCCGGTCATTTCCTCAATAGCATGGTTTCTCCACAAAACTTTAACTTGTGGTATAACCTCGAATACATAGGACATGTTTTTCCTATCCAAGATCTTGACATGTACCTCCTTAGACGTTAAGTCTTGACTATCTCGTCCGGTTCTAACTCAATAGCGTGGTTCGGGTCGTCCACATATTTACGTAACATCGACACGTGAAAAATGTTATGAACACGCAGCGTCATACTTGGCGATAAAAGCAGTCTATAGGCCACAATTCCTATTCGATCGAGAATTTCAAATGGATTAATAAATCGAAGGTTTGAGCTTTCCTCACCTCACCGATTCTCGCTTTTGAAATAACAACTTCTTGCACCTTCTTCTTCAAATTCATCATCTCGGTGTGTCAGCTTGAACGACTTTAACTTTATCGATTAAAGTCGATTATACTCAGTATATCATCACGTGGGTACTTAGAGTTTTCATCTTCATCTCTATTATTTGTTAATTATCTGAAATGAGTCTTTGACAATATCGTACACTTTCGTACTTGTATACGATCTTCTACTCAACACGTCACTACCACGTTCGCTTTTCGAGGATGGCATGGTTAGAACATGTGTTTGAAATGAGTCTCCTCTTGAGTTCTTCAAGCTCTTCCCACATTCCTTGCTCCATTCAAATTTTGTATCTCTACGAGTCAATTTGCGTTAATGGAATAGCGATTCGAGAATATCCTTCAACGAATCTCGATAATAACCAACTAAGCTAGAAAGCTATGTATTTCGATTCATCGACTTAGGTTGTTCTCAATTGTGACTCATATCCCAACCTTGGATAACACGTTACAATGACACCTATCGGTTTTATAATCGTATTTAATATGGTGTCCCCTACGGAAAGTCCGCTTTGCATTCCACAAAGGAAGTCGGCAGATAAAGGCTCGGTACCAAATTCTATAGTTGAATTTTTAACTCTGAAGTTCAATAGGAGCCATTCGATATGAGATTTTAGAAATGAGTTTTGTCTTAGGGTTCAAAGTCGATACAAAATTTAATATCGATCTTTGGGAGTAAACCAAGAAATTCTTGAAATACGTCAGGAAAAACTAATAACAACAGGAATATTATTCAAATCTGACGTGTCTTTATTCAAATCCATAACATGGACTAAGAAAACATGACATCCGTAATAAACGAATGACTTTATGGCTTGATATGAAAATGTTTGACTTTAATGGTTTGATTGCCTGAATTCGAATAACAGGTTGCTTAGGAATATGAAAACTAACTACCTGACGAAAGCAATCAATTTTGGCATGATGAGTAGTTAACCTTAAAATCACATCAAAAGAAAATATCTTTATAGAAATAAGATCAACAGGTAATGTTATAGTGCCAACCTGAATCAAGCAAGATTTCTAAACAGTGGATGAAATGAAAGTTTCTCCTAATGGAGTCTCCACAGATAGGTCAAAGTCTAATTTCTCCGGAGTCAAGTTCAAACGTTGAACCCAAGCAAGAGAGATAAAAGAATGGGTAGAACCGGTATCTAATAAGGTATAAACTTCACAAGAATTATAATTAAGTAACCCATGCTAACTTCGTTCGGGTTCCTCACTTGTTGGGAAGTCATGACAACCGCTCTCCTTTGAACTACCTGGCTTTGACTTGTCTGGGGTAGCATTTGGTGTCGTTACTATCGTTGGAATTGACTTTTCTATAGGGCATATTCCACCTTCAACTGCTTCATCATACTCCTGATTCATGATCTGAATCATCAATCTTCGATCCATATCGAATTGAGATTGACCGCTCTGTACAGAGTAATTTAAAACTCGATGTTGGGTTCTTCCAATTGCTGTCCAAAAAGAGAAATAATCAATTCTCAAAAATTCGAGTCTTGCTACTTTGTATAGGAAATTCAATTTCTACAACTTTGCGTAAGAAAGTTTTTCCAAATTCCAAGCGAAATTGATGAAATCCATAAGCAAGGCTATTTTACAAGCTATAATCAAATTTGGTCAATAATTGTGTCCACCAACACACAAAATATGTGTTAAACATTTAATGCCACAAAATACTCTTCCTCCTCATATACTCATATATCCCACATTCATTATAAAAATATCATAGTTAATATATTATTAAAATAATATATTTAAATGATTTATTTTATCGAAAAAGATAAAATATTAATTTTCAACAATTATCATTTTAAAAATTTCTCCATCTATATCCACATAAAATCAATATTTTCCTCATCATATAAATCAAGTAATTAATTATTCACAAATAATATTACAAAAAAATCACAAGATCGGCAACCAAACCGTTTCAGAAAGAGGGGCTTTCAATAAGGATCTCTCCTTCTTTGGCGGCGCAATTAGGTGACCAAACCTCTCCTTAGACCAGAACTTTCTAGACATTGCCAATAATGTTATCCAATAATATTATTAGGATAATATGAATTATTGTCTCGATAATGGAAAATCTTTGTGTAATGACAATTTATTGAAACAACAAGTAATATAAAATATCAATGCGCAATTATTGAATCAATAAAATAAAATCTTGAATAGTAATTCATCGTAACAATTGTGAGTAATAAACAACTTATATTTGTCGCTGCAGTTTTCTTCATCCAATCGTTTTTAACCACTTATGGTATTCCAATAAAATAACCACGCCGTTATTTATAAACAACTTATTTGCTTTTCAGTAATATTCACAAAGGCTAATATCGTCAATACGAATATTCCCAGAAATATCTGAATATTCCACGACCAAACGAATATTCCACGACAATAATGAATATTTTATAACCACTTCCTTATTCGAAATATTTGCGTATTTTACCCATAACTATCCACATTAATCAAATCAACCCTTACTATTTCAAAATAATAAATAGAGGAAAATAAATTTCATTTATTAATAATTTGGGGTCTTACAACTATCATTTATTGTTGAACCTTGTTAGACTAGGGAATCCTTATTGATTCAACTAGTCCATAGTTGATGAACGTTCTAAATTCAGAACCCTTATTGATTTATCCAAACCAAACTTCCTTTGGTGCGGACTCTAATGTCAAACTGAGATGAACAACCCTGCAAAGGGATTTACTTATGCTTAGCGTTATGATATTGTGCACTGTATGGTACTAAGGGTTGATCCCCCTAAGTACGAGTAGAAAGGTCCATAGTCTTATGACTGTTAAAAGTTTCAAGTATAACACTTGCTAACCTAGGACATAGTTCAAGGTCTTTTGACCCTCAGAAATCTTTTGATTCTTGTTATTCATTCTTAATTCAAAAGTTGAGCTTTTATTTCAGAAGTCTTTGATTCACTCGCAGGTTATTATACATTATTATTTCATTATTTTACTTATGGGAAATAGTGCTCACTCTTGCGTAATAATAACATTGCAGTTAAGAACGAAAGAACCGATGAACCTTCCACTAGTTAAGGCAAGGGCAAGGTTAACAAGTGATGAAGACTTGTTATTTGTTGAGATGTTGAATTTTTGTATTAAGTTAATGATGTTGTTTAAAACTTATTTGTTTATGTTTCCTCATAGATGTTTAAGGTTAGTATGACCTTGGATTATGTTTATTATTCAGATGTTGTAACCCCATAAAGGGAAGATTTATTTCTATCTATTGCATGGTTTGCATTTATTATTGGTAGATAGATAGATGATATTTGTATAGTGAACACCAAATCCCATGGAATCGAAGTACCTGGATTTATGGGTGTCACAAGTTGGTATCAAAGCTATAGGTTATGAACCTTAGGTGGGGGAAAAAACCATAGGTAATAGCCTTATAGAAAGAACATAGTGATGGAAAACTCTTATCGAGTTCTAAGAAATGAATTTTTGTAATTCATTGAAGATAATAAAAGACTTTATGTGCTTATGTGTTAAATTATGTGCTCACTAGTACGACTTAGTAACTAAAACTTGAAATATTGTTGTCAGGATGTCTGACGTTGGAGGAACTAGTCGAGCTGGGGAGGAGGAACCCCGAGTACCTACAGTACCTACAGAGGAGGAACCCCGAGACATTCATGTCGTTAGGGAACAGTTGGTACAGAGGGAGTCATCTCCATTGATCACCGTTGTTGGTCAGGATCATGAACCTGAGACTGATTCTAAGGAGGAATTTGACGAGGAAAAGGAAGAGGAAGAGGAAGAAGATAAGTTTCCACAGCACTCCATTGATGCTGAGATGTACGACACATTATACGACCGTAACGTGGAGTTACGAGATGAGGTGCAGGATCTAACTGAGCTAGCTATTATTCAGCAGATTACTCTAAAGCAGAAGGAGAGGGAGATTTCGACTCTTCACTCACGACTGGGAAATATAGACTGGGATTTGGTCCACGAGAAGGGTCAAACCGAAGATAAGACTAAGGAGATAGAAAAGTTGAAGAAGGAACTGAAGGAAAGCTCTGAAAGGCTGATCATAGCAGAGGAAGGCTGGGTGAAAGAGTCACGTCGTGCTGATCTTGCGGAAGAGGATGGTCATGCAAAGAAGGCGAAGCTTGGGGAGACATACTCTACACTTAATCATGCAATGGATGAGGCCCAGGATCGAGTTTTGAGGTACCCCATCCAGTTCGAAGGACTTCCATCGTACATGCTAGATCGCAGGACGATGTCTCGCATCATGGAAGAGGAGCGTAGCAAGGCTATTTAGCGCCTTGACAGACAGTTATAGAATATGTTTACTTATGTGATAAACTTGTCTATTATTTAGATGTAAATTCTGATGTAGTTATGAACAAAGGAATATTTTAATATTTAAATCCTCTGGATTCTTTATCTCAGGATACTTGATGTAAATAGCAGTGATGCTATCGTCTGATGTTAAAACTTTTGATTAGAATTAATATATATCAAGTTGTTTGAGTTAATGTGTTACTTAATTATATTAAATTGTTGAGTTAAGTCTTAACTATTTAGAGAATTTAATAGAGATTTAATAAGCATATATTTTAACAGAATTATGCCGCTAAGAAGAAGACAACAACGTCAACCAGCTAAGGAAGAGTCAACAAATAACAACAATAATGCCAATGCTAATCCCGTTCAGCAGTTGGTTAACTTACTGACTGGAGCAATGAATAATCAACCTCAAGCTCCACCAAATACTATGTTTAAAGATTTGCTGATTGTGACCGCCTTGAGTTTAAAGGTTCCATGAACCCGATCGAGGCTCAAACGTGGGTTATGGGAGATGTAGAAGGTTTTCGGACGTTGCTAGGGGTTAGAAGACCGAAGAAGACCGCTTTTGCAACATTTATGCTGAAGTCTGAAGCTAGCTATTGGTGGCAAGCAAACAAAGTTCACGGAGGTGAAGGTGTAATTACTTGGGAGAGATTTAAGGAGATGTTCTTCGAGATGTATTTCCTAACCAGCTCACAGAAATAGATGGAGGTTCAATTTCTGGAATTGAAGCTGGAAAATATGAGCGTACCTGATTATGTGGCTAGATTCAACGAGTTGGCGAGGTTCGCCCCGTATCAAGTACACACAGACGAGAGAAAAGCCAGAAGATTCAAACAAGGACTAAAGCCTTGGGTATACAGTAAAGTATTAATGTTTCAGATAAACACTTTTGCTGGAGTACTGGAAAAGGCCATCCTCGTTGAAGGTGGAAGCGATGCGGTGACTAAGTACAATCAAGATCAGAAGAAGAAGAAGAAGAAGAAGAGTGAAGGTGAATGAAATAACAAGATTAGTGGAAGTGGCACAGGAGGTTGTAATTTTAATCAGAATAAAAGGTGGAATGAAAACTCGTCATCGGGGAATCATCAAGGAAGTCAGAAGAAAAGAATCGAAGCATGCCCGACCTGTGGGAAAGCTCATCTGGGAGTTTGTATGAAGGTAAAAAGAGTGTGTTACAATTGTGGTCAGGAAGGCCACATAACACCTAACTGTCCTAAACCAAAGAAGGGTGCTTGTTTCACTTATGGTTCGAAGGACCATCTAGTAAGAGACTATCCTAAGAAGGGATCGGGAGGGTAAGGAATAGGAGGAAACCGGGGAAACAATAGTTGAAATGCCTTAACTATCACCGGACCAACCGCAACAAACCGACCAACCGCCAGGACTTTCAACATAACGGTGCAAGATGCAGTTCAGTCTCGTGATGTGGTGTCAGGTATCATTTCGATCAATAAAATTAATGCTTATGTTTTATTTGATTCGGGTGCTACTTGTTCCTTTATATCCGATGACTTTGCTAATAGTTTAGATTTGCTTAAAGATGAGTTGGAATATCCCATGGACATAGAAATTGCGAATAGAGAGATAATCCCTGTTAAGTAAGTGCATAAGAACTGTACAATGGATATTAAGGGTAATATCATGAACGTAGATCATATCCCTATTTGACTTGGGGAATTTGACGTTATACTGGGAATGGACTTGTTATTCAATTACGGGGCTGTAATTGATTGCCAAAATAAGAGTATAAACCTTATGACTCTGTCAAAGGTTGCATTTTATGGTAGCAAGTCGCATAGACAAGCGAGTTATCTGACGATGATGCAGGGCAGGAAGTTATTAAGACAAGGCTGTGTAGGATACTTAGCTTACATAGTCGACAGTCGAAAAGAGAATCCGAAGGTAGAAGGAATACCGATTGTGAGGGACTTCGTCGACGTGTTTCCGGATGATTTGCCAGGACTTCCACCAGATAGAGAGGTAGATTTTGTGATCGATTTGGCGCCCGAAACTGCTCCAATATCGAAGGCACCATACCGAATGGCACCGGTAGAGATGAAAGAATTAATGGTACAACTACAAGAATTACTAGACAAAAAGTACATTCAACCGAGCGTATCGCCTGGGGAGCGCCGGTGTTATTTGTGAAAAAGAAGGACGGATTGATTCGGCTCTGCATTGACTACAGAGAACTGAATAAGGTCACGATTAAGAACAGATATCCATTACCGAGGATTGACGACCTATTTGATCAATTGAAGGGAGCGAGATACTTTTCCAAAATAGATTTGAGAAGCGGTTATCATCAACTGAAGGCGAGGCCAGAGGATGTACCGAAGACATCGTTCAAAATGGGATATGGTCATTATGATTTTTTAGTAATGTCGTTTGGTCTAACGAATGCTCCTGCAGCATTTATGGGACTAATGAATGGTGTGTTTAAGCCGTTTTTGGATAAATTCGTAGTTGTATTTATAGACAACATTTTGGTATATTCGAAAACCAAAGAAGAACATGAAGAGCATTTGAGATTAACGTTGGAGGTATTGAGAAGGGAGAAGTTGTATGCTAAGTTTTCGAAATGTGAATTTTGGATTGAACGAGTGCAATTTCTTGGGCACGTGATCGATAAAAATGGAATGTCGGTAGATCCATCAAAAGTCGAAGCCGTGATTAACTAGGATCAGCCGAGGATGCCGTCGGAAGTACGAAGTTTTCTTAGATTGGCATGATATTATAGAAGGTTCATACAAGACTTTTCCAAGATCGCAACTCCGTTAACGAATTTAACTCGAAGAGCTGTGAAATTTGTTAGGACGGAGAAGTGTGAGGAAAGTTTTCAAGAATTAAAGAAGAGGTTGAGTACGGCACCTGTGTTATCTCTCCCAGATGATACATGAAATTTTGTTATTTTAGTAATGCATCGCATAAAGGACTTGGTTGTGTGCTGATGCAAAACGACAAAGTCATTGCGTATGCATCACGACAATTGAAGGATTACGATAACGGATTTCGACCCACGACTTGGAGTTAGCTGCAGTTGTTTTTGCTTTGAAAATTTGGAGGCACTATCTCTACGTGGAGAAGTGTGAAATATGTACGGACCATAAGAGTCTGAAATATATTTTCATGCAGAAGGATTTGAATATGCGTCAAAGAAGATGGTTGGAATTAATTAAGGATTATGACTGTGAAATTTTATACCATTCGGGTAAAGCAAATGTGGTTGCCGACGCCTTAAGTAGAAAGGGAGCGGGAGAAATTGATGATGTTGACTGCTCAGGAGGAGCTAATTTCAGAAATGGAAAAATGGAGTTGGAAGTGAAGTATCCTATGGAAATTAATGAGAAGCTATTTCAGATGCAATCTGGTACAGCATTACTAGATAAAGTTAAAGAGGCTCAACTTCAGGATGATGAATGTAAAAAGGTGACAAAGAAGATATCTGAAGGAACTGAACCAAGATTCAAGCTGGATAAGGAAGGAATACTGAGATTCGAGAGTAGAATTTGGGTACCACCAGTAACAGAGATTAAGGAAGACATTTTGAGCGAGGCTCATAGTTCACGATATTCGATTCACCCTGGTAGTACCAAGATGTATCAAGATCTTCGATAACATTTCTGGTGGCCGAATTTGAAACATGATGTTGCAGAATGTGTTGCCAAGTGTCTGACCTGTCAGAAAGTGAAAGTAGAACATCAGAGACCGTGTAGATTGCTACAACCGTTGGAGATCCCAGAATGGAAATGGGAACATATTATAATGGACTTCGTGGTTGGCCTTTCGACGATTTCGAGAAAAAGGTACGACGCTTGATATGGGTTATCGTTGACCGACTGACGAAATTCGCACACTTCCTTCCGATAAAAATCAGATTCAACTTAGATCAGTTGGTGAGGTTATACGTTAAAGAGATTGTTTTGAGGCACTGAGTTCCGGTGTCAATTGTTTCTGATAGAGATCCACGCTTTACATTGAATTTTTGGAAACGTCTTCAGGAATAAATGGGTACGCAATTGCGAATGAGTACAGCATATCACCCTCAGACAGATGAACAGAGCGAAAGAACGATTCAGACATTAGAAGATATGCTAAGATCCTGTGTGATGGACTTTAAAGGAAATTGGGATGATCACCTACCACTCGTGGAGTTCGGCTACAACAATAGTTACCATACTAGTATAGTGAAGCCTTATGAAGCGTTATACGGAAGAAAGTGCAGAACTCCTCTTTATTGGGATGAAGTTGGCGAAAGACAATTGCTAGGGCCAGAATTAGTACAGCAGACAGCAGAAATAGTCAAAGTGATCCGAGCACTACTGGTAGCAGCTCAGGATAGACAGAAGAAATACGCTGATCCACATCGTAAAAATATAGAATTTGAATCAGGTAGTTATGTTTTCTTGACGAGATTTTTGTAATTTAATTCTTAATATTTATTGAATTAAATAAATAATTTTGATGATTTAATTATTAGATTAAATAATTAATTGACGCAATTATGATAGATTAATTTAATGATATGTGTTATATTTATTAATTTAATGTGAAAAATATTTATTATTCAAGTATGTATTTATGTGAGCTTATTGAATTAAATGAAATATTTAATTAAGCATAATGTTATTTTAATTAATTTAATGATTAATTAGAGAGTTAATAATTTGACATTATTATATGATTATGTGAATTAATGATAAATTATTATATTTTATTTAAATTAAATTAAATAAAATATTTGAATTATTGTGTAAGGGTGTGACATGATTTAAACTATAAGATAAAAGAGTTATTAAATTAAATGGGATTAACTCTTTTAAAGATATCCAAACATGGCCTTAATGGGAGTTGAGGACATTTAACCCATGATTGGGTAACTGACCACAACGCATCAGTTCCTTCCTGTATTACTACGACGTCTTCTTTATTCGTTTCATTATTGCTAAGTCTAGAAAATATTCACAGAGAGAGAACTTGAGAATTGTCAAAGAGAATTAAGATTTTGATAAGGAGACTAAGAATGGATAATTGAAGAAACATCTGAGTTTTCTAATCTACACCTTACACTCAGGGTAATCTACTCCTTCCCAAATTATAAATTACGTTATTAAAGTTTTTGTGAATATGGCTTTCAAAGTTCTGTAAGGTCTCTGTATTTATAAAGGGTATGGATTATGTGTTGTATATGTATTAAATGTTATCAAATCGTATTCAATTATATATTATGTAAGTTATCATGTCATCAGTTTCATGAAAATACGTCGTATATGTTGCTCAAAACTTACAGAGTACGGGTTTTGGCTATATGGCCCTTATACGTAAATTTAATGTGTCAAACATAAATAGTTTTGTAAAATTTATACTCGTATATTATTATGCATGTTAATATGAAGAGACCAAACTTTAAATGAACGGATTCAGTGTTATAACGAATCCGTAGTATTAATTTTCACGATTTATGTTCAAAACCTTCATGAACATCAAGAACAGTGAAATTTACATATTTTAATTCTGTAATTATGTGTTTTAATGGATTAAAATCATTATATAAATGTTGGGTAATGATTATATATGAATTATATCATGTAGGTTTGATTAAATTCATGTAGTAATAATTTAATTGGAGTTTTTGGGTCGTGTTACGCAATTTTTGCGAATTAATCGAGTATCAGCTTTTTAGTTCACGCACCGCATTGACGATGATCTTGTGCCTTAATTCATGTATATGACCGCCATCTTGCCATGATGTTAAGTCTCTGCCAAGCTTTGCCATGGCCAAGCATGATGTGATGGGTTGGTACAAAAGTGGTGCCGCACCGCCACTCTGCAGAATGTCCAAAAATGAATTATTTTTAAATGTTTAAGTCTAATAATGTGATAGCAACTTAAATTAAAGAACATAGAGATATGTTAGAAGTATAATGAGATATTAAAATAGATACTTAAAATTCAAATAATATAATTGCATGTGGATTGAATTATTGAATACATAATTAGCTTTTTATTCATGAAGTGTAAATTATGTGATATTAAGTGTAATAAATTGACTAAGTATAGTCATAAGTCAAGTTAGACAAAGAGAATGAACTCATGATGACTAATTTCATTATAATTAACTAGAGTTGTGAATAGAAATTATATGTAGGATTAATTTCAAGGAACGTGTTTATTTAAAGTGTAATCTACGCACGAGGAAAGTTTCCTAACCCTATTTGTTATCATTATTCAAGTTTATAAATCAAGTTCATTTGTCATGTTAAAGATTAATTATCTTTTCAAAGTATGATTCTGTTATACAATAATTGTTCTATTGTATACCTATTGATTCTTGTTATTCATTCTTGATTCAAAAGTTGAGCTTTTATTTCAGAAGTCTTTGATTCACTCGCAGGTTATTATACAGTAATATTTCATTATTTTACTTGTGGGCAATAGTGTTCACTCTTGCATAATAATAACATTGCAGTTAAGAATGAAAGAACCGACGAACCTTCCACTAGTAAAGGTAAGGGCAAGGTTAACAAGTGATGAAGACTTGTTATTTGTTGAGATGTTGAATTTTTGTATTAAGTTAATGATGTTGTTTAAGACTTATTTGTTTATGTTTCCGCACAGATGTTTAAGGTTAGTATGACCTGGGATTATGTTTATTATTCAGATGTTGTAACCCCATAAGGGGAAGATTTATTTCTATCTATTGCATGGTTTGCATTTATTATGGGTAGATAGATAGATGATATTTGTATAGTGAACACCAAATCCCGTGGAATCAAAGTACCTAGATTTGAGGGTGTCACAGCTAAGCCTACTAATCTATACTCTATGCTCTGGGTAATTCCTTTAACCCAATTTTTATTACGTTGTTTAAGTTTTTCATAAAAATGGCTTTTATGTTCTATAAAAGCTTTGTAGTGGAAAAAAGGGTAATGATTATGTGTTGATTACATGATAAATGTTATCATATCGTATTTGATTATATATATTGTATAAACCATATCATCAGTTTCATAAAAACATGTCGTATATACTTCCTACAAAATTACAGAGTATGAAAATATGGCCATATGGCCTTACATACCAAATTTAACACGATAATGATAAGTTGTATTATAAATTAACACATATATGTGTTAATATGTTAACGTAGTAGGTTTTTACTATGTTGTATGAACCATAACATCAGTTTCATAAAATATATGTCGTATATTGTTGCTGCAAAATTGTAGAGTATAGAAATATGGTCGTATGGCCCTTACTCGCAATTTTAATACGTCAAACATATATTGTGTCATAAATTTTATACATGTATATAATTATGCATATTAAAATGAAGTGATCGAACTTCAAATGAACGGATTCGGTGTTATAACGAATCCGTAGTGTTGATTTTCATGTTCTGTATTCAAAACTTTCAAAAACACCAAGAACAGTAAATTATATGTGTTGATTCAGCAAATTATGTGTTTTAACATGTTAAAATCATGCTAGAAGGGTTAAGTAGTGATCATATATGTATTACAATGTTTAGGCATGTCTAATTTCGTTTAAAAATAAACTAATTGGAAGTTATATTATATCGTTTGTGTTCTTCATGAGTAACGTATAATTTTACTTGTGATTGATTTTTGCCTAATTTGGCCTTGTTATGTTCGTGAACTGCATGAATCTAGAATTGAAGTCTGGTAACCCATACAAGTAGGGCGCTACCAAACTAAATAACCCACTTCCCAGCAAAAAAATAAAAAAATAAAAAAATAAAAAATATATAAAAAATTATAATAAATAAATAAATAAATATTCGATGAAAATTATCATTAAAATATTTATAAAATAAATTAAATATTTTAATTGAGATATTTATGGATTATAATAAATATTCGATGGAAATTATTATTAAAATATTTATCAAATAAAATAAATATTTTAGTTCAAATATTTATGGAATAAAATAAATATTAAGCGAAAATTATTATGAAATAATTTATTCGAGTGAAATAATAATAAGAGAATGAAAATATTCTAATTTAATTAAGTAATTAAATTAGAACGGTAATGATTTATTAAATAAAGTGGAGTTTATATTAAATAATTAAGTGAAAATGTAACTAATGAATGTCGTGAATACATATGGTATGTGTGTAGGATTTGTGGTGAACGGAAGTAGTAATCGTTTAGCCTACGCACGAGGCAAGTTTCCTAACCCTACTTGTTATCATTATTCAAGTTTATAAATTACACCGAGTAAATTCTCGTTATTATTAAATCAAGTTCAAATTGTTATATTGAAGATTATTTATCTTTTCAAATTATGATTCTGTTATACAATACTTGTTCTATTATATAGCTCTTGAGATTGTTATTCAATTTAAATATCATTTATTATTGAACCATATTAGACTAGTGAACCTTATTTGATTCGACTAGTCCATAGTTGATGAACGTTCTAAATTTCAGAACTCTTATTGATTTATCCAAACCAAATTTCCTTTGGTGCGGACTCTAATGTCAAACTGAGATGAACAACCCTGTATAGGGATTACTTATGCGTTAGCGTTATGATATAGTGCACAGTATGGTACTAAAGGATGATCCCTCTAAGTACGAGTAGAAGAGTCCATAGTCTTATGACTGTTAAAGGTTTCAAGTATAACCCTTGATAATCTAGGACATAGTTCAAGGTCTTATGACCCTCAGAAATCATTTAAATTCTTGTTATTCATTATTGATTCAAAAGTTGAGCTTTTATTTCAGAAGTCTTTGATTCACTCGCATGTTATTATATATTTTTATTTCATTTTTATACCTGTGGGCAATCATGCTCACTCTTGAGTAATAATAACATTGCAGTTAAGAACGAAAGGTACAATGAGCCTTCTACTAGAAAAGGCAAGGTCAAAGCTAATAAGTGATGTAGACTTGTTATTTAATTTTTAAGAATGTTATTGTTAAGACTTGATGTTGTTTAAGGCTTATTATTTGTTTATGTTTCCGCACAGATGTTTAAGGTTAGTTTAACCTAGGATTGTATTTATTATTCAGATGTTGTAACCCCATAAGGGGAGGATTTATTTTTATCTATTGCATGGTTTGCATTTATTATGGGTTGATAGATAGATGATATTTGTACAGTGAACACCAAATCATGTGGAAATTTAAGTACCCGGATTTGGGGGTGTCACAACGGGAATTTATTCTTAATCGTTAACTTGTTCAACTCTCGATAATCAATACAAAGTCGTAACGACCCATCCTTCTTCTTTTCAAACAATACGGGCGCTCCCCTTGGAGACACACTCGATTGAATGTACTTTCTATCTAACAGTTCCTGTAATTGAACCATTAACTCCCTCATCTCCACTGGCGCCATCTTATATGGTGCCTTTGAAACTGGTGTCGTACCTAGCAGCAAATCAATTACAAATTCTACATCCCTATCTAGCGGAATACTGGGTAACTCCTTCGGAAACACATCCGCAAACTCTTGAACTACCGCTATCTGTTCCAATGATGCTCCCACTCTTTGGGTATCCACATCATGGCACAGGTAACCCTTACACCCCTTCTTCAACATCTTCTTAGCTTGTGCCATAGTTAGACAACAAGAACGTCCTGGTGCTTTATTTCCATAAAACACCACCTCAAGTTTCTTAGAAAGCCTTAGGTTTACACTCTTTCTATGACAGTCTTTTATCGCTCTATAGTTAATTAACCAATCCATACCTAGAATTACATTGAATTCTCTTAACCTTATCGGTAAAAGATCTACCGATAATCTGTTGCCCCTAATATATATGAAATAATTCCTATGAATGTTTTCAATGAGAATTATCTCTTCGTATGCTACCTTAACGTCTAAAAGTATTTCTAACTTTTCAGGGTTTAATCACAATTGTATAGCAAATCCACATGCTATAAAAGAACACGTAGCACCCGAGTCAAATAACATATAAGCATTTATTTTGTTGACTGAAATGATACCTCCTACTACATCCGCTGATGTAACCGCATCTTGGACGGTCATATTGAACATTCGGGCTGAGGGTCTACCTAATGATGGTGTGGGTCCAGTAATGGCTAAATCTCTACTACCAAAACCCTTACTACCCTCCTCCCCGTTTTTTTGAGCAATTTCTTGCCATGTGGTCCATAGAACCACAAATAAAACAGTCACAACTTTTCTTAGGATTAGGACATTTAGGAGATATGTGACCCTCCTGCCCATAATTATAAAAACTCGATTTCCCTTTTAGACAGACTCCTAGATGAGTCTTTCTGCATGTCTTGCATGCCTCCATCCTACGTTTAGGATCCCCTTGTTTCACCCAAGTATTCCCAGGGTTAAAATTCTTCCTTTTAGGCATATTGCCACTACCACTGGCAACCTTTACCTTATTTCCTCCCTCTCCCTTACTCTTATTCTTTCTTTCCTTGTGGTATTGGGTCAACGTCTCACTACCACCCTCTGCTATTATCGCTTTTTTGAGAATGGTCCCATAGGACGCACTCTGAAAAATTGATATCCTACTATAGAGCCAAGGTTTTAGGCCCTGCTCAAACCTGCGTGCCATTCTCTCCTCCATGTCCACTTGGTGTGGAGCAAACCTTGCCAATTCATTGAATTTGGCAGCATATTGGGGAACCGTCATGTCCCCTTGCTTATGTTCTAGAAACTTAGTCTTCATCCTCCCTTGCATGCTAATAGGGAAGTAGTTCTCGAAGAATACCTTCTTGAACTGATCCCATATAATATCATCTATTCCAACCCCATCCTGGTGAGCCTCCCACCGGTAGTTGGCTTCCCCCTTCATCATGTAGGTCGTAAAAGAAGTCTTTTGCGCCTCTGCTACATTTGTAATTACAAACACCTTTTCTATTTCCTTGACCCATGTCTAGGCGTCCATTGGGTCCGTCGTTCCCTTGAACTCAGGTGGACCTACACTTTTAAATTCCTTAAAGGTAGTTGTTCGGGCTACCCTAGGTCCTGCGGGTGCTCTACCCCCGGCTTGGTTAAATGCAGTCGTTAATAAATTAATAAACTCTTACATACAGTTATTTGGACCCCCCCTGATTATCGTTATGCGATTCCACCTCTTGATTAAGTTGTCTTCTTCTTGGCGGCATTTCTGATTAAATAAATAAAGTCCCGTTATTACTTATTTGCTTACTTAGTTTTTATTCATTGAACAACTGAACAATAACTCAAACACAACAAGGCACATTAAATAAAAACTTCTTCATAGTCCCAGACTATTTACAATTTGCTTTCCATAACCAAAAGGTATTACATTTATATCCCTCGATTAACTTTCACAAAAATTGGGATTTATAAAAAGACTACCCTTGAATTATACAAAAGAGGGTTTTACGTCACTACAGAAAAGTATTTACCATTCTACTTCTAATACTGCCTAACAGCATTCTCATGTTTCTCGTTTGCTAGAATCGACACAATATCTTGACTTATAGTATGCCGAGTCTGTCCCGACTCAATAGAATAACAAGCTATTTTAAGCTTGAAATCCTCGTGCGCACTGTCATTTATATATGACATTCGTGCTATCTTCTGGTCTTTCTCAACCAGTTTCTTACAAAGTTCTACGACCTCGTTCTTATAGTCTCTGACCTTATCTATCATGAGCAACTTCTTATCATGCTCTATCTTATAGTCTAACTCTGCAGACTCCTTGGCCCCATAAAGATCATTGATCTCTTCCTTCTGGTGCGGCACCATATTGTGTAGTTGCACGTTACGGTCAAGCACTGAGAGGTATATTGCCCTCATCGTCTCTGTAGGTGTCGACTCTAATGCAGGCATCACCGTATTAATCGATGTTACCTACATATCATCCTCCACATCTATCATCATATTCAGATATGATGTTATTCCCATGGTCTCCTCAGAATAGTCCTCCTCTAAAAAATATTCCTCGGGCTCTGTTTCTTCTAGAATCACTAAAGGTATCTCTGCTACAGGCATATGTGCTGGCTCTATTCTGTTCACGGACTCCTCGCTTACCACATGTATATCCCTATACATCAAGCTATCGATTGACATCTACAATAACACATAACAAGTTGATTAGTAGATAATACACAATAATATAAGCACAAATCATATTTAATCCATTTAGGGTTACTTTCCATCTTTTAAATCTTTCGGTACTGAGTTCCCTCAATACCTTATTAACTCATTTGACTCGAGTTAATTTTCTTCGGACTTTTCCTTTCATAACGAGGTTATTAGCCTAAGGTTCTTCCCCTTAAGTTTTATAACATAATGTTTTGATACCAACCTGTGACGTCCCTAAATCCGGGTATCTCCCAACCCGACAGATGGTGTTCCATGATACTATAATTCATACAGTCATTCCATTGAGATAACAATAAAATGAGTGCACTTACTATATTCTTATTACATTCATAATAAATCCTTTCCCAGGTTCATAAACTGAACACATTTTTTGTTATTCATAAGTATATGACATACAAATATACTAATCTATTACAGGACGATTAATTTTCCATCTTAGCCTTGCCTTTATCTCTCTTAGAACTCTCAGTTCGTTCGGCTTTAGTTGTACTCATATGGTTCAAGCAAGAATGAGCATACTAGCTCAGCAAGTCTAACAAGGATCGTATGAATATCACATTGAGAATTATATGCTTAACTTCCATAACTGAATAATTAACTACTAAGCACTATAATACATTTGACTAGTACTTCTCATTTCGTAACAATGACTCCAAAGCATATATAATAACTTAGAAATTCTGAACCGGTCAAAAGACCATGAACATACTCTTTCCATTTTCATACTTGAAAAGGACATCCGGCACTAAGGCCATCCATCCGTCTTTACTTATGAGTACATCTAGGTGATCAGCCTATACTACCCTATGTTGATCAACACTCTTTCGTTAAACATATTTACATTTAACATTTGGCAACCTCGCGTGCCCATCGAATAATTGATGAAAATACTTTTGTTTGTTCGTAGACAAACTTACCTTTACATCTGTACCAAATACTTAGCATAGGATAGCCTTAACATTTCTATATTAAAAAACTTGTACACAAATCAATCAATTCTTTAAGACTTGTCTAGCCGAGTTAAAACAGGCATCGACTCTTTCTTTAAAACCACTCATGCATCTTATAACATGAATCATAGAAAACTTGGCTAACACGAAGGTTAGACAAACGTTAAGAAAGACTTGCCTTCAAGCATCTTCGAATATACTTTTCAATCAATTCTCAGTCTTTACAGGATCTACATGATATATTCACATAGCACACTGTAATTAGTTTACAAACAACTAACTCAATTGTTTTAACCAACACTTTTTTCTTCTATGTCTTACTTGAATTTATCTTGTTTAATAAAGTCAATTCGACTTACTATGCTTCATTACGGCTTGTTAACGTTCTTACGTTATTAACCGACATTTGATCATTATTGGTGAAGTACCAACGTTGAACATCCTTCATAGTTTACTTATTAACTTCTTGCGTTCTTCGTTTAATTCTTATTAAACCATACTAAATCTTCTAACGTTATCACTTATAAGTGACTTAAGGTTAGCCTTATTATGTACATTAAGTACCTTCATGTCTTACTATTGGTTTACATTCAATTTTGAATAAAAAACCTAACTTGGTCAACTTTTCTACACTGTCGGCGCTGCGGCACGACATCTTCTTTGTATAGTGGTGCTGCGGCGTCACTCTCCAGGGGTTTTTTTTCCGGACTCGGCGTTGCGGCTCGAGTCCATGCACTAATTCTCGCGCTGCGGTGAGAGTCTCCAGACATTTTTATTTTCTCTCAGCCATACTTGCCGCCGCGGCATGACACATTTACACTGGGTTGGCGCTGTGCCGCCCCTATGCACCAGATAGGCATGACAGTTTGTTTTTCTAACGAAACTCCTGGCTTCATAACTTATTCATTTTACATCCGAATTGGCTCATTCGAAAGCCCACAACTAACAAATTACATACTCTAGCTGTTCATATGAGAATTTTAAATTTCGAATCCGTTAACTTAGAATTCACCTTTGGGTTCATTTTGAGCGTTCGTTTATAATTTTCGAGTGTTCAATACTTGTTTTCTTCGTTATAAGTCAGAATTCGACGATTCTTGAGTCCACAACTCTTGAATACCTTATCTCACGTGTTGACATTTGAAACCAATGTTTTCAAGCCACACAGCAACTTTTGACCTTTAATCCGAGATTTCTATGATTTCGATGTTTAACGTCTATTTTCGCAAAATTTTCCATAACTTCGTTACTCGTGTTCTATAAGCCAAATCAAATGGAACACTCCATTGATTCATCATCTTCATCCTAACCAACCAATATGCACATACCCTAACCATGATGGTTTTCAAATCGTCATATCATAACTAAGTTCACGTTCATGACTTTCTATGATTTTTAACTTATGTAAACACTTATGATTTTCATTTGGTCATGACTTATCAATGTTTTCAATATTAATAGACATTCTTATTACTCCTCACTAAACACGCTCCACCAATTAACGATCCTCTACGAGAAAGAAATTGAAAGAGATGAAGACTAAGGTTTACAAGATATTACCTTTGTTGTTCTTCGCGTTTTTGATAAACGTCTAATGGTTTGCTTGGAGGTAGATTTATTATCAGTTTCTAGCTCTTTCTCTCTCTCAATATAGGTTGGACAATCTTTGTAAAACACTAAATAGCCAACCTAAGCTTTGTATTTATAAGAAATCCAAATGGAGGGCAAAATGGTCAAGAGGACACCTCTTTACTATTCCACCTCCTCTTCAAATTAGCCACCAAGTAATCACTTTACTTGGTGGCCAAGTGGCCAACCCACCTCCTTCATGGATCATCCCATGGGTTGCCCCATGGGTTTTACCCATCCCGTGACCCGCTGGTTCGACCCGCGGTTCGGTTTCTTAGATTGGGCTTGACTTAAATTAATGTTGGGCCTTGACTTGGGCTTACTTACTTAATTCTTTGGGCTTGCTATTAATCCAAGTCCAATTATATTATTGAAAGTCCTTAACTCAAAATCCAATAAGAACTATTCGTATTCTACATGTATAACTCACGTATTCTCTTCGTCTAATACTCATACGATATTCGTATTATACGTCATACTATTCTTCCTACCATACTCGTATTCGAACTAGTATAATACTCGTATCTCATATGTATAATAACCTAAACGTTTATACGCATTACATTTCCCTTTCAAAAATCTCTTTCAGTAACCTTTATGTTTTACGTCCGCAAGCGAAAACTTTGTTTGCCATAACAGAAATATTATCGGATATTCCATTATATCTTCATATTCTATCATTACGCGTTTCTTGGAATTTTGAACCTAAGCTCCGAAAGAAATTAGATTAATAGTTTTTTTTACTAGAAAATTCTCGGAAAACATTCCTTTTCGTCTTGATAATTCAAAACAATAAATCCTAGCTCATAGCCGGAATACTAACCACATCCACACATTCTAGGTCATAGAACGACCTTCAAACCTCTTACTCACGTAATTAATCAATTAAATTCATTTAATCCACATAATCAAATAAAAATTTATTTCATTCAAAAATCCCAAAATTCTCGGGCGTTACAAGATGTGTACCTACTTCTTCAATCGATCAACAATCACCCAGACAGCGTCATAATCTTGCTGAGTCATTGGATGACCTACCACAAAATCGATTGTGATATGCTCTCATTTCCATTCTGGTATCTCCAACGGTTGCAACAATCCGCTTGGCCTTTGGTGTTCAACTTTAACTTTCTGACACGTTAAGCATTTTGCCACACACTCAGCCACATCCTTTTTCATATTCGGCCTCCAAAAATGATATCTAAGTTTCTGGTACATTTTCGTACTTCCAAGGTGAATCTAATATCTTTAGTTGTGAGCTTCACTCAAAATTTTCTCTTTAACTTCTGGTACTCGCAGAGCCCAAATTCTCCCTTCGAATCAAAGTAACCCTTCCGAATCGATTTTGAATTTGTTTTCCTCCCCTTCATATACTTTCTATTTTATCTTTTCGCAGTCTTCATCCTAAAGTTGTGCATTCTTCACTTTATCTACCAACGTTGAACTGTTTCCTAGCTGGAACAACTTTTTGTCGGATTCTGTAGGATATTTAATTTCCAATTCCATCTTAGCCATTTCCGACACTAACTTCTCCTGAGGTGTCAACACCATTAACTTCTCTCGTCCCTTTCTACTTAAAGCATCAACAACAACATTCGCATTTCCGGGGTGATAATAAATCTCTCAATCATAGTCTTTGATCAGCTCCAACCATCTTCTCTGCCTCATATTCAAGTCTTTTTGTGTAAAGATATACTTCATACTTTTATGGTCAATATATATCTCACACCTCTCTTCATAAAGATAATGTCTTCAAATCTTCAGGGCAAACACCACCGCAACCAACTCTAAGTCATGAGTCAGATACCCTTTCTCGTAATCTTTTAATTGACGTGATGCATACGCAATAACTCTGTCATTCTGCATAAGCACACATCCTAGTCCTTTATGCGATGCATCACTATACACCACAAAATTCCCTGTATCATCAGGCAATGACAACACATATGACGCTCCTAAATTCGATTATCTTCCAACCCGACAGATGATGTTTCACAGTGCTACAGTTCACACAATCATTCAATTGAAATACCTCAAAAGAACGAATATGTCTTATATATATATTCAAAATAATATTAACATTCTCCCATGTTCTTTATAACCGTTACATCTATTCTTGTCATAATATAAAATATTATCATTTTAAAACCTATACTATTACATAGGTAATCTACGGGTTCGCCTTAGCCTTCCCTTTATCCTTGCGGGATCCGTCGGTCCATTCAGTCTTAGCTGTATTCATATGGTTCAAGCAAGAGTGAGCCTAACTAGCACAGCAAGTATAACAATTCTAGTAAAATAGCATGCTTGAGACACTGAAATCATATATCTTTAATAACAGAACAATAGTTACGAAGTACTATCGATAATTCAAACTAGCACTTCTTTTCTTTCCAAAACATTTTACAACAATAATATTTAGTAAAGCATCAATTCCGGTCCAAGACCATGAGCATTTCATAAGTACTTTGAAAAGGACATCCCGACACGAAGTTTGTAAGTCCGGCATAGCTTACGAGCATGTCTAGGTGATCAGCCTATATTACTCTATGTTGATCAACATTACATTCATTAAACATGTATACGTTTAAGTTGTGGCAACGTCACGTGCCTGTTGTTTGACGACAAAACAATTTAGCATACTGGATCTTCTTTTGAAAACAACAACAATATTAGTTTGGTAAATCATTGCCAATATTTAACAGATTATAAGAATCCAACATATCATAAGTCTAGCCGAAAGGATTGGCGTTGACTTTATAAGATATTAACTCATATAAAGAATACATGAATCACAAAGCTCGTCCAGATCGAAATGGAACAAGGGTAAGAGTACTTGCCTTTAGCTTCTGCTTATAGATATAACACATGCACTTTAAGTCTTTAAGGTCTCTACAATAGATGATAACATCACATAGCACATTAGGTCATGAATAATAATACATGGTTCCTAAAGAATCTTACCCTTCTTCTCAATCTAATTACGTATTAGACTTGTTATTATTGGTTCCGGCTTTCCGTTACGTCATTCTTACTTTCATATGTAATTGACTTATCTTAACCCTAAGTGATCATATTTAAGGCTTAATTATGTCTTAACAATGTTACACTATGATCCTTAGTTAATTGTTGATCATTTTCTAGTCATGCGAAACATGTAAACCTTCTTTGTTATCTAAGTTATCAGGCTGGCGCCGGCTAATACTCTATGTGCCGCGCTGCGGCGTCACATGCTAATTCTAGAAACTGGACTTTGCACATGTATGGCTGAGACCCTTCATTACTGTAAGTCGCTACCGCTGGCCTGAGTTTCGATGGTTGAAGGCCATTTTGACGATGTGGCACCGACAATTTGGCTTGGAGTCGCGCCGCGGTGTGGACTCTGTGCCACATATAATTTTGACAGATATTTCAACTTGTGAGATTCCCGGACTCGTAACTTCTTCGTTATAAGTCCGAATTGGCTCGTTCAAGAGCCTACGGTTCACAAATCACGTACTCTACGTTTTCATGCAAGAATTTTATCTATTCGACTTTCTTTGCTAAAGATTCACCTATTAGTCCATTTTTAATAAAAATGGTAAACGTTCGTGAACGTTCAACGCTCGTTTCTTCGTTCTAAGTTGGAATTCATTCATTTTCGAGTCCGCAACTCTATAATACCAAATACGACTTGTCTCCATCGAAAATCGACGTTTCGAGGTTAAACACAAAATTTGATATCGATTCTGAGAATTTTACGAATTCGACGATTATCGTCCAATCGTGTGAATTCCGGCAAAACATTATTACTATGCATTTATTTCATTAACTAGACATTTCAACTTATATATTACAATAACTTATATTCAAATTAGGTTATGGCTTATTTCTTATAAGTTCATAACTTAACAAATTCTTCAATACATGATTTTCATTTCCTTATGACTTATTCTTGATTCAAGTTCCTTAAGCAACATTATTGCATCTTATTAGCATATTAACTTTCTAAGGAAATCATATGACAAGTTTATTCATGTTCTTCATAAGTTAATAACTTATTTAAGTTTAAATTACTTATTCCTTACTTACTCGGCATAAGTCCATTGCTTAACCACTTTTCATATGTTCTTAGCATACATGTTCGTTAAGTTACACTTCTCTTATCAAGCTAGTATGGTAGAGATGGAATAATATAGGATCAAGAGATCATTACCTTTGAAGACTAACTTCTTCTTCTTTGGAAAATCTAACAATGGAAGGTTGGGCTTATAAGTGCTTATTCTCTCTACCAAATAAGTAACTTATCTTGGATGAAATAACAACCAAATAATGAGCCATCTCCTCCTCTATTTATAGGATTTCTAAAGTGAGGGTAAAAGGGTCATTAAGTTATTCCACCTCCTTACTATTCACTACTTGCTCATTAAGTAATCTTGCCCATCACACAAAGTTCTTGCCCATTACACAAAGTTCTTGCCCATCAATTCAGTCATGGGTTGCCCCATGGATCCAATTTAGCTAATGGATCATAACTTGGGCTTGTTTGTAATTAGTTTAACTTAGTCTTTGGGCTTGTATGAATTTAGCTTGGGTTTCATATTATTAATCACTTGGGCTTAATATTAATCCCACATAGGTTTACACCTTTATTCATATTGGACTTGCTCTTCATACAATAATCTACATGTTTAATTCATTCGGATTCTAAATCCTTAACGTTCTTGAATTAAGTTCGAATGCAAAATATTGTGTTTTCCATACGTGGATTATTATTACATAATCCATCTCATCTCGATATCATAACGTTATGTATTTCTCAGAAGTTCAAAAATAATTCCCGAGCGATAAATGATGAATAGTGTTTTTCTGAAAATTTCTTAGAAAGATTTTATTTTCGTCTTGGAAATTTAAACACTTTAATTTCCTCACGTAGTTAAAATACTACGATGTTCCGACATTTCTAGGCTAAAGAATGACATATGTCTTATTAACACATAATAATAACAAATAATACTATTTTATTCATTATTTAATTCTTTCATGTATTTTACAAAGGATCCAAATTTCTTGGTCGTTACATTCTTCCCGCCCTTATAAAGATTTTGTCCCCAGAATCTCACCTTACATTACACAAACAACTGAGGGTAATCCTTCTTTATCTTTTCCTCCAATTCCCACGTTGCTTCCTCGACATCGTGGTTCTTCCATAACACCTTTACCCATGATATGATCTTGTTTCACAGAACTTGCTCTTTTCTATCGATGATTTGAATCGGCATCTCTTCGTATGTTAAGTCATTCTCGAGTTGAATAGGCTCAAACTCTATTACATGTTTATAATCCGGTTTGTAAGGACATAATATCGATACGTGAAATACGTTATGTATTCGTTCTTAGTCTAGAGGTAATGCTACCATATACGCTAGTCACCTACACGATTTAGTACCCCAAAAGGTCCTATAAACCTTGGGCTTAGTTTCCCCTTCTTTCCAAAGCGTATCTTTCCTTTCCAGGGAGATACCTTTAGAAATACGTACGAGACTACCTCAAACTCCCTATTTTCTCGATGTAAGTCTGTGTACTTCTTCTGTCTGTCTTGAGCTGCTATGAGACGCATTCGTATCAACTTCACCACTTCCGTTGTTTGTTGCACCAATTATGGTCCTAGCATTCAGCATTCTCCCACTTCATCCTAATATAATGGTGTTTTGCATTTCCTTCCATACAAGGCTTCATAAGGCGGCATACCTACGCTTGCATGATAACTGTGGTTATACGCAAATTCTACTAATGGAAGATGATCATCCCAACTACCCTTGAAATCCATGATGCAAGATCTTAACATATCTTCTAACGTCTGAATTGTCCTATCGCTCTGCCCATTAGTTTGTGGATGATATGTCGTACTTAACTTCAACTGCGTCCCCAACTGCTCTTGTAGACTTCTCCAAAAGTTTGACATAAATCGTGGGTCACGATCTGAGACAATCGAAACTGGTACTCCATGTCTGGAAATAATTTCCTTAACATAAAGTTTTGCTAATTGATCTAAGTTATACTTGACCCGAATTGGCAAAAAGTGAGCCAACTTTGACAACCGGTCCACTATCACCCAAATCGCGTCATACCCCTTCTGAGTAATCAGAAGTCCCACCACAAAGTCCATCGTGATATGTTCCCACTTCAACTCCGGAATCTCCAATGACTGTAACAAGCCACTTGGTCGTTGATGTTCGGCCTTAACTTTCTGATAAGTTAAGCACCTACTCACATACTCGGTCATTTCTCTATTCATGTTCGGCCACTTAAAACTCTGTCGAAGGTCTTGATACATCTTAGTGCTATTAGGATGAATCGAGTACCTCGAACTGTGAGCCTCTTGCAACACTTGCTCCTTTAATTCCGTCTCCTTTGGAACCCAAATTCTTCCTTCAAATCTTAATAATCCCTCATTATCAAAACTAAACTTAATATCTTTTTCATTGGTTAACCGCTTCTTCATATGGTCACACTCATCAGTTTTGAGTTGTACTTCCTTGACTCTCTCTACGATGGTAGATTGGATCTCCGTCGTAAATAGTCTTTGATCTGCTTTTCTTGGCAACTTCACCCTATCTCCATCCTAGCCATCTCTATTATTAACTCAGTTTGAGCCGTTAACATAGACAACTTTTCTCGAACCTTCCTACTTAAGGCGTCGACAACTACATTAGCTTTTCCAAGGTGATACAGGATTTCACAGTCGTAATCCTTTATCAACTCTAGCCATCTCCTCTATCTCATATTCAACTCCTTCTGTGTGAAGATATATTTTATACTCTTGTGGTCTATGTATATCTCACATTTTTTCCCGTAAAGATAATGTCGCCATATCTTTAAGGCAAACACTACCGCGGCCAATTCCAGATCATGAGGAGGGTAAACTTTCTCATAATCCTTCAAACTGCCTAGATGCATACGCAATGACCTTTCCATGCTGCATAAGCACGCAACCAAGTCCTCTATGCGAAGCATCGCTATAAACTAAGAAATATCCTGTGTCATCGGGTAATGAAAAAATAGACGCTTCACTTAACCTCTTATTCAGTTCTTGAAAGATGTCCTTGCATTTCTCAGTTCATACGTACTTCACCGTCTTCCTTGTTAAGTTAGTCAATGGAGTAGCCCGCTAGTATCCCGCTAACCCTAGGAAACTCCGCACCTCAGTCGGTGTTTTCGGTTGTTCCCAATTCATCACGGCTTCCACCTTCGCTGGATCTACTGAAATCCCTTCATGGTCAATGACATAACCTAAAAATTGAACCCTCTCTAGCCAAAATTCACACTTAGTGAACTTCACATATAACTTCTCCTTCCTTAATATCTCCAACACTATCTTTAGGTGTTCATCATAAACTTTTGGCGTCTTAGAATAGACTAGAATATCATCGATAAACACCACGACGAACTTGCCCAAATATTGTTTGAACACTCTGTTCATCATATCCATAAATGCATCTGGTGCATTAGTCAACCCAAATGACATAACCAGAAACTCGTAATGACCATAACGAGTCGTGAATGACGTCTTTGGTATGTCGTCATTCCTAACCTTCAGCTGATGATACCCCGTTCTTAAATCTATTTTAGAGAAGTATTTGGCCCCTTTTAACTAATCAAAAAGATCATCGATCTTGGGCAATGGGTACTTATTCTTTATTGTTAATTTGTTCAACTCTCGATAGTCGACACAAAGCCTTAACGATCCGTCCTTCTTCTTGATAAACAGTACTGGTGCTCCCCATGGCGAAACACTCAGTTGAATATACTTCCTGTCCAACAGTTCTTGCAACTGCACCATCAACTCCTTCATCTCTACTGGGGCCATATGATACGGTGCCCTGGAAACTGGTGCCGCTTCTGGCACAATGTCTATTACGAATTCGGTCTCCCTATTCGACGAAAGACCCGACAATTCACTTGGAAATACATCCATGAATTCACTCACTATAGGTATTTGTTCCATGGTCACTCACACCCTCTAGGTATCAACAACACGACACAAATAACCTACACACCCCTTCCTTAATAGTTTCCTAGTTTGTGTCATGGTAAGACAACACGAACATCCCGACGATTCATTACTGTAAAATATTATCCGAGGTTGTTTTAACGCTCTAATATTTATGCATTTCTTTTGACAATCTATTATTGCCCCATGGTTAACTAATCAATCCATTCTAAGAATTATGTCAAATTCTCCTAACTTTATCGGTATCAGATCTACCGATAATTTACAACCCCGTATGTCTACGCAACAACTCTTATGAATATCTTCAACAGGAATTATCTCTTCTTTTGCTACCTTGATATTTAAAGGTATAGGCAGCTTTTCGGTAAGTAATCCTAATCGTCTAGCAAAATCGTATGCGATAAACGAACAAGTAGCACCCGAGTCAAACAGCACGTATGCATTTAGATCGTTGATCGGGATAATACCTACAACTACGTCCCCGAGGCCATCGCATCTTAGACAGTCATATTAAACGTACAAGCCATCGGTCTACCCGGCTGCGCTTGACCCCCAATAGTTAACTTACCACTATTGGCGCCCTTATTCTCATTTGTACCTTTCTTCAGATAGTTCTTTGCCATGTGGTCAGTTGACCCACACACAAAGCATCCGTGGTTTTTCTTCGAACTCGGACAGTTAGGCGCAATGTGCCCCTCCTGTCCACAATTATAACACATGGCCTTACCCTTTAGACAGACTCCTAAATGAGTCTTCCCACAGGTCTTGCTGGCCTCCATCCTCCTCTTCAGGTCTCCTAGTTTCACTCCGGTATTCCCAGAGCTAATCACCTTTCACTTGTACCCTTTGCCACTCCCGCTGGCTCCCTTGATCTTCACTTCCCCGTCTACTTTCCCTTTATTCTTCTTGTCTTTGTGGTACTGGCTCAACGTCTCGCTAGCACCTTCGGCGATTATTGTTTTCTCTAATATGATTCCAAAGGAAGTGCTTTGGAACCCCGATATGCGATTATAGAGCCAGGGTTTCAAACCCTGCTCGAACCGTTGAGCTTTCCTAACCTCGGTGTCTACTTGGTGTGGAACGAACCTTGCCAATTCATTAAACTTGGCGGCGTATTGGGGAACCGTCATGTCCCCTTGTTTAAACTCTAGAAACTGTATCTCCATCCTTCCCTGCATGCTCGTGGTAAAGTAGTTCTCGAAAAATATTTCTTTGAACCTCACCCACGTTAGAACCTCTATCTCGGCCCTAGCCTGATTGGCCTCCCACCAAAAGTTGGCCTATCCCTTCATCATGTAGGTTGCAAAGGCAACCTTCTAGGCCTCGTTGACTTTTGTTATCACAAATACCTTCTCGATTTCTTTCACCCATGTTTGGGCTTCAATAAGGTCCGTAGTTCATTTGAACTCCGGCGGACCAACGCTTTTAAAATCCTTGAACGTGGTAGCTCGTACTACACCAGGATTTACGGGGATGTTAGCCCCAGTTCTATTAAATGCTGCGAGTAAAAGATATACAAACTCCTGTATGGGGTTAACCGGAACTCCCTCCGGTTGATTTACGTTCGCTTGATTACGTGGTACTCTTCTTGGCGGAATTTTGTTGTACAATAAACAACACATTTCGTTATTATTCATTTTATGTTAGTTAGTTATTATTCAATTTTAAAAAATAACTCAAACATTCATTGCTCAACATGTTCTGAAAAAGAAAACTTATATTGATTATTTGTCGTTTAATACTACATCGGTTACATTACACAGCCTAAGCTGATTACAATACTTTCCCGCAATTACTTTCCAAAAATTGGGATTTACAAAAGACTACCCTTTGTTATACAAAAGAGGGTTTTACGTCCCTACTAGATATAAAATATTTACATATCTAAACTACTATAGCCACTACTAGATCACATCTGCCTTAAGGAATTCTCAAAATCCGCTTTGGGAAGACCGACAATAATATCACGGCTGATAGTATGTCGCGTCTGCCCTGTTAGTACGGGATAACCAGCTACCTGCAGTTGGATGTCCGCATGAGTACTCCTATGGATATAGGACATTCTCCCTATCTTCTGCTTCTTGGTCTTTAGCTCCCCCTTGAGCTCAAAGACCTACTGTTTCAGCTTATGGACCTTGTCCTTAGCCAAAATCCTCTCATCATGCTCCTGCTTCCACATGGACTCCATGTCCGTCTTATCTTCTATTATAGCCTAGAGCTCTACTTTCAGCTCCTTAACCTCCAGACAGTAGTGGATGTTTCTATCCAGTACTGACATGAAAAGTGACATCATTGACTCCCTCGGAGCCATCTCTGCTGCTATAGCTACTGGGTTGAAGGACAACACCTCCACCTCTTCTTCTAGCATGCTATCGAACACGGACATGAGATCTAAACTCTCTGAGTCTCAAGACTCAACCACTACTATCTCGAGATTTGCTGCTATGGGGTTCGGTATGACCTCTATCTGATTCACCGACCCTTCACTTACTACTTGTACGTCTCTATTTTCTCCTGACATCTACAACAACACAAAAAGTTTGATTAGTACACGTCAGTTGTGACAACCCGGAAATCCGGATTGTCCTGAAATTAAGATTTAAAGAATTAGTTATTAATAAAATGAATTTTTATTAATACTATTATGTGCTATGTGTTTATTAATCGTTTTATAACCTAGAATGATTATTAATTGGGAGGATTCTGGCTACGAGCTAGATTGAACGAGTAAGAATTTTCAAGAAGAAAATAAAAAAATTTCGGGAACAAAAATATTTCCGGGGAAAAAGACGAAATAGGCACTATTCACCCGTTTCTACTCGGAGATTTATTTTGAAATTCCGAGAAGTTATTGATTACGTGAAATCTTGAGACGTGATGGAATATTCAATAATATTTCAGTTATGGAAAACACGAAGTTTTCGCCTGCGGACTCAAAACCTAAGGGTTAAGGAAAGTGAGTTCCGAGAATGTAATGAGTACGTATAATAACTAGGGTTATTATGCGTGAGAAATACGAGTATGATACGAGTTATTATACGAGTATATTACGAAGATTAGTACGCCGTATAATACGAATGTCGTACGAGTTAAATACGAAGAGATTACGAGATTACGAGATTACGAGAAAGGAATGCGTAGAATACGATTAGTCTTAATGGACTTTGTGTTCATAGACTTTTGTAGAATCCAATTGGACTTGGATTATGTCAAGCCCAATGATTTGTGAAGTTAAGCCCAAGTTAGGCCCAAGAAGAATTAAGATTAAGCCCGATCCTAAGAAATTAACCGCGGATCGAACCGATGAGTTACCGGATGGGTAAAACCCATGGGGCAACACATAGGGATGACCCATGGGCATAATGGGCGGCCACTTGGCCACCAAGTAAGGGTGGTGGCCAAGTAAACTTGGTGGCTAAGTTGTTAAGGAGGTGGGAATAGTGACTTTAGGGGCGAAATGACTATTTTGCCCCTAACTTTGGTTTTCTATAAATAGAAAGCTAGATTTTCATTTTCTAGGATTTTGAAAATCCTAGAACTTAAGAGAGAGAGAGAACTCGGTTGGGAGAGGAATAGGAAGAGTGTGAGCATGAATGCTCGGATCAAAAGTGATCGAGAAATAGAAAAGCTCGCAACTCACCGGCTTTGTCTAATGGAAGAGGATTAAAGAAGAACGGTAATCCGAACCCTAGTTCTTCTAATAATTTTCTTTAAGTTTCTATGTTTAAAACATAACTTAATGAGAATAAGGATTAAAAGATATTGAGAATGATTTCATATGGTTGAAATCATGAGAAAAAAAGAAATAAGAAATAAGAAATTTAGTTTATAAATTTCTTAAGCAAGTATAAGATTCGTGAGGATTTTGAGCGATCCGAATGAATATTATGAATGAGTAGGTGAATTAAGTAAGGAATGGTTTTCTATAAAATCAAATTCCAAGAAAAAGATAAATCGTAATCCAAAATATCGATTAAAAAAGTAGAACGAACGAAGAACGGGAAGAACACGCGAAGAACACGAAGAACATTGTTGATTGACAAATTTAAAACCATCGTAGTTTAATTGTTGTTGATGGACAAGTTTAAAACCATCGCGTATAAGTTAGATGCTTATTGCTTGGTTAGGAACGTTAGAAACATTCATGAAGAACAGATTAAAATTGAGCTATAACGAAGTTATGGCGAAAATTTTGTAAAAGAAGAACGAAAATTTGAAAGTTATTAAATGAACCCGAACATGTAGGGTTTCATAACAATGTAAGAAAACGTATAAAACGTGAGTCGTGGACTCAAGAACAAACGAATTTCGAGTTCGGATGACCGAATTACGGACGAACGAACAAAGAACGTTAAAACAATAAAATGAACAAAGAATGAATATTAAGCCAATTGAATGGCTTGTTAATGGATTCAGAACAAAGTTCTATCCGAGGGTAATCGAAGTGCGTATGATAAGGAAGAAAATGGCTTTGGAACAACCTCATTCCGAGTTATAACGAAGAAGTTATGAGATTTCGAAATCAGCGTCTCAAACTTGTAAAAGACTTAGAAAATTTTTCTAGGTTTCATACTCGGCGCCGCAGCGCGAGTCATGACTTGGAGGCCGGCGCCGCAGCGCGAGATCAGCCATAATCTTCTGGAGAGTGGCACCGCAACTCGAGAGATAACAAAGGACTTGGCACCGCAGCGCCAGTCCTGGAAGAGAGGAGAGAGAAGTAGGTCGCATGTGCATGACAGGAGAGAGAGGAAAGGAAGGGCAGCGGCATGGCCAGGCGCCAAGTGTGATGCAAGAGTAATGCCCAGAAATGAGATTTTTAGTTCTCAGTTACTAGAGGATGTGCAAGAAAGAAATATGAACACAATGTTCAACTAATGTAACACTTAATCAAGGGTTTTAAACCTTTAATAAAGGTTGAACAAAAAGATTAAACGAGATTAAAAGACAAAGAATGTAGGTGCGGGTTACGGAACCGATATCCGGGGACCGTAGTCACGATGAACGAACGCGAGGGATTACCGTGATTGTGATTCCTTAGACAATGAGTGGCGAAGATAATGAAAAACATTCCAATGTTATGTCATGGTTATAAGAGATAAGTGTAAAGCGTATAGACGCTATGAACGCAACGTTGTTGCAATTAACGATCGGTCTTAGCATACAACAGACTGTATGGCTTCGACGTTAAGAAAAAATAATGAACATGGGGTTCATGGAATAGATAACGATGAATGCAATTGAAACCTTGAGTAAAGGTTGAATGAGAGATTAAGAGACAAGCAACGTGAACGTTGAATAAGTAAACAATCCTCGTGATTCGTATTTGCGTTGGACGAACGTGCTAAGTATACCCTGGTTGTATGACTTAGACATTGATGAATATAGTAAGTAAGATACGAATTGTATTAAGAAAGTCGTATCGAACGGTAAGAAGATTAATTAAAGCCGAATGTGAGTCGGATAAGAATGAATCCTAAGGTATGGCAATTACTTGCCAGAAAGCCAAAAGGAATAAGAAATTAACTTAATGAACATTATAATTTAATAATTCGTATAAGTTAAGAGAAAGTTAGGTTGTGGTACAATCGTAACCTTTGATTGTTGACATATGGGAGCTGGGCTAAACAATTCCTTCAGAGAGCGAAGGTATATAAAAAACTGGCAACCGATCTAACTCACTGTGATGGCAGTGTAGATGAGACGGGAACTTGTTTGTTTGTTGTTTGAGGGAAACCACTCAGAGTACCATATGGACTACTAGCAGAGAAGCGATGTGTACTGAGTCCTAGAGAAGTATATGAAGAAGATAAGAATGTGAATCATCAAAGATGATGAACGTGTTGAGTGAGACATCTCCGTATGTCATGAAACCGTAAACCAGTAATGAAAGTTAGTCGCGTAAAATTATATTGTAAGAACGCGAACCTTAAGAAGTAAAGTTAAGTAAACCAATGCGTAAGTCAAGTATATGACTAATTGGTGTATTTGTTATTTTCTTATATGTTATAAGGATTGGAATGAGCAGTTCAGCGTAAGCTGTAGCTATGCGTAAGGAAAGTTTCCTAACTTCATTCATACTATATATGTGACGTCCCCAAAATAGGTATACATCACCCATTCTGAGTCGCCAAATACATGGTACAGAAATAAATACAACTTCAGTAATACAATTGTCGTGAAAAATACGATAACACATATACTGTGAGTTTGAATACAAATATAGTCTAATAGAGAGTATACAAACTCAAAAGGAGTCCTCATTACAATTATTGATACACTATTTTACAAAATAGTGATGACTATTTATACATCTATCCTGAACCATCAGTCCATACCCCGGTTAGTTCCTGCTATGTTCTCACTTCTTGGGAAGAAAAATGGAACAAAAAGGAAAAGGGTGAGCTCAACTAGCCCAGTAACGAATATTATGACTAAGATAATAAACAAACAATTTATCATTAGTCTTCAACAGGGAAAAATTTGATAAAATATATTAGACAACAAATTTTAGATCAACAACTGCAGCGAAAACAACAATCCATTAGAAGAGTCAAGTAGAGAATGAGTTCTACTATCTTCTAAGATTTAAAAGTCCATCATCAATATTTTATCCCTGTAACATCAATCAATATACATCTTTAATAAAATATTCATCTTTGCACTACAGGCCAAAGATATTCATCAGTTAATCATTCATCTTTGCACTACAGGCCAAAGATATTCAGTAATATCATCATTTAGGACTGAGGATGATGAAAAATATTTTAAAGAACGAATCTAGTGAGACCGAAGGACAAATATTAGGGATTCGTGTAACAGTTTATCCAAGATCAATAATACTCCATAATAAACTATAATGGAGTAAAATTCAAGAATGAAGATCAAAACATGGATTAAATTTCAAGAATAAGGGTTACAACAGATAACTTGGAAGAAGAAAAAAAATAAATATTTTTTCTTTTGTGTGAACAAGACCGTGAAGCGATTACTCATGAACGAAGACTGTGAACAAAGATGCAAGTGAACGAAGACTCGTGAACTACCGTGAACAGTAAATGTGAACACTACCCAGTCATGAAAAGTTACAAATTTGATAAAAAGTTCAGACCAATAATCCTATGAAATGATATTAGATGAAGCGAAATTTCTAATCATTTCAGGAATTATAGAAGCAATACTTACCATAGTAAGTTCAAATTTAGGATTTGATTGGAATATCGGATATTATTCTGTGAAAATGTTGAAGAAAAACTACGCTCAAAGTATTTTTATACTTAAGAAAATACTCACAATATTATAGAATAAGGATTTCTTATTTATGAGATGGTGTGTGAAGGAATGAGGGGTTACTCCCTATTTATAGCAACGAAGGAAGAACAACAAACAAAGTTATTTGCCTACTTTTGCCTAACTCATTATATTTTCCTTATGGGTGGGGGCCACCCCTTGAAATCAAGTTGGCAGGAAGAATTTGAAAATGAAAACTCACATTTTATTGGTCCATCACTTTGCTGGAAAATTTATTTTTTAATGCCTAACACAAAATTTTCAATTGTTTGAAGGCCCACCATTTTGGAAACAAGGAAATGATTTTACAAAATGTCTACCACTCAATAAATAGAAGAAGAAAATATGCAACAACTAACCAGCAACTTTGAAAAAAAACTAACCAAAAGCATACTACTTTTAAAAACCAAAGAATGGTTTGCAGAAAATTTTGACAAACAATTTACAGGAAATTTCTTCACTAACAAACTTAGGAAATAAACACGGTATACTGCTTTTGAATAATGAATACGAATACAATTCGATTACTCCATCTTTTAGTCACATGCTTATATATATATATATATATATATATATATATATATATATATATATATATATTATAAAACAATTATAATATATGAATGCATATTTATCGAAGAAAATAAGTGCCAACTTTCAACAAATAATTCCTGCAGCATTCCATCAATTATATCCACATAAAATAAATATTTCCTTATCATATAAATCAATAATTAATTATTCACAAATAATATTACGTAATCACAATTATGACAAACGCACTGTTCCTCAGAAAGAGGGGCTTTCAATAAGGATTTCTCCTCATCATGGCGCGTATGCAATTAGGTGACCAAACCTCTCATTGACAGAACTTTGTAGACATTGCCAATAATGCTATCTAATAATATTATTCAAATAATATAAATTATTGATCGGATAATAGGAAATACTGTGCGGTGACAATTATTGAAACAACAATAATATAAAATATCAACGCAACAATTATTGAATCAATAAAATAAAATATTGAACAGTAACTACTGTAACAATTATTGAGTAGTGTCTTCTTACGTAAGAATCAATAATTCAAAAAAATACTGTGCAATACCGTGTGCTACTGTGCAACCACGTGTATTACTTTATTTTAACCACCAGGTAATCCTACAGTGTTAACGTTAACGATTACGCCGTTATTTATAAAAATTCAAACTTGTCGTTTTCTTCATTCGATAGTTATTCTGTTATGGGGCCCACAAATGGTTGCGCCGTCGTACAAATATTCCCCAACAACAAGAATATTTCACGACCAAACGAATATTCCCCGAAAAAATGAATATTTTATGACCACTTGCTTATTTTGCAAAATTTGCACATTTCTCCCTTAACCAAAGTATTATATCAAATTATCACCTTATTATTTCAAGATAATAAATAGGGAAATTCAATTTTATTTATAATAAGTTGGGGTCTTACAATATGAATGCTAGTTTCTTAAACTTCTCAGATGTTGAACTTGAGAAGTTCTGTCTAAGTATACCCTGGTTGTATGACTTAGACGTTGATGAATGTAGTAAGTAAGATACGAATGGTATTAAGAAAGCCGTATCGAATGGTAATAAGATTAATGAAAGCCAAATGTGAGTCGGATAAGAATGAATCCTGAGGTATGGCAATTACTTGCCAGAAAGCCAAAAGGAATAAGAAATTAACTTAACGAACATTATAATTTAATAATTCGTATAAGTTAAGAGAAAGTTAGGTTGTGGTACAATCGTAACCTTTAATGGTTGACATATGGGAGTTAGGCTAAACAATTCCTTCAGAGAACGAAGGTATACACAAAACTGGCAACTGATCTAACTCACTATGATGGCAGTGTAGATGAGATGGGAACTTGTTTGTTGGTTGTTTGTGGGAAATCACTAAGAGTACCATATGGACTACTAGCAGAGAAGCGATGTGTACTGAGTCCTAGAGAAGTATATGAAGAAGATAAGAATGTGAATCATCAAAGATGATGAACGTGTTGAGTAAGACATCTTTGTATGTCATGAAACCGTAAACCGGTAATGAAAGTTAGTCGCGTAAAATTATATTGTAAGAACGCGAACCTTAAGAAGTAAAGTTAAGTAAACCAATGCGTAATTCAAGTATATGACTAATTGGTGTATTTTTTATTTCCTTATGTGTTATAGGGATTGGAATGAGCAGCGTCAACAGAAGTCGTAAATGCGTAAAAGGCAAGTTTCCTAACTTCATTCATACTATATGAATGCTAGTTTCTTAAACTTCTCAGATGTTGAACTTGAGAAGTTCTCGCTATGTATCTTGAATATGCGATATTTGTGCAAGGTGGTAGTATGTATATGTATGATAGTTTGCCACAATGTGAACACTTTGGTGTTTCTATGATATGAACTGTTCTATGATTGAACTGTTCAATATGACCATGTTCTGTTTATATATGAACCATTATTGTTAAGTCTGTGCTATTGATTCTAGCCAGACAGAATGTGCATGAAAGAGAGTAGAGAATGAAAGTATTTCAAAGTGAATGTGACTAATGTTTTAAGATGATAGGAATCAAGACTATTCCTATTATTCAAGCTGCTTCGTAACCTTGTTCGGTTATTGAAGTCTGAAAAGAATGTTTAAATTCTTGAAGTTGTTTGTTCAACTGTTATGACTTGCTGGGCAATTGAATGCTCACACTTGCTTTAAATGAAAAACATTTTCAGCGAACGATGTTAGAAGAACTTAAGGATCCCGTATAGATCAAGCTGACAGAATCCAGATGAAGTGCCATTCAGAATGTGAATGAGCGAGATGATCAAGTGAAGACTTGTAATGTAGAAAGAGGAAAATTAAACTATAGACTAGTTTAATGAACTGTATGTATCCTTGGTGGTGGATAAAAGTCACTCTTGTAAGATGAAAGGAATAATGTAATTTTCATTATTTGTAATAAGAAAGGTTCTAAGGTTTCGAGAACCTGGGATTTGAGAATGTATGTTGTTATATTTCGGTATATAATGATGTATGTTGGATGAAGGATGTACTCATGACGTACAGAATCCGGGTGTGAATATAGACCAGATTTCGGGGCGTTACAGGTTGGTATCAGAGCTAATAGGTTATAAACCTTAGGTATGAGTACCTAAGACTATAATCGTAAAGATAAGGATAAGAAGATCACCACGCGATCATAGTAAATCGTAGTAACAGATGAGCTGTTAAACGATGAATGATTTATAGCTAATGATATGAATGAATGATACTACGAAGTAGTACGGAAAGAAGAACTCAGATTGAGTTGTAAAGGATAGTATACGAATTAAAGAAAATTCGTATTAAGTAAAGAGAAAGTTAGAAGTTGTAAGATTTCAATTGAGGACTCATGTGATGGCTGAGTTGTATGAATCATTATATAGGCAGAGGTTTGTGCGTGGTGTAACAACCACTCAGTTTATTATAGTGATAATCATTGAAATTGGTCGCGCTATCAAGATGTATATAAAGAGAAGGTGAATCTTTTCACATGTATATACTTGATAGGTAGAAAATGATAAGATAGGTGCGGGTTCTTGAAACTCATACTTATAAAAAGTTTGTGACTCATAGTTATATGCTATGTTTCTGAGCCCTAAGCATATGGATAGTCCTTGATTTGTTCTTGGATTACATATTGCGAAGATAAGTTCTTAAACACATAAGGTTATGGAAAGTTCCTAAACACATAAAGTGTGGTAAGTTGATGAACTATACTAAGGTATAGGAATGTTTAGACTGAAAGTAAGAATTTTTAGTAGACTTAGCATTGAAGGTGCTAGAGAAGATTAAGTATTGTCGTAAGTAAGACAATGAAGGAAGATGGAGAATAGGATATTTCAAGTCATCTAGCTATGCTAGATTTCAAAATTTCTTGAAATCGTGCTAATGTGCGCATTTTGAAAATGAAGGAATGGGTTCGACTTTTGGAACCAATGGATTTTAAAAGAACTATTCTTGGTATGTCTATGCTAATTGTTTCGGCTAGACAGGAATTGATTTGAAATATCAAAATGAATTTTATATCATCAGTGCATTTGATGCAAGGATGATAAAAGGATGGAGTTATTAATGCAATTAAACCTGGTGTTGAATTTGATCAGAGGATCAGCAACCTGCTATGGTATGATGCATAATGACAAAGTCATAAACTGACGAAGTCCTCAACGTACTGTGAAAAGTGCGGTATCATGACTAAATGAAACGTTTTGATGTATTGCAAACGAATTTAAAGAATTAGTCGATGTCAAGCGAGTTGACTAGACGAATGTTTCAAGTTGATGTCCAATTTATTGGTATGGTCGAGGCTATTTGATTTGGCTAAGACAAATGATAAGTCGTGATTAAAAGAAAATCGAGCTTTCTTTGAAGAGCTATGCCGAACCAAATTGTTTTGGTGCGGATTCTAATGATTAAGCCTGAGGTTAACATACTCCAAATTGAGGTTATATGATGGGTTGATCACCTACATATGGAAGAGGTAGTTAACCTTCTTTGTGATTGTAAACTGACCGTGGAAAAAAAGGTTACGGCGTCATGTTGTTTAACCTAGTAAGAGTTCAGGGTCAATTTGACCCCTCAGAAAAGTATGAAATGTTTTAAAGAAATCTTTATAATCCTCGTTATTCCTTTCACTTCATGATTCTTGATAAGTTATGAAGGTGAGGGAATGTTTGAAAGATAAGAACTTCTTTGAAGAGAAGTTGAGAAGAAGAGTGAGTTAAAATTTCGAGGACAAAATTCTGTGAAGAAGGGGGTGAATGTGATGACCCGGAAATGGGTATGGTTTGAAGAAATTTCGAGGACGGAATTTTTATAAGGGGGGAAGGATGTGACAACCCGGAAATCCGGATTGTCCAGAAATTAAGATTTAAAGAATTAATTATTAATAAAATGAATTTTTATTAATACTATTCTGTGCTATGTGTTTATTAATCGTTTTATAACCTAGAATGATTATTAATCGGGAGGATTCTGGCTACGAACTAGATTGAACGAGTAAGAATTTTCAAGACGAAAATAAAATTTTTCGGGAACAAAAATATTTCCGTGGAAAAAGACGAAATAGACACTATTCACCCGTTTCTGCTCGGAGATTTATTTTGAAATTCCGAGAAGTTATTGATTGCGTGAATCTTTGAGACGTGATGGAATACTCAATAATATTTCAGTTACGGCAAAAACGAAGTTTTCGCCTGCAGACTCAAAACCTAAGGGTTAGGGAAAGTGAGTTCCGAGAATGTAATGAGTACGTATAATAACTAGGGTTATTATGCGTGAGAAATACGAGTATGATACGAGTTATTATACGAGTATATTATGAAGATTAGTATGACGTATAATACGAATGTCGTACGAGTTAAATACGAAGAGATTACGAGATTACGAGAAAGGAATGCGTAGAATACGATTAGTCTTAATGGACTTTGTGTTCATAGACTTTTGTAGAATCCAATTGGACTTGGATTATGTCAAGCCCAATGATTTGTGAAGTTAAGCCCAAGTTAGGCCCAAGAAGAATTAAGATTAAGCCCGATCCAAAGAAATTAACCGCGGATCGCACCGATGAGTCACCGGATGGGTAAAACCCATGGGGCAACCCATAGGGATGACCCATGGGCATAAAGGGCGGCCACTTGGCCACCAAGTAAGGGTGGTGGCCAAGTAAACTTGGTGGCTATGTTTTTAAGGAGGTGGGAATAGTGACTTTAGAGGCGAAATGACTATTTTGTCCCTAGCTTTGGTTTTCTATAAATAGAAAACTAGATTTTCATTTTCTAGGATTTTGAAAATCCTAGAACTTGAGAGAGAGAGAGAGAGAGAGAACTCGATTAGGAGAGGAAAAGGAAGAGCGTGAGCATGAATGCGAGAGATAAAAGTGATCGAGAAATAGAAAAGCTCACAAATCGTCGGCTTTGTCTAACGGAAGAGGATTAAAGAAGAACGGTAATCCGAACCTTAGTTCTTCTAATAATTTTCATTAAGTTTCTATGTTTAAAACATAACTTAATGAGAATAAGGATTAAAAGATATTGAGAATTATTTCATATGGTTGAAATCATGACAAAATAACAAATAAGAAATAAGAAATTTAGTTTATAAATTTCTTAAGCAAGTATAAGATTCTTGAGGATTTTGTGCGATCCGAATTAATATTATGAACAAGTAGGTGAATTAAGTAAGGAATGGTGTTCTATAAAATCAAATTCCAAGAAAAAGTGAAATCGTTATCCAAAATATCGATTAAAAATGAAGAACGAATGAAGAACGCAAAGAACACGCGAAGAACATGAAGAACGTTGTTGATGGACAAATTTAAAACCATCGTAGTGTAATTTTTATTGATGGACAAGTTTAAAACCATCGCGTATAAGGTAGATGCTAATTGCTTGGTTAGGAACGTTAGAAATGTTCATGAAGAACAGATTAAAATTGAGCTATAACGAAGTTATGGCAAAAATTTTGTAAAAGAAGAACGAAAATTTGAAAGTTAGTAAATGAACCCGAACGTGTACGATTTCATAAGAATGTAAGAGAACGTATAAAACTTGAGTTGTGGACTCAAGAACGAACGAATTCCGAGTTCAGATGACCAAATTACGGACGAACGAACAAAGAACGTTAAAACAATAAAATGAACAAAGAATGAAGATTAAGCCAATTGAATGGCATGTTAATGGATTCAAAACAAAGTTCTGTCCTAGGGTAATCGAAGTGCATAAGATAAGGAATAAAATGGCTTTGGAACAACCTCGTTCTGAGTTATAACGAAGAAGTTATGAGATTTCGAAATCAGTGTCTCAAGCTTGTAAAAGACTTAGAAAATTTTTCTAGGTTTCATACTAGTCAGTAGGCGAGAAGTCGTGCTCAGAGAAGCCTTAAATGCCGCAGTCATGAGATCGACCATAATCTTCTTGAGAGTGGCGTCGCAGCGCGAGAGATAACAAAGGACTTGGCGCCGCAGTGCCAGTCCGGGAAGAGAGGAGAGAGGAGTAGGTCACGCCGCAACGCGAGAGGAAAAGAAGGGCACGGCGCCACAGCGCCGGTGCAGAGTAATGCCCAGAAATTAGATTTTTAGTTCTCAGTTACTGGAGGATGTGCAAGAAAGAAATATGAACATAATGTTCAACTAATGTAACACTTAATCAAGTGTTTTAAACCTTTAATAAAGGTTGAGCAAAAAGATTAAACGAGATTAAAAGACAAAGAATATAGGTGTGGGTTACGGAACCGATATACGGGAACCGTAGTCACGATGAACGAACGTGAGGGATTACTGTGATTGTGATTCCTTAGACGTTGAGTGGCGAAGATAATGAATAAAATTCCGATGTTATGTCATGGTAATAAGAGATAAGTGTAAAGCGTATAGGCACAATTAATGCAACGCTGTTGCAATGAACGATCGGTCTTAGCATACAACAGACTGTATGGCTTCGACGTTAAGAAAAAACTAATGAACATGGGGTTCATGGAATGGATAACGATGAATGCAATTGAAACCTTGAGTAAAGGTTGAATGAGAGATTAAGAGACGAGCAACGTGAACATTGAATACGTAAACGATCCTCGTGAATCGTATTCACGTTGGACGAACGTGCTAAGTATACCCTGGTTGTATGACTTAGAGGTTGATGAATATAGTAAGTAAGATACGAATGGTATTAAGAAAGCCATATCGAACGGTAATAAGATTAATGAAAGCTGAATGTGAGTCGGATAAGAATGAATCCTGAGGTATGGCAATTACTTGCCAGAAAGCCAAAAGGAATAAGAAATTAACTTAACGAACATTATAATTTAATAATTCGTATAAGTTAAGAGAAAGTTAGGTTATGGTACAATCGTAACCTTTGATGGTTGACATATGGGAGTTGGGCTAAACAATTCCTTCAAAGAGTGAAGGTATACACAAAAATGGTAACCGATCTAACTCACTGTGATGGCAGTGTAGATGAGACGGGAACTTGTTTGTTGGTTGTTTATGGGAAATCACTCAGAGTACCATATGGACTACTAGCAGAGAAGCGATGTGTACTGAGTCCTAGAGAAGTATATGAAGAAGATAAGAATGTGAATCATCAAAGATGATGAACGTGTTGAATAAGACATCTCCGTATGTCATGAAACCGTAAACCGGTAATGAAAGTTAGTCGCGTAAAATTATATTGTAAGAACGCGAACCTTAAGAAGTAAAGTTAAGTAAACCAATGCGTAAGTCAAGTATATGACTAATTGGTGTATTTGTTATTTATTTATGTGTTATTGGGATTTGAATGAGCGATTCGGTATCGTAAGCTGTAGCTATGTGTAAGGCAAGTTTCCTAACTTCATTCATACTATATGAATGCTAGTTTCTTAAACTTCTCAGATGTTGAACTTGAGAAGTTCTGTCTATGTGCGAATATGCGATATTTATACAAGGTGGTAGTATGTATGAGGCTGTGTGCCACAATGTGAACACTTCGGTGTTTCTATGATATGAACTGTTCTATGATTGAACTGTTCAATATGACCATTTTCTATTTATACATGAACCATTATTGTTAAGTCTGTGCTATTGATTCTAGCCAGACAGAATGTGCATGAAAGAGAGTAGAGAATGAAAGTATTTCAAAGTGAATGTGACTAATGTTTTAAGATGATAGGAATCAAGACTATTCCTATTATTCAAGCTGCTTCGTAACCTTGTTCGGTTATTGAAGTCTGAAAATAATGTTTAAATTCTTGAAGTTGTTTGTTAAACTGTTATGACTTGCTGGGCAACTGAATGCTCACACTTGTTTTAAATGAAAAACATTTTCAGTGAACGATGTTAGAAGAATTTAAGGATCCCGTATAGATCAAGCTGACGGTATCTAGATGAAGTGCCATTCAGAATGTGAATGAGCGAGAAGATCAAGTGAAGACTTATAATGTAGAAAGATGAAAATTAAACTATAGACTAGTTTAATGAACTGTATGTATCCTTGGTGGAAGATAAAAGTCACTCTTGTAAGATGAAAAGAATAATGTAATTATCAATATTTGTAATGAGAAAGGTTTTAAGGTTTTGAGAACCTGGGATTTGAGAATGTATGTTGTTATATTTTGGTATATAATGATGTATGTTGGATGAAGGATGTACTCGTGACGTACAGAATCCGGGTGTGAAGATAGACCGGATTTCAGGGCGTTACATCAGTATAATAATAAAAACACATAACATATATAATGTTAATTTACATCTTTTATTCTTTGACTTTTCTTAAGGTTATGACTTAAGGTTTAACTCCCCCCCGTAAGTTTTATAACCTAATGCTTTGATATTTAATTTCCAATTCCATCTGAGCCACTTCCGACACTAGCTTCTCCTGAGCTGTCAACACCATTTACTTCTCTCGTCGCTTTCTACTTAAAGCATCAACAACAACATTCGCCTTTACGGGATGATAGAAAATCTCATAGTCATAGTCTTTGATCAACTCTAACCATCTTCTCTGCCTCATATTCAAGTCTTTTTGTGTAAAGACATACTTCATACTTTTATGGTAAGTATATATCTCACACCTCTCTTCATATAGATAATGTCTTTAAATCTTCAGGGAAAACACCATAGCAGCTAACTCTAAGTCATGAGTCAGATACCTTTTCTCGTAATCTTTTAATTGACGTGATGCATACCCAATAACTCTGACGTTCTGCATAAGCACACAGCCTAGTCCTTTATGTGATGCGTCACTATACACCACAAAATTCCCTGTATCATCAGGCAATGACAACACATATGACGCCCCCAAATCCGGGTATCTTCCAACCCGACAGATGGTGCTACAGTTCACACAATCATTCAATTGAAATACCTCAAAAGAACGAATATTTCTTATATATATTCAAAATAATATTAACATTCTCCCAGGTTCTTTATCACCGTTACATCTATTCTTGTCATAATATAAAATATTATCATTACAAAACCTATACTATTACATAGGTAATCTACGGGTTCGCCTTAGCCTTCCCTTTATCCTTGTCGGATCCGTCAGTCCGTTCGTGTTGGGTTTCGGCACATAAAATGCAGCGGAAATTAAACACTTTAAAGTGAAATTTTGAAACCCTAAAATAGGATCCATGCAAAACAGAAATTAATTCAGAGTGTAAAAGATTATACCGATTATGAAGCAGGAATTGATGCGATCGAATCTCCAACACAATCCAAACGAACTGCGTCTCTACGGTATCGACACGAACGCTCTGCGAATCGTCCTACGATCTATAGAAGAAGGAACCGCGGTACTAGCCACCAAGGATGAGGATTTTCAAAATTATTTTCTCTAGTCTCTCTCTAAGAGCGGCTAGGGTTTTGTATTTTAACGTAATCCCTTAAATGACTGATATATATCATATATATAGCAGTTAGGCGGAATTAATCAAAACCTAATATTATCAAAATCCAAATTTATATATATATATATATCTTAATTAAGTCTTACTTAATTAATATACTATATATAAAAATTATCCTATTAATTTAAATTCGTAATTTAAATACTATCAATCATATTAACATATTTTCATCTTTACAATTTAAATTAATTCCCTTTTAATTACGTTCTATGTGTGTGACCCTATAGGTTATTATTACGTTGCAATAATTTTACAATCATATTATAAAATTATTAACAGTGAGCGACATCTTTGGGAAGTGCTCAAGGAAACCTTCGTACATGGGAGGCCGTGCGTCTAGGTTATGATAGATATCATATGGCCACAGAATTATACTTGGTTGACCCAATAGACCCCAAAGAAAAATGAGAAGATTACTATCATATTCTTCCCAATGGTGAGTCTTCTCTTGACATATAAATATCTCTACTGTCTCTAATTGAGAATTATACTTCAAATAAACTCCAAGATCATATAGGTAGTGCTCGTAGATATACTCAGTAAGTGGATGTGCACAACCCTGGCTTATGATGACACGAGGTTGTATGTCATTAGACATCTTGTATAATAGTGACAAAACACCCTTCCAACGTTGGGTTTGCCTCACCCTAGTTGATTCACCAAATATAACTACTAAATGATGACCACCGTTCTATTCCCCTGTTACCCCCGCTCGACCCAGCTACACTCTTATTACCTGAAAGGAATTATGATGCAAAAGGGTGAGCTCAACTAGCTCAGTAAAGAATATCATGACTAAAAATAATTAAATTATCAATAGCCTTCATCAATAATAAATCAGAGATTTAGAACATATGGTAGATAATAAAAATTTCAACCATAGTTGCAGCAGAACGAGCAATCCATTAGAAGAGTCAAATAGACCATAAAGTCTACTATCTTCTCCACATTAAAAGTCCACCAACAGTGTTTTATCCCTGTAACATCACTCAACAGTTCCTTTCCACAATTATATGAATAACTCATAATAATAATTGTGATTCTAAATTCCTCTTCACACCCAGGACGAAGATAATTTTCATCACTTATCCTTACCTGAAGCATCAAAGATCATGGTTATACCAAATCACAGTTCCTGTTCATAATCATAAAAATAAATTCATCTTTGCACTACGGGCCAAAGATATTCATCAACAGTTCATCTTTGCACTACAGGCCAAAGATATTCAACAACAGGCATCTGCAGACTACGGGCCAAAGATATTCATCAACAATTCATCTTTGCACCACAAAGCCAAGAATATTCATCAAAGAACCATCTTTGCATCTACAGCCAAAGATATTAATATATCAAAGAAATACATAATCATTTCAGAATTTATATAAACAATAATTATAACCATGTTGATCAATTCACCTTTGCACTTAAGCTAAAAATATTCAATTATAAATTCAATGGTCATGATCATACCAGTCACAATTCAACTTTGCACTACTGGCCAATGAGAACCCATAGTCATGATCATAACAATAATCTACCCATCTTTACACTCAAGTCAAAGAGAAATTCCATCACTAAGGTTATAAACATGTTATATATGATAATAAAAATAATATAATCAACATATAGATTTAATCTCAAGAGTAATATTCATAACTCAACTATAATTTGGTTAGAAAAAGAAACTAATTTTGTCATGAATAGTAACTCGTGAATAGTAACCCATGAATAGTAATTTTGTGAATAGTAACTCATGAATAGTAACTCGTGAATAGTAACTCATAAATAGTAACTCTTGAATAGTAACTCATGAATAGTAAACCCGACACAAAAAGGTAGAAATTCCACAATAAAATCCATACCAATATTTCGGTATAATGATATTGAAACAACATTTCTTAAACTTATAAACAATTTATTTTAATTGTTTACACTTTACTAAATAATGCATTTAATCATCCTAAAATTCCAAACTCATAAGATTTCATCATCAATAACCAAAACCCTCATCAAAAATCTGCATATACCTCATATAGGATTCTCAAGTCATAAAATCCTATTTTCAATTTTCTTACTTCACATAACATATTTAATTCATTTACTCATAACTAGTCCATTTTCATGAAAAATACCAAATCAGTTCCAAAAATATTTCTTTTCTGAGATTTAGCAGAATATAGTCCTATATTGAACATATATTTTTCTCAGAATTTTTAAAATTCATTTACTATTTTTCATATTGCCAAAACCGCTGAATATTTAGCCATTTATCACAAATTGTACTTTTATCTAAAAATTCTGAAATTCACAGAGTACACTGATATTATATAGATGTACTCCCAATAAAAATTTCATCAATTTTGGAGTTAACCACAAGGAGTTATAAACGGTTACTTTTAAAATAGTCTTTTCTCGTAAAATTCATAACTTTTAATCTATACATCCAAAAATCACCATTTTTGGACACAATCAATAAAACTCATCAAAATATCATTTCAAAGTTTTCTAGAATTTTATGAAGGACGAAAGAAGTACGAACTGAAAAACATAATAACCCTTAAAATCCCTTACCTCAAAAGAGAAGTACTTCTGACTGGAATATCGGATGAAAAGCCGTAAGAAACTTGCACTAAAAAGTAACTCTCAAAGTATCTAAATACTCACAAGAATATTCTTGATAATCTAGAGAGAAAGAAAACTTGTTTCTGATGTGATTTTCAATTCTAACATAAGCACCTATTTATAGGAAAATGCTAGAACGTCATAGGAGACTAAAATAATAAAATATATTATTTTATTTCTTCTTTTCTACGCATGCCCACATGTTTGATCAGCCACCGGCCATCTTTGAACAAAGCTAGTAGCCCACATGTGTTAAAACCCAAGTGGGTCCCACCCATAAATTAATAAAAATCATTTCATTTTCCAAAATTTCAATAATTCATAGAAAATAGTCCGGTTATCTGAAAAATACTAATTTTATGTCCATTCTGACTGAAATCAAATTCTCTACAACTTTGTAGCTTTGAGTTTTTCCAAATTCCAAACCAAAAGTATCTGAAATCCACAAACGGATGATTTTTAATACCTCCACACCGACAAAATACTGATAAAACACCTCAGCATTAATTCCTTCATTTTTATCCACATAAAAATAAATATATCAATCATTTATATCCACATAAAATAAATATTTCCTTATCATATAAATTAATAATTAATTATTCACAAATAATATTACGAGAATCACAATAATGACAACCAGCGGTTCCTGTGAAAGAGGGGCTTTCCAATAAGAATTTCTCCTTTGGGCGTGAATTAGGTGACCAAATCTCTCCTCGATGTAACTTTCTAGACATTGCCAATAATGCTATCTAATAATATTATTCAAATAATATGAATTATTGATCTGATAATGGGAAATACTGTGCTGTGATAATTATTGAAACAACAATAATATAAAATTTCAACGTAGCAATTATTGAATAAATAAAATAAAATATTGAACAGTAATTACTATAACAATTATTGAGTAGTGACTTCTTATGTAAGAATCAATAATTCAAAAATATTGTGCAATACCGTGTGCTACAGTGCAACAACGCGTGTTACTTTACTTTACCCACCGATTATTCCAGCAGTGTTAACGGTAACGATTACGCCGTTATTTGTAAAAACTCACTTTTTTGTCATTTTTTTCATCCGACAGTTATTCTGTTATGAGTCCCACAAATGGCTGCGTCGTCGTACGAATATTTCCCGATAGAAAAAATATTCCACGACCAAACGAATATTCACCGACAACAATGAATATTTTATAACCACTTGCGTATTTTGAAAAAAATTTCATATATCACCCTTAACTTTAACTTTTTATCAATGTAACTATTTACTGAATCGTAATTATAAGAAAAATTGAATACTTTTATTTCATAAAATTCGGGGTCTTACAAGGATGGTTAAATTCCATCTAGATCACTTATATTCCTCACACGATTCATGATGTACCCAATAATCACCTTTATAGTCCACCCTATTAAAGGTGACATTTGATGATATCAAAGTACATAAATTCCCGTGTAATAATATAGTGATTTCAGGTCGGAGGACCATTACATCATTGTCACTATGAGAATCGCTAATGACACTTTGCATAATATTCCACGTAGAATTCTAATGGTGGGTCTATCTAGTACATCGTTCTCTAACATGTACCTATGCATTAACTTAATATCTCATATATTTATGACCAATAAGATTTGGTCATCAGTCAATCCATATCTTTGGTCTCAATGCATCATTGTTGTCCATCAACAATGATGATACTCGATTAGGGACATTTAAGAACAATGATACTAATTGTAATTATATAATCTCACGTTCAAGTCACATACTTGAAACTATATAATTTGTATCACTATTCTAAGGATTTTTATTATGTTAACATTTATATAACGCGGTAAATAAAACCATAATAAAATCATTCATTTATTCAATCAAATATAATATCAAAACGTTAAGCAATTATATCAAATAATTGGCCTCTAGGGCATAAACTCTAATAGTCTCCCACTTGCACTAGAGCCAATCCCTCATGTATATAATACCAATGGAACTAGTGTGACTGTCGTGCTTCTGCTGTGACAAAGCCTTGGTCAGTGGATCTGCAACATTATCATTTGTTGGCACTCTTCCTATATGTACATCTCATCTATCAATGATTTCACGGATGAGATGGTACCGCCTAAGTATATGCTTGGATCGTTGGTGAGATTTGGGTTCCTTAGCCTATGCAATGGCTCCATTATTATCACAGTATAGCTTAACCGGATCAACAGTGGTTGGAACTACACCAAGTTCGGTGATGAACTTTTTAATCCATACAGCCTCCTTGGCAGCTATAAAAGTAACAATATACTCAGCCTCTGTTGTAGAATCGGCTACTGTCTCTTGCTGCGAACTCTTCAAGCTAACAGCACCACCATTAAGGCAAACACAAAACCTGACTGAGACTTATAGTCATCATTGTCAATCTGGAAATGTATCATTCCAGAATTTTAAAGTGTAATATTAAATATTTATTGATTTATATAAGTATTTAATGGATATGTTTATTATTGAATAAATAATTGTTCAATTTGAGTTGATGTGATTTAGTTAATTATTTGTTAAATAAATAAGTAAATATTAAATTTTAAATATTTATTTGCAATATTAAATATTTATTGAATTATATAAGTATTTAATGGCAATTTGAGTTGATGTGGTTTAGTTAATTATTTGTTGAATAAATAATTAAGGAGCTAAGAAAATTAATTGTTATGAGATTATATACCGATTTAATTTAATAAGTAAGCTAGAGAGCTTATAGTTATTTAAATAAATTATAATATTTTAAGTGTGAAATTGTAATTTAAAATATTAGTTGGTAGAATAAAATTACAATTATAAAAGAAATTATAGTTATGTGATATTAAATTATGTGTTAAAGTAATTTAATAGATTAATGTTTTAATTGATTAATTAATTAAATAAAAGTGTGACTAATAACCTTGCTATAAAGGAATTATTAAAATAAATTAAAGGACTTTAGTTTAGTTTTTTCCAAACATGTCATATTGTATAATAAGTCTTTAATCTAATGATGTTTTAGCAAACAAGGCATAAGGATTAATCCATTTGTTTTAGTTAGACTTACAAAACAAGGTGTAATGATTAAAGAGTTATTTTATTAGCTTAACCAAACAAGCCTTATGGCTTTTGATTTTCAAAATTTTATAACTGATGTCAGTTAAAATCCTATACTTAATATCTATATTATTATTATTATACGTTATATGATAATACGTAAACTAGAGTTGGAGAGAGAGAGAAGAAGAAGAAGAGAACAGAGAAAATTTGAGAAAACTCTAGAGAGAAAATGAGTGATTCTAACAGGTTTTTGAGAAAGGAATTGGAGAGAAGAAGCTTGAGAATAACCATCATCTTCTTAATCAAAGGTAGGAGCTTAATCTTTTCTTTAAAAAGTTAGTTTTCTTCTTCTTCCAAAAAGTTCTTTGTAAAATTTTATAAAAGATAAATTGATGGTGTTTATGGTTATATGATAAATTATTGATTATAAAATGATTACATGAGTTTATATATATGATTATAGAGAACTATATAAACTAGTTCATGTATGTATGTGTTTTGTGAAGAAAATCATATTACAAAGTTGTTTACATGAATATATATATGAATATGGCTTAATTTAAAATAGAAATTAAGGTTTAATTAGTTGTTAAATTGATAAATTGATTATGGAAATTGATAGAGTATGTATAATCATAACTATGATATTTTGAAATTTCTGTTTTGATTGAAAAACAAAATCACAGTGTTGATTTTCATTAAAGAATGTCAACAATGGAGTTTTTGCCAAAAACATTAAAATTGGGTGTTGTAAATTTGATGTTTATGTTATTTTACGAGTAGAAATAAGTTAGAAGTCTTCACAATATGTTCATATGAAGTCTATATGTGTATTACATGTTAATCGGTCTATTAGATTCGAGCTTTTAGGCCAATTTGGCTTTTTCTTGTCTTTATTCTCAAGTCGTCAATCGAAATCTTGAAGTTTCGATCGCATTGCGCAATCAATGAGACGTTAGTGGCGCCGCAGCACCATCACCACGCCGCAGCGCGGCTTCGTAGTGTATTCACCGCGCCGCAGCGCCATCACCACGCCACAGCGCGACCCATAGTGTAAACTGTGGCACCAAGGCGCAAGTTAGCAGAATGTTCTGACAGTTTTGTTTAAGTATACAAATTTTGAAAATAAATGTTACGTGTTAATAATATGAATGTTAAATGATGATTTTAGTAGTATTAAACTATGAATGAGCATGTTATCAAGAGTTATTTAGTATTAACGTAGTTTGATTATGTGAATTGGTAATTTAACCTACATGATGTATATATTTTGTTTATATAGATATAAAATGTTGGTAATGACTAATTATGTCATGATGACATATGTATAGGGTATTGATTCAAGTTGTAAGGTTTAGCTTGTGCTAAAGGCAAGTTTTCTAACTCTATTTTATAATTAAGCAAGTTCTCTAACTCAAAACTTCATTGTGCGAGTTTAATTTCATCTGGTACATTATTATTTTCAAATTTAATTGCAATTGTTGTACGTTGCTACCTCTACACTTTCGTATAGCTAGATTGCCTATTATTGAGTAAGTCATTGAATCTAGTTGCTCATGACGATACAAGTATCCCAAATCTTATAGTTTAATCTTGAGCAAGTTTTCTAATCTATTATCTTGTTAATTCAATTACTGTTTTCAATTCGATTACAATATAATGATGTAAGTTATTTGGAGCAAGTTATTCTTCTATTTAACTTGTTGTTTAGCATGCACAACTATATATGTTATGCATGCTTATTATTCGATTCTAATTAACCTTGGCTTAATGTTGTTCAAGCAAGGTATGCTATAGTTATTCAAATTGTATGCAATTAGATTATTCCTAATGCATGACTTTAGTTTGCTATGATTGATTCAATCACGATTATTTTATAGTATAGTGTTATTGGTCTTTTTCAACTACTCCTTAGTTGATGTTCGTTGAATTCCAAATTATCTTGAAAGCTTATCCAAACCAAACTTCCTTTGGTGCGGACTTGTACTCTAAATACTTAGATGAACAACTCTTTTAATAGAGGTTTACACTTAGCGTTGAAATGATTGTGCACAATACATTGTACGAAGGGTTGATCCCCCTAAGTACGTGGAGTCCTTATAGTCTTATGACTGTTAAAGTTAAAGTTTAATGATTACTTATAACTATGGACATGATTAGTGGTCATTAGACCCTCAGTGAATGTTATAATTTTTAGAAAGTTAATAGAATATATTATTCAGTTCTATTGAGCCTAATATTGACAATCTATGTAAAAGTTTAAAGATTTACTTATTGTTATTTCAAGTGGGCCTTGTTTTCTCACTCTTGCCTGTAAAATTTCTTACAGCTAAAGTTGAAACTGGTGACGTACCTAGCACCAGTAAGGGAAAAGGAAAGATGAACAAGTATTGAAGACTTATAATAGATTTGATAGTTTTATTATCAGACTTTGGTTTAAAGATTGTAATGAAGTTTATTTCATTTCCACATTTGAATGATTGATGTTAAAGGTTAGATAACCTGGGAGATTTTTATTTAAATTTAATCTGTATAAGGTGTTTTATTATTCAATTTTATTATAATTGGGTAGTTATAAATGAATGTTTTGATTAAGTGAACACCAAATCTTGAGGAAATGAAGTACCAGGATTTGGGGCTGTCACAGGAAACTAGCATCCGTGTAACCCTTTACTGCCAGTTCGTCTTCACCTCCATATACCAAGAATGAATCCTTAGTCCTTTTTAGGTACTTGAGGATATTCTTGACTGCTGTCCAGTGACCTCCACCTGGATTTGACTAGTATCTGCTAGTCATGCTCAAAGCATACAAGACATCCAAACGAGTACATATCATTGCATAAATGATAGATCCAATTGCCAAAACATAAGGGATCTTTTTATACGCTCCTCATCATCTTATGATTTAGGACAATGGGCCTTAGAGATCTTTACACCATGAGTCATGGGTAAGTTTCCTCTTTTTGCCTCTTGCATGCTGAACCATTTTAGCACTTTATCAATATATGTACTTTGACTTAGGCTGAGAATTTTTCTCGATCTATCTCAATAGAACCTGATACCTAAAATGTAGGCAGCGTCGCCCAAATCTTTCATGGAGAAACATTTTCCTAACCATGTTTTTACAGCCTGTAAGGAAGGAATGTCATTCCCAATAATTAATATGTCATCAACATATAATTCTAGGAATACAATGTGACTCCCACTAACATTCTTATATACACAAGGTTCATCTTCATTTTTTATAAAGCCAAACTCTTTGACTGCTTCATCAAATTGAAGATTCCAACTCCGAGAGGCTTGCTTTAATCCATAAATGGATCGCTGTAGTTTACATACCTTTCCAGCATCGTTTGGAGTGACAAAACCCTCAGGTTGTGTCATGTAGACATCCTCAAGGAGATTTCCGTTAAGGAAAGCAGTTTTGACATTCATCTGCCAGATTTTGTAATCATAAAAGGCTGCAATAGCAAGTAATATCCTGATGGATTTAACCATTGCCAATGGAGAGAAGGTTTCATCATAGTCAACACCTTGAACCTGTTTGAAACCTTTTGCTACCAGTCAGCCTTTATAGGTTTGTACGTTACCATCCATGTCGGTTTTCTTCTTGAAAATCCACTTGCACCCGATTGGTTTTACCCCTTCGGGTGGATCAACCAGAGTCCATACTTGGTTTGTATACATGGAGGCCATCTCAGATTTCATGGTAGGAAGCAGGCTCATCTTGATCTATGAGAATCACATCGCCATTTTGAGTCACAAGATATCCATAATATCTCTCGGGCACATGGCGTGTCCTACAAGATCTACGAATGCCTTGTGTAGTTTGAGCAGGTTCACTTTCCACAATATCTTGTGGTTGCTGCTCACGTTCTAACTCAGGTTCAATGATATTTTGTGGTTCTCGAATTTCTTTGAGTTATACTTTCATCCCACTGTTTCCTTAAGAGATAAATTCTCTTTCTAGAAAAATACCAGTTCGAGCAACAAACACTTTGTTCTCAGAAGGTTTGTAGAAATAATACCCTTTTGTTTCCTTTGGGTATCCCACAAAATTACATTTGTCAGATTTGGGTCCGAGCTTGTCAGAATGCAACATTTTACAAATGCCTCGCAACCCCAAATCTTCATGAACGACATACTAGGACGTTTCCCAGTCCACATCTCATATGGTGTCTTCTGAACCGTCTTTGTAGGAACATGGTTAAGTGTGAATGCAGCTGTCTCTAGGGCATGACCCCAGAAGCGTATTGGAAGATCTTCATGACTCATCATTGATCGTACCATGTCCAACAAGGTTCGACTCCTCCTCTTAGATACACCATTCCATTTTGGTGTTCCAGGTGGAGTGAGTTATGATATAATACCACACTCCATTAGAAAGTCATCAAAGTCTTGGCTTATATATTCACCTCCTCGATCGGATCGAATGGCTTTTATGCTTTTTTCCAAAATGGTTTTTACCTTCATTCTTGAATTCCTTAAACTTTTCAAAGGATTCGGATTTGTGTCTCGTAAGATACACATATCCATATCTACTGAAGTCGTTAGTAAATGTAATTAAGTAATAAAACCTACCTCTTGCTAACAAACTCATGGGTCCACATACATCACTATGTATAAGTCCCAATACATCGCTAGCACGTTCACTGTGTCCAGTGAAAGGGGCTTTAGTCATCTTGCCTAATAAACAAGACTCGCATTTCTCATATGATTCAAAATCAAATGAATCCAAAAACCCATCTTTATGGAGTTTGGATATGCGTTTCTCATTTATATAGCCTAAACGACAATGCCAAAGATATATCGGATTTGAATCATTTGATTTAAATCATTTTGTATTTATGTTATAGATAGGCATTTCTAAATCAAGAATATAAAGACCATTAAACAATTGTGCAACACCATATCATATATCATTTAAGTAAAACGAACAACAATTGTTCTTTATTATAAATTTAAAACCTTTCTTGTCCAAACAAGAAACATAAATAATATTTTTGCTTATTGAAGGCACAAAATAACAATCTTCTAATTCTAAAACTAGCCCAGTGAGCAAAGATAAATGATAAGTTCCTACGGCCAGTGCAATAACTTTTGCTCCATTACAAACTCGTAGGTCAACATCTCCTTTCGCCAAAGTCCTACTCCTTCGGAGTTCTTGCACATTAACATAAATGTGAGAACCACATCTAGTATCCAATACCCATGATGTAGAAGTAGACAAGTTGACTTCTATAACATATATACTTGAATCATAAGTCGCACTTCCTTTCCTTTTCTTCACATCATCCAAATAAGCATGATAGTTCCTCTTCCAGTGTCCAGGATTTCCACAGAACTGACACTTACCTTCTTTAGCCACCCCAGCTTTAGGTTTTAAAGCCTGTTTGGTTTTTGAATTGGGTTTGGCAAAAGATTTAGATCATATCTTCTTCTTACCTTTCTAATTTCCCTTAGCATTCCCCTTTTGCACCATCATTATGGGAGCGGGTCCTGCCTTTTTCATGTTGTTCTCGGCAGTTCCTAACATGCTCAACAACTCAGTAAGGGGTTTCTCAATTTCATTCATAAGATAATTCATAACAAATTGAGAGTAGTTGTTGTTCAAGGATTGCAAAACAAGATCAGTTTGGGCTTCTGGAGTGATTGGAAAACCCAACCTATCAAGGTACTCAATATACCAAATCATTTTTAGCACATTTGGACAAACTGGATCACGTTCACCCATCTTGCAGTGATACAATGCCTTGCTTGTATCATGCCTCTCCTGTCGATCATGCCCTTCAAACAATTTCTTGAGATGCTCGATCATCTCATAAGCATCCATCAACTCATGTTGCTTCTGAAGCTCAGCGTTCATGGTTACTAGCATGAGACAACTCACGTCCAGACCATCATCTTGATGCTTCTTGTAAGCATTATGTTCCGCACGTGGTGCAGTGACAACTAATGTTGCAGGAATGGGCCCATCAAGGACATATAGCTTACGCTCTTGTTTGAGAAAAATCCTCAAGTTCCTATGCCAGTCAATGAAATTAATTCCACTCAGCTTGTCCTTCTCAAGGACTGATCGTAGTGGAAGACTACTTGTGTTGTTGTTGTTGTTTGCCATTGATATCTACAACTTATAAGTGCCAAAATAATAATTCAATTTGTAGGGATGATATTATGTAATTGATAATAGTACATTCAAAATATACCTCCCACTATTTTATTCAAATTAATAGCCCTCACCATTAATTCGGAAAGCATTTTCTATTAAATCTTTCTAGTGAGCCAAGATCCATATTTCATTATGCCTTAAGTTAGCTTTGGCTAATCTCTTAAAACACAATTATTTAGGTAGACAACCCTTCGTCAATTATATCACATATAACTCCTGGATAGTTTTGTAAACAACATTTGTTTCTAGTCCATCTAATGGTACCCACCAAACTCCATGCCTCTAAGTCCACAATCCTATTGAGATAACTTAGTTAAGTCGGGTCCAATGATTTTAACAGTTTGGATATCACAATTATCCTATCGCATCTTACCTTGATAAATAGGGTACTTTGCTTTGGCAAACCTACATCCATTGATCAAAGTCTTGATGAGTGTTATTCATTGGAAGGCATCTGATTTAAACTTAATATTTTATTGAGGGATTTTATAAATTAATTTAGATCTCACCAATTTTAATCTTATTAAGCATGCTCATTATTTATCATATCATATCGCATACAAGCATAAATAAAGTGCAAAATTATATGTGCCACAGTTATGGCCCAATCCACTATCAATCTTTTCAAGCTAATTAAAGATTGAAGGTCAATCTAAGGTGGTAAAAGATCTCATAATAGTAACTTCCTTAGATCTTCCTCATGCATGTGCCTCCTCTCTATCATCATCTTTCCATCGTGTTCTCCATCTCGTCATCTTCATCGATTATAGATTAGTACATGACATAAATAAACCTTGAGTTACATTCGAGGGGATTTAGATGAGAAGAGAATATTACATTAGAATTTATAGGAAGGCATGACATGCAAGCCGTATTTCAAAACCAAAAACCGCTAACATATGGGTCAAAAGGCCATAACTGTGCACTATGCATATCACAATAAGCACATACCATTTTATATATAATTAAAGAAAACTATATATAACATATTGGAGTTACGACCATAAATGCTTCACGATGGGGGTCCAAGGGGGGGTCTCCCCCCTGGTGGTGGTCCGGCTGACCGATCAGCCGGCGGGTGGTCTCGTAGAATTTTTCCGGCTGACATATCACAATAATCCGTATTGTAGAATTTTTCCATACGAATCTCTGAAACAGTTTCATAATCATATATTTTAATCCACCAAAACACCCATAATAACAATACACCCAGTACATATCATAGATGTCCAGTTTCAATTAATCATATTAAACCGAATCTTCATGTTTCTAATCCAATTAGAACAAAAGTTGTATACTGTTATTATGTCATTTAAGATACAATTAATAAAACATAATATACATGTATATCTATTACTGATATTCATAATACCATAATATGCTTACATCCGAATATCATATACTCAATTTCAGATTGGTAAAATTGTATCATCATATATCATATATATTGAAAACACTATAATCAATTTCAGATCGGTAAAATTGTATCATCACATATCATATATATCAAAAACAATAAAACACGTAATCTGAATTAATCGTTTCGCAAGTAGCTCTGATACATTGTTGGGTTTCAGCACATAAAGCGCAACGGAAATTAAACAATTTAAACTGCAATTTTGAAACCCTAAAATAGGATCCATGCGAAACAGAAATTAATTCAGTGTGTAAAAGATTATACCGATTATGAAGCAGGAATTGATGCGATCGAATCTCCAACGCAATCCAAATGAACTGTGTCTCTACGGTATCCAAATGAATGCTCTGCGAATCGTCCTACGATCTACAGAAGAAGGAACCGCGGTACTAGCCACCAAGGATGAGGATTTTCAAAACTATTTTCTCTAGTCTCTCTAAGAGCGGCTAGGGTTTTGTATTTTGATGTAATCCCTAAAATGACTAATATATATCATATATATAGCAGTTAGGAGGAATTAATCAAAACCTAATATTATTAAAATCCGAATTTATATATATATCTTAATTAAGTCTTACTTAATTAATATACCTATATATCTAAATTATCCTATTAATTTAAAATTCGTAATTTAAATACTATCAATCATATTGACATATTTACATCTTTACAATTTAAATTAATTCCCTTTTAATTACGTTCCCTATTGTCGACGTCGGGATTTTTGAATGTCCCTTTCCATTACTTGTTCTTTAGTGTTCTCATTTTAGGTGAGATTTGTTTGAAAAAATAAGTGAAAAAGGTCCGACATGTATAATGTCGACGATGGACTGTTAAGAGTCACCAGTTGGTTTTTTAAATGGTTGTACCAACACAACCAAGAAAAGGTTTGCACATTGACCCAGTGACGTGACACTGCTAAACGGGTCGGTGAAACTGAGATTCATTAGGGCCCGGGGACTTGGTTATGCGAGGGGAAGGTGTTAGGCACTCCCCGACATCCGTGTTACCACGGTGACCGCCTCTTTTCAAGAAACTGTTATCTGAATGTGTGTGTTTGTGGGTCAATGTGCTGTTATTTGGAAGTAGTTCGAAGCCTCGTTCGAACCTATATACACAGGGTTTGAATTTATGTAAAAATTCAGTTTTTAGCAAGATATGGCAGTGATGTTTTATAAAAGAGGTTTTTCAAACCCTGATGCTCAATAGTAATTGAGACCTATTACACTCCCATTTTATTAAGTGCTCGGCTTAATTGATTTTATTTTACGAATGCGAGGCATCCGTATGAAAATAATGTACAAAATTATGCCGAGTTCCTCATGGGTATGGAAAACATCTGAGGAAATTAAGACACCGCAGAATAATTTACAAGCTGCTTACACCTGAAAATGTCCATCACGGGAACCGAATCTAGATCCAATAGGCTGAATCTGTGATCACATGATTCCTAGGCGCACAAAATACTACAATTTGTATGAAAGCAGTAATCAGGTATATATAAAAAAGCTGTAAATATATATATATACAGACAGGATCACCAACCACGAAGCACCTCCATGGGGGATCAGAAATGTAAATAAAGCTGTAAAAGCTATCAACCGTCATGGAAGAAACTCCAGGCGGGATGAAACGTAAATAAAGCTGTAAATACGGTCAACCGCCACGAAGGAAACTCCAAGCGGGACGAAATGTATATAAAGTTGGAAAAGCGATCAACTGCCACGAAGGAAACTCCAGGCAGGACAAATATATATATATATATATATATATATATATATATATATATATAAGCAATAAACGCACCGGACGTAAAATCAAGGCTCATCGAACAGAGTTCGACAATAGTTCATACATATAAATATATATATACAAAAGTAGAGTAAATGAACTGGATATAAAATCCAGGCTCACCGAACAGAGTTCGACAACAGTTCATACATATAAATATATATATACAAAAGCAGAGTAAATGCACCGGATATAAAATCCAGGCTCATCGAACAGAGTTCGACAACAGTTCATATATATAAATAAATATATATATATATATATATATATATATAAATAAATATATATATATATATATATATATAAACGAGTAAACGCTACAGACAGAAGTCTAGGCTCATTGAACAAAGTTTGACACACAGTTAATATATATAAATATATATATATATATATATATATATATAAGCAAATAAACGCTCCAGACCGAAGTCTAGGCTCAATCGAGGCATAACTCGATAATGTTAGTCAATATATATATATATAGACTAAAATGAAACCACGGACCGATGATGAGAAAGACTCTAAAGTGTGTCAGAAGGCTTACAGCTAACTGCCAAAGAAGACTTCTATATCTTTAGAGTGGATAAACACTGACTTTTATAGGTACAAAAGGGCTATATATGAGCTCACAGGTGTTTAAAAGGGGAAATTACACTGCATGGGGTGAGTGCAGAACAAATTGGGCAGGGCTTCCTTGCCTTTTTCTCTTGCAAAATGGGCAGCCCAAGCCATCTATTTATAGGTATTTTAGCCGCAGGTGTACCTGCGGCTGAGCCGCAGGTGTACCAGAGGCAACCCGGGTGGGCCCGAGTGTTTCAGGTTGGGTCATCTCGAAGTACGTACACTCGGGCACAGTAATGTCTACTCGAACTTTTAGAAGTGCAATCCGAGCATCCGTTTGAGGTATACAGGACCTATTTCGGACCGCCGTTGTCGAGAGTTGTACGATGGCATGGGATTATAGTTTGTAAGAAGTCATTGAAGATGGGACGATGCCCTCCGGTCTTCAAGCTTCAACTGTCATCCGTTACCCCATACAATAGTCACTCGGGATTGGTTAGTCTTGTAGGACATCGTTTCATAGAGATGTTAAGACGAAGTGATGTGGCATCTTGTTGACGAGATGATGATGTTGCCCCTCACCGGTGTTATCGCTGGATTGGGCTGATGAAGCAGACGTTGCTCAGACTTCGCTGAGATTGGACTACTGTAATTGTTGAAGGTCCTCATTGTCACCTTTGAGGTGTGCCTGTCTTCCCGATGTTATTGCCGGGTTGGTGCAATGTATCTCGTTGTGAGCGCCAAGATTGAAGTTGGTCACATTTGAAACAAGAATTTCTGGGGTTATCGTCGAAACTGCATTCCTTGGGGTTATCACCAAGGTTGGTGGCTATTCCCATGGTTGGGAATGAGACTGGATACCTCGGGGTTGTCTCCGAGATTAATCGGTCTTCTATGGTGTGTGTTCTGGTATTGGATCTGCATGCTTCGGGGTTATCTCTGAGGTTGGATTTGTTACTCCCAAAGTGTGATCTGGGGTTGATGCTGAACTTCCAATAGTATCCGGTATGGATTTGGATTGTCTTTCAGGGTTCTCTCTTAAAAGACGAATCTGTCCTCCTGCAATGTTAGTGACAGTTGTACAGAAAATTTTGAGTGTCTGCACCTATGTGTTATTATAACGTTGGCAATAATTTTAAAATCATATTTTAAAATTATAAACAGTAAGCGACATCTAGTAATGCATCACTGCTACCCAAGTAATAATAAGATCGATGATTCGATGCAACCTATTCGTGACCAATGTTTCAATGTAATTTAATCCTTTTAACCTTAATATCCTAGATTAAACTCGAGTCATGGAATGTGTCAAACTCTTCATAATTTAATTCGAGTTTATCTTGATCAATGAGTAGACTATATAAAACAAATCACTATTTGAGCATGCATTTCATAGTCCTACTCAATCAATAGGCCTTTGGATATCACCCCTAATATATAAGATGGTTAAATTCCATCTAGATCACTCATATTCCTCACACGAATCATGATGTACCCAATAATCACCTTTATAGTCCACCCTATTAAAGGTGACATTTGATGATATCAAAGTACATAAATTCCCGTGTAGTAATATAGTTATTTCAGGTCGGAGGACCATTACATCATTGTCACTATGAGAATCGCTAATAACACTTTCAATAATGTTTCACGTATAATTCTCATGGTGGGTCTGTCCAGTATATCGTTCTCTAACATGTACCTATGCATTGACTTAATATCTCATATATTTATAACCAATGAGATTTGGTCATCAGTCAATCCACATACTAGTCTCAATGCATCATTGTTGTCCCATCAACAATGATACTCGACTAGGGACATTTAAGAACAATGATACTAATTGTAATTATATAATCTCACGTTCAAGTCATATACTTAAAACTAAATAATTTGTATCACTATTCTAAGGATTTTTATTATGTTAACATTTATATAACGCAATAAATAAAACCATAATAAAATCATTCATTTATTCAATCAAATATAATATCAAAACATTAAGCAATTATATCAAATAATTGGCCTTTAGGGCATAAACTCTAACAGTTCGGTCTTAGCTGCATTCATATGGTAAAAGCAAGAGTGAGCCTAACTAGCTCAGCAAGTACAACAATTCTAGTAAATTAGCATGTTCGAGACATAGAAATCATATATCTTCAATAACAGAACAATAGTTACGAAGTACTATCGATAATTCAAACTAGCACTTCTTTTCTTTCCAAAACGTTTTACAACAACAATATTTAGTAAAACCTCAATTTCGGTCCAAGACCATGAGCATTTCATATGTACTTTGAAAAGGACATCCCAACACGAAGTCCGTATATCTGGCATAGCTTACAAGCACGTCTAGGTGATCAGCCTATAGTACTCAATGTTGATCAACACTACATTCATTAAATCAAACACCAATGGGTTAGCTTAAGCATCACCAATGGGTTAGCCTAAGCCTCGCAGGATTAGTCTCCCTTGAGTCCAGTAATCAAACACCAATGGGTTAGCTTCCTGGTGGAGGAATCACACAATATACATTGACATACATCGCGTCCCACCGTATGGAAATGATGACATGTGTGAAGCACTAATATCACATGCAGATAAGGTGTAAAGCACTAAAGTGCAGTAAATAAAGTATTAGTACACATCCACTCGATGTAAATGCAGTATTCACACATAAGCAGTGAAAAGGTTTTGAAAAGCTTGAATAGCGGCTTAAACCTTCTTATTGGCGTCCCTAGCTATAAGACCCCAACTTTTTGAATAAAAATGATTTTTCTATAAATATCTTTTTTGAATATTATGGAGTAAATTTGATATAATGTTATAGTTGTGGGTAATATTTATAAATTTTGCAAAGTACGTAAGTTGTATATAATATTCGATTGGTCGGGGAATATTCGTTTTTACAAGGAATGTTCGTACAACGGCACAATAATTGGTGGACCCCACAACAAAATTATTGTCGAATTGAGATAACGACAAAAATATTTTATTTAAAATAACGGCAGAAGTTTTACCATTAATACTGTTGATCTACTCGGTAGTAAAAGTACAGTAATACGCGTGGTTGCATAGTATCACACGGTATTGATTATTGATGCTTATGTGATAAGTCACTCAATTTTGTTTTATTGGTATTATTAATGTAGTAAAACAGAAAAGCTTTTTATATAAAACAGAATACTTTTATAAAGTTATTCGTTTTATTAGGCTAATAGTAAAATCTTTTTATATAAAACATAATACTTTTATAAAGTTATCTATTTTATTAGACAATAATTAGAATATATTATATTTTATTATGCATAGTGTTTGTATAGTTCCTGCATAGTGTTTGCATAGTAAAATCTTTTATAAAGTTATTCATTTTATTAGATTATAAATAGAATATATTATATTTTATTTAAAAGATTTTGCTTTAAATATGGACCGTCAGAATAAAGTAAATCAATTTGGACCATTCATGAGTTAGTTAATATGTAGTCCATTTTTCTATAAATAAAAGCTCATTCCTTCATTATTTCTTACGAATTCACTAAAACTCTAGAGAGATAAACTATAGAGAGAAAGAAGAAAAGTATTCTACTACTTCACTACTTATATATCTAGTACTCTTCTTCTTAAGGTAGGGGGTATTATTTCTTTTGTATTCATAAAGAGAACTTCTGTTATTCCATTCTTTATTATTCTGTTGGAATAACCTGTATACGCGGACTTCCCTATACTTGGTGAAATTCTCCTGTTATTTTATTCTTTATTATTCTGTTGGAATATCATGTCTGTGCATTTTACGCCGGACCTGGTTCCGTCTTTACTATTCTGTTGGAACATCCTGTCGGTGCGTATACTTACGCCTGACCTGGTTCCGTTATTTAGTATTCTGTTGGAATAACCTGTCTATACGAAGTACAACATGCATGGTGATTTCTGTTGTTATTCTATTCTTTATTATTCAGTTGGAACATCCTGTCGGTGTGAATTTTGCCTGACCTGGTTCTGTTATTATTATTCTGTTGGAATAACCTCTTTATGCAAAGTACCGCATGTATGGTGATTTCTTTTGTTATTCCATTCTTTATTATACTGAGTTGGTTAAAGTTTTGACTTCTATACTCCATGAAATTAGTGGAATATCCTTGATATTTGCGCTTCATCCAGTATCTTTTCATGGAAATATTCTTCTGAGCATTCTTGAATTTTACTCTACAAAGAAGTATCATGTTGACAATTTGGACGTTATTAGTTCTTGAATAACTTAATTCTTGAACTTGTTTTATTGAATTCTTATATCGTTGTCATCATCCTCATGTTTATATTTTTTTAAAGTCATCTGTGGCTTGCAGTGCATAGATGGACTTGGTATGATTTATGACTGAGGATTATTCGATTGTAATCATGGTAGTAATGTTACAAATGATATGGTAAAAGTCCTCATTGGCCCGTAGTGCATTGATGGACAGTTGTTGGCATGATCATGACCATTAATGAATACACAAATATTCTTGGCTCGTAGTGCATGGATAGTTGTGGTCATGATACTAAAGAAAATCCTTGGCCGTAGTGTAGGGGTGATTCGATGATGTGAATTATTTATTAAGCTGAGTCACAGCGATAAAAGTGATGAAAAATCTTTTAAATCATAGAAGATAGTAGATTTTATTCTCTACTTGACTCTTTTAATGGATTGCTTGTTCCGCTGCCGTTAAACTTGATGTTTGTTATATTGTATCAGTTTAACACTGTTTAAGGCTAATGATAATTTATTCTGTATTATCTTAGTCATAATATTTCTTAATGGGCTAGTTGAGCTCACCCTTTCTTTCACTGTTCTTTTCAGGAAATGAGAATATAGCTGGGACGAGTCGGGGAACGGAGTGATGGACCAGATGATAGTATTAGTAGTCCTCACTATTCTATTAAATAGTTTGACAATAAATGTAATGAGGACCCCATTGAGTTTGTATATTGTCTAGATGACAATATTTGTATTGAAACTCACAACATATGTTTAGTCGTATTTTAAACGACTGTTGTATAATTAAGTTTTATTTGAATTTTTTAGCATGTATTTGGCGACTCAAGAAGGGTGATATATACCTATTTTGGGGGCATCACAGTTGGTATCAAAGCTTAGGGATATGATCCCCGGCTAAGATGTGAGAATAGAACTAGGAGGGGAGAGACAGGGAATTCCTTTGCTAGTATGACCTACCTAAGTTTTTTTTTTGTATTTAATTGGTCGGTCAGAATATAGGGATAATATGTTACATGTCAATTAACTTTTGTTTTGTGGCAGTATCTGAAAATGACATCCGAGAATGTTAAGAATAGCAATGGAGCACAGACGACCATTGATTCACACCACATATCAATAATCAGGATAATGTGCATCAGGAAGGCAACAATCCTTAGAAAAACAACAACACTGACCAAATGATGAATAATGGAATGTTCAGAGGCTTTATACAATTCATGCAACAACAGGCGAGAGCGACTCCTATCCAAAATGTTGGTGGAAACACTGGAAACTCTCGGACGGTCACCGATAAACAGTTCAAGGAGATGGGACCACCGGAGTTTATTGGAGAGCCAAAACCACTTAAGGCGGAAGCATGGATAAAGTAGATCACCAAGATATTTGATGTCTTGGGATGCTCCGAGGAGCAAAGGGTTCCCTTGGCCGCCTTTATGTTGCGAGGAGAGCCAGATTACTGGTGGGAATCGGTAAAGCGTACTCAACCTGCCACATTGAAAATGTCTTGGGAGAAGTTCCAAGAACTATTCAACAACAAGTACTTTCCCGAAAGTATTCGTTACATGAAGGAGGTGGAGTTCATCAAGTTGGAGCAAAATAACATGACCGTGTCGTAGTACGAAGCCAAGTTTGCCGAGTTGTCCCGGTTTACGTCCCACTTGGTGGATAATAAAGAGAGAATGACATGTATGTTTTTAAGAGGTTTGAAGTCGGAGATACGTCAACATCTTATTTCTCATAAACTGTGTTTGTATTCAGATGTTGTAAATAGGGCTCAGTTAGTGGAGCGCGATAATGAGTCAACGCAACCAAAAGAGAGTAACCAGCAAAATGATAATACCAGTGAGAGCAGTCATCAAAGCGGTGACAACAAGCGTGGAGGGAATCAACAGGCCAGAAATGGTAACCACTTCGATGGTAATCAGGGCCAAAGCAATAAGAATGGACATTTCAAGAAGAGAAGATTCAATAATGATGGAAAGACGTCAACACCAGCACCCGTTGTTAAGGAAGGAGAACGACCACCTATCATATGCTTCAAATGCGGAGGGGAGGGACACATCAGTCCAAACTGCATGATACTATCCAAAGCTTGTTATAATTGTGGAAGAGAAGGTCACCTAACCCGATTTTGTCGTTCACCGAAGATAAGTTCAGCTAGGATGGAGGCACCAAAGGCCGTCCCAGAAAAGTCAAAGCTGGTAGTGCAAGGGAGAGCGTTTATTGTGACCACCTAGAAACCAAGGAACCCGAATGAGATCATCACGGGTAAGCTTATCATAAACTCTAGCGAAGTCTATACTTTATTTGATACCGATTCTACCCATTCTTTTATTTCTCCTACTTGCGCTAAACGATTAAATTTGACTCCGAAGAAATTAGACATTGACATATCTGTGGAAACTCCGTTGGGAGAAACCTTCATTACATCCACTGTTTATAAGTCTTGTTTGGGTCAAATCGGTACCCTCACATTACCTGTCAATCTTATTTCATTAAAAATACTTGCATTTGACGTGATTCTAGGGATTGATTAGTTAACTACTCATCATGCAAAAATTGATTATTTTCGTAAGGTTGTTAGATTTCATATTCCTAATCAACCTATTATGCGAATTCAAGCGACAAAACCATTAAAGTCAATCACGATCATCTCAAGCCATAAAGTTATTCGTTTATTGAAAACCGGATGTCAAGCTTTCTTAGCTCATGTTACGGATCTAAGCAAAAATACGTCAGTTTTGAATGATATTTCTATTGTTAATGAATTTCCTGACGTATTCCTTGAAGAACTTCTTGGCCTACCCCCAGAGCGTGAAATTGAATTTTGTATCGACCTTGAACCTGGTACAAAACCTATTTCCAAAGCCCCATATTGAATGGATCCTATTGAACTTGAGGAGTTAAAGACCCAACTGCAGGAATTGTTAGACATTGGCTTTATTCATCCTAGTACTTCTCCTTGGGGTGCCCCTGTTCTATTCGTGAAGAAGAAAGATGGGAGTATGCAACTTTGTATTGATTATCGGGAGTTCAATCATGTCACCATCAAAAATAGGTACCCATTGGCACGTATTGATGACCTGTTTGACCAGTTGTAAGGAGCCAAATTCTTTTCAAAGATCGATCTTCATTCCGGATATCAGCAATTGAATATTAGAACCTATGACATTCCAAAGACGGCTTCCAGAACTCGGTATGGTCTTTATGAATTCCTAGTAATGTCCTTTGGATTGACTAATGCTCCTGCTGCCTTCATGGATATGATGAACCAAGTAATCAATGAATATTTAGATCACTTTGTTGTCGTCTTTATTGATGACATCCTTATTTATTCCAAAAGCCATGAAGATCATGAGCAACACTTGAGGCTGACACTCCAAAAGCTTCGTGAATATAAGCTTTATGCCAAGTTGAAGAAATGCGAGTTTTGGCTTGAGGAAGTAGCATTCCTTGGGCACGTGGTATCAAGTCATGGAATTTCTGTTGACCCAGCAAATATTGAAGCTATTCAAAGCTAGGAGCAACCTAAATCAATGATCGAAGTACGTAGCTTTCTCGGTTTAGCTGGTTATTATCGAAGATTCATGGAAGGATTTTCTCGAATCGCTACTCCATTAACTCAGCTGACTCGGAAAGATATAAAGTTTGGTTGGATCGAAGAATGTGAGAAGAGTTTTCAAGAACTCAAGAGCAGACTCATTTCAGCACCTGTTCTGAGAATACCATCTGGCTCGGAGGGATTTGTCATCTACAGTGATGCTTCGGACAAAGGGTTGGGATGTGTTCTCATGCAACATGGGAAAGTCATAGCCTATACCTCAAGACAACTCAAAGAATATGAGAGGAATTATCCAACTCATGATCTAGAGTTGGCAGCTATTGTCTTCGCACTAAAGATTTTGAGGCATTACTTGTATGGGGAGAAAGTGGAGATCTTTACGGATCATAAAAGCCTCAAATATTTCTTCACTCAAAAGGAACTCAACATGCGACAACGACGTTGGCTTGAACTGTTAAAAGATTATGATCATACCATCCTGGAAAAGCGAACGTGGTAGCTGACACATTGAGTATAAGATCATATGCAAGTGCGAATGCGATATTGTCAACACAAAGGCCCATTTTGTGTGACTTGCAAAGGATGGAGATAGAGTTAAAGACTCCAAGGACCCATATGATGATGGCGAATATACAAGTAGAACCGACTTTAATTGATAACGTTAAAGATGCTCAAGCTGCAGACCTAGAGCTGATGCGTATGAGGAAGAAAGTGCAAGAAGGTGCTATACCGGAAGTAAAAATCGATGAAGAAGGAATACTTCGAGTCAACTCCAGACTTTGTGTTCCTAACGATACGATTTAAAGTATAAAATCATGATGGGGCGCACAACACACCATTTGCAATCCATCGTGGCGGAGTACCAAAATGTATCATGATCTTCATCATACATTTTGGTGGAGCAATATGAAGAGAGATATATTTGTTTATCTCAAGGTGTCTAACTTGTCAATGAGTTAAAGCGGAGCATCAAGTACCAAAAGGTCCATTGCAACCACTTGAAATTCCAGAATGGAAGTGGGAGCACATTACCATGGATTTCGTTACTGGTCTTCCTAAGGTTTCTCAAGGCATAGATGCAATTTGGGTCATTGTTGATGAATTGACCAAGTCTGCTCATTTCTTACCGATACGAGAAACTTATACACTTGAACGTCTTGCTCGTATGTACATAAACGAGATTGTAAGACTGCATGGTATGCCGGTATCCATAGTTTCTGATCGAGACCCAAGATTCACTTCACGATTTTCGGTTAGTTTGCAAAAAGCTATGGGCATAGACTTACAATTTAGGTTGGCATATCATCCTCAGACGGACGGACAGTCAGAGAGGACTATTCAAACTCTTGAAGATCTATTAAGATTATGTGTCCTTGATTTGAAGGGAAGTTGGGACAAGTTCTTACCATTTGTGGAGTTTTCCTACAACAACAGTTATCAAGCAAGTATTGGTATGGCTCCATTCGAAGCATTGTATGGAAGAAAGTGTCATTCTCCAGTATGCTGGGATGAGGTGGGTGAAGCAACGTTGTTGGGACCGGAGTTGGTACGCATGACTATGGAAAAGATTCAAACGATCCGACAACGTTTAAAAACCTCACAAGATCGACTAAAAGAGTTATGCTGATCTTCATCGAAAGGATGTGGAATTCGATATAAGAGATCATGTGTTGTTATGTGTTGCTCCATGGAAAGGAGTTACGAGATTTGAAAAGAGAGGAAAACTCAATCCTCGATTCATCGGCCCATTTTTAATCCTCGATCGAGTAAGAACTGTGGCCTATAGACTCGCTTTACTGCCAAGTATGTCTCGTGTTCATAACATTTTTCATATATCCATGTTACGTAAATATGTGAAAGACCCGAACCACATTATTAAGTTAGAACCGAATGAAATAGCGGAAGATTTGACGTATGAAGAGGTTCCTGTTCAAATCTTGGATAAGAAGGAACATATTCTACGCTCCAAGGTTATACCTCAAGTCAAATTTTTATGGAGAAACCACGATGTTGAGGAAATTACTTGGGAGTTAGAATCTGAAATGAAATCAAGGTTTCCTTACCTCTTTGACATACCAGGTACGTACCATAATTTCGAGGGCGAAATTTCATAAGAAGGGGAGGTTGTAGGACCCCAACTTTTTGAATAAAGATGAATTTTCTATAAATATCATTTTTGAATATTATGGAGTAAATTTGATATAATGTTATAGTTGTGGGTAATATTTATAAATTTTGCAAAGTACGCAAGTTGTATATAATATTCGATTAGTCGGGGAATATTTGTTTTAACAGGGAATGTTCGTACAACGACACAATAATTGGTGGACCCCACAACGAAATTATTGCGTCGGATTGAGAAAATGACAAAAATATTTTATTAAAAATAACGGCGGAAGTTTAACAATTAATACTGTTGATCTACTCGGTATTAAAAGTACAGTAATACGCGTGGTTGCATAGTAGCATACGGTATTGATTATTGATGTTTATGTGATAAGTCACTCAATTTTGTTTTATTGGTATTATTAATGTAGTAAAACAGAAAAGCTTTTTATATAAAACAGAATACTTTTATAAAGTTATTCGTTTTATTAGGCTAATAGTAAAATCTTTTTATATAAAATATAATACTTTTATAAAGTTATCATTTTTATTAGACAATAATTAGAATATATTATATTTTATTATGCATAGTATTTGCATAGTGCCTGCATAGTGTTTGCATAGTAAAATCTTTTATAAAGTTATTCATTTTATTAGATTATAAATAGAATATATTATATTTTATTTAAAAGATTTTGCTTTAAATATGGACCGTCAGATTAAAGTAAATCAATCTGGACCGTTTCATGAGTTAGTTAATATGAAGTTCATTTTCTATAAATAGAAGCTCATTCCATCATTATTTCTTACTTAATTCCTTTGAAACTACAGAGAGATAAACTATAAAGAGAAAGAAGAAAAGTATTCTGCTACTTCACTACTTATATATCTAGTACTCTTCTTCTTAAGGTAGGGGGTATTATTTCTTTTGTATTCATGAAGAGAACTTCTGTTATTCCATTTTTATTATTCTGTTGGAATAACCTGTATACGCGAACTTCCCTATACTTGGTGAAATTCTCCTGTTATTTTATTCTTTATTATTCTGTTGGAATATTCTGTCTGTGTGTTTTACACGGGACCTGGTTCCGTCTTTACTTTTTTGTTGGAACATCTTGTCGGTGCGTATTACGCCTGACCTAGTTATGTTATTTAGTATTCTGTTGGAATAACCTGTCTATGCGAAGTACCGCATGCATGGTGATTTCTATTGTTATTCTATTTTTTATTATTCTGTTAGAACATCCTGTCGGTGCGAATTTCGTCTGACCTGGTTTTGTTATTATTATTGTGTTGGAATAACCTGTTTATGCGAAGTACCGCATGCATGGTGATTTCTTTTGTTATTCCATTATTTATTATCTTCGAGTTGGTTAAAGTTTTGACTTCTATACTCCATGAAATTAGTGGAATATCCTTAATATTTGCGCTTCATCCAAAGATCTTTCATGGAAATATTCTTTCGAGCATTCTTGAATTTTACTCTACAAAGAAGTATCATGTTGACAATTTGAACGTTATTAGTTCTTGAATAACTTAATTCTTGAACTTGTTTTATTGAATTCTTATATCGTTGTTATCATCCTCATGTTTATATTTTTTTAAAGTCATCTGTAGCCTGTAGTGCATAGATGGACTTGGTATGATTATGACTAGGGATTATTCGGTGTAATCATGACCGTAATGTTACAAATGATGTGGTAAAAGTCCTCATTGGCCCGTAGTGCATTGATGGACAGTTGTTGGCATGATCATGACCATTAATGAATACACAAATATTCTTGCCCCGTAGTGCATGGATAGTTGTGGTCGTGATACTAAAGAATATCCTTGGCCGTAGTACAGGGGTGATTCGATGATGCGGATTATTTGTTAAGCTGAGTCCCAACGATAAAATTGATGAAAAACCTTTTAAATTATAGAAGATAATAGATTTTATTCTCTACTTGACTCTTTTATTGGATAGCTTGTTCCGCTGCAGTTAAACTTGATGTTTGTTATATTATATCACTTTAACACTATTTAAGGCTAATGATAATTTATTCTACATTATCTTAGTCATAATATTTCTTACTGGGCTAGTTGAGCTCACCCTTTCTTTCACTATTCTCTCTAGGAAATGAGAATATAGCTGGGAGGAGTCGGGGAACGGAGTGATGGACCAGATGATAGTATTAGTAGTCCTCACTATTCTGTTAAATAGTGTGACAATATATGTAATGAGGACCCCATTGAGTTTGTATATTGTCTAGATGACAATATTTGTATTAAAACTCACAGCATATTGATGAGTGAGTTTTATATACATGAATTGGATACATTCGGGCTTAATTTATTGTTGTTCTCAAGTCTTTTATGATGTTTTTATATGTTTGTGTCTATTCAAGCATGTTTTCTATTGTTTTGTATGATTTGGAACAAAAGTTACTTGGATCGACGTTTGGGGTGGCCAGATTCGCGTTTTCGGCTTGCCATTTACACAGCAGTCACTTCAGAGCCAATTTGACTATAGCTCCAAACATTATTTCGAAACACATAAAGAATTAAAGTTGTAGATCTACTTCTCCTCTTTCTGGAACATATTGAATCATCAAAATCGAAGTTCGGACGAAGACGTTATGGCCATTTTCCCAAAGGACGTCAGAGCAGAAAATGTCAAAACTTGTAACAGCGCCGGGGCGCTAATTTTAAGCCTATTTATAGCGCCGGGGAGCTATAAGGCAAATTCTCAGCGTCGTGTGAACAGTCTTTGTCAAGGCTGGGGAAGAGGTTAAGGTGTGACCGGACGCATTTTGGGCGAATTTTGACACTTTTTTGACTCCAAATTGGATTGGGTTTGTTCCTAAGCTAAAAATTGGACTTGTAACCTATAAATACATGATGTAAGACATAAAATAAAGGAGATTACATAGATTAGATTGGATTAAACACTCCTTTAGATTAGAACATAACCCTAGTTCTTATTAGTTTTGGAGATTGAAGCAACTTGGAGACCATTGAAGTTCAAGAGCAAGAGCAAGAGGAAGCATCGTGAGTTAGCGACAATGATTCTATTCTCTTCTCTCATCTTACTTTTATCTTTTAATGTCTATTCAATTGTGGATTCTTGGTTTTAATTCATTAATTATGAACTAAATCTTTTTATTAAGATTCCAATGGAACCTTTTATGATTATGAATTGATTATTTGATTTATTTCAATTATTTATGTTGAAGTGAATTGTTCATCTTTCTTTGAGCTTATTGATTAATTATCTGATCAGTAATTACTGTGTCACTCTAGAAGGAATTGAGAAAGGAATTCTAGGGTTAGAATTGGGCATGGTGACATGTGACTTAGTTATTTGCACAGTGAATAATTAGGTTTGTGAATAGAATGAGAATATCTATTTACCGCATGTAACACATAAGGATTTGGGATTGTAACGAGTTTAATTCAATTGTTTTGTATAGAGATATAGCGAAATTAATCTGGGTTAAATAGAAGGCAATTGATCACTCGAGAGAGGGCTTTTGGCATTTGAGAATTTCTGTTAACAATTCAGTAGACATAATAATTGGGATAATTGGATAATTGATTTATAGTTCATAATTGGGGATATTGGAGTCTTAGCCTTTATTTATTTGAATTCATTTATAAAGTAACCTAGTTTTAATTTAGTTTTGTTAATTAGAAAAATCACGATTTGAGATTGTTTAAATAAAATTAGTTTGGTTAAGAATTAGTAATTGGTAATTTTTATTAAATAATTCCTCGTGGGAACGATACTCTACTATCACTTTATTACTTGTTGACCGTGTATACTTGCACGTATTCATTGATTGCGAAATCGATCATCACATATGTTTAGTCGTATTTTACACGACTATTGTATAATTAAGTTTTATTTGAATTTTGTACCATGTATTTGGCGACTCAAGATGGGTGATGTATGCCTATTTTGGGGGCATCACACTAGCAGAGTCACCACCTGTCGACGTCAGGATTTTTTTGTGTCCCTTTTTGTGCTTGTCTTTTGGTGTTCTCATTTTTGGTGAGTTTTGTCTGAAAAAACAAGTTTGAAGAGGTCCAACATGTAAATGTCAACAATTTGACTTTTAAAGTCGCCAGTTGGTAAATTTTAAATGGTTTTACCAACTCAACCAAAAAAGGTTTGCACAAAGACCAAATGGTTTTACACTATTTAACTAGTCTTGGAAATCAAGATTTGTTCAGGTTTGGGGGCGTGATTAAGCGAAGGGAAGGTGTTAGGCACCCCATGACTTCCGCAAAAACACGGTTACCGCCACTTTTCAATTAACTTTTTATCTACGTATGTTTGTGTGTGTGTGAGTTGGGCCTATGTAATACCCGAGAATTTCTGAATATTATTAATGAAAGTCGAATATTTATTTGAATATAATTAAAAATTGTTGTAGCATGAGTCATAAATCCTCGATTAAATTAAATAAGTATTGAGATCTATAAGACGGTGTAGCAATGTAATAAGACTAATGAAGATCTTATCATAAAGTTATGAGAATTGCCTAGTGTGGTATAATGAGGAACGAAGAAATTCACTAAGTGAATTAGAAGAAAAATAGTTTAATAAAAGGAATATTAATTATGTGTAAAATTAGCAAAAAAAAAATAGTAATTATGTGTAATTATATATATAATTTTGTAGACTCTTTAACTAGTAGTATTATCGATTTGGAATTTAATTCATATTATTTGAAATTAGTATGATGATAGAGGTCGGAACTGGCATAAAGCTATACAAGTTTGACATCGCTAGAGGCTAATCGCTGTGCCCTCCTCAAGAAGATAAATGGCGTGATTCTACCAATGGCCAGTCTGGGAAAAGTTTTTTATTACTGTAGAAATGAAATGGAACATTATTGTAATGTGTGACATTATGAAAATCATATGATAAGAGTACATTTGAATGGTATGAGGTAACTAGTAGCACAATAAAATCAATTGTGACCTTTTAATACATAATTAATTAATTAACTGTGCATCTAAGATATTTGAAAAGGGATTAATTTTTTAGAATAGACATTTAATATTGGATAGTGTCCTAATGTTGTTATGTGAGTAATAATAATATCTATGGGGAATACCTGATCAATAATACCTAACTGCGTTATTTTATTTGCATTAAATATTAAATATTAAATTATTAAACCCCTAATTTTTCATAGTGTAGTAGTATTAACACATTAAAATTATATTTTGGGAATTAAAGAAACCAAACTAAGAATTATTTAACTAAGTTGCTGAGCTTTTAAACCATTGTCCCAAAATCAGTTCCCAAATAGTGTTTTATATCTTCTTTACGCAAACTACCGTGCTGTGCACATTAACTATAACTAGGTGATCATTGCTATGCAAATGGTTGGGAATGGTGGTTGAACAACTCTTCCATAACCATTGTGTTCTTCTTCAACCTCATGGACTCAGACTTTGGTGTAAAGCCATTAGCTAGATATAAATTCTGCTATAAAAGGGCAGCTCCAGTCTTTATTTCCCGTTATTGTAAAATTGTCTGTCAAATTCTAAGTTTGAGAGTGTGAGTTGCTGGTAATTGAGGAGGAGTCTAGATAGTGCAGAGAGAAGGAACTAAGCATACTTTGCTACAAAGAAGGTAAAATTCTTGCTTGAATACTTAATTTCAATGTTTTTAAATCATGGAAATTCTACTAAATTCTTCCAAATTAGATTTGGAATTGTCCTACCAAAGTGTTAATGAAGTGTGTATACATGTATGGAACCTCTAATAATGAACTTGAGCCTTTTTAAACTGAAGAAATTGAAGTTGGGTTGACACTCTATAGAATAGAGATCCTTTCTTGTTACGGTCGTGAAGGCTTAATCTGCGCCCAGGTTTGTCTTAGGTGCAATAGCAATTGCCGCTTAATCCCCAAAACCAGATTCTTGTTTCTATTGTACTGTGTTGTTTCTAACCTGGTATTATGACCTATACATGCATGAAAAGAAGTATAACATGTGGTATAAAGCTTTCTTATGAGATATGAATTGTCCAACATGATTTCATAGGACTTTTATAATAAAAACATAAAGTTTCAAAACCGAACATTAATGAAACTCGTATTCTACAAATTCTGAGCACAATAGTATACATATATGACTGGTTTATGGACATTAAGAAGCTAAGTTGTTATTTAACGTTCCCTTGTTCATGACCAAGTTGTTTAGGCTATGAGTTAAATGACTTTTTTAAAGAAAACTTGACATATTGAGACTAATATCAATGAATACCACATGGAGTGTGTTCTGACCATGTGAGTATGCAAACATGACCTAACTACACATGAAAAGAGATTTAAAGATGTTTTAGATTTCACTCTTCAAGTCTAAAATGATTTCAAAAGCAAACTCAGATATTTTTTAAACTAAATTGCATTTGTGTGAATAGTGAAGTACTGAATATTGAAGATGGCATGTTTATGTTCATTGTGTCTTTAAACATGATTCTTATGTGTTAGACGTAATAAAAGTTAACCAAGCAAGAGTTTAAGCATGTTTTAAAGTGATAAACGATGCTAGCTATTAATAAATGGTGTGAACACTTATAAGCATGCGTAGTACAGATTATGTGATCTCTTTATGTGGACATATGGTTAACCTAGGAGGCATTGTGATTCCGTGACCCTATTTCGCCTAAATTCCTTAGAAATCCCAAACTAAGACCATGACATATAACGATGAACTTAAGATGGTCATACGTGTATGTAAAGTCCTCTAGCATGTATGCATAATAAGTGTAATTGTCTTGGTATGCTAAAGAATGGGACATAAATAGGATATGCAAAGCTCAACTCTAGTCAGGCTAGAGGACATCGCAAATGTGCCATCCCTAAGTTTAAACAAACAAGCAATTGCTGCCACCCACGAAAGAAAGACCGCTTAACTGTTTGTAATCTGAGATGTGGTGCATGCTTGTATTGTTGTCTTAATCTGTAATACATGTCAAAATATAGTATTCAAAGTATCAATAAGCATGCTAATGATAAAAATCATAGATTGGATATTTGTTTATAAACTTTCGAACGTTAAGTCAAAAGAGGATTACAAACTATGTTATTTGATTTCATAGCATCTTACAATATGTAAGGTACGTGATGACATACGTATGGAACTATAAGACCAAGTTTGACTTTTATGTATGCATTTGAACTTAATATCAAGTATGGGTATCGAATGTACGTAACTAATGAATATCCTATACGTATAACTATGTTATAATAGGGTTCGAAAAGTGTTGATTAGCTATACTTTAGTAAACTTTGTATACGCTTAAGGCAAGTATCTAAACCCTATTTCTTTGATACAAGTTTCCTATCTTACACAACTTTGAATTTATGCAAGTACTCGAACCCTAGTCTTTATTGAGCATTACTTGAGCTTGTACTATTATTGGTTGTACAAGTAAACAATTGAAAGTACGATTCTTATCTTATGACATATTGCTTAATAGTTAGAGTAGAGTTGTTTATACTCTTTGAACTTTGATTTCGAGTATTGAACTTATAATTGTTCTTATATACATTTAAAGAGCGGTCTATATCCTTTGACTCGGCTAGACCTAAATCATAATCTGAAAGCGATCCAAGCCAATTGATTGGTGCGGAATCTTGTATTGACTTGGCTAGACCTAAATCATAATCTGAAAACTATAATTGTTGGGAGACCGACGTGCGCACTTGAGTATGATTAAATGATATGCATAGTGTAGGGTACTTTAGGCTGATCACCTGTTGTACTCATTTTTGTTGCATTATTTGTATATTACTGTTAATTCTAGTAGAAGTTCATAGTCCTTAGTGACTGCTCGTTATTTATTACTTCGAAATCCCGAATTAATTAAGCATTGAATCTTATTGATATCTTTATATCCTTTGTGACTGTTATTGAAAACTATTGACACTTCTTGTTATCCTTGAACTATCGTATATTGATGTACTCTTGAGAAATTTAAAACTATATTGAACACCCTTATTGCTATATTACTTGTTGAGAAAACTTGTTGCTCATTATTGTTTTCCTTAAAAACATTTCAGTTAAGATAGAGCAAGGCAGACTGTAAGACCGCAACTTTTTATAAATGAAATTGAATTTCCTTTGTTTATTATTTTGAAATAGTAAGGGTTGATTTGATTAATGTGGTTAGTTATGGGTAAAATGCGCAAATATTTTAAATAAGCAAGTGGTTATAAAATATTTATTGTTGTCAGGAAATATTCGTTTGGTCGTGGAATATTCTTCCTGGCGGGTAATATTCGTACGACGGCGCAGCCTTTTATGGTCCCCATAATGGAAAGCGATTGGATGAAGAAAACGACAAGTATGAGTTTTTATAAATAACGGTGTAGTTGTTACCGTTAACACTATTGGAATACCCGGTGGTTAAAATATAGTAATACGCATTGTTGCACAGTAGAACACGGTATTGCACCAATTATTGATTCTTACGTAGGAAGACACTACTCAATAATTGTTACAGTAATTACTGTTCAATATTTTATTTTATTGATTCAATAATTGCTACGTTGATATTTTATATTATTGTTGTTTTAATAATTGTCACTACACAGTATTTTCCATTATCGGATCAATGATTCATATTATTTTAATAATATTACTAGATAACATTATTGGCAATGTGTATACAGTTTTTTCTAAGGAGAGGTTTTGGTCACCTAATTGCGCGCCAGTAAGGAGAAATCCTTATTAGAAAGCCCCCTCTTTCCTGGGAACGGCCTGGTTGTCATTATTGTGATTCTGTAATATTATTTTTGAATAATTAATTATTGATTTATATGATAAGGAAAATATTTATTTATGTGGATATAAATGGAGGAAATTTTAGAAAAGTGACAATTTTTGAAAATTGATATTTTATCTTTTCTGATAAAATAATTTATTATTATATTATAATAATATAATAATGGTGATATTTTTACAATGAATGTGTGATATATGAGTAAATGAGGAGGAGTATTTTTGTTACTAAAAATATTTAAAACATATTTTTCATGTTTGTGGACCCTATTTCTTGACTGAAATTTGATTATATCCTTTAAAATCACACCAGAATCTGAAGTTTTCTCTCTCTATGATATCGAGCGTACTTTTAAGTTACTTTCAGCGTTATATCCGATATTCAGTTAGAAGTACTATTCTTTTGAGGTAAGGGATGTTATTTTCTTCATAAATGATATTATTTCTTCAATATCATTATGCTGAAATATTGATATGAATATTATTGTAGAATTTCTACTTTTTTGTGTCGGGGTTACTACTCACGTATATGACATTATTCACGTATACGACACTATTCACGAATACGACACTATTCACCGAAAAATAAAATTTTCTTCTTTTTATCCAAGGCGACTATTATGGTTACTATTTTTGATTGTATCCATGTTTTGATCTTTATTTTGAATTCTGCTTCATAATTGGTTATTATGGAGTATTTTTGAACTTGGATAAACCGAAGTACGAATCCCAAATATTTGTTCTTTTGTTTCACTGGATTCATTTTCTTTAAAATATTTTTCATCATCCTCAGTCCTAAATGATGATATAACTGAATATCTTTGGCATGTAATGCAAAGATGAATGGTTTTCTGATGAATATCTTTGGCTGTAGTGCAAAGATAAAGATGTGTTTAGATGAACATGACCAACTGATGAATATCTTTAACCTGTAGTGCGAAGATGAATATTTGATTCCAGATATATATATATATATATTGATTGATGTTACAGGCATAAAATATTGACGATGAACTTTTAAATTCATATATAGAAGATAGTAGATTTCTTTCTCTACTTAACTCTTCTAATGAATTATTATTTTCGCTGCGAATATTGATTTAAAACTAGTTGTCTATTGTATTCTATTAGATTTTTTTTCTGTTGAGGACTAACGATAATTTGTTCTATATTATCTTAGTCATAATGTTCTTTACTGGGCTATGTAAGACCCCAACTTATTATTAATGAAATTTAATTTTCTCTATTTAATATTTTGAAATAGTAAGGGTTGATTTGATTAATGTGGATAGTTATGGGTAAAATACGCAAATACTTCAAAATAAGAAAATGGTTATAAAATATTCATTGTTGTCGGGGAATATTCGTTTGGTCGTGGAATATTCTTTCTGTCGGGGAATATTCGTACTACTGGTAAATGATTCTTTGTGGGCCCCATAACGGAAAGCGATTGGATGAAGAAAACGACAAATATAAGTTGTTTAAAAATAACGGCGTAGTTTTTACCGTTAATACTGTTAAAATACTCGGTGGTTAAAACACAGTAGCACGCGATATTGCACCAATTATTGATTCTTACGTAAGTAGGCACTACCCAATAATGGTTACAGTAATTACTGTTCAGTATTTTATTGATTTAATAATTGCTGCGTTGATATTTTATATTGATGTTGTTTCAATAATTGTCATTACACAGTATTTTTCATTATCGAAGCAATAATTCATATTATCTGAATAATATTATTAGATAACATTATTGGCAATGTCTAGAAAGTTACATCTAAGGAGAGGTTTGGTCACCTAATTGCGGCGCCAAGAAGAGAAATTCTTATTGAAAAGCCCCTCTTTCCTAGGAGGCGCACTGGTTGTCAATATTGTGATTACGTAATATTATTTGTGAATAATTAATTATTGATTCATATGATGATGAAAATATTGATTTTATGTGGATATAGATGGAGAAAATTTTTAATGTGACAATTGTTTAAAATTGAAATTTTATCTTTTTTTGATAAAATAATTCATTTAAATATATTATTATATTTTAATAATATAATAATGATGATATTTTTACGATGAATGTGGGATATATGAGTATATGTGGAGGAGGAGTATTTTTGTTACGAAAAATATTTAAATCATGTTTTATGTGTCAGTGGACCCCATTTCTTGACTGAAATTTGATTATAGCTTCTAAAATCGCCCGTTTGTGGATTTCGCTCAATTTCTATTTGGAATTTGGAAAAACTTCCTTCTGCAAAGTTGTAGATAATGGAATTTCCTATAAAAAGTCGCAAGATTCGAAATTTCTGACAAAAGGGTTATTTATTATGAATTATTGAAGTTCGAATCTCCGAAATAATTGATTTTTGAAAGTTTAAAATAATTTAAATAAGAAAAACGTTTTTTGTGCTTGGTGGGCATCTTTAACATGTGCTAGAGACTGAATTCAGATGCTTGGATGCGTTGGAAGATGTGAAAAATAAATAATATTAATTTATTAAATTTTCTACTTTGGTGTTCTAAGCATTTTCCTATAAATAGGGTGCTTAGGTTAGAATTGAATATCACACCAGAAACTGAAGTTTTCTCTCTCTATATTATTGAGCGTATTCTTGTGAGTATTTTGAGTATATATTTTGAGTATTGCTATATGGTGCAAGTTCAAGTCATAGCCTACATCCGGTGTTTCAGCTAGAAGTACTGATCTTTCGAGGTAAGGAATATTATTTATTCTAATATCATTATGCCGAAGTATTGATCTGAACTTTTTAATCAAATTTGGAACTTTTAGTGTCGGGGTTACTATTCACGATATCGGCACTATTCACGATACTCTGATCTTATTCACGAATATCGGCACTATTCATCGAAAAATGAAAATTTTCCTTTTCGTCCAAAATATCTATTCTGGATACTAGCTTTGATTGTATCCATGTTTTGATCATTCTTGAATTTTACACCACTATGATTATTTTTGAGGTATTGTTAAGACATGGATAAAACAAAGTACGAATCCTTAATCCTTGTCATTTTGTTTCACTGGATTCGTTTCTTTAAAAATATTTTTCATCATCCTCAGTCTTAAATGATGATATTAATGAATATCTTTGGCTCAGTAGTAAAAGATGAATAATTTCGATAAATATCTTTGCCCGTAGTGCAAAGATGAGCAGTGTTTAGATGAACATGATTAATCGATGAATATCTTTGGCACGTAGAGTGCAAAGATGAATATTTGATTCGGATATATATTGATTGATATTACGAGGATAAAAGATGAGCGATGAACTTTTAAATTCATACATAGAAGATAGTAGTTTGCATTCTCTACTTAACTCTTCTAATGAATTATTATTTCATTACGAATATTGACTTAAAACTTGTTGTCTATTGTATTCTATTAGATTTTTCCTGTTGAAGACTAACGATAATTTGTTGTATATTATCTTAGTCATAATATTCTTTATTGGGCTAGTTGAGCTCACCCTTTCCTTTTGTTCCATTTTTCTTCTCGGGATGCGAGAATATAGCGAGTACTTAGCCTGGGGTATGGAATGAAGGTTCTAGAGAGAGTTGTTTAGTAGTCCTCACCCTTTTTGTAAAATAATGTATCAATAAATGTGATGAGGATTTATTTGAGTATAGATATTGTCTAGAAGATAATATTTGTATTCAAACTCACGATTTCTTTGTTGTTATAATAAAGTTGTAGTTGTTTTACATACCATGTATTGACAACTCAGAATGGGTGATGTATACCTATTTTGGGGCGTCACGGTTGGTATCGAGCTTAGGGACATGATCTCTGGCGGAGATCGGGGAATAGAACTAGGAGGGAGAGCGAGTAAATCCTTCGCTAGTGTGTCCTACCTAAGCTTATTTGTTAGTTGGTCAAGATATAGGGATATTATGTGATATATTGATTTCCTTAATTAACCCTTGTTTTATAGCGGTATTTGAGAATGTCGATCGAGAATATTAACAATGGAAATGAGACCAGTGGAGACGCTTTGTACTCACCAACGAGGAGAGCGTGCAACAAAGGTAGCAATGTTCCTCCCTGTGAACAACACCACTTAGCGAGATGATGAGCGAGGGGATGTTTAGAAGCTTTTTGTAGTTCATGCAAAATCAGACGAGGAGACTCGTGTTCAAAATCTGAGGAGGAAATGATAGCAATTCACGGGTTGTCACAAATGCAAGCGAGTTCAAAGAGTTGGGACCACCGAATTTTAGGGAAAGCGGATCCGATCATGGCGGAAGCATGGGTCAATCAAATTACCAAGATATTCGATGTCTTGGGATGCGGAGGAACAGAAGGTTCCATTCGCCACCTTTATATTCCATGGCGCGAAGGCGGACTATTGGTGGGAGTGCGTGAAGCGTATCCATCCGACCACACTCGGCATGTCTTTGGAGACATTTCAAAAACTATTTAATGACAAATACTTTCACGAAAGTGTTCGTATATATGAAGGAAGTGGTGTTTATTAGACTAGAGCGAGAATAACATGGCGGTGTCTCAAGACGAGGCAAAGTTTGCGAGTTATCCAGTTTGCACCTCATTTGGTGGAGAATGAGGAGCGTATGTAGCGGATGTTTACGAGAGGTTTAAAACCCGAAGATACTGACAATATCTCATTTCTCATAAATTTTCTCTCTATTCGGATGTTGTAAATGAGGGCTTAATTATTAGAGCGAGATAACGAAAGTACGGTCAACCGAGGGACCACAACCGAGGATAATACCGGAGATAAGCAATCAACAAAACAACGATAACCGGCGGAGAAAGAAAAAGACGGACAAAATGGTAACCACTCTGGTGGTAATCATGGCCATGAAAATAGAAGAAGCGAGTTAGGAGGAGATTTTAAAAGAGGAGATTTAACAACGATTATATGAAGACAGCGGTCTTGGCTGAAGAATCGGTTCTAAGGGAGGAGAAACGACCACCGATCATATGCTATAAATGCGGAAAGAGGGATATATCGGTCCAAGCGCCCACAACAGATTCAAGGTATGCTATAATTGTGGAAAGGAAGGACATATCGCTTTCGAGATTGTGCAGTAGCGAAACCTAGTTAATGAGGATGGTGACTCAAAAGATCATCCCAAAAAAGTCAAAGTCAAGCGGTTCTGGAAGAGCGTTTGTTGTATTTGGTCAAAATGCGAGGAACCCAAACGAGGTGATCATGGGTAAGCTATTTATAAATTCTCAAGTTTATACCTTACTTGATACCGGTGCTACCCATTCATTTATCTCTCCTGCTTGTACTCAACGTTTAAACTTGACTCCGGAGAAATTAGACTTTGACCTATCTGTGGAAACTCCGTTAGGAGAAACTTTTATCACATCCTTTGTTTATAAATCTTGTTTAATTCAAGTTGGCACCATCACCTTACCTGTTGACCTTATCTCTTTAAAGATACTTGCTTTTGATGTGATTTTAGGATTGATTGGTTAACTACTCATCATATCAAAATTGATTGTTTCGTAAAGTTGTTAGTTTTCATATTCTAACCAACCTATTGTACGAATTCAAGCAACTAAACCATTAAAATCAATCACTGTCATATCTAATCATAAAGCTATTCGTTTATTGAAAAAAGAATGTCAAGCTTTCTTAGCCCATGTTATGGATTTGAATAAAGACACGTTAAATTTGAATAATATTCCTGTTGTTATTGACTTTCCTAACGTATTTCCTGAAAAACTTCCCGGTCTACCCCCAGAATGTGAAGTTGAATTCTTTATTGATCTTGAACCTGGAACAAAGCCCATTTCTAAAACCCCATATCGAATAGCTCCTATTGAACTTCAGGAGTTAAAGGTCCAACTACAGGAATTGTTGGACATCAGTTTCATTCGTCCTAGTACATCTCCTTGGGGTGCTCTTGTTTTATTCGTAAAGAAGAAGGAAGGTAGTATGCAACTTTAAATTAACTATCGGGAATTGAACCATGTCACCATCAAGAATAGGTATCCTCTACCTCGTATTGATGACTTGTTTGACCAGTTGCAAGGAGCATAATTCTTTTCAAAAATCGATCTTCATTACGGATATCATCATTTGAAGATTAGAGGCGAGGATATTCAAAGAGGCGCCTTGAACTCGATGCGGGCATTATGAATTCTTAGTCATATCTTTCGGATTAACTAATGCTCCTGGCTTTCATGGATATGATGGGCAAGAGTATTCAAGGAATATTTGGATAAGTTCGTTGTTGTTTTTATTGATGACATCCTCATATATTCCAAAAGTCGTGAAGATCATGAGCACCATTTGATGCTGGTACCCCAAAGGCTTCGTGAAAACAAACTATATGCCAAATTGAAGAAATGCGAGTTTTGGCTTGAGGAAGTAGCATTCCTTGGGCACGTGGTGTCGAAACATGGAGTATTTGTTGATCCGACAAAGATTGAAGCAATCAAAGTTGGGGAGCAACCAAAGTCGGTGTGTTGAAGTAACGTAGCTTTTTGGACTTAATTTGGTTATTATCGGAGATTCGTGGAAGGGTTTTCTCGAATCACTACTCCATTAACCCAACTTAACTCGGAAGGATACAAAATTCAGTATGGAGCGAGGAATGCGAGAAGAGTTTCCAAGAGCTCAAGAGGAGACTCATTTTAAGACTGTGTTCTAACAATACCATCCGAATACGGATGGATTTGTTATCTATAAATGATGCTTGAGAAAAGGGTTAGGATGTGTTCTCATGCAACGTAGGAAAGTCATAGCTTATGCCTGGCTAATACTTAAAGAATATGAGAGGAAATATCCTACTCATGATCTAGAGTTGGCAGCAGTCATTTTCGCGCTAAAGATATGGAGGCACTATCTATATAGGGAGAAAGTGGAGATATATTCAGACCATAAAAGCCTTAAATATTTCTTCACTCAAAAAGAACTCAACATGCGACAACGACGTTGGCTTGAGTTGTTGAAAGATTACGACCACACTATTCAATACCATCCTGGAAAAGCGAACGTGGTAGCTGACGTGTTGAGTAGAAGATCATATGCGAGGAATGAGGCGATGATGTCAAGTATACGCATAGAGCCAACTTTAATAGAAAAAGTTAAGGTTGCTCAAGCCACCCAAGGCGGAGGTGATGCGTATGAAGAAGAAAGTATAAGAAGGTGCTATTCGAGCGAGAATTGATGAAGAAGGAATACTTGAGTCCACCGGACTTTGTGTCCCTAACGACTACGATTTGAAGTACAAGATTATGATGGAGGCACACAATACACCATTTGCAATCCATCTGGAAGTACCAAAATGTATCGTGATCTTGACATACATTTTGGTGGAACAATATGAAGAGAGAGATTGCAAAGTTTATCTCAATGTGTTTAACTTGTCAGCGTGTAAAGGCGGAGCACCTAGTACCTAAGGGTCCGTTGCAACCACTTGAGATTACGAAATGGAAGTGGGAACACATTACCATGGATTTCGTTCGGGTCTTCCTACGATTTCTCAAAGCATCAATGCTATTTGGGTTATTGTTGATAGATTAACCAAAGTCGCTCATTTCTTGCCGTCACGGGAGACTTATTCCCTTGAACGTCTTGCTAGTAGTATGCGTGAATGAGATTGTGAGGTTGCATAGCATGCCTGTATCCATAGTTTCAGATTGTGACCCAAGATTCACCTCAAGATTTTAGGTTAGCTTGCAAAAAGCTATGGGCACGGATTTGCGATTTAGTTCGGCATACCATCCTCAAACGGACGGACAATTAGAGAGGACTATTTAAACTCTTGAAGATTTATTAAGACTCTGTGTCCTAAACTTCAAGGGCAGTTGGGATAAGTATTCACCATTGGTGGAATTCTCCTACAACAACAGTTATCAGTAAAGTATAGGTGTTGCTCCATTCGAAGCATTATATGGACGAAAATGTCGCTCTCCAATATGTTGGGATGAGGTGGGTGAAGCAACATTGTTGGGACCCGAGTTAGTACGTATGACTACCGAAAAGATCCAAATAATTCGATAAGCATTATACAAACGGCACAAGATCGACAAAAGAGTTATGCGGATCATCATCGAAAGGACGTGGAATTTAGTATAGGGGATCATGTATTGTTGTGAGTTGCTCCATGGAAGGGAGTTACAAGATTTGGGAACAGAGGAAAGCTCAATCTACGATTTATTGGTCCATTTCAAATTCTTGTGGGAAGTAGGAAATGTAGCCTATAGACTCGTGTTACCTCAAAGTATGTCTCGTGTGCATAATGTGTTTCACATATTTGTACTTCGTAAATATGTGAAAGACACGAACCACGTTATAGAGTTAGAGCCCGGACGAGATAGCAGAAGACTTAACGTATGAGGAGGTACCTATCAAGATCTTGGATAGGAAGGAGCATATCCTACGCGCAAAGGTCATACCACAAGTTAAAGTTTTGTGGAGGAACCATGCTATAGAGGAGATGACCTGGGAATTGGAAACGGAAATGAAAGTGAGGTATCCTCACCTTTTCGAAAACACAGTACGCGACGTCAATTTCGAGGACGAAATTTCATAAGGAGGGAGGTTGTAAGACCCCAACTTATTATTAATGAAATTTAATTTTCTCTATTTAATATTTTGAAATAGTAAGGGTTGATTTGATTAATGTGGATAGTTATGGGTAAAATACATAAATATTTCAAAATAAGCAAGTGCTTATAAAATATTCATTGTTGTCGGGAATATTCGTTTGGTCGTGGAATATTCTTCTTTGTCGGGGAATATTAAATGCTGATAGTAGCGATCTTTTGTGGGCCCCATAATGGAAAGCGATTGGATGAAGAAAATGACAAATATAAGTTGTTTAAAAATAAGCGCGTAGTTATTAAGATTATCTTGTTAAAATACTCGGTGGTTAAAACACATGAGTATTACGGTATTGCACCAATTATTGATTCTTACGTAAGAAGGCACTACTCAATAATGGTTACTGATAATTCTTGCTCGTATTTTATTGATTTAATAATTCTTTGCGTTGATATTTTATATTTTGTTGTTTCAATAATTGTCATTTACAGTATTTTTCATTATCGAAGCAATAATTTATATTATCTGAATAATATTATTAGATAACATTATTGGCAATGTCTAGAAAGTTCTGTCTAAGGAGAGGTTTGGTCACCTAATTGTGCGCCAGTAAGGAGAAATTCTTATTGGAAAACCCCCTCTTTCTTGGGAACTGCCTGGTTGTCAACATTGTGATTCTGTAATATTATTTGTGAATAATTAATTATTGATTCATATGATGAGGAAAATTTTGATTTTATGTGGATATAGATGGAGAAAATTTTTAATGTGACAATTGTTTAAAATTGAAATTTTATCTTTTTTTGATAAAATAATTCATTTAAATATATTATTATATTTTAATAATATAATAATGAAGATATTTTTATGATGAATGTGGGATATATGAGTATATGTGGAGGAGGAGTATTTTTGTTACGAAAAATATTTAAAGCATGTTTTATGTGTCGGTGGACCCCATTTCTTGACTGAAATTTGATTATAGCTTGTAAAATCCAGGTTTGCACCTTATTTGGTAGAGAATGAGGAACAAATGACGAGGATGTTTCTGAGAGGTTTAAAACCCGAGATTCGGCAATATCTTATCTCTCATAAATATTCTTTATATTCAGATGTTGTAAACAGGGCTCAATTATTAGAGCGAGATAATGAGTATGTTCAACCGAGGGACCAAAACCAGGTCATACCGATGGCAGCAGTTATCGGAGCAATGAAAACCAACGGGGAGGAAAACATTCAGACAAAAGTGGTAACCACTCTGCTGGTAATCATGGACATGATAATAGAAGAAGCGAGTCGGGGGGAGATTTTAAAAAGAAGAGATTCAATAATGACAATGTGAAGACGTCAGCACCAGAAGCAACTGGTTCTAAGGGAGGAGAACAACCACCGGTCGTATGCTATAAATATGGAAAAGAGGGACATATCAGCCCAAACTATCCACAATAGTTCAAGGTATGCTATAATTGTGGAAATGAAGGATATATCGCTCGAGATTGTATTGTAGCGAAATCAAGTCCAGCGGGGATGGTGACTCAAAAGGCTGTCCTAAAAGAGTCAAAGTCAACGGTTCCTAGAAGAGCGATTTGTCGTGACTGGTCAAAGTGCGAGGAACCCAAACGAGGTGATCATGGGTAAGCTAATCATAACTTCTTGTGAAGTTTATACCTTATTAGAAACCAGTTCTACCCATTCTTTTATCTCTCCTGCTTGTGCTCAACGTTTGAACTTGACTCCGGAGAAATTAGACCTTGACTTATCTGTTTTGACTCCGTTAGGAGAAACATTCGTTACATCTACTATTTTTAAATCTTGTTTGATTCAAGTTGGAACCATCACATTACCTGCCGATTTTATTTCGTTGAAAATACTTGCATTTGATGTGATTTTAGGGATTGATTGGTTAACCACTCATCATGCTAAATTGATTATTTTCGTAAGGTTGTTAGTTTTCATATTCCTAACCAACCTGTTATGCGAATCCGAACAACCAAACTACTAAAGTCAATCACTGTCATATCAAGCCATAAAGCTATTCGTTTATTGAAAAACGGTTGTCAAGCTTTCTTAGCCCATGTCACGGACTTGAACAAAAACACGTCAGATGTGAATAAAATTTCTATTATTAGTGAATTTCCTGACGTATTTCCTGAAGAACTTCCCGGTCTACCCCCAGAACGTGAAGTTGAATTCTTTATTTACCTTGAACCTGGTACAAAGCCCATTTCTAAAACCCCATATCGAATGGCTCTTATAGAACTTCAGGAGTTAAAGGTCCAACTACAGGAGCTGTTGGACATCGGTTTCATTCGTCCTAGTACATCTCCTTGGGGTGCTCCTGTTTTATTTGTAAAGAAGAAAGACGGGAGTATGTGACTCTGTATTGACTATCGAGAATTGAACCATGTCACCATCAAGAATAGGTATCCGCTACCTCGCATTGATGACCTGTTTGACCAGTTTCAAGGAGCACAATTCTTTTCAAAAATCGATCTTCGTTCTAGATATCATCAGCTGAAGGTTAAAACCGAGGATATTCCAAAGAGGCGCCTTGAACTTCGAGACGGGCATTATAAATTTTTAGTCATGCCTTTTGGATTGATGGATATGATGATTTGAGTATTCAATGAATATTTGGATCAGTTCGTTGTTGCCTTTATTGATGACATTCTAATTTATTCCAAAAGTCGTGAAGATCATGAGCGCCATTTAAAGCTGGTACTGCAAAGGCTTCGTGATAATAAGCTATATGACAAGCTGAAGAAATGCGAGTTCTGGCTTGAGGAAGTAGAATTCCTTGGGCACATGGTGTCAAAACATGGAGTGTTTGTTGACCCGGCAAAGATTGAAGCAATACAAAGTTGGGAGCAACCGAAGTCGGTGACCGAAGTACGTAGCTTTCTGGGCTTAGCTGGTTATTATCAAAGATTCGTGGAAGGATTTTATCGAATCACTACTCCGTTAACTCAGCTGACTCGTAAAGATAAAAAATTAATATGGAGCGAGGAATGCGAGAAGAGTTTCCAAGAACTCAAGAGGAGACTCATTTCGGCACATGTTCTGACAATACCGTCTGGTTTGGATGGATTTGTTATCTACAACGATGCTTCGGGAAAAGGGTTAGGATGTGTTCTCATGCAACATGGGTAAGTCATAGCCTATGCCTCGTGTCAATTCAAAGAATATTAGAGGAATTATCCTACTCATGATCTAGAGTTGGCAGCAGTCGTTTTCGCGTTGAAGATCTGGAGACACTACCTGTATAGGGAGAAAGTGGAGATCTATACAGATCATAAAAGCCTCAAATATTTCTTCACCCAAAAGGAAGTCAACATGCAGCAACGACATTGGCTCGAGTTATTGAAAGATTACGATCATACCATCCAATACCATCCTGGAAAAGCAAACGTGGTAGCTGACGCATTGAGTAGAAGATCATATGCAGGTACAAGTGCAATGTTGTTAACACAAAGGCCCATTTTGTATGACTTGCAAAGGATGGAGATAGATATAAAGGCTCCAAGTACCCATGTGATGATATCAAGCATACGAGTAGAACCGACTTTAATTGATAAAGTTAAAGCTTCTCATGCTACGGACATGGAGCTGATGCGTATGAAGAAGAAAGTGCAAGAAGGTGCTATTTAGGAAGCAAGAATCAATGAAGAAAGAATACTTTGAGTTAACTCCAGACTTTGTGTTCCTAACTATTCTGACTTGAAGCATAGAATCATGATGGAGGCACATAACACACCATTTGTAATTTATCCTGGGAGTACCAAAATGTATCATGATCTTCGACATACATTTTGGTGGAACAATATGAAGAGAGAGATCGCGAAGTTTATATCGAGGTGATTAACTTGTCAACGTGTAAAGGTGTAGCATCAAGTGCCAAAGGGTCCATTGCAACCACTTGGGATTCCAAAATGGAAGTGGGAACACATTACTGATAAGTAGGTTTTATACCTACTTATTCGGTATCTGTTACTTGAATTATTTGCTTAATCTCATGTTTCTTAGTTACTTTTCATGCATTTTGTGTTCGTTTGGTAGATTATATGCTTGGGAGTTGAAATCGCAAAGAAATGGTATGTAAACGTAAAGAAAAGCAATCCAGGACATCGTTTGGGATTTTATGTTTATTTCATGTTCTTGGTTTGGAACTTGGATTATAGTGTAGAGCTTCTTCTTAGCTTTTTGGAAATTCTTGAATCATTCCAATCGGAGTTCGGATGCAAGAGTTATGACATTTCTACCAATGGACGTCGAACGTCACTGTTTTGGGTGGTCATTTGCATAACAGTCACTTCTAGGCCAATTTCGACCTCTATCCGTCAGTTATTTCTAAAATCTTAAAGAATCAAAGTTGTAGATCTCGTCGATATCTTCAATTTGATAGGTGTCAGACCTCGTAACTCCTCTCGAATCAAAAGTTCTTTGGGAAAACGGCCATAATGTTTGATCCGAGAAGAGTTATGAGGCTTGCCACCTATCAAATCGAAGATATCGATGAGATCTACAACTTTCATTCTTTAAGATTTTAGAAATAACAAACGGATAAAGGTCGAAATTGCCCTGAAAGTGACTGCTATGTAAATGACCACCCAAAACAGTGACGTTCGACATCCGTTGGTACAAATGTCATAACTCTTGCATCCGTACTCAGATTGGAATGATTCAAGATGTTCCGGAAAGCTAAGAAGAAGCTATACAATATAATCCAAGTTCTAAACCAAGAACATGAAATAAACATAAAAGACCAAACGATGTCCGGATTTCTTTTCTTTGCTTTTTCATACCAATTCTTTGCGATTTCAACTCCCAAGCATATAATCTACAAAACGAACATAAAATGCATGAAAAGTAACTAAGAAACATGAGATTAAGCAAATAATTCAAGTAACAGGTACCGGATAAGTAGGTATAAAACCTACTTATCAAATAAAAAACTTTTTGGGTAAAATCTAATTACGCACAACATGCAAGTATACGTGGTCAACAAGTAATAAAGTGAAAGTAAAGTATCGTTCCCACGAAGACAAATTAGCAAGAATTTTAACTTCACAATTATCAATTTCCTATTAATCCTAACTCTATTAAACTATTCAAATCAATGGTTTAAAATTATAGAAACTAAATTAATAAATGAATAAACTATCACAAAACAATCGCTAATATCAAAATCCGGAATTTCAAACAAGTAATGGAGAATTAGACTTATGATTTCACCCTTAGTTTCACTCTGATTTTCAACCCTTTTATTCCAACTCAATTCAATATCCAAGTTTATTAATCAAGAACACAAATGTAATATTAGCCATCTCTCGATGCACTAATACCATATTTACTTAAATCCACAATTAAGATAGAAACAAGTTAAACACCTAAATCAACCAACTCACTATATCTCTATGTGAACTGCAATTAAAGAAGGTTTAAGCGTAAGTTCTCTATTCGATTACATGTGATGTCAAGCATATCTCTACCTTAACAATAATCAAAAATCTGATATTGACAAAATTCATGATACATGCTATATTAACTAGGTCTAGATTTGAATCTCCTCTCTCGATTCCATTCAAATCCACAAGGAATTGTTGATCAGACAATTCATAAGTTCACGCTCGAATTAACATAGATAAACTGAAAATATATTATTGAATTGGAAATCAAAGCTATAGAATCATCGTTTCACCCAAAGATCCATCACAAGTCTAATAAGCGAATTAGTTCATAACGAATGAATTAATAACTGAATAATATACTGAGAACATCCTTTAAATTACAAATAAAGACTAAGAAGAAGAATAATAATGAACCCCCTTCTCGTAGCCTCGAATTGCAACCGTCACAAAATTCTTTGAAAATTACTCCTCCGAAGCTCGTACTTGAATCATGGAATTAATCTTTGTAGTGTGCTCCTCGCGTTGTATGATTTTTCTTTTTAACGTAATATTAAGCTCCCTTTTTATTCTAGTTGAAATCTGCCTTTTCTAGAGTCCAGGCGCCTAACAAAGTCCCAAAAACCGAGTAGCAGCAGACATCAAAACGAATAAGGAGAGTGCAGGAATCGGGACCCCCGCCCCTGCGGGGGGTACAGGCTTAAAAAGGCCCGCCTCGGCGGGCTAGGGTACTGCTAAAGAAATTTTCCCACTTCAAGCATTTTTCCAATTTCGCTCCAAAACTCTGTCTTTCTTCACCACTTGCATCCACATCCACTCTACACATAAAATGATAAGAAACAAGTGAAAACGAACACAAAACAAAAAGAAAACTACGAATTTAAACTTGAAATGAATATCGATTCGTGTATATTAAATCCACTTATCAATTACTATGGATTTCGTTACATGTCTTCCCAAGGTTTCTCAAGGCATAGATGCGATTTGGGTTATTGTTGATAGATTAACCAAGTTTGCTCATTTCTTGCCTATACGGGAGACTTATTCCCTTGAACGTCTTGCTAGTATGTACGTAAATGAGATTGTGAGACTGCATGGCATGCTAGTATCCATAGTTTCAGATCGTGACCTAAGATTCACTTCACGATTTTGGGTTAGCTTGCAGAAAGCTATGGACACGGATTTACGATTCAGTTTGGCATACCATCCTCAAACAGACGGACAATCAGAGAGGACTATTCAAACTCTTGAAGATCTATTAAGACTCTGTGTCCTAGGCTTCAAAGGGAGTTGGGATAAGTATTTACCATTGGTGAAATTTTCCTACAACAATAGTTATCAGGAAAGTATAGGTATGGCTCCATTTGAAGCATTGTATGGATGAAAGTGTTGCTCTCTAGTATACTGGGATGAGGTAGGAGAAGTAACGTTGTTGGGACCAGAGTTGGCACGAATGACTACGGAGAATATCCAAACGATTCGACAATGTATACAAACGGCTCAGGATCAACAAAAGAGTTATGTGGATCTTCATCGAAAGGACGTGGAGTTTGACATTGGGTATCATGTATTGTTACGTATTGCTCCATGGAAGGGAGTTACAAGATTCGGGAGGAGAGGAAATCTCAATCCACGATTTATTGGTCCATTTCAGAATCTTGACCGAGTAGGAAATGCGGCCTATAGACTCGCGTTACCTCCAAGCATGTCTCGTGTTCATAACGTTTTTTCACGTATCTGTGCTTTGTAAATATGTGAAGGACCCAAACCACATTATTGAGTTAGAACCAAACGAGATAGCCGAAGATTTAACGTACGAGGAGATACCTATTAAGATCTTAGATAGGAAAGAGCATGTCCTACGCACCAAGATTATACGACAAGTTAAGGTTTTGTAGAGGAACCATGCTATTGAAGAAATGACCTGGGAGTTGGAATCAGAAATGAAAAAGAGGTATCCTCATCTTTTTGAAACTCCAAGTACGTACGTCAATTTCGAGGATGAAATTTCATAAGAAGGGAAGGTTGTAAGACCCCAACTTTTTATAAATGAAATTGAATTTCCTCTATTTATTATTTTTAAATAGTAAGGGTTGATTTGATTAATGTGGTTAGTTATGGGTAAAATGCGCAAATATTTTAAATAAGCAAGTGGTTATAAAATATTCATTGTTATCGGGGAATATTCGTATGGTCATTGAATATTCTTCCTGTCTGGGAATATTCGTACGACGACGCAACCTTTTGTGGGCCCCATAATAGAAAGTGATTGGATGAAGAAAATGACAAGTATGAGTTTTTATAAATAACGGCATAGTTGTTACCGTTAACACGGTTGGAATACTCCGTGGTTAAAACATAGTAATACACGTTATTGCACAGTAGCATACGGTATTGCACCAATTATTTATTCTTACGTAGGAAGGCACTACTCAATAATTGTTACAGTAATTACTGTTCAATATTTTATTTTATTGATTCAATAATTGCTACATTGATATTTTATATTATTATTATTTCCCATTATCGGATCAATGATTCATATTATTTTAATAATATTACTAGATAACATTATTGACAATGTCTAGAAAGATCTATCTAAGGAGAGGTTTGGTCACCTAATTGCGCGCCAATAAGGAGAAATCCTTATTGGAAAGCCCCCTCTTTCCTGGGAAAGGCATGGTTGTCATTATTATGATTCTGTAATATTATTTGTGAATAATTAATTATTGATTTATATGATAAGGAAAATATTTATTTATGTGGATATAAATGGAGGAATTTTTAGAAAAGTGACAATTGTTGAAAATTGATATTTTATCTTTTCTAATAAAATAATTTATTATTATATTATAATAATATAATAATAGTGATATTTTTACAATGAATGTTTGATATATGAGTAAATGAGAAGGAGGAGTATTTTTGTTACTAAAAATATTTAAAACATGTTTTTCATGTTCGTGGACCATATTTCTTGACTGAAATTTGATTATAGCACGTAAAATAAATACGTATGTGAATTTGATCAATTTACATTTCAATTTGGAAAAACTTAAACTTACAAAGTTGTAAAGAATTGAATTTCCTATGGAAGGACATAAGTTTTAAATTTTTCTAATAAAAGGCTATTTATTATGAATTATTGAAGTTCTGGATTAATTGATTATTATTTTTTTGGAGTTTAAAGGATTTTAAAATGAAAAATGTTTCTGGTGACTTTGTCACTTGTATGGCTGATGTCTTGACCAAAAAAGTGGGCGTAGGAATTTAAGAAAAATATATTTATATTTTATTAAATTTTCTGCTTTGGTGTTCTAAGCATTTTCCTATAAATATAGGGTGCTTAGGTTAGAATTGAAAATCACACCAGAATATGAAGTTTTCTCTCTCTATAATATCGAGCGTATTTTTGTGAGTATTTTGATACTTTGAGTGTTGTTATACGGTGGAAGTTTCTTTCAGCGTTATATCCGATATTCAGTCTGAAGTACTATTCTTTTGAGGTAAGGGATGTTATTTTCTTTGTAAATGATATTATTTCTTCAATGTCATTATGCTGAAATATTGATATGAATATTATTGTGGAATTTCTACTTTTTTGTGTTGGGGTTACTATTCATGTATACGACATTATTCATGTATATGACACTATTCACGAATACGATACTATTCACCAAAAAATAAAATTTTCTTCTTTTTATCCAAGTCGTCTATTATGGTTACTATCTTTGATTGTATCCATGTTTTGATCTTTATTTTGAATTCTGCTTCATAATTGGTTATTATGGAGTATTTTTGAACTTGGATAAACTGAAGTACGAATCCAAAATATTTGTTCTTTTGTTTCACTGGATTCGTTTTCTTTAAAATATTTTTCATCATCCTCAGTCCTAAATGATGATATAACTGAATATCTTTGGCATGTAGTGCAAAGATGAATGATTTTCTGATGAATATCTTTGGCTGTAGTGCAAAGATGAACAGGTGTTTAGATGAACATGACCAACTGATGAATATCTTTGGCCTATAGTGCAAAGATGAATATTTGATTCTAGATATATATATTGATTGATGTTAGAGGGATACAATATTGACGATGAACTTTTAAAGTCATATATAGAAGATAGTAGATTTCATTCTCTACTTAACTCTTCTAATGAATTATTATTTCCGCTGCGAATATTGATTTAAAATTGGTTATCTATTGTATTCTATTAGATTTTTCCCTGTTGAGGACTAACGATAATTTGTTCTATATTATTTTAGTCATAATGTTCTTTACTGGGCTAGTTGAGCTCACCTTTTTCCTTTTTGTTCTATTTTTTTTCTCAGGAGGTGAGAATGTAACGAGTACTAGTCAGGGTGTGGAATGATGGCTCTAGAAGTTGTTTTAGTAGTCCTCACTATTTTGTAAAATAGTGTATCAATAATTGTAATGAGTACTTATTTGAGTGTGGATATTGTCTAGATGACAATATTTGTATTTAAACTCATAGGTTATGTGTTGTCGTATTTGGTATGACAATTGTATTAATAAAGTTGTAGTTGTTTCTGTACCTTATATTTGATGACTCAGAATGGGTGTTGTATACCTATTTTGGGGGCGTCACACGGACCCTCGGGCACTAATAAGGGCAAGGGCAAAGCTATGAAGTAGCTTCATGTTTATTTAGAAGTTTTATGTTTATGTAAAGACATAAATTGTATTATGTATTAGTTATGCCTAAGCTATGTTTATGTATGTTTTAAGTATGTAAGAGATGTTTAAGTTACGAAACCTTGGGACATGAATGATTATATTAAATAAATGTAATCTATTATGTTATATCTGTTGCATGAGATGTATTTAGTCATTAAATTTTTAGTACGTGATGAACCAAATTCGAGATGCGAGTGGTCTTAATTTTGGGGCGTCACAAGTGTTATGCCTCATTTGCACCTATATATAGAGGGATTAACTTGTATATAAAAGTTTAATTTTAACAAGATATAACAGTGAAGTTTTGGAAAATAGGTTTTTCAAACCCTTATGCTTAATAGTAATTGAGGCATTTGATACTTCCATTTTATTATGTGTTCGACTTGATTGCTTTTATTTTGAGATGTGAACCATATTCGAGAAAATGAGATACATAGCAGTGTCAAACTCCTTGTGGGCATGAGATCCATCTAAGGATATCCAGACACCGTATATAATTTACGAGCTGGATGCAGCTGAGAAATGTCCATCGTGGGAACCGAATCTAGATTCAGGGACTGAATCTTCGATCATATGATTCCTAGGCTCATATGGAAGAGTAATTGTGACACCCCCAAAATCGGGTCCTCTGACCCTGGTTCGGTCATCATGATAAAATACAAACATACACCTTTAAACAACATACGATAACTAAAATGCAAAATATAATAAACGTACATCATTCATTCAAAAGTTATTACTAGTCCCAAGATTCGATAACCTTAATACAATCTTACAAACATACCCTAGACTAGTCAATAGGGTTCATATTACATAACAGTAATTTAATAGAAATAATCGATAATTGACCCTTTGGTTACTGGCTACAGAATAAGTACTTTAGGGGATCAGCCTCGCGTACACTATGTATATGCATAACATTTAAATCTGCTCTGTGTATCTTATATTAGATACATGGGGTACTCCCCTATCATAAAAGGGGTGTTCTTTCAGTCTAAGAATCCTTACCATCAATTGGTTTGGATAAATTTTATAAAACTTCATACACTTGTCTGACCAAACAAAGGTTCAGACTCTATCTAACATAGTTTAAGAATTATAGAACTTTAGATGATGTACAAGTCCAAGACTGTACGAACTCAAGTGCATTAAGTACGAATATCAAAAATATCGATGTGGAATAATTGTAAGGTAATTAAACCACTTAATAGCATGCTTGGAAATAAAGTTCAAGATTAAACGAATAACATTCAATTCAACAATAACTTGCTCAATACGATATGAGAATGATAGGAAACTTTCACAAATATAGGTGAAGTTTAGCAACTTGCACAATATTCAAAGTTGTGTAAATTAGAGAACTTGCACAATCAAAGAGTGAAGTTCAAGGAACTTGCTCAATAATAATTTGAGTAAGTTTAGGGAAACTTGCATTCAACATACAAATTACACGAAATTCAAGAACTTGCACAAAATCCAAAGTTGTGTAAGTTAAGAAACTTGCATGTTTGCTTAGCTACAATTTAATTCTAGCTTTAATTAACTCGCGTTGAAACGACCTAACATTAACAAGTAGGTCTCTTCAATTAGTATGTGTAACTAGTAGGAATCTACACATACAAGAATCAAATAATCTTATAGCATGCTTTTATGCATGTGTCATTACATTACCCGATTAGTTTCTAACACACTATGTCATAGTTGAAATCACCATTAACTTTAAAGTTGTAAACACTATTCATCATAGTTCCCTTTCAATATCATGCCCATTATCACATGAATACTATACTGGACAAGTATTACAGATTAAAGTAACCATATAAATATGCATCAATTTTCAAATTATTAACAGAACTCAAATCCTATTATTATGTGACCGGCGGGTGCGCGCTTGGTTTATCTAAAGGAGTGGTACACCACATGCCGCTCTGGTGCAAACTAAAACATGGTTATTTTTGTAAAAGGTCAGTGTACATCCGTTTTGCACAAATATGAATTATCATGCACAACACACATGTTATGACGTGAATAACTAAATTTAACCCTTCATCAAAACATATTATAGGTCATTATTCATTTTCATTTAATCAAGACTTCACATGTTAAGCTAACAATCATGCAAGCCACTTTACCTACCACTCATCATATTTTCATATATATACATGTTAGACATCAAAAGCATACTTACAAGTTATCAACTTAATGTATATATAGTTTATCAAGTTCATTTTCAAAACTTTAAGTCTCCATTAGTAAAACTTCTTCAAGCATACAAGATGAGTTTGCATAGTCTAAATCATGCTTGCATAATCACATAATAGATCACATAAGCATATTAAGTTTAAAACTTAGTGTATATATAGTTCGTTTATACATAGCCAATATAGTCTTTTTTTTTGAAATTCCTCTTTTTAATCATGCTTGAATATCTTATATAACCTTTAACCATATAACTAACATATTGACACATGTTAAGACATATCAAAACGTAATACACTTGCATCCAAGGATAGAACATGTTTTGCAAAAAGTTTATCAAAACTATTTTCTAACTCTTTAAGTTTTCTTTTAATATTCCAACCAAAACAAGCTAACATGACCCCTATACACATAACAACCTCATTGCAGGTGTTAAGGTTGTTTATAAGCATATAATAATTAAAGTAGCATGCTCATCCTCTTATTGAGTCATTAAAGCAGTATACAAGAAAAACATCGGTAAGAAGCTATAGAAGTTGCGCGGCCGCGCCACTTCGTTCAGAGGCAAAAATAAATGGCTCTCCTTCTGCAGAGCCTTAGCACATGTATTGCTAATTTTATACCCTGACCAACTGTAGTACTTTATAACATACATACCAACTCAAACAACATAGAGACATGCTAATTCATACCACCTTGTTAGATTTCATGAGAATTGCAAGAATTTAACAAAACTCAAAATATGAACAAAAATTTAGATTTTATATATACCTCTTGAAGCCTGAATTGATTTCCCTCTCTCCTCTGATAATACTCCCTAATAGCTCAACAACTAACACTCACTAATGCACTTCTCAGACAATCTCAGAAACAAGGAATGAGAAGAGAAGTGTTCAATTTATAGAAAGTTTATTAACCTTGTTAACCCATTAACCAAGAAATCAAACCAAGGGATGGAAGAAGAATTCATTGGATTGAGAGAGTTTGGTGGAAAGAGATCACCAACTCCCTCTTCCCATCTCTCAGCTCATGATCATTGCTATAATGGCTTTTTGATTCTTGTTGGACTTCACGCAATGGTAGGGAATAGGCCATTTGCCTAACACGTAACTAATAGGCGAGTCTTCTAATTTGGGACAAGGATTAAATCTCAATAATAAGTTTAGTTTGGTTACTATAATTCGTAAAATGAAATTTTAATATGTTAATGCTACTACACAATGGAAAGTTGGGGATTATTTATGTACTCCCATGGATGCAATAACTCTTAATATAGTCTATATATATAATATATAGACATATTAATGTGTCACCGTGTACTATATAATACATATAGTTAACTACCATCTAATAAAGGTTTAATTTATTGCATGCTTGCACAATTTAATAAAGTAAATATAATCACATTATATTTATTAATCTCTTAATCATTAATTATTATTTATTCATAGCAATTACTAATCAACATATTATCAATTAATTACCCATAATTGCAATTAATCAATATGTTCAAATTCTGCCACTATATTCAAATATTGAATATTTAATTATTAATAATCCTATAAATTCTTGGATATTAAAGTCTTAGGGTTAGTCCACTAATTTAAATAAACCATTAGCGACTCCCTTTAATCTTTCATAAATTCACATAACCACTTAAGATTTAAATAGACTCACAAAACTAACTCATAAAAATTTAAATCACATATTTAATTAAATAAGGAGTTTAAAATTCACGGTCATTACATCCCTCCCCCCTTATAAAAATTATGTCCTCAGAATTGTAAAAATAAGGTTACTCAAATAAAAACGAATAATTCGTTCTCATTTTCTCTTCTAGTTCCCACATAGCTTCTTTGACTGCGTGATTCCTCTGGAGAATCTTAATGGCATGGATGATTTTATTCATCAGCTTCTGTTCCTTTCTATCTAGTATCTGGATAGGAACTTCCTCGTACGATAAGTCTTTCTCGACTTGGATTAGTTCATAGGAGATAACGTGTAAGACCGAATTTTACGAAATGAAAGTATTCAATTTTCTGATAATTGTTATTCTATTTAGTAAATGGATAAATTGATTAAAGGTTAAAGTTAAGGGTGATATTTGAAAATTTTGCAAAGTAAGCAAGTTGATATAAAATATTCGTTGTCTTGGAGAATATTCGTTTGGTCGGGGAATATTATTTTTAACAAAAAATATTTGTACGACGGCACAATCATTGGTGGACCCCATAACGGAAGTATTTTCGTAGTTAGAAAATGACATAAATATCATTTTATAAAAATAATGGCGAAAGTTTTACCGTTAAACTGTTGACCTACCCGGTGGTAAAAGTACAGTAATATGCGTGGTTGCATAGTAGCACACGGTATTGATTGTTGATGTTTACGTGAGAAGTCACTAAATTATACTCAATTATTGCTACAATAATTGCTGCATCATATCTCTCATATTATTGATTCAATTATTGTCACAGTGTCATCTACAAAATATTTTATATTATTAAATCAATAATTGAGATGACAAGTTGTTCATATTATTATTTGTATTATTGACGATGTCTAGAAAGTTCTGTCGAGGAAATGGGTTAGGTTATTTAATCAGGCGCTGTGATAGGAGAAATCCTTATCGAAAGCCCCTCTTTCACAGGAACGATCTGGTTGTTAATATTGTGAGTTATAATATTAATGATGAATAAGTTCGTGTTGATTAAAGATGAAATTGATATTTCCATTGTGTTGGGATTATTAGTGTTAGTAAAAATCGACATCTATTCCGATAATAATTGATGTCGGGAGGTTATATTGACCAATCGATTAATTCACATGCTTATAACTATTTTTTCACATGTGTGTACTATTGATTCACATGCATGTACTATTAGGGGAGGTAGTGCAAGATTGATAATACTTGAATGACTAAATTAAAAATGGAGGTATAAATGAAGGTACTATACTGTAATTATTTTTTTCACATGTATAGAACTACTGAGTCACCTGATTGTACTATTTATTCACATGATGTACTATTAGGGGAGATGATGCAAGTTTGATAATACTTGCAGGACTAAATTAAAAATGAATGAAAAGATGAAGGTATTATACTGTAATATTTTGAGCCCCAAAATTTGCAATTATCGAAACTATGTTTTCCTATAAATAGAAGCTCATTTTTCCTTCATTCTCACCAATTCACTAAGACTCACAAGAGAAATTATAGAGAGAAAAGAAGCTAGAGAGAAGCTATAGAGAGAAAGAAGAAGAGTAGTTGGTACTTCACTATTCCAGTATCCAGTCTTCTTCTGAGGTAAGGGGTATTATTTATTTCATATTCAGAAGAGATATTATTTTTCGTATTCGTATAGATATTATCTTCATTCAATATTCGTATGAAATAATATTATCTTCAATACTCTGTAGTGTGTAAGTAATATTATTTCATTTCGTATTCCTACTTCTACACTCATTTTGTTGAAGTATTGCTTCTATACTCAGTGAAATTAGTAGAATAGCCTTGATATTTGCGCTTCATCCAGTATCTTTTCATGGAAATATTATTCTGAGCTTTCTTAATAATTATTGATATTTTCATGCTGGAATACTATTCACGAGTTACTATTCATGAATTACTATATACGGGTTTCTATTCACCCAGTTACTATTCACTCGAATAGTATTTACTCGGTTATTCAGCGCACTTTTTAAACCAGAGTAATGTTCACGAGTTACTATTCATAGGTACTATTCTCCTAGTTAGTATTCACTCGAATATTATTCACCCGGGTATTTGGGGGACTTTTCATGCCGGGGTACTATTCACGATATACTATTCCCGAAGTACTATTCACCCGGAAAATATATTTCTTTTATGTCCAAATTATTTTTGATACATGAATATTATTCTTGAATTTTACTCCAAAATTGGTGATCATGTTGACAATTTAGATATTCTTGAACTCTGGATAAATTGAATTATAAATGTTTAATATTTATCCTTTATCTCAATTGATTGATTCTCTATATCATTGTCATGATCCTCATTCTTATATTATGTTGAAACTCATCTTTGGCCCGTAATGCATAGAGGAACTGTTGGTTATTGGTTTTACAGTTGTATGTCTTTGGCCTGTAGTGCAAAGAAGAATTGTTGGTTGATATATTTGGTCGTACTGAAAAGATGAACTATTGATTGATAGCTTTGGCTCGTAGTGCAAAGATGGACAGGTGTATGACATGATCATGACCACTGGTGATACTAATTAATGAATATCCTTGACCGTAGTGCATGGATAATTCGATGATGAGATTAGAAGAATCATGACCCTTAGTTAACAATTGAATGTCTTTGGCCGTAGTGCACTGACAGACAATTGATTGGTATGATCATGACCATTAGTTTTATAGTTGAATATCTTTGGCCCGTAGTGCAAAGATAGACAACTGATTGGTATGATCATTGTTATTACATTTGAATATCTTTAGCCTTTGGATAAAGGATATTGAGTGAACGTTATATTAAGCCTTTTTGGTAAGGAATTACTATTGATTCACATTGTTATAAACATGAATTGTGAATTTAACTAAAATCTTTGGTGATTTAGGTGAAGACATGTGATAAATGTTCTTTTTATCTTGGGTATAATAAAGAACTGTTAATGGGTATTACAGCGATAATATTTATGATAAACTTTTTAAATAATAGGTGATAGTAGATATCATGCTCTACTTAACTCTTCTAATGGATTGCTCGTTCCGCTGCAGTTATTGATCTAAAACTTCTTATCTATTGTATTATATCAGTTGTTAAACTGTTGAAGGCTAACGATAATTTATTCTGCATTATCTTAGTCATAATATTTCTTACTGGGCTAGTTGAGCTCACCCTTTTCTTTCACTGTTCTCTTCAGGAAATTAGAATATAGATGGGACTAGTCAGAGAATGGAGTGACGGTCCAGATGGTTGTCATAGTAGTCCTCACTATTCTATGAAATAGTGTGAAAATAAATGTAATGAGGACTTCATTTGAGTTTGAATACTGTCTATGAGACAATATTCGTGTAAAAACTCTAAGCTACGCTTTTGTCGTATTGTATAAAAGAAGTTTGTATTTGATTTATGTACCATGTATTTGGCAACTCAGAATGGGTGATGTATATCTATTTTAGGGGCATCACAGTTGGTATCAAAGCTTAGGGATATGGTCGTTGGCGGAGATATGAGTCTAGAACTAGGAGGGGAGAGACGAGTAATATACTTCGCTAGTGTGTGACTTACCTAAGATGAATTTTTTACTTGATAAGTTAACAAAATTGTGATATGTTAATTAACCTTTGTTTTGAAGATATATTCTAGAATGATATCTGAAATACAGGAGATGAGCAATGAGAAAATCATGATACAGAGGAAATAATAGGGAAGGTACAATCTGAAAATAAAGCAAGGTATTCTCATCTCTTCGGCATACCAGGTACGTACGTAAATTTTGAGGGCGAAATTTCATAAGGAGGGGAGATTGTAAGACCCCAAATTTTACAAAATGAAAGTATTCAATTTTCTGATAATTGTTATTCTATTTAGTAAATGGATAAATTGATAAAAGGTTAAAGTTAAGGGTGATATTTGATAATTTTGCAAAGTATGCAAGTTGATATAAAATATACGTTGTGTCGGGGAATATTCTTTCTAATAGGGAATATTTGTACGACGACACAATCATTGGTGGACCCCACAACGAAACTATTATCATAGTTAGAAAATGACAGAAATATCTTTTTATAAAAATAACGGCGAAAGTTTTACCTGTTGAACTACCTGGTGGTAAAAGTACAGTAATACGCGTGGTTACATAGTAGCACACGGTATTGATTATTGATGCTTACGTGAGAAGTCACTCAGTTATACTCAATTATTGCTACAATAATTGTTGAATCATATCTCATATTATTGATTCAATTATTGTCACAGTATCATCTGCATAATATTGTATATTATTAAATCAATAATTTAGATGACAAGTTGTTCATATTATTATTTGCATTATTGACGATGTCTAGAAAGTTCTATCGAGGAAAGAGGTTAGGTTATTTAATTGCTCCAATAAGGAGAAATTATAATATAGAGGAAAGCCCCCTCTTTCCTAGGAACGGTCTAGTTGTTAATATTGTGAGTTATAATATTAATGATGAATAAGTTGTGTTGTTTAAAGATGAAATTGATAGTTCCATCGTGTTGGGATTATTAGTATTAGTGGAAATTTACATTTATTTTGATAACAATTGATGTCTCGAGGTTATATTGACTAATCGAGTAATTAATCGGATAAATGAGCAATAAATTGCTATTATTTCACATGCTTATAACTATTTGTTCACATGTGTGTACTATTGATTCACATTCATGTACTATTAGGGGAGGTGGTGCAAGTTTGATAATACTTGCAGGACTAAATTAAAAATGAAGAAAAAGAGGAAGGTATTATACTGTAATATTTTGAGCCCCAAAATGTGAAATTATCGAAACTATATTTTCCTATAAATAGAAGCTCATTCTTCCTTCATTTTTCACCAATTCACTAAAGCTATAGAGCAATTATTATAGAGAGAAATTATAGAGAGAAAGAAGAAGAGAAGTCTGGCTACCTCACTATTCGAGTATCCGGTCTTCTTCTAATGTAAGGGTATTATTTCTTTCGTATTCATGAAGAGAGTTATTTTCTTTCAATACTCGTAAGGGTTGTTATTCCATTCTTTATCATTTTGTTTGAATAACCTGTCTGTGCGGTCTATCGCATTCCTGGTGAATTGTGTTGTTATTCCATTATTTATTATTTTGTTAGAATATCCTGTCTGTGCGGATTACGCATGACCTGGTTCCATTCTTTATTATTCTGTTGGAATATCATGTCTGTGCGGGTTACGCATGACCTGGTTCAATTCTTTATCATTTTGTTGGAATAACCTGTTTGTGCGGATTACGCACGCTTGGTGAATTCTTCTGTTATTCCATTCTTTATTATTCTGTTGGAATAACCAGTCTATGTGGATTACCGCATGCATGGTGAATGATCCTTCATATTCGTTCCTTATTAAATTGTGGAAATGATCTGTCTACGTGGATTACGCATGGCGGGCAAAAATCCATTTACAGTTTCATATATTCTATTATACTCAGTTTGTGACGCCCCCAAATCCGGGTATCTTCCAACCCGATGGATGGTGCTACACAGTGCTACAGTTAACATAAACATTCAATCGGAATACCTCAAAAGAACGGATATGTCTTATATGTATATCAAAAGAATATTTACATACCCCAGATTCTTTATAACCAATACATTGTCTTTGTCATAATATCAATATCATTCCGTACAAAACCTATATTATTACAAATGTAATCTACGGGTTCGCCTTTGCTTTCCCTTTATCCTTACCGGATCCATCGGTCCGTTCTGTCTTAACTGCATTCATATGGTTCAAGCAAGAATGAGCCTAACTAGCTCAGTAAGTACAACAATTCTAGGAAAATAGCATGCTTGAAACATTGGAATCGTATATCTTTAATAACTGAACAATAGTTATGAAGTACTATTGATAATTCAAAATAGCATTTCTTTTCATTAAAAACGTTTTACAACAACAATATTAAGTAAAACATCAATTTCGGTTCAGGACCGTAAACATTTCATAGGTTCTTTGAAAAGGACATCCCGTCACAAAGTCTGTAAGTCCGACATAGCTTACGAGCACGTCTAGGTGATCAGCCTATAGTACTCTATATTGATCAACACTACATTCATTAAACGTGTATATGTTTAAGTTGTGGCAACCTCACGTGCCTGTCGTTTGACGACAAAACCATTTGAGCATACACAATCTACTCTTGAAAACCACAACATTATTAGTTTGGTAAATCCTTATCAACACTTGATAGAATAACATAGCATACGTCTAGCCGAAAAGATTGGCTTTGACATTCCTCAGATACTAACTCATGCGAAGAATACATTAATCACAAAGACTTGTCCAGATCGAACTGGAACAAGGGTTAGAGTACTTGCTTTTAGCGTCTGCTACAATTTATAACACGTGCACTTTATGTCTTTATGGTCTCTACATTAGATGATAGCATAACATAGAACATTTGGTCATGAATGATCACACATGGTTCCTAAAGAATCTTACCCTTCTTCTCAATCTAATTACGTATTAGATTTGTTATTATTGGTTCCGGCTTTCCGTTAGATCATTCTTACATTCATTTGCAATTGATTTAACTAAACCCTAAGTGTTCATACTTAAGGCTTAATAATGTCTTAACAATGTTTCATTATAATCTTTATCCAATTGCTTATCAATTAATATCCATGCTTTATATGTAAACATTCATTATTATCTTGGTCTTTGAAATTTGGGTATTTACGGCTTATTATAATATTTGGTATCTACCACGCTGCTGCAAGCATTACCTCTTATTGCTCAAAAATTCGGGCTCTGTTGTTGTTACATGAAGTCTCGATGTTAATAGTCGTCATTTGTGGCGCGACTCTCCAGAAGGTTATAGCCACTTTAGCACTGCGATGCGGGTTTATTTGCCTTGGGATGGCGCCGTGGCGCCAGCTCTGTGCACTAGACAATTTGGATAGATTTTTCAAAAGTTGAAATTCCCAGACTCGTAACTTTTCGTTATAAGTCCGAATTGGCTCGTTCAAGAGCCTACGGGTCACAAATTACGTACTCTATGTGTTCATGCAAGAATTTTATCTATTTTACTTTGTTTGCTAAAATATCACCTATTAGTCCATTTTTAACGAAAACGATAAATGTTAGTGAATGTTCAACGCTCGTTTCTCCGTTTTAAGTCGGAATCCGGCCATTTTCGAGTCCGCAACTCTATAATGCCAAATATGACTTGTCTCCATCGAAAACCAACATTTCCAATGTCAAACACAAAATACGACTTCCATTTCGAGAATTTCACGAATTCGACGATTATCGTCCAACCGTGCAAATTCCGGCGAAACGTTATTACTAGTGATTTGTTTATCATTCTAAACACATTCATTCCATTATCTAGACATCTCAACATATGTATTACAATAATTTATATTCCAATTCGGTTATGGCTTATTTATAAGTTCATAACAACAATTTTTTAATATATGATTTGCATTACCTTATGACTTATTCGGCTTAGGTCCATTGCTTATCAACTTCTCCTATATTCTTAACATCTGAGTTCATTAGATTACACTTCTCTTATCAACCTACCATGATAAAGATGAAGAAGACAAGATCTTTTACCTTTGATGATTACTTCACTTCACTTTGCAAAATCTAACAAAAGTGGAAATGGCTTATAAGTGCTTATGGGTTCTAACAAATAAGTTGCATTGAGAGAGAGTTGTTGGATGAAATTAATCAACCAAATAATGAAATGAGAGCTTTCTATTTATAGGCAATCCAATGTTAGCCACTTCCTCCTTAACTTCCACCTCCTTACTATTTATAACCTAGCAACCAAGTAAACTTGCTAGCCACTTCTATTTCTTGACCATCACAACACTTGGTCACCACACAAAATGTTTGCCCAACAAGTCTACCCACTTTACACTTGATTTTCTCCATGGATAATGTCCAATTCATTGGGCTTGCTAAGTAATCTAGCTAATTTCCTTGTTGGGCTTTGCATTAAAATAGTTTGGGCTTCACGTTATTAATCACTTGGGCTTAGTATAAATCCTACATAGGTTTACACCTTATAGCTTATGGACTTGTATTTTATGCAAAGTTAGATTAATCCATTTCATTAGGTTTTAATACCTATATTCTCAAATTAAGTCCGCATGCGAATTATTGCGTTTTCCATACTTAGATTATTATTTCATAATCCATCTCACCTCGATATTCTAAAATTACGTATTTCTCGGAAATTCAAAAATAATTCACAAGCGATAAATGGTGAATAGTGATTTTCGTAAACTTTCTCGGAAAACATTTATTTTCGTCTTGGTTCGAATACTATGATATTCCGACTTTTCTAGGTTATAGAACGACATACATCTTATTAACACATATAATAACAAATAATATTATTTTATTCATTATTTAATTCTTTCAAATATTTTTACAAAGGATCCGAATTTCTCGGTCGTTACATTCTTCACACCTTATAAAAATTTTGTCCCCAGAATCTCACACTATATTACTCAAACAAAAGAGGATAATTCTTCTTTATCTTCTCTTCCAATTCCCACATTGCTTCCTCGACATCGTGGTTCTTCAATACCACCTTTACTGATGATATTACCTTGTTTCGCAAAACATGCTCTTTTCTATCAATGATTTGAATCGGCATCTCTTCCTATGTTAAATCTTTCTCGATTTGAATAGGCTCAAATTCTATCACGTGCTTGTAATCTGGTTTGTAAGGACGTAGCACTGAAACGTGAAATACATTATGTATTCGTTCTAGGTCTGGAGGTAACGCTACCCTATAAGCTACCTCACCTACCTGTTCTAATACCTCAAAAGGTCCTATAAACCTTGGGCTTAGTTTTCCCTTCTTTCCAAATCGTATCTTTTCTTTACAGGGAGATACCTTTAGAAATACGTACGAGCCTACCTCAAACTCTGTATTCTCTCGATGTAAGTCTGTATATTTCTTCTGTCTGTCTTGAGCTGCAACGGCACACATACGAATCAACCTCACCACTTCCGCTATTTGCTGCACCAATTCTGGTCCTAGCATTCGGCGTTCTCCCACTTCATCCTAATCCAACGGTGTTCTGCATTTCCTTCTATACAAAGGTTCATACCGCGGCATAACTATGCTTGCATGATAACTGTTGTTATACGTAAATTCTACTAATGGTAGATGATCATCCCAACTACCCTTGAAATCCATGACGCAAGATCTCAACATATCTTCTAACGTCTGAATTGTCCTCTCGCTCTGTTCATCGGTTTGTGGATTATAAGCCGTACTCAACTTCAACTGCGTCCCCAACTGTTCTTGAAGACTTCTCCAAAAGTTCAACGTGAATCATGGATCACGATCTGACACTATCGAAACAGGTGCTCCATGTCTGGAAATAATTTCCTTATCATAGAGTGTAGCTAACTAATCTAAGTTGTACTTAATTCGAATTGGAAAAAAGTGAGCTGACTTCGTCAACCGGTCCACTATTACCCAAATCGCATCATATCCCTTATGAGTCATCGGAAGTCCTACCACAAAGTCCATCATGATATGCTCCCACTTCCATTCCGGAATCTTCAATGACTGTAACAAGCCACTCGGTCGTTGATGTTCGGCTTTAACTCTTTGACAAGTCAAGCACGTACTCACATACTCGGCTATTTCTCTCTTCATGTTCAGCCACCAAAAACTCTATCGAAGGTCTTGATACATCTTAGTGCTACCAGGATGAATCGAGTACCTCGAACTATGAGCCTCTTGTAAAACTTGCTCCTTTAATTCCATCTCATTCGGAATCCAAATTCTTCCCTCAAATCTTAATAATCCCTCATTATCAAGACTAAACTTAATATCTCTTTCATTGGTCAACCGCTTCTTCATCTAGTTACACTCATCAGTTTTGAGTTGCACCTCCTTGACTCTCTCTACAATGGTAGACTGAATCTCCGTCGCAAACAGTCTCTGATCCACTGATCAATTGGAAACTTCGCCTCCAACTCCATCCTAGCCATCTCTGTTATTAACTCGATTTGAACTGTTAATATAGACAACTTCTCCCGACCCTTTCTACTCAAGGCGTCGGCCACTACATTGGCTTTTCTAGGGTGATATAGGATTTCACAATCATAATCCTTTATCAACTCCATCCACCTTCTCTGTCTCATATTCAACTCCTTTTGTGTGAAGATATATTGCAGACTCTTGTGGTTCGTGTATATCTCACACTTTTCCCCATAAAGATAATGTCGCCATATCTTTAAGGCAACAAAGATCACCATGGCGATTCGAGATCATGAGTAGGTAAACTTTCTCATAATCCTTCAATCGCCTAGATGCATGTGAATGACCTTGCCGTCTTTCGCATGAGCACGCAACCCGATCCTTTATGCGAAGCATCGCTATAAACTATGAAATTTCTTGTGTCATCGGGTAATGACAAAACAGGCTCTTCACTCAACTTCTTCTTCAGTTCTTGAAAACTATCTTCGCATTTCTCAGTCCATACATACTTCAGCATCTTCCTCGTTAAATTAGTTAGCGGAGTAACTATCTTCGAAAAGTCCTGAATGAACCTCCAATAATAACCCGCTAACCCTAAGAAACTCCGCAACTCAGTCGGCGTTTTCAGTTTTTCCCAATTCAGCACGTCTTCCACCTTCGCTGGATCTACTGAAATCCCCTCATGGTCAATAACATGACCTAAAAACTGTACCCTCTCTAACCAAAATTCACACTTGGTGAACTTCGCATATAACTTCTCCTTTCTTAATGTCTCCAAAACTATTCTTAGGTGTTCAGCATGATCTTCTGGCATCTTAAAGTAGACTAGAACATCATCAATAAATACCACGACGAACTTGTCCAAATATTGTTTGAACACCCTGTTCATCATGTCCATAAATGAAGCAGGTGCATTAGTCAACCCAAATGACATCACCAAAAACTCGTAATGACTATAACGAGTCCTGATTGCTGTCTTTGGCACATCTTCATTCCTAACCTTCAGCTGATGATACCCCGTCCTTAAATCTATTTTGGAAAAATATTTTGCCCCCTTCAACTGATCAAACAGATCATCGATCCTGGGCAACGGATACTTATTCTTTATCGTTAACTTGTTCAACTCTCGATAGTCGATACAAAGTCTCAACGATCCGTCCTTCTTCTTGACAAACAATACCGGTGCTCCCCATGGTGAAATGCTAGGTTTAATGTACTTCCTGTCCAACAATTCCTTCAACTGTACCATCAACTACTTCATCTCCACTGACGTCATACGATACGGTGCCCTGGAAACTGGTGCCGCTCCTGACACAATATCTATTATGAACTCGGTCTCCCTATCCGGCGGAAGACCTGTGACGAATGAGATTTTTGTAAATTAATTTTTAATATTTATTGAATTAAATAAATATTTTTTGATGATTTAATTATTGGAATAAATAATTATTTGATGCAATTGTGGTAGATTAATTTAATTATATGTGTTACATTTATTAAATTAATGTAGAGAATAATTATTATTCAAATATGTATTTATGTGAGCTTATTGAATTAAATGAAATATTTAATTAAGCATGATGTTATTTTAATTAATATAATTATTAATTAGAGAGTTAATAATTTGACATTATTAATTAATGAGAAAATTAAATATATGACTATGTGAATTTATGAGAAGTTATTATATTTTATTTATATTAAATAAGATATTTGATTATTATGCAAGTGGGTGTGACATGATTTAAACTATATGATAAAGCTTTATTAAATTAACTGGTTTTGTAGTCTTTTATACTAGCCAAACATGGCCTTAGTAGGAGTTATGGGCAGTTACCCATTATTGGGTTAACTGACCATAATGCGCCAGTTCTTATATCGACGTCTTCTTCATTCTTTATTATTTCTAAGTCTAGAGAAATTATTCATAGAGAGAATATTTAAGAAGTTTGAGAGAAAATTGTGAGTGTGTAATCAATAGGTAATTGTGAAAGGATCATCTGGAATCACCTCTTCTTCAATTATACTCTGGGAAATTTCTCCAAACCCAATTTCTATTTTACGTTGTTTGAGTTTTATAAAAATGGCTTTTACAGTTTTCTGTAAAGTCTCTATGATGGAAAATTGTAAGGCTTATGTGCATATATAGGTTAAGATGTTATCAAATCATATTTAATTATATATATTTTGTAAACCATAACATCAGTTTCATGAAAATACGTAGTATATGATTTCTACAAAATTACAGAGTATGGGTTTTGGCCTTATGGCCTTATACGTGTTATTTCATGTGCTGATCATATATTATTCCTAAATTTTACACTCGTATATTATTATACATATTGATACGAAGAGACCAAACTTTAAACGAACGGATTCGGTGCTATAACGAATCCGTAGTGTCAATTTTCATGTTTTATTTTCAAAACCTTCAAGAACATCAAAGTCAGTGAAATTATAGATTTTAACTTTCTGAGTATGTATTTTAATGGGTTAAATTCACTCTTTAAGTGTTGGGTATTGATTATATATGAATTATAACATGTGGATATGATTAAAATTTGGGTAGTAGTAAATTAATTAGAGTTTCGGCTATGTTCTGCAATTTTTGTAATTGCAGAAGCAGCTTTCGTTCATTCACGCCAGCAATTACCATACTCGTGCCTTACTTGCCTCCCCGCAGCGCCAAGTGTCAAGTCGAGCGCCGCAAGATCGCAGAGCCAATAGTCAGCTACAAACACCATCGCGCCACAAGGTCTGAAAGTATAATGTATATGTGAAGGTAAGCAAATACCACTCTCCGTAAAGTTCGTAAATGAGATTTTTAAAATGATTAAGTCTAGCAATGTGTTAGTAATTTAATGTAATGAACATGTAAAAATTTTAGAAGTATAATGTGATGATAAAATAGATGTTTAACATATAAATAACATAATTACATATAGATTGAGTTATGGAATACATAATTAAATTATTATTCATGAAGTGATTTTATGTGACCGTAAATGTGATAAATTAACTAAGTATAGTCATAACAAAAGTTTAGACAAAGAATTATCATTGATGATTAGTTAAGTTATAATTAACTAGTATTGTGAATGTGAATGGTATGTAGGATTAAATTCAAAGAACGTGCTTAGTTAAAGTGTAATCTACGCACGAGGCAAGTTTTCTAACCCTATTTGTCATTATTGTTCAAGTTTATTATTTACCACGAGTAAATTATCATTACTATTATTCATGTCGAATTATTATATTAAAGATTGATTATCTTTTCAAAGTATGATTTTGTTATACAATAATTATTCTATCGTATACTTCTTGAGATTATTATTCAGATTTGGATATCATTATTGTTGAACCTTGTTAGACTAGTGAACCTTATTGATTCAACTAGTCCATAGTTAATGAACGTTCTAAATTTCAGAACCCTTATTCAATTATCCAAACCAAACTTCCTTTAGTGCGGACTCGAATGTCAAACTGAGATGAACAACCCTGTAAAGGGATTTACTTATGCATTAGCGTTAATAGTCTTATGACTATTAAAGGTTTCAAGTATAACCCTTGATAACCTAGGACATAGTTCAAGGTCTTATGATCCTCAGAAATCTTTTGATTCTAGTCATTCATTCTTGATTCAAAAGTTGAGCTTTTATTCAGATGTCTTTGATTCACTCGCATGTTATTATACTGTTATTTCATTGTTATACTTTTGGGCAATAGTGCTCACTCTTGCTTAATAATAACATTGCAGTTAAGAACGAAAGAACTGATGAACCTTCCACTAGTAAAGGCAAGGGCAAAGTTAACAAGTGATGAAGACTTGTTGTTTTATATGATGATGTATTTGTTTAAGACTTAAGTTAATGATGTTGTTTAACACTTATTGTTTATATTTCTGCACAGATGTTTAAGGTTAGTTTAACTTGGGATTATGTTTATGATTCAGATGTTGTAACCCAATAAAGGGAAGATTTTATTTCTATCTATTGTATGGTTTGCATTTATTATGGGTAGATAGATAGATGATATTTGTACAGTAAACACTAAAGCCCATGGAATCGAAGTACCCAGATTTGGGGTGTCACAAGTTGGTATCAAAGTTGTAGGTTATGAACCTTAGGTGGGGGAACAACCTTAGGTAGTAGCCTTATAGAAAGAAGATAGTGATGGAAAACTCTTATCGAGTTATAAGAAATGAATTTCTGTAATTCATTGAAGATAATAAAAGACCTTATGTGTTTATGTGTTAAAGTATGCTTTAGATGATACGACTTAGTAACTAAAACTTAAAATTTTGTTGTCAGGATGTCGAATGTTGGAGAAGCTAGTCAAGCTGGGGAGGAAGAACCCTATGTACCTATAGTACCTACTGAGGAGGAACCCCATGTACCTATAGTACATACTGAGGAGGAACCCCGTGTACCTATAGTACCAACAGAGGAAGAGCCCCGAGACATTCATGTCGTTAGGGAGCAGCTGGTGCAAAGGGAATCATCTCCATTGATCACCGTTGTTGGTCAGGAGCATGAACTTGAGACTGATCCTGAGGAGGAATTTTTTGAGGAAGAGGAAGAGGAAGACGAGGAGTTACCACGGTACACCGTTGATGCTGAGATGTATGACACGTTATACGACCGTAACGTAGAGTTTTGAGACGAGGTCCAGGATTTGACTGAGCGAGCGATTATTCAGCATATTACTCTAGAGTAGAAGGAGAGGGAGATTTCGACTCTTCACTCACGATTGGGAAATGTAGAATGGGAATTGGTCCATGAGAAGGGTCAAACCGAAGATAAGACCGAGGAGATAGAGAAGCTGAAGAAGGAACTGAAGGAAACCGCCGAAAGACTAAAAATAGCAGGGGAAGGCTGGGTAAGAGAATCACGTCGAGCTGATCGTACAGAAGATGATGGTCGTGCAAAGAAGGCAAAGATTGGGGTGACATATTCTACACTTAATAAGGCAATGAATGAGACCCAAGATCGAGTTTTGAGGTACCCAATCCAGTTCGAAGGACTACCTTTGTACATGATGGATCGCAGAACGATGTATCGCATCTTAGAAGAGGAGCGTAGCAAGGCTAATCAGTACCTTAACCGGCAGTGATATGATTTGTTTAATTATGTGAAGAACTTAAATAGTTTTTAGATGTAAATTCTGACGTGTTTATGAATGAAAGAATATTTGAATGTTTTCAATCCTATGGATTCTTTATTCCAGGATAGTTGATGTAAATAGCAGTTATGCTATCGTTTAATGTTAAAACTTTTGATTTGAATGAAAATATATCAAGTTGTTTGAGATGATGTATTAAATTAGTATGTTAAATTGTTAAGTAATGCCTTAACTATTTAGAGAAATAAATAAAGTTCAAATAAGCGTTTATTTAACAGAAAAATTCCGCCAAGGAGAAGACAACAACGTCAACCGGCTCAGGAAGAGTCAACCAATAATAACAATAACACAAATGCTAATTCCGTTTAGCAGTTGGTGAACATACTGACTGGAGCCATGAATAATCAACCTCAAGCTCCACCAAACACAATGTTTAAAGACTTCAAGGCGGTGGGGCCGCCAGAGTTCAAAGGTTCTATGAACCCAATCGAGGCTCAGATGTGGGTTATGGAAATGGAGAAGGTTTTCGACGTTGCTAGGGTTAGAGAAGACCAGAAAACCGCTTTTGCAACATTTATGCTGAAGTCTGAGGCTTGCTACTGGTGGCAAGCAAACAAAGTACGAGGAGGTGAAGGTGTAATTACGTGGGAGAGATTTAAAGAGATGTTCTTCAAAATGTATTTCTCGACCAGTTCACAGAACTAGATGGAGGTTCAATTTCTAGAGTTGAAGCAGAGAAATATGAGCGTACCTGACTATGCGGGTAAATTCAATGAGTTAGCGAGGTTCGCCCCGTACCAAGTACACACCGACGAGAGAAAGGCCAGAAGATTCGAATAAGGAATAAAGCCTTGGCTATACAGTAAAGTATCAATGTTTCAGATAAACACATTTACCGGAGTATTGGAAAAGGCCATCCTCACTGAAGGTGGAAGTGATGCGGTGACCAAGTACAATCAAGATAAGAAGAAGAAGAAGAAGAATGAAGGTGAAATTAATAACAAGGCCAGTGGAAGTGGCACATGAGGTGGAAATTTCAATCAGAAGAAAAGGTGGAACGACAGCTCATCATCGGGAAATCAGCAATGTAATCAGAAGAAAAGAATCGAAGCATGCCTGACCTGCGGGAAAGCTCATCTGGGAGTATGTATGAAAGGAAAAAGAGTATGCTACAATTGTGGTCAGGAGAGCCATATAACACCTAACTGTCCTAACCCAAAGAAGGGTGCTTGTTTCAACAGTGGTTCGAAGGATCATCTGGTAAGAGACTGTCCCAAGAAGGGATCGGGAGGGTCAGGATCAGGAGGAAACCGGGGAAATAACAATGGAAATGCCTTAACCATCACCGGACCAACCGCAACAAAACCGAATCGATCGCCGGACTTTCAACATGACGGCGCGCAAGATGCGATTCAATCCGTGATGATGTGGTGTCAGGTATCATTCCGATCAATAAAGTTAATGCTTACGTATTATTTGATTCGGGTGCTACTTGTTCCTTTATATTCGATGATTTTGCCAAAGATTTAGATTTGACTAAGAATGAATTAGATTACCCCATGAACATAGAAATTGTGAATAGAGAAATAATCCTTATCAAGTATGTACATAAGAACTGTAGAGTGGATATTAAGGGTAATATCATGAATGTAGATCTTATCCCTATTCGACTTGGGGAATTTGACGTTATATTAGGAATGGACTGGTTATTCAATTACAGAGCTGTAATTGATTGCCAAAAGAAGTGTATTAACCTTATGACTCCGTCAAAGGTTGTATTTTATGGTAGCAAGTCACCTAGACAAGCGAGTTGTCTGACAATGATGCAGGCCAGGAAGTTATTAAGACAAGGCTGTGTAGGATATTTAGCTTACAAAGTTGACAGTCGAAAAGAGAATCCGAAGGTAAGAGAGATACCGATTGTGAGGGACATCATCGATGTATTTCCAGACGATTTGACAGGACTTCCACCAGATAGAGAAGTAGATTTCGTGATCGATTTGGCGCCAGGAACTGCTCCAATATCGAAGGCACCATGCCTAATGGCACAAGTAGAGATGAAAGAATTAATGGTACAATTACAAGAATTATTGGACAAGAAGTACATTCAACCGAGCGTATCACCGTGGGGAGCGCCGGTGTTGTTTGTGAAAAAGAAGGAAGGATCGATACGACTATGCATTGACTATAGAAAACTGAACAAGGTCACGGTTAAAAATAGATATCCATTACCAAGGTTCGATAATCTGTTTGATCAATTGAAGGGAGCAAGATATTTTTCCAAGATAGACTTGAGGAGTGGTTATCACCAACTGAAGGTGAGGACAGAGGATATTCCAAAGTAATGTCGCTCGTAACGATACCCGCAAGATTTACGGGACTAATTTTTAGTAATGTCATTTATAGTTGTATTTATAGATGATATTTTGGTATATTTGAAAACCAAAGAAGAACACGAAGAACATTTGAGATTAGCATTGGAAGTTTTGAGAATGGAGAAGTTGTACGCTAAATTTTTGAAATGCGAATTCTTGATCGAGCGAGTACAATTTCTTGGTCACGTGATCGATAAAAACGGAATTTCGGTAGATCCATCTAAAGTAGAAGCCGTGATTAACTGGGATCAGCTGAGAACGCCGTATGAATTAAGAAGTTTTCTTGGATTAGCAGGGTATTATAGAAGATTCATTCAAGACTTTTCCAAGATCACAACTCCGTTAACGAATTTAACTCGAAAAGCAGTGAAATTTGTTTTGACGGATAAGTGTGAGGAAAGTTTTCAAGAATTGAAGAAGAGGTTGAGTAAGGCCCCTGTGTTTTCTCGTCCGGATGATACAGGAAATTTTGTTGTTTATAGTGATGTGTCGCATAAAGGACTTGGTTGTGTGCTGATGCAAAATGGCAAAGTCATTGCGTATGCATCACGACAATTGAAGGATAACGAGAAGGGATACCCGACCCACGACTTGGAGTTTGCTGCAGTTGTTTTTGCTTTAAAAATTTGGAAGCACTATCTCTACGGGGAGAAGTGTGAAATATATACGGACCACAAGAGTCTGAAATATATTTTCACATAGAAGGATTTGAATATGTGTCAAAGAAGATGGTTGGAATTAATTAAGGATTACGACTGTGAGATTTTATACGATCCGGGTAAAGCAAATGTGGTTGCCGACGCCTTAAGTAGAAAGGGTCATGAGAAATTGATGATGTTAACTGCTCAAGAGGAGCTAATTTCAGAAATGGAGAAATTGGAGTTAGAGGTAAAGTATCCTATGGCAATTGATGAGAAGCTATTTCGATGCAACTGTATAACCTCTACCGATAAAGTTAAGGAGGCTCAAACTTCGTGACTAAGAATGTAAAAAGGTGACAAAGAAGATATCTGAAGGAACTGAACCGAGATTTAAGATGGATAAGGAAGGAATACTAAGATTTAAGAGTAGAATTTGGGTACCGCCAGTTCAAGAAATTAAGAAGATATTTTGAGCGAGGCTCATAGTTCACGATATTCGATTCACCCTGGTAGTACCGAAATGTACAAAGATCTTCGACAACATTTCTGGTGGCCAAATTTAAAACGTGATGTTGCAGAATGTGTTGCCAAGTGTCTGACCTGTCAGAAAGTAAAAGCAGAACATCAGAGACCAAGTGGATTGCTTCAACCATTAGAAATCCCATAATGGAAATGGGAACATATTACAATGGACTTCATCGTTGGCCTTCCGATGACTCAGAAAGGCTACGACGCAGTATGGGTTATCGTTGACCGATTGACGAAATCTGGACACTTCCTTCCAATCAAAATAAGATTCAACTTATATCAGTTGGCGATGCTATACGTAAAAGACACTGTTTCGAGGCACGGAGTTCTAGTATCAATTATTTCAGATAGGGTTCCGCGCTTCACATCAAATTTTTGGAAACATCTTCAGGAATGCATGGGTACGCAATTGCGAATGAGTACAGCTTATCACCCTCAAACAGACAGACAGAGCGAATGAACAATTCAAACGTTAGAAGATATGCTAAGAGCCTGTGTGATGGACTTCAAAGGAAATTGGGATGATCACCTACCATTAGTAGAGTTCGGCTACAACAACAGTTATCACGCTAGAATTGGCATGCCGCCTTACAAAGCGTTATACGGCAGAAAATGAAGAACTCCGCTTTATTAATATGAAGTTGGTGAAAGGCAATTGCTAGGGCCAGAATTTGTACAGTAGACAGCATAAATAGTCAAAGTTATCCGAGCACGACTGGTAGCAACTCAAGATAGACAGAAGAAATACGCTGATCCACATCATAAAAATATTGAGTTAGAATCAGGTAGTTATGTTTTCTTGAAGGTCTCTCCCTGGAAGGGAAAGATCAGGTTCGGAAAGAAAGGGAAATTGAGCACAAGATTCATTGGACCATTTGAAGTATTGCGTAGAATCGGAGAAGTAGCGTACGAGGTAGCCTTACCTCCATCACTCGAGAATGTCGACAACGACTTCCATGTCTCTGTGTTACGACCCTACAAGGTCGATTACAAGCATGTAATTGAATATGAACCCCTACATTTTGAAAAAGACTTATCTTACGAAGAAATTTCTGTCCAAATTATCGACCGAAAAGAACAAGTTCTCAGAAATAAAGTTATACATCCTGTTAAGGTAATTTGGAGGAACCACAACGCTGAAGAAGCTACGTGGGAACTCGAAGAGAATATGATGAAGAATTACCCTCATTTATTTACTTAATTATTTGTAAGCGATTTCGGGGATGTAATCTTGTAAGAGAGGGGAGAATGTAACTGGTCGAATTTATTCGTCGTGATTTCGGGGACGAGTAATCCTTTTAAGGGGGAAAGATGTGATTTAACGAGATTTTTGTAAATTAATTTTTAATATTTATTGAATTAAATAAATATTTTCGATGATTTAATTATTGGATTAAATAATTATTTGACTTGATTGTGGTATATTAATTTAATTATATGTGTTACATTTATTAAATTAATGTAGAGAATAATTATTATTCAAATATGTATTTATGTGAGCTTATTGAATTAAATGAAATATTTAATTAAGCATGATGTTAATTTAATTATTAATTAGAGAGTTAATAATTTGACATTATTAATTAATGAGAAAATTAAATATATGACTATGTGAATTTATGAGAAGTTATTATATTTTATTTATATTAAATAAGATATTTGATTATTATGCAAATGAGTGTGACATGATTTAAACTATATGATAAAGCTTTATTAAATAAAATGGTTTTGTAGTCTTTTATACTAGCCAAACATGGCCTTAGTAGGAGTTATGGGCAGTTACCCATGACTGGGTTAACTAACCATAATGCGCCAGTTCTTATATCGACGTCTTCTTCATTCTTTATTATTTCTAAGTCTAGAGAAATTATTCACAGAGAGAAAATTTAAGAAGTTTGAGAGAAATTTGTGGGTGTGTAATCAACAGGTAATTGTGAAAGGATCATCTAGAATCACCTCTTCTTAAATTATACTCTGGGAAATTTCTCCAAACCCAATTTCTATTTTACGTTGTTTGAGTTTTACAAAAATGGCTTTCACAATTTTCTGTAAAGTCTCTATGATGGGAAATTGTAAGGCTTATATGCATATATAGGTTAAGATGTTGTCAAATCATATTTAATTATATATATTTTGTAAACCATAACATCAGTTTCATGAAAATACGTAGTATATGATTTCTACAAAATTAGAGAGTATGGGTTTTGGCCTTATGGCCTTATACGTGTTATTTCATGTGTTGATCATATATTATCCCTAAATTTTACACTCGTATATTATTATACATGTTGATACGAAGAGACCAAACTTTAAACGAACGGATTCGGTGTTATATTGAATCCGTAGTGTCAATTTTCAAGTTTAATTTTCAAAACCTTCAAGAACATCAAAGACAGTGAAATTATAGATTTTAACTCTGTGAGTATGTGTTTTAATGGGTTAAAATCACACTTTAAGTGTTGGTTATTGATTATATATGAATTATAACATGTGGATATGATTAAAATTCGTGTAGTAGAAAATTAATTGGAGTTTTATCGCATTTTTCGCAATTTTCGCGAATCAGAGTTTACGGTTCAACGTACAGCGCGGCAATACTCGAGTGAAGCAGCCATTGTAGATGCTAATAGTTGTTAATAGTCCTAACAGAAGCCATTATTACGCCGCATCGCGGGTATTAATGTAATAAATGTAAGTGCAATATACCACTCTCCGTAAAAATTCAGATAGTAGATTATTAAAATGATTAAGTCTAGCAATGTGTTAGTAATTTAATGTAATGAACATGTAAACATGTTAGAAGTATAATGTGATGATAAAATAGTTGTTTAACATGTAAATAACATAATTACATGTAGATTGAGTTATGGAATACATAATTAAATTATTATTCATAAAGTGATTTTATGTGACCGTAAATGTGATAAATTGACTAAGTATAGTCATAACCAAAGTTTAGACAAAAGAATGATCATTGATGATTAGTTAAGTTATAATAAACTGGTATTGTGAATGTGAATGGTATGTAGGATTAAATTCAAAGAACGTGCTTAGTTAAAGTGTAATCTACGCACGAGGCAAGTTTCCTAACCCTATTTGTCATTATTGTTCAAGTTTATTTATTTACCTCGAGTAAATTATCATTACTATTATTCAAGTTGAATTATTATATTAAAGATTGATTATCTTTTCAAAGTATGATTTTGTTATACAATAATCGTTCTATCGTATACTTCTTGAGATTATTATTCAGATTTGGATATCATTATTGTTGAACCTTGTTATACTAGTGAACCTTATTGATTCAACTAGTCTATAGTTGATGAATGTTCTAAATTTTAGAACCCTTATTGAATTATCCAAACCAAACTTCCTTTGGTGCGGACTCGAATGTCAAACTGAGATGAACAACCCTGTAAAGGGATTTACTTATGTGTTAGCGTTAAGATATTGTGCACATTATGGTACTAAAGGTTGATCCCCCTGAGTACGAGAAGAAAGGTCCATAGTCTTATGACTGTTAAAGGTTTCAAGTATAACCCTTGATAACCTAGGACATAGTTCAAGGTCTTATGACCCTCATAAATCTTTTGATTCTAGTCATTCATTCTTGATTCAAAAGTTGAGCTTTTATCCAGATGTCTTTGATTCACTCGCATGTTATTATACTATTATTTCATTGTTATACTTGTGGGCAATAGTGCTCACTCTTGGTTAATAATAACATTGCAGTTAAGAACGAAAGAACTGATGAACCTTCCACTAGTAAAGGCAAGTGCAAATTTAGCAAGTGATGAAGACTTGTTGTTTTATATGATGATGTATTTGTTTAAGACTTAAGTTAATAATGTTGTTTAAGACTTATTGTTTATATTTCCGCACAGATGTTTAAGGTTAGTTTAACTTGGGATTATGTTTATGATTCAGATGTTGTAACCCTATAAAGGGAAGATTTTATTTCTATCTATTGTATGGTTTGCATTTATTATGGGTAGATAGATAGATGATATTTGTACCTAATCCCGTGGAATCGAAGTACCTAAATTTGGGGGTGTCACAAGACCTGGTAACTCACTTGGAAATACATCCACGAACTCACTCAATATAGGTATTTGTTCCATGGTCGCTCCCACTCTCTGGGTATCAACAACATGACACAAATAACCTACACACCCCTTCCTCAATAATTTCCTAGTTTATGTCATGGTAAGACATCACGAACGTCCCGACGATTTATTCCCATAAAATATTACATGAGATTGGTTTCATGTTTTAATATTTATGCATTTCTTTTGACAATCAATTATTGCTCCATGATTTATCAACCAATCCATTCCGAGGATTATGTCGAATTCTCTAAACTTTATCGGTATCAGATCTACCGATAATTTACAACCTCGAATGTCTATGCAACAACTCTTATGAATATCTTCAATAGGAATTATCTCTTCATTTGCTACCTTAATGTTCAAAGGTATAGGCAACTTTTCGGGAAGTAATCCTAGTCGTCTAGCAAAATCACGTGCGATAAACGAATAAGTAGCACCCGAGTCAAACAGCACGTATACATTTAAGTCGTTGATCAGAATAATACCTGCGACTACGTCCCCCGAGGTCATCGCGTCTTGGACGGTCATATTAAAGGTACGGGCCATCTATGACGGCCCCAAGATTTGGTATACATCACCCATCTTGAGTCGCCAGATACATGGTACAGAATTCAAATACAACATAATAATACAACTGTCGTGTACAATACGACAAAACATAAACTGTGAGTTTGAATACAAATATTGTCTACTAGAGAGTATACAAACTCAAAAGGAGTCCTCATTACAATTATTATCACACTATTTCACGTAATAGTGAGGACTACTAATGCACCATCTAGGACCATCACTGTTCCCCGACTAGTCCCATTACGCTCCCATTTCTCAAGAGAACAAAGTGAAAGAAAGGGTGAGCTCAACTAGCCCAAAGAAGAAATATTATGACTATGATAATGCGTAATAATTTATCGTTAACCTTCAACAATGTTAAACCGATAAAATATAATAACCATCAAGTTTAATCTGCAGTTAGTAACAAGCAATCCATTAGAAGAGTCAAGTAGGGAATAAAATCTACTATCTTCTATGATTTAAAAGGTTTTTCATCACTTTTATCGCTGGGACTCTGCTTAATAAATAATCCACATCATCGAATCACCCCTGCACTACGGCCAAGGATATTCTTTAGTATCATGACCACGAATTATCCATGCACTACGGCTAAAGATAATCATGTTTTCATCAACGATCCTGATCATGCCATAAAACAATTCATCTTTGCACTACGGGCAAAGAGAATCCATAGCCATAATCATACCAAAAACTATCCATCAATACACTACGGGCCAATGAGGACTTTTTCCACATCATTTGTAACATTACGATTATGATTACACCGAATAATCCCTGGTCATAATCATACCAAGTCCATCTATGCATACAGGCCATATATGACTTTCAACAAAATATAAACATGAGAATGATGACAATGATATAAGAATTCAATAAAACAAGTTCAAGAATTAAATTATCGAGGAACTGATAACGTCCAAATTGTCAAGATGATACTGCTTTGTAGAGTAAAATTCAAGAATGCTCAGAAGAATATTTCCATGAAAAGATACTGGATGAAGCGCAAATATCAAGGATATTCCACTAATTTCATAGAGTATAGAAGTCAAAGTTTTAACCAACTGAGTATAATAAAGAATGGAATAACAAAAGAAATCACCGTGCATGCGATGAGGCAGAATAAAAAGTTATTCCAATAGAATAATAAATAACGGAACCAGTCCTACAGAAACGCATGCATGATATATTCCAATGTAATAATAAAGAATGGAACTGTGTCCCATGCAAACGCATACGCAGCGTGATATTAAACAGAATAATAAATAATGGAACTCGGTCCAACAGAACGCATGCATGTGATATTCCGACGAGAATAATAAATAATGAAATAATGTAAGAATTTCACCAAGTATAGGGTATTGCAGTGTTTCTGAAAAGTTATTCATGAATAATAAATAATGGAATAATGTAATTCTCTTCATGAATACAAAAGAAATAATACCCCTTACATTTAGTACAAAAAATAATATCCCTACCTTAAGAAGAAGAAAGATTGGATATATGAGTAGTGAAGTAGCGTAATACTTTTCTTCTTTCTCTCTATAGTTTATCTCTACAGTTTCAATTGAATTCGTAAGAAATAATTAATGAATGAGCTTCTATTTATAGAAAAATGGACTGCATAGTAACTAACTCATGAACGGTCCAGATTGATTTACTTTAATCTAACGGTCCATATTTAAAGCAAAATCTTTTAAATAAAAAATAATATATTCTATTTATAAACTAATAAAACGAATAACTTTATAAAAGATTTTACTATGCAAACACTATGCATGCATTATGCATAATAAATTATAATATATTCTATTTATAGAATAACTTTATAAAAGTATTACATTTTATATAAAAAGATTTTACTATGTAAAACACTATGCAACACTATGCATAATAGAATATAATATATTCTATTTTATAAAGTTATAGAATAACTTTATAAAAGTATTCTATTTTATTACATTAATAATACCAATAAAACAAAACTGAGTGACTTATCACGTAAGCATCAATAATCAATACCATGTGCTACTATGAAACCACGCCAGACATCGTATTTTTTTACTAATGAAAGTAGTTCAACAAGATTAACAGTAAAACTTCCGCCGTTATTTTCATAAAATATTTTTTGTCGTTTTCTCAATCGCATAATAATTCCATAAGGTCCACAAATGATTGTGTCGTTGCATCTAATATTCCCTCGATAAAATAAATATTCCCCACCAATCGAATATAATATGACAACTTGCATATACTTTGCAAAATTTATAAATACTACCCACAACTATAACATTATATGAAATCCACACCATAATATTTAAAAAAATTATTTCGAGAAAATTAAATCTTTATTCATAAAATATGGGGTCTCACACCATCGGCCTACCCGGCTGCGCTGGACCCCCAATAGTTAACTTACCACTATTAGCGCCCTTATTCCTACTGTCCCTTCTTTAACAGGCGGTTCTTTTGCCATGTGGTCCGTAGACCCACATACAAAGCACCCATGATTCTTCTTCGTGCTTGGACAGTTTGGCGTAATATGTCCCTCCTGTCCGCAGTTATAACACACGGCCTTACCCTTGAGACAGACTCCTAAATGAGTCTTCCCGCATGTCTTTCAGGCCTCCATTCTCCTCTTAGTGTCTCCTTGTTTCACTTTGGTATTCCTAGAGCTAACTACCTTCCCTTTATATTTCTTATCCTTATGGTATTGGCTCAACGCCACACTACCACTTTTGGCAATTATTGCCTTCTCTAAAACAATTCCAAAGGAAGTACTTTGGAACACAGAGATACGATTATAGAGCCAGGGTTTCAAGCCCCGTCGAATCATCGAGCTTTCCTCACCCTCAGATCCACTTGATGTGGAGCTTAACCTTGCCGATTCATTAAACTTGGCGGCATCTTCGGGAACAAATCATGTCCCCTTGTTTTAAATCTAGAAATTGTATCTCCATCCTTCCCTACATGCTCGTGGGAAACTAGTTCTCGTAGAATATTTCCTTGAACCTCACCCAGTTTATCACATCTATTACGGCCCTTGCCTGATTGGCCTCCCATCAAAAGTTGGCCTCTCCCTTCATCATGTAGGTTGCAAAAGCAACCTTTTGGGCCTCATCGACATTTGCTATCACAAATGCCTTCTCAATCTCCCCAACCCACGTTTGGGCTTCGATAGGGTCCGTAGTTCCTTTGAACTCCGGCGGACCACACTCTTAAAGTCCTTAAATATAGTAGCTCGTACTACACCAGGATTTACGGGGATATTAGCCCCAGTTTAGTTAAACGCTGCAGTTAAAAGGTTCAAAAATTCTTGGGGTTAACCGAACCTCCCTCCAGTTGATTCGTGTTCACAACTTAGGTACGTGGTACTCTTCTTGGCAGCATTTTGTTGTTACAATAAACACATATTTCGTTATTATGCATTTCCTGTCAGTTAGTTATTATTCCATATTTAAACAATAACTTAAACAATCATTACTTAACATTATAGTATAATACTACATCGGTTACATAACACAGCCTAAGCTGGATACATTACTTTCCCGCTATTGCTTTCCAAAAATTGGGAATTACAAAAGACTACCCTTGATTATACAAAAGAGGGCTTTACGTCACTACTATATACACAAATATGTATATATCTAACTACTCTAGCAACTACTTGATCATATCTACCTTAAGGTATTCTCGAAATCTGCCTTGGCAAGACCGACAATAATATCACTACCGACAAGATGTCTTGCGTGTGCCTGCTCTCACCGGATACCCAACCTACCGCAATTGAAATCCTTATGAGAACTCCTATTGATATAGGACATTCTCCCTATCTTTTGTTTCTTAGTCTTTAGCTTGCTCCTAAGCTCAAAGACCTCTTATTTTAGCTCATGGACCTTGTCCTTAGCCAAAACACTCTCGTCATGTTCCTGTTCCTACATGGACTCCACGTCCGCCTTGTCCTCTATAACCGCTTGGAGCTCCGCCTTCAGCTCCTTGACCTCCTGATAGTAGTGTACGTTCCTATCTATCACTGACATGAACAGTGACATCATCGACTCCCGTAGAGTTATCTCTGTTGTTATAGCTATTGAATTAAAGGATATTACCTCCACTTCTTCTTCCAACATACCGTCAAATACGGACATGACGTCTAAGCTCTCGGAGTCTCTAGACTCCACCACAACTATCTCAGGATCTGCTGCTATGGGGTTCGGTATGATTTCTATCTGGTTAACCTACCCTTCGCTGACTACCAGTACATCTCTATTTTCACATGACATCTAAAACAACACCAAAAAGTTGATTAGTAAACGTCAGTATAATAAAAACACATAACATATATGATGCATTTTTATAAGATTAACTTCCATCTTTTATTCTTTTATTTTTCTTAAGGTTATGACTTAAGGTTTTATTCCCCCCCCCCCCCCGCTTAAGTTTTATAACCTAATGCTTTGATATCAACCTTTAACACCCCCAAATCCGGGTATCTTCCAACCCGAAAGATGGTGCTACACGGTGCTACAGTTCACATAAACATTCAATTGGAATACCTCAAAAGAACGGATATGTCTTATATGTATATCAAAAGAATATTTACATACACCGGGTTCTTTATAACCAATACATTGTCTTTGTCATAATATCAATATCATTAAGTACAAAACCTATACTATTACAAATGTAATCTATGGGTTCGCCTTTGCTTTCCCTTTATCCTTGCCGGATCCATCGGTTCGTTTTGTCTTAGCTGTATTCATATGGTTAAAACAAGAATGAGCCTAACTAGCTCAGCAAGTACAACAATTCTAGGAAAATAACATGCTTGAAACATAGGAATCGTATATCTTCAATAACTGAACAATAGTTACGAAGTACTATTGATAATTCAAAATAGCACTTCTTTTCATTCAAAACATTTTACAACAACAATATTAAGTAAAACATCAATTCCGGTTTAGGACCGTAAACATTTCATAGGTTCTTTGAAAAGGACATCCCGGCACGAAGTTCTTAAGTCCGATATAGCTTACGAGCACGTCTAGGTGATCAGCCTATAGTACTCTATGTTGATCAACACTACATTCATTAAACGTGTATACGTTTAAGTTGTGGCAACCTCACGTGCCTGTTGTTTGACAAAAAAACCATTTGAGCATACACAATCTACTCTTGAAAACCACAACAATATTAGTTTGGTAAATCCTTATCAACACTTGATAGAATAACATAGCATACGTCTAGCCGAAAAGATTGGCTTTGACATTCCTCAGATACTAACTCATGCGAAGAATACATGAATCACAAAGACTTGTCCAGATCGAACTGGATCAAGGGTTAGAGTACTTGCCTTTAGCGCCTGCTACAATTTATAACACGTGTACTTTATGTCTTTACGGTCTCTACATTAGATAATACCATAACATAGAACATTAGGCCATGAATGATCACACATGATTCCTAAAGAATCTTACGCTTCTTCTCAATCTAATTACATATTAGATTTGTTATTATTGGTTTTGGCTTTCCGTTAGATCATTCTTACAATCATTTGCAATTGATTTAACTAGACCCTAAGTGTTCATACTTAAGGCTTAATAATGTCTTAACAATGTTTCATTATAATCTTTATCCAATTGCTTATCAATTATTATCAATGCTCTATATGTAAACATTCATTGTTGTCTTGGCCTTGAGGTTGGTAATATGCTTATGGCTTATTATTTAGTATTACATGGTCTTGGCGATACCTCTTATTGCTCAAAAAAAAAAACGGCATTCACTGCCATGAAGTCTTAGTGTTAATATTCACGCTGCGGTGCGACTCTCCAGAAGGTTATGGCCACTTTGGCGTTGCGGCGCGGGTTTATTTGCCTTGGGCTGGCGCCGCGATGCACAGGCGCCAGCTCTGTGCACCAGACACTTTGGATAGATTTTTCAAAAGTTGAAATTCCCGGACCCGTAACTTCTTCGTTATAAGTCAGAATTGGCTCGTTCAATAGCCTACGGGTCACAAATTACGTACTCTATGCGTTAATGCAAGAATTTTATCTATTTTACTTCGTTTGCAAAAATGTCACCTATTAGTCCATTTTAACAAAAATGATAAACATTTGTGAACGTTCAACGCTCGTTTCTCCGTTTTAAGTCGGAATCCGACCATTTTTGAGTCCGCAACTCTATAATGCCAAATATGACTTGTCTCCATCAAAAACAAAGGTTTCCAATGTCAAACACAAAATATGACTTCCATTTAGAGAATTTCACGAATTCGATGATTATCGTCCAACCGTGCAAATTTTGGCGAAACGTTATTACTAGTGATTTGTTTATCATTCTAAACACATTCATTCCATTATCTAAACATCTCAACATATGTATTACAATAACTTATATTCCAATTCGGTTATGGCTTATTTATAAGTTCATAACAACAATTTCTTAATATATGATTTTTATTACCTTATGAGTTATTCGGCTTAGGTCCATTGCTTATCAACTTCTCCTATGTTCTTAACATCTAAGTTCATTAGATTCCTTTGATGATTACTTCACTTCACTTTGTAAAATCAAACAAAAGTGGAAATGGCTTATAAGTGCTTATGGGTTCTAACAAATAAGTTTCTTTGAGAGAGAGTTATTGGATGAAATTAATCAACCAAATAATGAAATGAGAGCTTTCTATTTATAAGCAATCCAAGGTTAGGGTAGAATGGTCTTTATGGCATCCCACCTCCTTAACTTCCACCTCCTTACTATTCATAACCTAGCAACCAAGTAAACTTGCTAGCCACTTCTATTTCTTGACCATCACAACACTTGGTCACCACACAAAATATTTGCCCAACAAGTCTACCCACTTTACACTTGGTTTGCTCCATGGATAATGTCCGATTCATTGGGCTTGCTAAGTAATCTAGCTAATTTCCTTGTTGGGCTTTGCATTAAAATAGTTTGGGCTTCACCTTATTAATCACTTGGGCTTAGTATAAATCCTACATAGGTTTACACCTTATAGCATATGGACTTGTATTTTATGCAAAGTTACATTAATCCATTTCATTAGGTTTTAATACCTATAATCTCAAATTAAGTCCACATGCGAATTATTGCGTTTTGCATACTTAGATTATTATTACATAATCCATCTCACCTCGATATTCTAACATTACGTATTTCTTGGAAATTCAAAAATAATTCCCAAGCGATAAACGGCGAATAGTGATATTCGTAAACTTTCTCGAAAAACATTTATTTTCATCTTGGAAATTTAAACACTTTAATTCTCTCACGTGGTTCGAATACTACGATATTTTGACTTTTCTAGGTTATAGAACGACATACATCTTATTAACACATATAATAACAAATAATATTATTTTATTCATTATTTAATTCTATCAAATATTTTTACAAAGGATCCGAATTTCTCGGTCGTTACATAGTTGGTTAATGTTTTGGTCTCTATACTCCATGAAATTAGTAGAATATACTAGATATTTGCGCTTCGTCCAGTACCTTTTCATGTAAATATTCTTCTGAGCATTCTTCAATTTTACTCCTCAAAACAATATCATCTTAACAATTTGGACGTTATTGATTTCTGGATAAATTAAATTATAAATCTTTAAAAATTTATCCTTGAACTTGTTTTATTGAATTTTTATATCATTGTCATCATCGTTATGTTTATAATATGTTGAAAGCCATCTGTGGCCTGTAGTGCATAGATGGACTTGGTGTGATTATGACCAGGGATTATTCGGTATAATCATGACCGTGATGTTACAAATGATGTGGTAAAAGTCCTCATTGGCCGTAGTGCATTGATGGACAGTTGTTGGCATGATCATGACCATTGATGAATACACGAATATCCTTGGCCCGTAGTGCATGGATAATTTATGGTCGTGATACTAATGAATATCCTTGGTCGTAGTGCAAGGATGATGTGGTTTATTTATTAAGTCGAGTCTCAGCGATAAAAGTGATGAAAAACCTTTTAAATCATAGAAGATAGTAGATTTTCGTCTCTACTTGACTCTTCTAATGGATTACTTATTCCGCTACAGTTAAACTTGATGTTTGTTATATTTTATCATTTTAACATTGTTGAAGGCCAACGATAAATTATTCTGCATTATCTTAGTCATAATATTTCTTACTGGGCTAGTTGAGCTCACCCTTTATTTCACTGTTCTCTTCAGGAAATGAGAATATAGCTGGGATGAGTCGGGGAACGGATTGATAGTCCAGATGGTTGTTTTAGTAGTCCTCATTATTCTATAAAATAGTGTGACAATAAATGTAATGAGGACTCCATTGAGTGTGGATATTGTCTAGATGACAATATTCTTGTTAAAACTCTTAGATTATGTTTTGTCGTATTTTACACGACTGTTGTATAATTAAGCTGTATTTGAATTTTGTACCATGTATTTGGCGACTCAAGATGGGTGATGTATACTTATTTTGGGGCGTCACAGTTGGTATCAAAGCTTAGGATATGATCCCTGGCTGAGATGTGAGATAAAAACTAGGAGGGGAGAGACGGGGAATTCCTTCGCTAGTATGACCTACCTAAGTTTATTTGGTAATTAATTGGTCGATCAGAGTATAAGGATAATATGTGACATGTCAATTAACCCTTGTTTTGTGGCAGTATTTGAAAATGACATCCGAGAATGTTGAGAATAGAAATAGAGCACATGAGACCGTTGAGTCACCACATATCAACACCCAGGATAATGTGCATCAGGAAGGCAATAATCCTCAGGTGAACAACAAAACCGACCAAATAGCGAACGATGGAATGTTTAGGAGCTTTCTGCAATTCGTACATCATCAGGCAAGAAAGACTCCTGTCCAAAATGCAGGTGGAAACACTGGCAACTCTCGGACGGTCACCGCTAAACAATTCAAAGAGCTGGGACCACCGAAGTTTATTGGAGAGCCAAAACCACTTAAGGCGGAGACGTGGATAAAGCAGATCACCAAGATATTTGATGTCTTGGGATGCTCCGAGGAGCACAAGGTTGCCTTTGCCACCTTTATGTTGCGAGGAGGGGCAGATTACTGGTGGGAATCGGTAAAAGGTACTCAACCTGCCACACTAAAGATGTCTTGGGAGAAGTTACAAGAACTATTCAATGACAAGTACTTTCCTGAAAGTATTCGGAACATGAAAGAGGTAGAGTTCATCAAGTTGGAGCAGAACAATATGACTGTGTCGCAGTACGAAGCTAAGTTTGCCGAGTTGTCCTGGGTTTATGTCTCACTTGGTTTTAGGAGAACTCCACGACTAGAGACCACCGATTCTATTCCTTGTTACCCCTGGGCCGACCCGGCTACACTTTTATTACCGAAAGGAATTGTGAAGTAAAAGGGTGAGCACAACTAGCTCAAGAAAGAATATCATGACTAAAGATAATTAAATTATCAATAGCCTTCATCAATAACAAATCGTAGATTTAGAACATATGGTAGATGATAAAAATTTCAACCATAGTTGCGTAAATGAACAAGCAATCCATTAGAAGAGTCAAATAGACAATACAATCTATTATCTTCTCCATGTTAAAAGTCCACTAACAATGTTTTATCCTCGTAACATCAATCAACAGCCTTTCCACAATTATATGAATATCTCATAATCATAATTGTGATTCTAAATTCTCTTCGCATCTGTGATCTAATATAATTTTCATCACATGTCTTTACCGAAACATCAAAGATCATGGTTATACCAAATCACGCCTCGCTCATAATCATCCTAATAAATTCATTTGCACTATCTACCAAAGATATTCATCCACGCTCATCTTCGCACCACTGGCCAAAGATATTCAACAACAGGTCATCTTTGCACTACGAGCCAAAGATATTCATTAACAGTTCATCTTTGCACTACTGGCCAAAGATATTCATCAACAATTCATCTTTGCACTACAGGCCAAATATATTCATCAACAGTTCATATTTACATTACAGGCAAAATATATTAATATCTCAAAGAAATATATAATCATTTCAGAATTTATATAAACAATAATTATAACCATGTTGATCAATTCACCTTTGCACTTAAACTAAAGATATTCAATTATAAATTCAATGGTCATGATCATACCAGTCACAATTCAACTTTTCACTACTGGCCAAAGAGAACCCTAGTCATGATTATACCAATAATGTACTCATCTTTACACTCTAGTGAAAGAGAATTTCAACATCAGGGTTATAAAAATATTATATATGATAATAAAATCAATATAATCAATATATAGTTTTAATCTCCAGAGTAATATTCATAAATCAACTATAATTTGGTTAGAAAAAGAAACCAATTTTGTAGTAAATAGTACCCGTGAATAGTAACTCGTGAATAGTAACTCGTGAATAGTAACTCATGAATATTAACTCATGAATAGTAACCCTGACACAAAAAGGTAGAAATTTCACAATAAAATCCATACCAATATTTTGGTATAATGATATTGAAAGAATAACATTTCTTAAACTTATAAACAATTTATTTTAATTGTTTACACTTTACTAAATAATGCATTTAATCATCATAAAATGCCAAACTTATAAGATTTTATCACCAATAACCAAAACCCTCATCAAAAAATCAGATATACCACATATATGATTCTCAAGCCATAAAATCATATTTTCCAATTTTCTTCCTTCACATAACATATTTAACTCATTTATTCATAACTAGTCCAATTTCATGAAAAATACCAAATTAGTTCCAAAAATATTTCTTTTCTGACATTTAGCAGAATATAGTCCCATATTGAACATATATTTTCTTTGAATTTTTAAAATTAATTTACTATTTTTCATATGGCCAAAACCGCTAATATTTAGACATTTATCATAAATTGTAATTTTATCCAAAATTCCAAAATTCACAAAGTACACTCGATATTATATAGATGTACTCCCAATAAAAATTTCATCAATTTTGGAGTTAACCATGAGGAGTTATAAGCGGTTACTTTTAAAAAAGTCTTTTCTCATAAAATTCATAACTCTTAATCTATACATCCAAAAATTACCATTTTTGGACACAATCAATAAAACTCATCAACATATCATTTCAAAATTTTCAAGAATTTTCTGAAGGTCAGAATAAGTACAAACTAAAAAACATAATAACCCTTAAAATCCCTTACTATCCCTTACCTCAAAAGAGCAACACTTCTGACTGGATATCGGATATGACGCTGAAGGAAACTTGCACTGATGAATATAAACTCTCCAAGTATCTAAATACTCAAAAAATACACTCAATAATCTAGAGAGAGAAAGAGAGAAATCTTATGTTTCTGGTGTGATATTCAATTCTAACTTAGCCCTCTATTTATAGGAAAATTTTAGCAGACTTGACCTGCAACCTGATGGCTTTACCTGCTACTATTCCCACCCACCACATTTGAAATAAAATTCAGTATATTTTTTCACCAACCACAAGTGGGGCCCACTCAATTCTAGCATTTTCCACCAAAATGCTAAATTAGGATACTTCAACAATTTCTGAACCATTCACCTCTTAAAATTCATAACAAATCATACGTTCATTTTTAACGGTTCAAAATTTGTGGACATATACTCAACTTATATATGTATAACATATCCAAAAATTACAACGATCCAACGGTCGGATTAAAAATTATAACTCAGGCAATATATCTCAAAAATACTGGTTTTATTTTTAATACCTTCATTCTGACAAAAATACTGATAAAATACCTCAACATTAATTCCTTCATTTATAACCACATAAATAAATCCATCATTTATATCCACATCAAATAAATATTTCCTTATCATATAAATCAATAATTAATTATTCACAAATAATATTACAGAATCACAATTATGACAACTAGGCCATTCTCAGGAAAGAGGGGGCTTTCCAATAAGAATTTCTCCTTATTGGCGCGCAATTAGGTGACCAAACCTCTCCTTGACAGAACTTTCTAGACATTGCCAATAATGCTATCTAATAATATTATTGAAATATTATGAATTATTGATCCGATAATGGAAATATCATGCAATGACAATTATTGAAACAACAATAATATAAAATATCAACGCAAAGAATTATTGAATCAATAAAATAAAATATTGAACAAAGAATTATCGTAACAATTATTGAGTAGTGCCTTCTTACGTAAGAATCAATAATTCAAAATATTGTGTAATACCGTAGTTATTATCAGAACAACAACGCGTATTACTTTATTTTACCAATAGGGTATTCCAACGAAGTTGTTAATTCAGAACGACTACGCCGTTATTTATAAAAACTCAAACTTGTCGCTTTTCTTTATCGCGGTTATACTATTATGGGGCCCACAAATGACTACTACACCGTCAGCATTTAATATTCCCTCGACGTAAAGAATATTCTACGATTAAACTAATATTCCCTCGATAATAATGAATACTTTATAACCACTTGCTGTATTTTGAAAAAAATTATATATCACCCTTAACTTTAACTTTTATCAATTTAACCATTTACCTGAATAGAAAAATTCAATACTTTTATTTCATAAAATTCGTGGTCTTACAATCTCCCTCCTTATGAAATTTCGTCCTCAAATTTACGACACGGTATTTCAAAGAGTTGAGAATACCTTGCTTCCATTCCCGATTCCATCTTCCCTGTCATCATGATTTCTCCATTGCTCATCTCCTGTATTTCATGTAAGACCCCAGCTATTATAAATAAAGATGGATTTTCTATAAATATTATTTTTGAATATTATGGAATAAATTTGATATAATGTTATAGTTGTGGGTAATATTTATAAATTTTGCAAAGTATGCAAGTTGTTATAAAATATTCGTTTGGTCTGGGAATATTCTTTTGTTAGGGAATATTCGTACAACGGCTCAATTATTGGTGGACCATTAATGTAATTATTGTCTAATTGAGAAAACGACAAAAATATTTTATAAAAATAACGGCGGAGGTGTTACCGTTAAAACCGCTGAACTACCCGTAGAGTAAAAGTACAAGAATACTGGCGTAGTCAGATATAGTATACACACAGATTGATTATTGATGCTTACGTGAGAAGTCACTCAAAGAATGCTCAATTATTGCTACGAAGAATTGATGCATCATATTTTTATATTATTGATTCAATTATTGTCACAAGATCATCTCAGATAATATGTTATATTATTAATTGAGACGACAAGTTATAAATGATTAATAATTGTTGAAAGATTAAAATGTGTTGATTAAAAATAAAATGATTTGTGGTAATATTTATTCAATCTTTAATGTATATAAAGAGTCTCATTATGAGACGTTTGTGGTAAGTTTGATTATTTTATGGGGGGCCCATATGTCATCATCTAAGAGTCTCTTCGTCAATAGTAATTACTTTTGTGAATAGTAATTATCTTCGTCAATAGTAATTACCTTCATCAATAGTAATTACCCTTGTGAATAGTAATTACCTTCACAATAGTAATTACCTTTACCAAAGGCCAAACCACTTGCCGTTTCATATTAAAAGGCCAAACCACTTGTCGTTTCACATTACAAAGGCCGAACCACTTGTCGTTTCACATTACAAAGCGCCGAACCACTTTTCTTTTCACATCACCAAATCGTCCGACCACTTGCCTTTTTTCACGTGGTAGGTGCTAAGCTAGAAATCTTCTATAAATAGAGGCCTAGTGCTTCATTATTTTTTCACGAATTCATTCAAGCTTTAGAGAGAGAAAGTATAGAGAGAATAAGAGAGAAAGAAGAAGAGTATTTTGTTACTACACTATCGCAGATTCAATCTCCTACCAAAAGTAAGGGTGTTATTCTTTCTTATTCATGAAGAGAAGCTGTTGTTATTCCATTGCTTATTATTCTCGTTGGAATAACTCGATATCACGTGGTTTACCCTATACTTGGTGACATTCTTCTATTATTCATTGGAACATCCTCGCTCTCGTGTTTTACACCGACACGGTTCCGTCTTTATTATTATTCATTGGAACATCCATGCTCATGTGTTTGACACCGGACCTGGTTCCGTCTTTATTATTATTTTGTTGGAACATCCACATGCGTGTGTTTTTCACCGGACTGGTTAAAATCTTTATTATTCTACGTTGGAACATCCACGCTCTCATGTGTTTTACAGGACCTAGTTCCGCTTTATTATTCTCGATGGAACATCCTATTCGTGTGTTTTACACAGGATCCGGTTCCATCTTTATTATTCTGTTGGAACATCCCGCTTGTGTAAATTTCACGACCGACTGGTTTCGTTATTATTATTCGTTGGAATAACGCTTACATCGCGGCACCGCATGCATGGTGATTTCTTTTGTTATTCCATTCTTTATTATACCGGTTGGTTAAAACTTTGACTTCTATACTACATGAAATTAGTGGAATATCCTTGATATTTGCGTTTCATCCAAAGATCTTTTCATGGAAATATTCTTCCGATCATTCTTGAATTTTACTCTACAAAACAAAGATCATGTTGATAATTTGGACGTTAATAATTCTTGAATTTTACTCTACAAAACAAGATCATGTTGATAATTTGGACGTTAATAATTCCGGATAAAATAATTCTTGAACTTGTTTTATTGAATTCTTATATCATTGTCATCATCCTCATGTTTTATATTATGTTGAAAGTCATCGTGGGCTCTGTAGTGCATAGATGGACTTGGTATGATTATGACCAGAGACTATTGATGTGTAATCATGACCGTAATGTTACAAATGATGTTATAAAAATCCTTAGTGGTAGTAGTGCATTGATGGATGCGATTGTTGGCATGATCATGACCATTAATGAATACACAACTATTCTTGGCCCGTAGTGCATGAATAATTGTGGTCGTGATACTAAAGAATATCCTCGGCAGTAAAGTGTGAGGGGTGATTCGATGATGTGGATTATTTATTAAAGTCGAGTCTCAAATTTATATACAAATGATGAAAAACCTTTTAAATCATAAAAGATAGTAGATTTTATTTTCTACTTGACTCTTTTAATGGATTGCTTGTTCACCGCAGCTTAAACTTGATGTTTATTATATTTTATCGGTTTAACACTTGTTGAAGGCTATTGATAATTTATTCGCATTATCTTAGTCATAATATTTCTTCTTGGGCTAGTTGAGCTCACCCTTTCTTTCATTGTTTCTCTTGTAAAATGAGAACATAGCCGACTTAGTCGGGGAACGAGTAATGGTCTCAGAGGATAGCATTAGTAGTCCTCACACTATTACGTGAAATAGTGTGATCATAATTGTAATGAGGACTCTTTTTGAGTTTGTATAATATCTAGTAGACAATATTTGTATTCAAACTCACGCTTTATGTCGTATTGTACAATTTACGCTTATATTAGTAAGTTGTATTTAAATTCTGTACCATGTATCTGACTACCCAAGATGGGTGATGTATACCTAATTTTGGGGGCGTCACAGTTGGTATCAGAGCTTAGGGATATGATCCCTGGCTAAGATGTGAGAATAGTACTAGGAGGGGAGAAACGGGGAATACCTTCGCTAGTATGACTTACCTAAGTTTATGTGCTATTTTATTGGTTGGTCAGAAGATAGGGATAATTTGTTACATGTCAATTAACCTTTTGTTTTGTGGCAGTATCTGAAAATGACATATGAGAATGTTGAGAATAGCAATGGAGCGCAGGCGATCGTTGATTCACCACATATCAATAATCAGGATAATGTGCATCAGGAAGGCGACAATCCTCATGCAAACAACAACACCGACCAAATGATGAATGATCAAATGTTTGAGGCTTTATGTAATTTATGCAACAAAGAAAGAGAGAACTCTGTCCAAAATGTAGGTGGAATATACGGAAAACTCTCAGCGGTCACCGCTAAACAATTCAAGGAGCTGGGACCACCGGAGTTTAAGGAGAGTCAAAACCACTTCGCGGAAGCATGGATAAAGCAGATTACCAAGATATTTGATGTCTTGGGATGCTCCGAGGAGCAAAAGGTTCCCTTCACGCCTTTATGTTGCGCGGAGAGGAGACATCGGTGGGAATTCCAGTAAAACGTACTCAACCTCATTGTGATCAAGATATCTTGGGAGAAGTTCCAAGAGTCGTTTCAACGACAAATACTTTCCGAAAGTATTCGCCACATGAAGGAGGTGGAGTTTATCAAGTTGGAACAAAACAATATGATCGTGTCGCAATACGAGGCAAAATTTATGAGTTATCACGGTTTTCGTCCCACTTGGTGGATAATGAAGAGAGAATGGCGCGAATGTATTTAAGAGGTTTGAAGCGGAGATACGCCAACATCTTATTTCTCATAAACCGTGTTTGTATTGGATATTGTAAATAGGGCTCGATTAGTGGAGCGCAATAATGAGTCAACTTAACTAAAAGAGAGCAAACCAAGCAAAATTATAATACCAATGAGAGTAGTCATCAAGCGGTGACAACAAGCGTGGGGAATCAACAGGCGGATATGGTAACCACTTGGTGGTAATCGGGGTACAAAACAATAAGAATGGACATTTCAAGAAAAGGAGATTCAACAATGATGGAAAGACGTCAAGACCAAAGACCGTTGTTAAGGAAGGAGAAAGACCACATATCATATGCTTCAAATGCGAGGAGAGGGACACATCGGCCCAAAGCTCGCCATGCCAGTCAAAGCATGTTATAATTGTGGAAGAAAAGGTCACTTAGCTCGATTTTGTCGTTGCCATCAAGTCAAATTCACTAGGATGGAGGCACCAAAGGCCGTCCCTGAAAAGTTAAAACCCAGGTAGTAAGGGAGAGCGTTTGTTGTGACCTCCCAAAGAGCAAGGAATCCAAATGAGGTCATCACGGGTAAGCTTATCATAAACTCTAATGAAGTCTATACTTTATTTGATCTGGGTTCTACCCATTCTTTTATTTCTCCTACTTGCGCCATCGATTAAATTTGACTCAGGAGAAATTAGACTTTGACTTATCTGTGGAAACTCCGTTGGGAGAAACCTTCATTTCATCCATGCTTATAAGTCTTGTTTGGTTCAAATCGGTACTCTCACATTACATTCGTCGATCTTATTTCATTAAAAATACTTGCATTTGGACGTGATTCTAGTGGATTGATTGGTTAACTACTTATCATGCAAAAATTGATTGTTTTCGTAAGGTTGTTAGCTTTCATATTCCTAATCAACCTATTATGCTTAATTCAAACGACCAAACCATTAAAATCAATCACGGTCATCTCAAGCCATAAAGCTATTCGCTTATTGAAAAACGGATGTCAAGCTTTCTTAGCTCATGTCATGATTTAAACAAAAATATGTTAGTTTTGAACGATATTTCTATTGTTAATAAATTTCCGACGTATTCCCCAAAGAACTTCCTCGCCTACCCCGAAAGCGTGAAATTGAATTTTGTATCGACCTGAAACCCAGACAAAACCTATTTCCAAAGCCCCATATCGAATGGCTCTATTGAACTTCAGGAGTTAAAGACCCAACTACGTGAATTGTTAGACATTGGCTTTATTCGTCCCTAGTACTTCTCCTTGGGGTGCTCTGCTCTATTCGTGAAGAAGAAAGATGGGAGTATGCGACTTTGTATTGATTATCGGGAGTTGAATCATGTCACCATCAAAATAGGTATCCATTGCCACGTATTGATGACTGTTTGACCCGGTTGCAAGGAGCCAAATTCTTTTCAAAGATTGATCTTCGTTAGGATATCACCAATTGAAGATTAGAATCACCGACATTCCAAAGACGGCCCGAGAACTCGATGACGGCATTATGAATTCTAGTCATGTCCTTTGGATTGAATAATGCTCCCGCCGCTTCATGGATATGATGAACCGAGTATTCAAGGAATATTTAGATCACTTTGTGGTCGTCTTTATTGATGACATCCTTATTTATTCCAAAAGCCGTGAAGATCATGAGCAACACTTAAGGCTGACACTCCAAAAGCTTCGTGAATATAAGCTTTATGCCAAGTTGAAGAAATGTGAGTTTTGGCTTGAAGAAGTAGCATTCCTTGGGCACGTGGTATCAAGTCATGGAATATCTGTTGACCCAGCAAAGATTGAAGCTATTCAAAGTCGGGAACAACCTAAATCAAGAATCAAGAAACGTAGCTTTCTCGGTTTAGTTGGTTATTATCGGAGATTCGTGGAAGGATTTTCTCGAATCGCTACTCCATCGACTCAAATTGACTCGAAAAGATACAAAGTTCGGGTTGGAGCGAAGAATGTGAAAGAAGTTTTCAAGAACTCAAGAGGAGACTTATTTCAAAGACTGTTCGACAATACCATCGGCTCGGAGGGATTTGTCATCTATGGTGATGCTTCTGGGCAAAGGGTTGGGATATGTTCTCATGCAACATGGAAAAGTTATAGTTTATGCCTCGCGACAACTCAAAGAATATGAGAGGAATTATCCTACTCATGATCTAGAGTTGGCAAATTGTGTTTCTTTGCACTTAAAATTTGGAGGCATTACTTGTATGGGGAGAAAGTGGAGATCTTTACGGATCATAAAAGCCTCAAATATTTCTTCACTCAAAAGGAACTCAACACGCGACAACGACGTTGGCTAGAATCATTGAAAGATTATGATCATACCATCCAATACCATCTCGAAAAGTTTAACGTGGTAGGTAGCCGACGCATTGAGTAGAAAATCATATGCAAGCACGAAAAGCGAAATTGTCAACGCAAAGAGCCCATTTTGTGTGACTTGCAAAGGATGGAGATAAGTTAAAGACTCAGGACGATGTGATGATAGCGAGTATACGAGTAGAACTGACTTTAATCGATAAAGTTAAAGCTTAACCGACTTTATTTATAAAATTCAGTACATTTCTTCACCAACCATAAGTGGGGCCGACTCAATTCTAGCATTTTCCATCAAAATGCTAAATTCGGATACTTTAACAATTTCTGAACCATTCACCTCTTAAAATTCATAACAAATCATACGTTCATTTTTAACGGTTAAAAATTTATGGACATATACTCAACTTATATATGTATAACATATCCAAAAATTACAACGATCCAACGGTCGGATTAAAAATTATAACTCACGCAATATATCTCAAAAACACTAGTTTTATTTTTAATACCTTCATTCCGACAAAAATACTGATAAAATACCTCAACATTAATTCCTTCATTTATAACCACATAAATAAATCCATCATTTATATCCACATCAAATAAATATTTTCTTAACATATAAATCAATAATTAATTATTCACAAATAATATTACAGAATCATAATTATGACAACTAGGCCATTCTCAGGAAAGAGGGGGCTTTCCAATAAGAATTTCTCCTTATTGGCGCGCAATTAGGTGACCAAATCTCTCCTCGATGTAACTTTCTAGACATTGCCAATAATGCTATCTAATAATATTATTCAAATATTATGAATTATTGATCCGATAATGGAAAATCTTGTGCGGTGACAATTATTGAAACAACAATAATATAAAATATCAACGCAAAGAATTATTGAATCAATAAAATAAAATATTGAAGCAAGAATTCTTCGTAAAAATTATTGAGTAAAGGCCTTCACGTAAGAATCAATAATTCAAAAAAATACTGTAATACCTGGTGTATTCGCAATAACGCGTATTACTTTATTTTACCATAGGGTAGTCCAACGGTGTTAATTCAGAATGACTACGCCGTTATTTATAAAAACTCAAACTTGTCATTTTCTTCATCTCGAGCTTATTCTATTATGGGGCCAATAAATGACCGCACGACCGTCTGCATTTAATATTCTCTACAGAAAGAATATTCTACGACTAAACGAATATTCCCCGATAATAATGAATACTTTATAACCACTTGCGTATTTTGAAAAAAAATCATATATCACCCTTAACTTTAACTTTTATCAATTTAACCATTTACTGAATAGAAAAATTGAATACTTTTATTTTATAAAATTCAGGGTCCTACAATCTCCCCTCCTTATGAAATTTCGTCCCCGAAATTTACGTACCTGGTATTTCAAAGAGTTGAGAATACCTTGCTTCCATTCCCGATTCCATCTTCCCGTTATCATGATTTCTCCATTGCTCATCTTCTGTATTTCAGATATCATTCTAGAATACTACTTCAAAACAAAGGTTAATTGACATATCACAATTTGTCAACTTAAGTAAGAAAATTCAGCTTAGGTAAGACACACACTAGCGAAGGATATTTCTCATCTCTCCCTTCCTAGTTCTAATCCGGGATCTCCGCCAGAGATCATATCCCTAAGCTCTGATACCAACTGTGACGAATATCCCATCAGTGGACAGCACCTCACATTGGTACCTATCAGTTTGCCACTGCAGAATGGCGTCCCCTATGGAGAGTCTGGCTTCGGTGCATCCCCATCAACAGAAAGTCACCAACGAGAGGCTCGGGGCTCTTTACTTATAGCTTTGATACCAACTGTGACGACCCTAAAATAGGTCCATTCCATCCAACCCATTCTGAGTCGCCAAATACATGGTATAGAAAATAACTACAACTTTATTACAACAATTGTCGTGCAAAATACAACAACACATATACTGTGAGTTTGGATACAAATATATATACCAACTGTGACTCTCATCCCAAACTTGGATAGCACGTCACAATGACACCTTACATAAAGGTATAGTCAAAAACTGTTTTAGAAATTAGAATATTTGGGAAGTGCTCAAGGAAACCTTCGAACATGGGAGGCCATGCTTCTAGGTTATGATAGATATCATATGGCCACAGAATTATCCTTGGTTGACCCAATAGACACTAAAGAAAAATGAGAAGATTACTATCATATTCTTCCCAATGGTGAGTCGTCTCTTGACTTATCATTATCTCCACTGTCTCAAATTGAGAATTATACTTCAAACAAACACCAAGATTATATAGGTAGTGCTCGTAAATATACTCAGCAAGTGGAAGAGCACAACCCTGTCTTATGATGACACGAGGTTTTATGTCATTAGACATCTTGTATGATAGTGGCAAAACACCCTTCCAACGTTGGGTTCGCCTCTCCCTATATGATTCACCAAATATAACTACTAAAAGATGTATACAACACACTTGTATATCTTTGTTTAGGAGAACTCCACGACTAGAGACCACCATTCTATTCCCTTGTACCCCCCCGTCAATCAAACCCTACACTTTTATTACTTGGAAGGAATTGTGAAGCAAAAGGGTGAGCACAACTAGCTCGATCAAGAAAGAATATCATGACTAAAGATAATTAAATTATCAATAGCCTTCATCAATAACAAATCAGAGATTTAGAACATATGGTAGATGATAAAAATTTCAACCATAGTTGCAGCGGAACAAGCAATCCATTAGAAGAGTCAAATAGACAATAAAGTCTATTATCTTCTCCATGTTAAAAGTCCACCAACAATGTTTTATCCCTGTAACATCAATCAACAGTTCCTTTCCACAATTATATGAATATCTTATAATCATAATTGTGATTCTAAATTCCTCTTCGTACCCAAGACGAATATAATTTTCATCACATGTCTTTACCTAAAACATCAAAGATCATGGTTATACCAAATCATAGTTCCTGTTCATAATCATACTAATAAATTCATCTTTGCACTACAGCCAAAGATATTCATCCACAGTTCATCTTCGCACCACTGGCCAAAGATATTCAACAACAGGTCATCTTTGCACTACGGGCCAAAGATATTCATTAACAGTTCATCTTTGCACTACTGGCCATAGATATTCATCAACAATTCATCTTTGCACTACAGGCCAAATATATTCATCAACAGTTCATATTTGCATTACAGGCCAAATATATTAATATCTCAAAGAAATATATAATCATTTCAGAATTTATATAAACAATAATTATAACCATGTTGATCAATTCACCTTTGCACTTAAGCTAAAGATATTCAATTATAAATTCAATGGTCATGATCATACCAGTCACAATTCAACTTTTCACTACTGGCCAAAGAGAACCCTAGTCATGATCATACCAATAATCTACTCATCTTTACACTCTAGTGAAAGAGAATTTCAATATCAGGGTTATAAAAATATTATATATGATAATAAAATCAATATCTCCAGAGTAATATTCATAAATCAACTATAATTTGGTTAGAAAAAAAACCAATTTTGTAGTAAATAGTACCCGTGAATAGTAACTCGTGAATAGTAACTCGTGAATAGTAACTCTTGAATAGTAACCCTGACACAAAAAGGTAGAAATTCCACAATAAAATTCATACCAATATTTCGGTATAATGATATTGAAAGAATAACATTTCTTATACTTATAAACAATTTATTTTAATTGTTTACACTTTACTAAATAATGCATTTAATCATCATAAAATGCCAAACTTATAAGATTTCATCACCAATAACCAAAACCCTCATCAAAAATATGCATATACCACATATATGATTCTCAAGCCATAAAATCATATTTTCCAATTTTCTTCCTTCACATAACATATTTAACTCATTTATTCATAACTAGTCCATTTTCATGAAAATACCAAATCAGGCCCAAAAATATTTCTTTTCCGGGATTTAGTAGAATATAGTCCCATATTAAACATATATTTTCTTAGAATTTTTAAATTCATTTACTATTTTTCATATGGCCAAAACCAATAGAATATTTGGACATTTATCATAAATTGTACTTTTATCCAAAAATTCAAATTCACAGTAGTACATCGATATTATATAGATGTACTCCCAATAAAAATTTCATCAATTTTGGAGTTAACCATAAGGAGTTATAAGTTGTTACTTTTAAAAAGTCTTTTCTCATAAAATTCTTAAATCTTAATCTATACATCCAAAAATTACCATTTTGGACACAATCAATAAAACTCATCAAAATATCATTTCAAACTTCTCGGAATTTTTCAAGGTCAAGAAGAAACTAATTGAAAAACATAATAACCCTTACTATCCCTTACCTCAAAAAAAGCAAAGACTTCGATTTGGATATCGGATACGATGTCAAGAAAACTTGCACTGATGAATATCAACTCACCAAGTATCTAAATACTCACAAAATACACTCAATAATCTAGAGAGAGAAAGAGAGAAATCTTTTATTTCTGGTGTGATTTTCAATTCTAACTTAGCCCTCTATTTATAGGAAAATTTTAGCAGACTTGACATGCTACCTGATGGCTTTACCTGCCACTATTCCCACTTACCACATTTGAAATAAAATTAAGCACATTTCTTCACCAACCACAAGTGGGGCCCACTCAATTATAGCATTTTCCACCAAAATGCTAAATTTGGATACTTCAATAATTTATGAACCATTCACCTCTTAAAATTCATAATAAATCATACGTTCATTTTTAACGGTTTAAAATTTGTGGACATATACTCAACTTATATATGTATAACATATCCAAAAATTACAACGATCCAACGGTCGGATTAAAAATTACAACTCATTTAATATATCTCAAAAACATTTGGTTTAATTTTTAATACCTTTAATTCGAACAAAATACCGATAAAATACCTCAACATTAATTCCTTCATTTATAACCACATAAATAAATCCATCATTTATATCCACATCAAATAAATATTTCCTTATCATATAAATCAATAATTAATTATTCACAAATAATATTACAGAATCACAATTATGACAACCAGGCAGTTCCCAGGAAAGAGTGGGCTAGGCCATTCTCAGGAAAGAGGGGGCTTTCCAATAAGAATTTCTCATTATTGGTGCGCAATTAAGTGACCAAACCTCTCCTTGACAGAACTTTCTAGACATTGCCAATAATGCTATCTAATAATATTATTCAAATATTATGAATTATTGATCTGATAATGGGAAATACTGTGCAGTGACAATTATTGAAACAACAATAATATAAAATATCAACGCAGCAATTATTGAATCAATAAAATAAAATATTGAACAGTAATTACTATAAAAATTATTGAGTAGTGCCTTCTTACGTAAGAATCAATAATTCAAAAATATTGTGTAATACCGTGTGTTACTGTGCAATAACGCGTATTACTTTATTTTACCAACCGGGTAGTCCAACAGTGTTAACTATAACGACTACGCCGTTATTTGTAAAAACTCAAACTTGTCGTTTTCTTCATCTGACAGTTATTCTATTATGGGGCCCACAAATGACTGCACCGTCGTACGAATATTCCCCGACAGAAAGAATATTCTACGACTAAACGAATATTCCCCGATAATAATGAATACTTTATAACCACTTGCGTATTTTGAAAAAAAAAATCATATATCACCCTTAACTTTAACTTTTATCAATTTAACCATTTACTGAATAGAAAATTTGAATACTTTTATTTCATAAAATTCGGGGTCTTACAGTGAACATTAAGGAGAATATCCAAATGGTAGATTTGATTCCGATTAGATTGGGAGAGTTTGATGTTATTTTGGGAATGGATTCTTTGTTCAAATATGGAGCGGTAATTGATTGCCAAAAGAAATGTGTAAACCTTATGACTCCGTCAAAGGTAGTATTCTATGGTAGCAAATCGCCTAGACAAATAAAATGTCTGACGATTATGCAGGCCAAGAAATTGTTGAGTCAAGGCTGTGTGGGTTATTTAGCTTACATAGCAGATACTCAAAAAAAGAACGTGAAACTGGAAGAGATGCTAGTGGTGATGGAATTTGAGGATGTATTTCCAAAGGATTTGCCAAGACTCTCGCTTGACAGAGAAATTGAGTTCGTGATCGACTTAGTGCCGGGGACAACACCGATATCGAAGGCCTTGTACAGAATGGCTCCAGTAAAAATGAAGGAACTGATGGTACAGTTGCAAGAATTTTTAGACATAAAGTATATTCAACCAAGCGTATCACGGTGGGGAGCGCCAGTGTTATTGTAACATTCCAGAATTTTAAAGTGTAATATTAAATATTTATTAATTTATATAAGTATTTAATGGATATGTTTATTGTTGAATAAATAATTGTTCAATTTGAGTTGATGTGGTTTAGTTAATTATTTGTTGAATAAATAATTAAATAGTAAATAGTAAATATTTATTTGTAATATTAAATATTTATTGAATTATATATGTATTGAATGGCAATTTGAGTTGATGTGATTTAGTTAATTATTTGTTGAATAAATAATTAAGGAGCTAAGAAAATTAATCGTTATGAGATTATATACTAATTTAATTTAATAATTAAGTTAGAGAGCTAATAATGATTAAATGAATTATAATATTCTAATTGGAATTTGTGATTTAAAATAAAGTGTTAGTTGGATTAAATAAAATTATAATTATAAAGAAATTATAGTTTTATGATAATGATTTATGTGTTAAAGTAATTCAATAGATTAGTATTTGAATTGATTAAATGTATTATTTAATTAAATAGAAGTGAGACAAATAACCTTGCTATAAAGGAGTTACTAAAATAAATTAAGGGAGTTTAATTCAGTTTTGCCAAACAAGGCCTAATGTCTATTAAGTCTTTTATCTAATTGTGTTTTACCAAACAAGGCATAAGGGTTAATGAGTTATTTTTAAGTTAGTTAACCAAACAAGCCTTTTGGCTTTTGATTTCAAAAAAATAAATTGTAACTGATGTCAGTTAAGTTAGTATTATATTATATATTTAATATATATTATATCCTATATACGTTAGATATCTAGTACGTAGTTAAAGTTAGGGAGAAAAACAAAACTCAGAGAAGAAGAAGAAGAAGAAGAAGAAGAGAAGAAGAAAAGTGAGAGAGAATTGGAGAGAAGAAGAAGCTTGAGAATCAAAAAGGGTTGGCCATCATCTTCTTCAAACAAGGTATCATCTAAACTCTATTATGGTTGTTCTTTTCATAGTTATAGTTGTATGCTCTCTCTCCCAATTTTCTCTATGAAAGCTTTATAGAAGTGGAATTTTGTTAAGTATATGGTTTTATATGATAATCTAGTGTTGTTAAACTATTTTCTTAAGCTATAATTGAGAATAGTCCATGAATTTATATTATGTATGTGGTTGTGAAGGAAAAACTATTTTTACAGAGAGTTTTTGTGAATATATATTGTGAAGCTTAAGGTAGAAATTGAGAGTTAATTAGTTGTTTAATTTATAAATTGATCGTTTAATTTGATAGAGTATGTATAATTATTGATAAGATGCTTTGAATTAATTGTTTTGGTTGAAAAAAAAAATTTATAGTGTTGATTTTCATTGAAATATCAAAATTGGAGTTTTTGTTAAAAAATAGTGAAATTGGATGTTTTAAATTCGTTGTTTATGTTGTTATATGGGTAGAAACATGTTAGAAGTTCTTGAATTATGTTTACATGAAGTTTTTGTTTGAATTGCATGTGAATTAGTCTGTTAGAAACGAGTTTGTAGGCCAAATTGGCTTTTTCTTGTACTATTACCAAGGCGTCGCCGATATCTGAAGTTCACAACATGTGCAACCCAATGATATGTTAATGGTTATTAATAGCATATATCACCATAATGGCAAGTCACAAATCATCAGTGTATTCACCATGCAAATACCATCACCACTTGGCGCCATCATATCACCATGTGCACGACCCATGATGTAAACGTGGAAAGTCATGCAACATGAAAGTTAGCAGAATGGTTCGATAATTGTACTTTTTGTACACGAAATTTTAAGAAAAACATTATGTGATGATAGTAGGACTGTAAAATATTGATTTTAGTATATCTATACTATGAATAATTATGTTATTAAAGGTTAACTTATGTTATAACTTGATTATGTGATTAAATAATCAAACATACATGATGTATGTAGTTAGTTAAGTTTGTAAAGTGGTAGTGACTAACTATGTCATGATGATATATATATATATATATATATATATATGTATGTATCTAGGGTATTGTGATTCAAATTGATTCGGTTTAGCCTACGAGCAAGAAAAGTTTTCTAATCCTTTATCTTATTGAACTAATTATTGTTTTCAATTCGATTACCTTATAATGATGCAAGCTGTCTAAACTTTGGTTTGATGTTAAACAAGTTATTCTTGTATTTCACTTGTTGTTTAGCATACATAACTAAATTGCTATGCATGTTTAGTATTCAATTCTAATTAACCTTGGCTTAGTATTGTTCAAGCAAGATAGGCTATAGTTATTCAAATTGTATGCTATTAGATTATTCATAATGCATGACTTTAGTTTACTATGATTGATTCAATCACTGTTATTCTATAGTATAGTGTTATTGGTCTTATTCAACTACTCCTTAGTTGATGTTCGTTAAATTCCAAATTTCCTTGAAGATTATCTAAACCAAATTTACTTTGGCGCGGACTTGTATTCTAAATACTGAGATGAACAACTCTTTTAATAGAGGTTTACGCTTAGCGTTGAAATGGTTGTGCACAATACATTGTACGAAGGGTTGATCCCCCTAAGTATGTGGAGTCCTTATAGTCTTATGACTGTTAAAGTTAAAGTGGAAAGATTACTTATAATTGTGGACATGATTCGTGGTCATTAGACCCTCAGGGAATGTTAAAATTTTTAGAAAGTTAATAGAATATATTGTTCAGTTCTATTGAGCCTAATATTGGCAATTGATGTAAAAGTTTAAAGATTTATTTATTGTTATTTCAAGTGGGCCTTGTTTGCTCACTCTTGCTTGTAAAATTTCTTACAGCTAAAGTTGAAATTGGTGACGTACCTCGCACCAATAAAGGAAAAGGAAAGATGAACAAGTACTGAAGACTTGTAATAGATTCGATAGTTTTATTATCAGACTTTGGTTTAAAGATTGTGATGAAATTTATTTAAATTCCGCATTTGAATGATTGTTGTTAAAGGTTAGATAACCTGGGAGATTTTTATTTAAATTTATTCCTATATGGGCGGGTGTTATTTTTCAATTTTATTATAATTGGGTAGTTATAGAAGAATGTTTTGATTAAGTGAACACCAAATCTTGAGGAAATAAAGTTCCAGGATTTGGGGGTGTCACAGGTTGGTATCTAAGCCTTAGGTTATGAACCTTAGGTGGGGGAAAAGGCCTTAGGAAGTAACCTTTGAAAAGATAGTGGAGATAACTCTTATCGAGTTTTAGGAAAGAAGTAATAAAACACTTATGTGCTTATTGAAAGTAGAATGCACACAAGCCAATCATGTTTGATGATAAAGCATATACTTTGTAACAATCTTATTCATTTATTAATAAAAAGTATTAATTTATTAAAGGCTTTTAATTATCTACATGATGTAATTTTATAATATGTGATAAACCCATAGTTTTAAGCAATGCTTTTAGAATAATGATGATGATCATTCTAATGAGATCTAAATTCTTTGAAAGCTTAAAACTAAAATAGTTCCCAATCGTTGGATTACTAAATTGGGGATTAGTGAATCCGGATAGATTGGTACATACGTTGCTTTCTCAATGGATGAGGATGATTGATCTCATGATCATTTGTGTGGAGACACTAAAGCAAGTATGTAGGTGCTTATTAGAGAATAAGTTCACTGAACGTGGCTCGCTAAGGAATACCTAATGGAGTTTTACTTGCCTGTCAATAGGAATTCCTGTAGTGATAGTAGTACAAGTGATCCTTGGACTTGAGATCATCATAGTATCTTGTGTATGATGAGTTATACTTTGACTTATTCCTTAAGACCCTTAGGGTATATCAAAGGGTATGCTTGGGTATAATAAGTTGTACATGGAGATAATGTATGATCAATAAAGAATCTACCACTTTATTAAAAGAAGAGAAATGTCCTATGTGATTCGATAAATGACAACCCAAAGAGTCCTGGTTAAGGCGTAATTAAATTAGAAAGGAGTTTCTAATTTGCATTATTTGGAGTTGTGCATTTAAGGATCGAAATACATATAATTAAATAAAATAAGACTTGACAAGAATTCCATGTCTTATATTTAATTGGGACATTGTATGGTGGAAGGATTGAATTGTACAAGAACTATTTACTCAAAGGTTCTTTTATGATTAATGTTGAAATCTATATTATCCGGAAAGTCGTTGATCGCTAGGGGAGGCTTTATCCTATTGTAGAATAAATATTATTTATTTAAATAAATTAATTGTTTAATTTATTTATTTAAATAAGATTAGAATTGTTCTAATTGATTTATTCACAACCGGTTTAATATGGAGAACCTAAAGGGTCACACCATAAAAGGAAGAATAATTATTTAAGAAGTTAATGGCATAATCGTAATAATATGTTATGTATATTTAATTTAATCTATGGTGATAGAATAAATTAAATAGTTTAATATTTATTATTTAATATTTTAGAAATATTAAATATAAATTAATAAGAGGAGTCTTATTAATATTATTATAATTATTATTATTATTATTTTAATTTCTAAAAGAGTTTAGGAATTAATTTAATATAAGTACTCTCATTTATTCCTAATAGGATTAGGAGGTTAAATTAATTAAAAAAGTTTAATTAATTATCCCTAATAAGATAAGGGAGCTTAATTAATTAAAAGATTTTAATTAATTAAAATAAAACCCAATTCCTTAATTGTTAGGAGAGGTTGCCCACATCTAAATAAGAGGAGTCTTATTATGGGTGTGAGTGGGTTGTTGACTTTACAACTACGTAATAATTCCAATAGTTGGAGAGTACACGTTCTTTTCTATAGAGATAGAAAACTAGGGTTTGAGCCAACCACCCTTCTTCTTGAAAAATTCTTTTTCCTTGGTGGATCACCTCAGAGGCCAAACACTTGGGTGGCTTACATTGATCAAAGGAAGGAATCAAACCCGGAGATTCAAGGAGATCGTGAAAAGATTAGGAGGTGAACTTTACTACTGAGGAAACCTCGTTTCTACAAGGGTATGATTTCATAATTCATCTTTTTCGCTTAATTAATAATTGTGCATAAAGGGTGATCCGAGTATATGGTTTGTAAAATTTTAAACTCGATTTTACACGCTCGCATTATTTTTGCAATTTGATTGCGCTCATGAATATTACAAACCTAATAAAGGTGGCATCGAGAGCAAAACCTTTATGCTAATTATTAATTATTTTAATTTGATATGTATATTGATATGTGTTTAGAATAATTTAATTGGGCATAATTTTGTTATATAAAATTTTTTAATAAAAAAAAAGGACAATATCAGCGAAAAACTTCGCCCAACTATATTACTTGGAATAATGAAGCTAGTCAAATCCAACCATGTCAGGTGAAACTCAAAGCCCCCTCTAGGTCATGGTGCTAATTTTGTCGATTTTAATTTTCAAAAAGTTGATTTTTTTTTTGGTATGTTTCAAGTAATGTCATTTTTGATTACTTATATATTTATATATATATATATATATATATATTATCGTAATATATATATATATATATATATATATATATATATTTTTATAATAAATATATATATATATAGTTATTATATATATATATATATATATATATATATATATATATATATATATTCTTAATAATTTTAGAATTAAAATAAAGTTTATTTTAATTTGAAAATAAAAAGTTCATTTTAATCTTAAAATAAAAAGTTTATTTTAATTTTAAAATTAAATTTCATGCTAACTAATTAGAGTTGGAATTGGATTTCAAGTTAACTAATTAGAGTTGAAATTGGATTCTATTTTTCCTTAAATAAAGGAGTTTATTTAGATATGAAATAAGATTTCATATTATTCAAAATAAAGGAGTTTATTTGTGAATAGGAAAAAAAGATTCCATAATTTCCATAAATAAAGGAGTTTATTTAGATATGAAATAAGATTTCATATTATTCAAAATAAAATAGTTTATATGTGAATAAGAAAAGAAAATCTTTAATAAAAGTGTTTCCTTTAATAAATAGTTTTTTTTTATATATGGAATTGGATTCCATAATTAATTAAAATAAAGGAGTTTATTTTGATTAAAATTTTGATTAAAATAAAATAGTTTATTTTATTCAAAATTGGATAAATTAAAATAAAATAGTTTTATTTTGATTTAAATTTGGATTAAAATAAAGGAGTTTATTTTGATTCAAAAATAGATTTTATACTAACTAAATTTGCCCATTAAATGATATCAATATATATATTAAATGTTTATTATTCATATGATGAATGTTATTTATTGATGCATATGATGATGTGTATGATAATAAATGGGATTGATTATGGACTATTGACCAATGTGATTGGATTTTATTTTAGTTGGATGCATAAATGTATGGGTTTTATTAAATGGGGTCTGCACAGACTCGCCTTCTCTAATTTTTTCTTAATGTAAATTCTATCTCCTCCTATGTATTTCCCTCGATCACGATCAAGGTTTCTATTTATTTTAAAATAGTTTTGTAATAGGAATATTTAGAATTATTTTGAAGAATTGGAGATCAAGGGGCAAGGAGCGCTTGAAGACCCGCTTTGTAATGGAGCAGGGTTTAAATGTAATAGTTATATTTAAATATTATTTTTTGCACCCCTAGGGTTTGACCTTTTGGTTCACTTGGTGGCTCTAGTGAACCAAACTAGAATAAAAGTCCATAATCAATCCGGGTAGAATATAGTATTCTATATGTGTATGCTTATACTATATATATTATATATTATGCAAACATGCTTCGCATGTTAATTAATATGACGCGTATTTTATATATATATGTGCATGCGTGCTAAACAAGATGAGACAAATTAATAACAAACCACTCAATTTTTTATATTAAGTCCTAAGCGTTCAAAGATATTTGGAATATCGAACGTCGCCTTCTAGCATGATAAAATTAATAGAGTATTAAATATTTAATATGAGTTTGTTGTGTCACCACAAGGCAAGTATTAAGTATTTAAGATGTTAATTTATCACATTTGATGCTTATAAAGAAAATTGAACAATATTGTTTTGTTGTGTCACCACAAGGATGATATTTTTCTTTTTTGAATATATGGAGTGCTAGGTCGGACTTAACTTGGATAATTTTGATTCTGGATGTGCCACCACTGATCAAAATAATCTAAGAGGCAAAAAGAAAAGGAGTTGCATAGTTGATGTAATTGACAAAAGTTGTCTACCTATTTATTTATATATAGTTTGTTGTGTCACCACAAGGCTATATACATTTGAAATGGGATCCTTATTCTCACTAGCAAATCTTTAATTAGATTTTGCCGAACTATATAAGTGAGGGTAATATAGTTTGAAGAAAATAGTGGGAGATACCAATTTAAAACAAGACCTAAATTATTTTGGTAATTAATAAAAGAATGTATGTTAAAATGTTGTTAATTACAAATTCATTTACAGAATTTTACCATGTCTAAAATTTCTATCACTGCGAAGCATATTAGATGCTAAATTAACCAGACCCAATTAAATGGATTGGTTAAGGAATATGAGAATAGTTCTCATGGCTGAAAAGCTATCTTATGTCCTTAATACGTCTATCCCTGCAATGGTTGCAGACAATGCCTCTAAGGAAGAGATTTCTACTTTTGGAAAGTGGCAAGATGATGCACAGTTGGCTCAATGCATCATGCTCGCATCCATGAGTAACGAGCTTCAGCGTCAGCATGAACTATGGATGCTTCTACTATATTCCTGCACATCAAGTAGTTGATGGTGAGGAAAGTAGGACTGATAGATATCAGATATCTAAGGAGCTCTTCCGATCTAGAATGGCCAATGGCACTATAAGATGCATAAAAAGTTCTTAACATTATCAATTTGATTGATCAATTAGGACAACGAGTTTTGTCATGGATGGAGAGTTGAGCCAAGATTTGATCTTGCACTTACTCCCGGACTCCTTTCACAATTGTTGTGAATTTTTCATATGAACAAGCTAGATATCAGCCTCGCTGATTTGCTTAACATATTGAAAAATGTTGAGAGTCACTTTCCAACCAAGAAAGACCAAGTCTTACTGGTAGGGGCCAAAGTATATTCTAAAAAGAAGAACGATTCTAAGAAGGTAAATAGAAAGGCGTAAACAAAGGATAATAAGAACAAAACTGATACGGATAGCAAAGGAGTTTGCTTCCACTGCAATAAGCCTGGACACTGGAAAGAAACTGCGAGAAGTATCTTGCAGAGGCTAACCAAAGAAGCTTAGTGAAGTTTCGGTTACTAATACAAATTTGTTTATGATTTAAAATAATTTTTCTTTAAGTCAAGGTTCTACTTGGGTATTTGATACCGGCTTTGGTTATCATAAATATAGATTTATGAAGGGACCAAGCAGAAGTAGAAAGCTAAACAAAGATAAGTAATCCTATGTGTAGAAAATGAAGCAAAGGTTGCTACATTAGCCATATAAACTTATAGTTTAGCAATGCCTACGGGCAAGTCTATTAAGTCAATAAGTTGTTATTGTATTCCAGTTCTCGTTGGAAACATTATTTCCATTTTATTGTTGGACAATAAAATTTTTGGTATTATAATTAAGAACAATTGTTGTTCTATTTATAATAATAATGTTTCAGATAGAATGGAATATTACTTAATAAATTTTGTATACTGACTTACATGAAAATAATTTTACATATTGAACAAATTAGTATAAGAAGAAAGGAGATGATCATTCAAAGAGTTGAATGTGTGTATTTTTCGAATACAAGTATGAATTATTTGAAAGGTTCAAAGAATTGTAAGTGAAATAAATTGATAAAGTATTAGATTCTTTGATCGGATCAAGGAATAAATACTTGTGCAATAAGTTTCTAGATCATCTCAAATGGTTTTCTCATAATGGACACATCCCGACACGCATAATAATTGATTGATGTATCCGAATGGAAAATTCGTACCTTGTTGGACATGGTGCGGTCCATAATGATTTTACCGACATTCCAAAGATCCTTCAGGGTCATGTCCTAGAAATGGTCAGATATCTACTTAAAAGGTAACCTAAAAATCCAGCCCCAAGACTCCATAAAAGTTATGGATGTGGAGGATTCCTAATCTTAACTATGTTAAGATAAGGGTTGTCCAACTTATGTGAAAAGGTTTCAAAGGATAAGCTTGGGACAAGATTTGACATGTACTGATTTGTGGGACATCCTAAAGTAAGTTTAGGGTATATGTTCTATAATTCTACTTAGCAAAAGGTGTTTGTTACTGAAACAAACACGCCTTCTAAGATAAAGGTGTTTATCATTAAAAGGGCTAGTGGGAGGATAATAGATCTTGAAGAGTTCAAGAACCACAAAACACTATAAGTCAAATAAGAGGAACTCAGATAGATGACCTATTGTATCACACAAACAGAATCGTAAACTGGAATAGTACATCAAGATACCTAGGAGGTATGGATTCATCATGGATGATGATGATGAGGTACACATCATAGAAAATGATGATTACATACGATGAGGTAAGTGTTGTATACACTCTCGAGAGAAATGGATTGAAGCAAGTTTCTCAAATATGGAACATACGTTTTGATAAGGCAATCAAAAGAGTTTGATTTTAACAAAAATAAGAATGAACCTAGTGTGTACAAAAGGGTCAGTGGGAGCATCGTGACATTCCTAGTACTATATGTTGATATACTACGGATAAGGAATGACATACCAATGCTACAATCAGTAAAGATAAAGTTGTCTAAACATTCCTCCATTAATGATTTGGAAGAGTATCTTAATTGGGGATATAAATCTATATAGATAGATTTAAGAGGATGCTCGACTTAACCCAAGGAACGTATATTCATTTGATGCTAAAGTCGTTTAGCATGGCAAACTCCAAAGAGATGTCTCATGTTGATGAGCCATGGAGTGTATCTCTCTTAATAGTCCCCATGCACTCTCGAAAAGAGAGGTCGCATGAGTGAGTGACAATCATGTATGCAATGAAATATACGAGACCGATGTTGATCGGTCACATCCTGGAGAAGTTCACTATGAGTCAATGAAAACATCTTAAAGTGCTTAACCCAAGCACTAAGGATGTGATCATATTCATGGTGGGTCTAAATTAAAACTAGAGGGCTTAATGACTCAAGTTTTTCAGATGCACTCAAGATGATGTAAAATCCACTTTAAGGTAAAGCGTTATCTTGAACAAGTGGTGCGTTGAATTGGAAAGGTTCCAAACAAAGAAAGAGTTGTTGGTTTAGTGATAAAGACAAAGTATATAGCTATAAATGAAGTCGCAAGTTGATTGTTTGGATTAAAAGTTCATTACATAACTAGGAATAGTTCCTAAGTCTCATCTTGGATCTAAACATGTGTTGTGGCACTTTCATTTGATTATTAGAATCATTGAAAGATGGGAAATCACTATAGAGATAGTGGACTCTCATGAACAACATTACATATCCATTAACTAAAGCTTATCCAACAAAGCAGGATAATCGTAACTTAGAGAAGAAGAGTATGAGATACCATGACGATTGGCTTTTTAGTGCAAGTGGGAGATTGAAAGTAGTATGCACACAAGCCAATCATGTTTGATGATAAAGCATATACTTTGTAACAATCTTATTCATTTATTAATTAAAAGTATTAATTTATTAAAGGCTTTTAATTATCTACATGATGCTGTTTTATAATATGTGATAAACCCATAGTTTTAAGCAATGCTTTTAGAATAATGATGATGATCATTCTAATGAGATCTAAATTCTTTGAAAGCTTAAAACTAAAATAGTTCCCAATCGTTGGATTACTAAATTGGGGATTAGTGAATCCGGATAGATTGGTACATACGTTGCTTGCTCAATGGATGAGGATGATTGATCTCATGATCATTTGTGTGGAGACACTAAAGCAAGTATGTAGGTGCTTATTAGAGAATAAGTTCACTGAACGTGGCTCGCTAAGGAATACCTAATGGAGTTTTACTTGCCTGTCAATAGAATTTCTGTAGTGATAGTAGTACAAGTGATCCTTGGACTTGAGATCATCATAGTATCTTGTGTATGATGAGTTATACTTTGACTTATTCCTTAAGACCCTTAGGGTGTATCAAAGGGTATGCTTGGGTATAATAAGTTGTACATGGAGATAATGTATGATCAATAAAGAATCTACCACTTCTATTAAAAGAAGAGAAATGTCCTATGTGATTCGATAAATGACAACCCAAAGAGTCCTTGGTTAAGGCGTAATGAAATTAGAAAGGAGTTTCTAATTTGCATTATTTGGAGTTGTGCATTTAAGGATCGAAATACATATAATTAAATAAAATAAGACTTGACAAGAATTCCATGTCTTATATTTAATTGGGACATCAGATGGTGGAAGGATTGAATTGCATGCAGAACTATTTACTCAAAGGTTCTTTATGATTAATGTTGAAATCTATATTATCCGGAAAGTCGTTGATCGCTAGGGAGGCTTATCCTATTGTAGAATAAATATTATTTATTTAAATAAATTAATTGTTTAATTTATTTATTTAAATAAGATTAGAATTGTTCTAATTGATTTATTCACAAACCTTTAATATGGAGAACCTAAAAGGTCACACCATAAAAGGAAGAATAATTATTTAAGAAGTTAATGGCATAATCGTAATAAATATAAGTTATGTATATTTAATTTAATCTATGGTGATAGAATAAATTAAATAGCTTAATATTTATTATTTAATATTTTAGAAATATTAAATATAAATTAATAAGAGGAGTCTTATTAATATTATTACAATTATTATTATTATTTTAATTTCTAAAAGAGTTTAGGAATTAATTTAATATAAGTACTCTCATTTATTCCTAATAGGATTAGGAGGTTAAATTAATTAAAAGAGTTTAATTAATTATCCCTAATAAGATTAGGGAGCTTAATTAATTAAAGAATTTTAATTAATTAAATAAAACCTAATTTTTAATTGTTAAGGAGGGTTGCCACATCTAAATAAGAGGAGTCTTATTATGGGTGTAGTGGGTTGTCGTATTTTTACAACTACGTAATAATTCCAATAGTTGAGAGAGTACGCCTTTTCTATAGAGATAGAAAACTAGGGTTTGAGCCAACCACCCTTCTTCTGAAAAAATTCTTTTTCCTTGGTGGATCACCCTCAGAGGCCAAACACTTGGGTGGCTAACATTGATCAAAGGAAGGAATCAAACCCGGAGATTCAAGGAGATCGCGAAAAAGTAGGAGGTGAACTTGCACCGAGGAAGCTCTCTTCTATAAGGGTATGATTTCATAATTCATCTTTTTCTTTTAATTAATAATTGTGCATAAAGGGTGATCCGGGTATATGGTTTGTAAAATTTTTAAACTCTGATTTTCCACGTTTCCGCATTATTTTTGCAATTTGATTGTGTTCTAGAATATTACAAACCTAACACTTATGTGATTTTAAATTATGTTCTCGTGAGTGTCGAATAGTAATGATTAATAATTAAAACTTTAAAACTTTGTTGTCAGGATGACTAATGTCGGAGAATCCAACAAAGTTAGGGAGGAGGGACCTCAAATGCCTATAGAGGAGGAGACTCGCGACATTCAGGTAGTTTGGGAACAACTATCGCCACGGAGTCACCTCGCTGGTCAAGAGTTGAGGATGAGGATGATGATGTGGAGACAGACGAGGAGGATCCCGTTGAGTTACCACATGAGGATGAGGATGACGAGGACGAGGAGGAAAGGATTCCACTTAACTCGATAGCTGGCCGTATATACGATGAGGTGCATGACCGTAACGTGGAACTTCAAGATACGGTTGAGGAGTTGCAGGAGATAGTAGCTGAACAACAGACTGCAATGACACAAAAAGATGGCAAGATTCAGGATCGTGAAGAACGATTGACAAATGTCGAGGAGAAACTAGTACAGACTGAAGGAGAGAAAGAACAACTGATCGAAGTGGTCGCTGAACTAAAGAACAAGCTGAGAGAAGAAGCTGCTAAGAGGGCAAGAGCTGAAGATGCTTACGAGGAAGTTTTTCAACGAACCAGATTAGCAGCAAGAGACATGCAAGCGAAGAGGATGAAGATGGAAGAGATGGATAAAGTTTTTAACACCGCAATTAATCGAGCTCAAGATCGGGTCATGGGATATCCGATTCAGTTCGAGACGTTGCCGTCATTCGTGTTAGATCGCAGAACAATGTTTCGAGTCATGGAGGAAGAACGTGATAGGGATAAGAAGTATCTTAATAGATCATCATAGAAAATGTGCCTGTAATGCACGTAATAAGTATTAAATAATGTGTAAATCCCTAGTGTTAAGTAACCATGGGATATGATAATAATGATGTTGTCCTGTAACTTTTGTAGTTCAGGAAAGGAATGTAAATAATTTGTGATGCTATTATTTTTTTTTTATGTTTTTCGAAGTAATGATGAATAAATAAAAGTTATTATTTTATTCAAAGTGTTATGTGTTATGTGGTTATTTCTTTTATGGAGGCAAGTTAATTAGAAAGTACTTAAAGAAGCTGAGTAATAGTCTAATAGATGTTTTATTTTAACAGAAAATGCCTCCCAGACGTGAACCACCCCGACAGAGAAACAATGAGAGAACTACCAATAACAACAATGTTGACGGTAACCCCATTCAACAACTAGTGACACTACTGACAGGAGCATTGCATAATCAACCACAAAACCATGGTACAACGTTTAAGGATTACAAGGCGGTTGGACCACATAAATTTCGTGGGTCTATGAATCCAGTCGACGCACAGACCTGGATTATGGAAATAGAAAAGGTGTTCGATGTCGCTAGGGTAGGGGATGATCGTAAGATCGCCGCAACATTCATGTTGAAAGCGAAGTTAGTTATTGGTGGCGTGCCAATAAAACTCGTGAAGGGCTAGGAGTGATGACCGGGATAGGTTCAAGGAGTTGTTCTTCGAGACTTATTTCAGAGAGTTCAAGAGTCACCTAGAAGTGCGCGTTTTCGAACTAAAACAAGGAACGATGATCAGATATCTCGAGTATGCCACGAAATTCAATGAATTAGAGAGGTTTGCGCCATATCAAGTCGCATGCATTTGAGCCGTAAGGCGAAGAGATTTGAACAGGATCAAGCCCTGGTCAGACAAGAGGGTCTCCCCTGTTCCAATTGAAGAAGACATTTGCAGCGGTGATGGAGAAAGCAAGACTACATTTGAAGGTGGAGGCGAGGAAAATGACAAAGTTCAACCAGGAACAAAAGAAGAAGAGGAATGAGAATGAGACTAAGAATAGAAGTGGTAGCGGTGGAAACAACAATAATAACAACAACAACAATAGCAGCAACATCTTGAAGATGAAGTGGAATGGGAACATGGGTGCTGGAAACCATCAGGGTAACCAGCAAAGCAAAAATTTTGAAGCATGTGCGACATACGGGAAATTCCATAATAGGTGCGTGCTTGATGGGGAAGCGAGTATGCTTCAATTGTGGTCAGGAGGGTCACATCGCCCCAAGTTGCACTCAACCAAAGAAGAATGCGTGTTTCACGTGCGGATCCAAGGATCACTTTGTTCGTGAATGTCCTAAGAATAAGGACGGAGTGACAACCAGAAGCAATAGAGGTAACAATGGAGGTACATGGGCTATTGCAGGACCTGCAGCATCAAACAAACCCACAGCCAGAACCTTCAACAAGACTGTGCAAGATGATGTGCAATCAAAAGATGTGGTGTCAGGTATTATCCCAATCAATGATATAAATGCTTATGTATTATTTGATTCGGGTGCTACTTGTTCGTTTATATCGGATGAATTTGCTAAGAGGTTAGAATTGCCTAGAGAAGAACTGAATTTTCCTTTGAACATAGAAATTGCGAATAAGGAAGTAATCCCTGTTAGATTCGTATACAAGAACTGTAGGGTGAACATTAAGGAAAATATCTTGTGGGTAGATTTGATTCCGATTAGACTCGGGGAATTTGATGTAATTTTGGGGATGGATTGGCTGTTCAAATATGGAGCAGTAATCGATTGTCACAAGAAGTGTGTAAACCTTATGACTCCGTCAAAGGTAGTATTTTATGGTAGCAAGTCGCCTAGACAAATGAAATGTCTGACGACTATGCAGGCCAAGAAATTGTTGAGTCAAGGTTGTGTGGGCTATTTAGCTTACATAGTCGATACTCAGAAGAAGGGTGTGAACTAGAAGAAATAATGGTAGTGAAAGAATTTGAAGACGTGTTTCCAGAAGATTTGCTAGGACTCCCGCCTGATAGAGAAATTGAGTTCGTGATCGACTTAGCACCGGGAACAGCACCGATATCGAAGGCCCCGTACATAATGGCTTCGGTGGAAATGAAGGAACTGATGGTACAGTTGCAAGAGTTGCTAGACAAGAAATATATTCAACCAAGCGTATCACCGTGGGGAGCGCCAGTTTTATTCGTTAAGAAGAAAGATGGAACAATGCGTCTTTGCATTGATTATAGAAAGTTAAACAAAGTCACTATTAAGAATAGGTATTCGTTGCCTAGAATAGATGACTTGTTTGATCAGCTGAAGGTTGCTAAATATTTCTCGAAAATTGATTTAAGAAGTGGGTATCACCAATTGAAGGTAAGAAAAGAGGATATACCTAGAAAGGCATTCAGAACTCGGTACAGATATTATGAGTTTCTGGTGATGTCTTTTGGTTTAACTAATGCCCTTGATGCATTCATGGATTTGATGAATAGGGTGTTTAAACCATTCTTAGACAAGTTTGTAGTGGTATTTATTGATGACATTCTGGTGTATTCCAAAACTCAAGAACACGTGGAACATTTACGTTTGACATTGGAAACACTAAGGAAGAAAAAGTTGTACGCGAAATTCTCTAAGTTCGAATTTTGGCTTGATCGTGTACAATTTTTGGGTCATGTGATTGACAAAGATGGGATTTTAGTGGATCCATCAAAAGTGGAAGCTGTAATCAATTGGGAACAACCAAGAACACCATCAGAAGTGAGGAGTTTCTTGGGACTTGCTAGTTATTATAGAAGATTTATTCAAGATTTATCTAAGATAGCCACTCCGCTAACAAATTTGACAATGAAAGCTGTAAAATTCGTTTGGACGGAGAAATGTGAAGAGAGTTTCCAAGATTTGAAGAAGAAGTTAAGTGTGGCACCTGTGTTGACATTATCAGATAATACAGGAAATTTTGTGGTGTATAGTGATGCCTCATATAAAGGGTTTGGTTGTGTTCTTATGCAGAACGACAAAGTTATTGCATATGCATCAAGACAACTAAAGGATTATGAGAAAGGGTATCCGACTCATGATTTGGAATTGGCTGCAGTTGTATTTGCTTTGAAGATATGGAGACACTATCTTTATGGAGAGAAATGTGAGATCTACACGGACCACAAAAGTCTGAAGTATATTTTCACTCAGAAGGATTTGAACATGCGTCAAAGAAGGTGGATGGAATTGATAAAAGATTATGATTGTGAAATCTTTTATCATCTGGGCAAAGCAAATGTGGTGGCAGATGCTTTAAGCAGGAAAGTTCAGGAAAAGTTGATTCTGATAACAACTCAGGAGGAGCTCATTTCAGCAATGACAAAACTGGAGTTGGAAATCAAATTTCCAAAAGAATCTGATGAACAACTATTCCAGATAGAAGCTGGTCCAACTTTAGTGGACAAAGTGAAGAATGCTCAACTACAAGATAAAGAGTGTGGGAAAATCAAATAGAATTTGATTGAAGGCGGTGATGTAAAATACAAGGTCGTTACCGAAGGATTACTACAGTTCGAGGGAAGAATTTGGGTTCCAGCAGTGCTAGAACTAAAAGACGAAATATTGACTGAAGCACACAACACAAGATATTCGATTCATCTAGTAAGCACGAAAATTATCAAGATTTGCGCCGACATTTTTGGTGGCCAAACATGAAAAGGGATGTTGGTGAATGCGTAGCGAAAGGCTTGACATGTCAAAGAGTAAAAGCCGAACATCAAAGACCCGATGGGTTACTTCAACCGTTGGAAATACCGGAATGGAAGTGGGAACACATCACGATGGATTTTGTGGTGGGTCTTCCAACTACTCAGAGAGGATGCGATGCAACTTGGGTGATAGTGATGATCGATTTAAATCGGCCAAGACTTTTTACCAATAAAGATTAGATTCAACCTTGATCAGTTGGCAAGATTATACATTAAAGAGATCTTTTCGAGGCAAGGAGTGCCAGTATCAATTGTGTCCGATAGAGATCCGCGATTCACGTCGAATTTCTGGAAGAGAGTACAAGAATGCATGGGGACACAACTGCGAATGAGTACGGCTTATCATCCACAAACAGATGGCCAAAGCGAACGAACAATTCAGACATTGAAAGATATGTTGAGAACATGTGTCATGGACTTTAAAGGAAGCTGGGAAGAACAATTATCGTTGGTGGAATTTGCTTACAACAACAAAGCTTATCACGCGAAAGCATCTCAAGATGCCACCTTACGAGGCATTCAGACGGCAGAAAGTGCGTAACTCCAATCAGGTTGGGATGAAGTCGGTGATAGCCAACTGTTAGGATCAGAACTGGTGCAACAAACTGCTAACGTTGTCAAACTCATCAGGACAAGATTAGTAGCAACCCAAGACAGAAAGAAAAGTATGCTGATCAACACAGACAAGATCGTGCATTCGACGTAGGAACTTTTATATTCCTAAAAGTTTCTCCCTGGAAGGGAAAAATTTGTTTCGGTAAAAAGGGAAAGCTAAGCCCGAGGTTTATTGGACCCTTTGAAGTGTTGCGAAGAGTGGGAGAAGTGGCTTACGAGGTAGCTCTACCTCCAGAGTTGGAAAACATTCATAATGTTTTTCACATTTCGGTGTTACGACCATATAAATCCGACTATAAACATGTGATCGTGTATGAACCGTTACAGTTCGAGAAAGATTTATCTTATGAAGAGGTTCCTATCCAGATAGTCGACAGGAAAGAACAAGTGTTCGGGAATAAAGTGATACATTCTGTGAAGGTGATATGGAGGAACCACAACGCTGAAGAAGCTACGTGGGAACTCAAAGAGAAAATGTTGAAAGAATACCCTGAGTTATTTGTTTAATCTGTGTCTTCGATTCTGTGGACAAAATCTTTCTAAGTAGGGAAGAATGTAACAAATAATTTGTTTGAGTTATGATTCTGAGGACATAATCCTTGTAAGGAAGGAATGATGTAACATTCCAGAATTTTAAAGTGTAATATTAAATATTTATTAATTTATATAAGTATTTAATGGATATGTTTATTGTTGAATAAATAATTGTTCAATTTGAGTTGATGTGGTTTAGTTAATTATTTGTTGAATAAATAATTAAATATTAAATAGTAAATATTTATTTGTAATATTAAATATTTATGAATTATATATGTATTGAATGACAATTTGAGTTGATGTGATTTAGTTAATTATTTGTTGAATAAATAATTAAGGAGCTAAGAAAATTAATTGTTATGAGATTATATACTAATTTAATTTAATAATTAAGTTAGAGAGCTAATAATGATTAAATGAATTATAATATTCTAATTGGAATTTGTGATTTAAAATAAAGTGTTAGTTGGATTAAATAAAATTATAATTATAAAAAAATTATAGTTTTATGATAATGATTTATGTGTTAAAGTAATTTAATTGATTAGTATTTGAATTGATTAAATTGATTATTTAATTAAATAGAAGTGAGACAAATAACCTTGCTATAAAGGAGTTACTAAAATAAATTAAGGAGTTTAATTTTAGTTTTGCCAAACAAGGCCTAATGTCTATTAAGTCTTTTATCTAATTGTGTTTTACCAAACAAGGCATAAGGATTAATGAGTTATTTTTAAGTTAGTTAACCAAACAAGCATTTTGGCTTTAAACCAAAAAAAAAAATTATAATCGATGTCGCTTAAGTTAGTATTATATTATATATTTAATATATATTATATCCTATATACGTTAGATATCTAATACGTAGTTAGAGTTAGGGAGAAAACAAAAGAAGAAGAGAAGAAGAAGAAGAAGAAGAAGAAGAAAAGAAGAAGAAGAAAGAGAGGTTTTGAGAGAGAAGAAGAAGCTTGAGAATCAAAAAGGGTAAGCCATCATCTTCTTCAAACTAGGTATCATCTAAACTCTATTATGGTTGTTCTTTTTAAAAAGTTATAGTTTTATTCTCTCTCTCCAATTTTCTCCATGAAAGCTTTGTAGAAGTGAAATTTTGTTAAGTATATGGTTTTATATGATAATCTAGTGTTGTTAAACTATTTTCTTAAGTTTATAATTGAGAATAGTCCATGAATTTATATTATGTATATGGTTGTGAAGAAAAAACTATTTTTACAGAGAGTTTTTGTGAATATATATTTTGAAGCTTAAGGTAGAAATTGAGAGTTAAGTAGTTTTTTAATTGATAAATTGATCGTCTAATTTGATAGAGTATGTATAATTATTGATAAGATGCTTTGAATTAATTGTTTTGGTTGAAAAACAAAATTTACAGTGTTGATTTTTATTGAAATATCAAAAATGGAGTTTTTGTCAAAAACAGTGAAATTGGATGTTTTAAATTTGTTGTTTATGTTGTTATATGGGTAGAAACATGTTAGAAGTTCTTGAATTATGTTTCCATGAAGTTTTTGTATGAAATGCATGTGAATTAGTCTGTTAGAAACGAGCTTGTAGGCCAAATTGCTTTTTTTCTTATCATGTTGTCGAAGTCGTCATCGACATCTGAAGTTTCAAGCATATATGCATGCCCAAAGAAGATGTTATTCTTAAGCCATAGTCATCATCACCACACCAGCAATGGCAACCGTGAAAGTGTATTCACCGCGCCGTAGTGTCATCACTGCGCCACGCACGTAACCACCAGTGTAAAATCGTAAGCCAAACGAAAGTTAAGTAGAATGGTTCCGACAAATGTACTTTTTTTGTACACGAAATTTTAAGAAAAACATTATATGATGATAGTAGGATTGTAAAATATTGATTTTAGTATTTCTATACTATGAATAATTATATTATTAAAGATTAACTTGTGTTATAACTTGATTATGTGATTAAATAATCAAACATACATGATGTATGTAGTTAACTTAAGTTTGTAAAGTGGTAGTGACTAACTATGTCATGATGACATATATATATATATATATATATATATATATATGTATCTAGGGTATTGTGATTCAAATTGATTCGGTTTAGCCTACGAGCAAGGCAAGTTTTCTAATCCTTTATATTATTGAACTAATTATTGTTTTCAATTCGATTACCATATAATGATGTAAGCTGTCTAAACTTTGGTTTGATGTTGAACAAGTTATTCTTGTATTTCACTTGTTGTTTAGCATACATAACTAAATTGCTAGGCATGTTTAGTATTCAATTCTAATTAACCTTGGCTTAGTATTGTTCAAGCAAGGTATGCTATAGTTATTCAAATTGTATGCTATTAGATTATTCCTAATGCATGACTTTAGTTTACTATGATTGATTCAATCACTATTATTCTATAGTATAGTGTTATTGGTCTTATTCAATTACTCCTTAGTTGATGTTCGTTAAATTCCAAATTTCCTTGAAAGCTTATCCAAACCAAACTTACTTTGGTGCGGACTTGTATTCTAAATCTTGAGATGAACAACTCTTTTAATAGAGGTTTACGCTTAGCGTTGAAATGGTTGTGCACAATACATTTATCTGAAGGGTTGACCCCTAAAGCACGTGGAGTCCTTATAGTCTTATGATGTTAAAGTTAAAGTTGAAAGATTACTTATAATCGTGGACATGATTCGTGGTCATTAAACCCTCGTGAATGTTAAAATTTTCGTAAAGTTAATAGAATATATTGTTCATTTATTGAGCCTAATATTGGCAATTGATGTAAAAGTTTAACGATTTATTTATTGTTATTTCAAGTGGGCCTTGTTTGCTCACTCTTGCCTATAAAAATTTCTTACAAACTAAAGTTGAAACCGGTGACGTACTCTAGCACAAAAAGATAGGAAAAGGAAAGATGAACAAGTACTGAAGACTTTTAATAGATTCGATAGTTTTATTATCAGACTTTGGTTTAAAGATTGTAATGAAGTTTATTTAAATTCCGCATTTGAATGATTGTTGTTAAAGGTTAGATAACCTGGGAGATTTTTATTTAAATATATTCTTGTATGGGCAGGTGTTATTATTCAATTTTATTATAATTGGGTAGTTATAGATGAATGTTTTGATTAAGTGAACACCAAATCTTAAGGAAATGAAGTACCAAGATTTGGGGGTGTCACAGTTATTCGTGAAGAAGAAGGATGGGTTAATGCGTCTTTGTATTGATTATAGAGAATTAATCAAAGTCACTATTAAAAACAAATATCCATTACCAAGAATAGATGACTTGTTTGACCAGTTGAAGGGTGTTAAATACTTTTCGAAAATAGATTTGAGAAGTGGGTATCACCAGTTAAAAGTGAGGAAGGAGGATATACCAGGAAGGCATTCAGAACTCGGTATGGACATTACGAGTTTCTGGTGATGTCTTTTGGTTTAACACATGCACTTGCTGCATTCATGGATTTGATGAATAGGGTGTTTAAACCATTCTTAGACAAGTTTGTAGTGGTATTCATCGACGACATTCTAGTTTATTCCAAAACTGAAGAAGAACACGTGGAACACTTACGTTTGACATTGGAAACACTAAGAAAGGAAAATTTGTACGCAAAATTCTCTAAGTGCGAATTTTGGCTAGATCGTGTGCAATTTCTTGTGCACATGATTGACAAAGATGGGATTTCTGTGTATCCACCAAAAGTGGATGGTGTAATAAATTAGGAACTACCAAGAACACCGTTGGAAGTAAGGAGTTTCTTGGGACTGGACGGGTATTACAGACGATTTATTCAAGATTTTTCTAAGATAGCTACTCCATTAAGAAATTTGACCAGGAAAGCTGTGAAATTTGTTTGGACGGAGAAATGTGAAGAAAGTTTCCAGGATTTGAAGAAGAAATTAAGTATGACACCTGTGTTGTCATTACCATATAGTACATGTAACTTTGTGGTGTATTGTGATTCCTCACATAAAGGGTTGGGATGTGTTTTTATGCAGAACAACAAAGTTATTGCGTATGCATCAAGACAACTGAATGATTATGAGAAAGGTTATCTGACTCATGATTTGGAATTGGCTGCAGTAGTGTTTGCTCTCAAGATATGGAGACAATATCTCTATGGAGAGAAATGTGAAATCTACACAGATCATAAAAGTCTGAAGTATATTTTCATACAGAAGGACCTGAATATGCAGCAAAGGAGATGGATGCAATTGATAAAGGATTGCGATTGTGAGATCTTTTATCACCGGGAAAAGGGAATGTGGTTGCAGATGCTTTGAGCAGGAAAGGTCGGGAGAAGTTGATGCTGATAACTACGCAGGAAGAGCTTATTTCAGCAATGACGAAGCTAGAGTTGGAAATCAAATTTCCAAAGGAATCCGATGAACGACTATTCTAGATAGATACCAGTCCAACTTTGGTGGACAAAGTGAAGAGTGCTCAAATACAAGATAAAGAATACGAAACCATCAAAGAGAAAATGGTTGAGGGTAGAGATGTAAAATACAAGATCGACACCGAAGGACTACTACGATTCGAGGAAAGAATTTGGGTTCCAGTAGTACTAGAGCTTAAAGAAGAAATCTTGACCGAAGCACACAACACAAGATATTCGATTCATCCATGAAGTACAAAGATGTATCAAGATTTGCGGCGACATTTTTAGTGGCCGAATATGAAAAGAGACATTGCAAAATGTTTGACGTGTCAGAAAGTGAAAGCGGAATATCAACGACCAAGCGGGTTACTTCAATCGTTGAAAATACCGGAATTGAAATGGGAGCATAGCACAATGGATTTTGTGGTAGGACTTCCAACGACTCAGAAAGGATACGATGCGATATGGGTGATAGTGGACAGATTGACAAAATCTGCACACTTTTTGCCAATAAAGATTAGATTTAATCTTGATCAGCTAGCGAAACGGTACGTTAAAGAGATCGTCTCAAGACGTGGAGTTCCAGTGTCAATTGTATCAAATTGAGATCCAAGGTTCACATCAAACTTCTGGAAGAGACTACAAGAATGTATGGGAACACGATTCTTGAATGAGTCTCGCATACCATCCGCAAAACCGATTTGACAAAGTGAACGAACAATCCAAACATTGGAAGATATGCTGAGAGCATTTATCATGGATTTCAAAGGAAGCTGGGATGAACATTTACCATTGGTAGAATTTGCGTACAACAATAGTTACCACGCTGAAAGCACATCAGATGCCACCTTACGAGGCATTATGACGGTAGAAAGAAGTGAGAACTCCTTTGTCTTTGGGATGAAATCGTTGAACGCCAAATCGTTAGGGACCGTAATCGGTACAACAAATTTTGAAGTTGTCAAACTCATCAGGACAAGATTGGTAGCAGCCCAAGACCGACATAAAAAGTATGTCGATCAAAACAGGCAGAATTGCGAATTTGAAGTAGGAAATTTCGTTTTCCTAAAAGTTTCTCCTTAGAAGGGGAAGATTCGTTTTGGCAAGAAAGAAAAGCTCAACCCAAGATTTATTGGACCGTTTGAGATACTACGAAGAGTGGAGGAAGTGGCTTATGAGGTTGCTCTACCTCCAGAATTGGAAAACATTCATAATATTTTTCACATTTTGGTGTTACGACTGTATAAACCCGATTACAAACACGTGATCGAGTACGAACTATTGCAATTCGATAAAGATTTGTCTTATGAAGAAGTTCCTATCCAGATAGTTGACAGAAAAGAACAAGTGCTCAGAAATAAAGTGATACCTTCTGTGAAGGTGATATGGAGAAACCACAATGTCGAAGAGGCAACGTGGGAACCCGAAACCGAAATGATGAAAAGTTACCCTGAGTTATTTGTTTAGTCTATGTCTTCGATTCTTGGGACTTAATCTTTGTATATAGGGAAGAATGTGACGTTTTGGTTGTTTGAATTGTGATTCTGAGGACATAATCCTTTTAAGGAAGGAATGATGTAACATTCCAGAATTTTAAATTTAATTTTAAATATTTATTGAGTTATATAAATATTTAATTGATGTGATTATCGGTAAATGAATATTTGTTTAATTGATTTAATATTATTTGGAGAATTATTTGTTAAGTAAATAATTGATGAATTAAGGAAATGATTATTCTATTAATATTTTAATTAAATGATATATTATTTGTATTGTGTTATGTGATTAAAGGATTTATTTAATTAATTGTTGATTTGAATTAATTAAAATAAATATGAAAGCTTGATTAAATATAGTGTGACAAATAACTATATTATAAGGAGTTATTAAAATAAATTAAAGTAAATTAATTTAGTGTTTACCAAACAAGGCTTAATATTTTAATTCTTTAATATTTTAAATGAATTGCCAAACAAGCCTTATGGCTTTTGAGATTTCTAGATAAATAAAATAAATAATATAAATAAAACAAAAAATATAATAAATATAATATATTTATATTATATACGTTTATGTTATAACCGTTAATATCATTAGTATGCGTATTAAGGTGTCAGTTTCTTTTACGTATTATGTATATTGTCTAAGCCTAAACCTAAGAAGAACTACAGAGAAAAATTACAGAGAATTATAGAGAGTTTGAGAGTGAAACCTGAGAATTTGTCTGCAATTGCAAGATTGTGCAAGCTAACTTGAAGGTAAGTTCACAACTTTGATATTATATATGCATATATGGGTTTCACGGTAAAAAATAAATTGCATGTTCTATAAAAAATCAAAATTTGTGAATTGTTGCTATATAGTTGGTAATTATGATTATACATGTTTATAATTCTAGAGTTTATGTTCAAACAAGAAATCGCATGCTAAATTCGTTTAAAAGTGGAAGAAAAAGTTTCGACAGTGTATGTTTATATATATATATATATATATATTCATGTGTTCATCAAAAGTACCATTTTAGATGGTCAATTCTCATATTAAACTGTAAATTGAGGCTTAAATATGTTAGTTCAATGAGATATGAGTATAAGGTAATTTGAATGAGGTGAATGTGTTCAATTTTGTGAAGGAACTCGAAAATGGAGTTTTTGTATGAAAACTTGAATTTTGAGAAATTAAAATAGTTTTAGCTAGTGTTAAATTGTGCTAGTTGGTTGTAAATGTGAGCAATCATGTTTAGGATAGTTGTATATTTATTATACGTGTTAATATTACTGTCTATTGGGTGAAATTTGTGTTTGTTGGGCTAAAAATTGGCCATCGCTCATAGCCTTTCTGCATCTCTGTCTAAACATCGCAAGCAATTCTTACCGATGCCAAGGCAAAAATGGCACAATTGCATTCGGGTCCCAAGTTTTTGTATGGCGCATTAATTGCTGCCATACTACTGTTTGAGATTCTAACTTCTGCTATTTCAGCAGACTTGGGAAAGTGTCATAACATGGTCTGAAATTGTGTTAGCATGTTAAATGTGTAATGTTAAGGTTAACATAACACAGTGAGTTGTTGTTAGTACTTTCAAAGTTGCAAAAGTGATTAGTGAATCGAATATGCGTTATGTGATAACATAGTTTATACAATGAACGATAGTTAAGTGTTATGATGATTAACACTTGGGAATTCTGAAATGTAAAGCGTAACATAAGACTTGTGTTAAAATAACAAGTTTAACTAGTAATGCGTTTTATATTGAAACGTTAATATTAGTATGTCTAATAGATGTTATGGTTTTTAATACTGTGTTTAGGTGAACGTGAGTTTAATATTTTAGCTTACGCTTTAGGCAAGTCTTCTAACTCCATACTTTCATTGAGTTAGTTTGTTATGTTGATGCAAGTTTTCTAACTCTACACTTTCGTTGAGTTAGTTCATTTATTAGTACTTCATGCTTTTGATTGAGCAAGCTTTTTATATTAAATGTTATTGAATAAGTAAATTGTTTCCAAAATTCATTTGAGCAAACTCTAACTCTAAAATTATTGGAAATTCTCAATTGATTGATTCATTCTAACTTGTTTATAGTTAAGCAAGTTTCTTAAAGTTCAGGAATTCATTTCTAAATATTATAAAACTTGAACCTAGCTTATTTTACTGTTCAAGCAAAGGTTAACCATTTTATACATTCTATTGAATACTTATGCTCTATAGTTATTTCAAGCATGAGATAGATATATAGAATCAGTTCATTTATGATTCTCAAATGTTTAAGTTATGTTGTTATTAAATAACTGTTGTATTATTCAAGCATTGTTGATTCAACTAGTTCCCTAGTTGATGATCATTAAACTTCAATTACCCTTGAAAGCTTATCCAAACCAAACTTTTTTGGTGCGAACTTGTACTCTAAATACTGAGATGAACAACCCTATGTTTAGGGGTTTACGCTTAGCGTTGAAATGGTTCTGCACAATACATTGTACGAAGGATTGATCCCCGAGTACGTGGAGTCCTTATAGTTATATACGATTATTAAAGTTAAAGTTGAAAGATTACTTATAACTGTGGACATGGTTCATGGTCACTTGACCCTCAGTAGTTTATTTAAGAATGTTAATAGAACAAATTATTCAGTTCTATTTAGCCCATAAATTGGCAAATGTTGAAAAGTTAATAGAACATATCATTCAGTTCTATTGAGCCTATTGTTTGGCAAATGTTGTAAAGTTAATAGAACACGTCATTCAGTTCTATTAAGCCTAGTATTTGGCAAATATTGTAAAGTTAATAGAACATATCATTCAGTTCTATTGAGCCTATTATTTGGCAAATGTTGTAAGGATAGTTATTCTTATCTCAAGTGAGCTTTGTTTGTTCACTCTTGCATATTTATACATTTATTGCAGCTATGAATGAGAAGGTAGATAAACCTACAACTAGCAAAAGAAAGGGAAAAATGTACAAGTGATGAAGACTTGTAATTTTGTATTATCATTAATGATAGACTTTTTATAATGATGTGATGTAATAATTTTATTTCCGTACTTGAATGATTGTATTAAAGGTTAGAGAACTTGGGAGATAATGTTTTTATTAAATTAATCATGTATGAGCAGGTTTTTATTATTCAATTTAATATAATTGGGTAACTAGATATGAATGTTTTGATTACGTGAACACCAAATCTTGAGGTAATGAAGTACCGGGATCTGGGGGTGTCACAAGTTGGTATCAAAGCCATAGGTTATGAACCTTAGGTGGGGGAAAAGCCTTAGGAAGTAACCTTTGAAAAGATAGTGGTGATTAACTCCGAATGAGTTTTAAGGAAGAAATAATAAAATACTTATGTGATTATGTGTTTATACTTATGTGCTCATTACTGTCGAGTAGTAATGATTAATGATTAAAACATAAAATTTTGTTGTCAGGATGACTAACGTCGGAGAATCCAGTCAGGCTATAGAGGATAGACCTCAGATGCATATAGAGGAGGAGCCTCGAGACATTCATGTTAGTTGGGAACAACTAGTACCACGGGAGTCAGCCCTATTGGTCACAGTGGTTAAAGACGAGGATGATGATGTGGAGACGGATGAGGAGGATCCCGTTTAGTTGCCACAGGAGGATGAGGATGACGAGGAGGAGGAGGAGGAGACTCCACTAACCTCCATAGATTCTCGAATGTACGATGAAGTCTATGACCATAACGTGGAACTTCAGGATACAGTCGAGGAATTGCTAGAGATAGTAGTTGAACAACAAACTGCAATGACACAGAAAGATGATGAGATCCTAGATCGTGTGGAACGACTGACTAATGTCGAGGAAAAGATAGAACGGACTGAAGGAGAGAAAGACCAACTTATCGAGGAGGTCGCTGAATTGAAGAATAAGCTAAGGGAAGAATCTACGAAGAGGACAAGAGCCGAGGACGCGTATGAAGTAATGTTTCAATGAGCCGGGATAGCAGTAAAAGACGCATATGCAAAGAGAATGAAGATGGAAGAGATGAATAGAGTATTCAACACCATGGTTAATCGAGCTCAGGATCGGATCATGGGATATATTATTCAGTTCGAGATGCTGCCATCGTACGTATGGAAATAGAGAAGGTGTTCGATGTTGCTAGGGTAGGAGATGATCAGAAAACTACTTTCGCAACATTCATGTTGAAAGCAGAAGCTAGTTATTGGTCGCAGGCCAATAAAACTAGAGAAGGACCAAGGATGATGACCTTGGATAGGTTTAAGGAGATATTCTTCGAGACCTATTTTCCCGAGAGTTCGAAGGGTCAGCTGGAAGTACAATTTCGAATCGAAAGGAGAACGATGATGATGTCGAGTATGCCGCTAAATTCAATGAGTTGGTGAGGTTTGCGCCTTATCTAGTCAGCACGGCCGAACGCAAGGCGAAGAGGTTTGAACAGGATGAAGCCTGGTTGTACTGATGAGGGTTCCCTATTTCAATGAAGACTTTCAAAGAAGATGATGTAGAAAGAAATACTACATTTGAAAGGTGGAGGTGAGGCAGTGACAAAGTTCAATCAGGAATAGAAGAAGAAGAATAAGAAGAACTAGGTGGAAATCAAGAATGGAGGTGGTAGTGGTGGAAACAACAACAACAACTTAAAGATGAAGTGGAATAGAAACGTGGGTACTAGAAACCAGCAGGGTAACCAGCAGATCAAGAAGTTTGAAGCATGTGCTACATGCGGTAAGTTTCATAAGGGTGCGTACTTGATGGGGAAACGAGTATGCTTCAATTGTGACCAGGAGGTTCACATTGCCCCAAATTGCACACAACCTAAGAAGAATGTGTGCATCACGTGCGGAGCCAAGGATCATTTTGCTCGTGAATGCCCTAAGAAGAAGGATGGACTGACAACCAGAAGTGATGGAGGTAACAATGGAGGTACATCATCAAACAAACCCACATTTAGAACCTTCAACAAGACTGTGCAAGATGCTGTGCAATCAAAGGATGTCGTGTCAGGTATTATCCCAATCAACGATATTGATGCTTATGTATTATTTAATTCGGGTGCTACTTGCTCGTTTATCTTTGATGAATTTGCTAAGAGGTTAGGATTGCCTAGAGAAGAACTGAATTTCCCTTTGAACATAGAGATTGTGAATAAAGAGATAATCCCTGTTAGATTCGTATACAAGAACTGTAGGGTGAACATTAAGGAGAATATCCTAATGATAGATTTGATTCCGATTAGATTGGGAGAGATTGATGTTATTTTGGGAATGGATTGGTTGTTCAAATATGTAGCGGTAATTGATTGCCAAAAGAAATGTGTAAACCTTATGACTCCGTCAAAGGTAGTATTCTATGGTAGAAAATCGCCTAGACAAATGAAATGTCTAATGATTATGCAGGCCAAGAAATTGTTGAGTCAAGGTTGTGTGGGCTATTTAGCTTACATAGTCGATACTCAGAAAAAGAACGTTAAACTGGAAGAGATACCAGTGGTGAGGGAATTTGAGGATGTGTTTCCAGAGGATTTGCCAGGACTTCCACCTGACAGAGAAATTGAGTTTATGATCGACTTAGTGTGGCGACGTAACCCGATATCGTAGGGCCCTGCATCGAATGGCTCCAAAGAGAAATGAAGGAACCGATGGTACAGTTGTAACAAACCCAAAAACAGTCCATTCCATCCAACCCATTCGAGTCGCCAAATATATGGTACGAAAAAACAACTACAACTTTATTACAACAATTGTCGTACAAAATACAACAACACATATCTTTGTGAGTTTGGATACAAATATATACCAATCAGTAGTACGTCACAATGACACCTTACATAAAGGTATAGTCAAAAGCTGTTTTAGAAATTAGAATCTTTGGGAAGTGCTCAAGGAAACCTTCGCATACATGGGAGGCCATGCTTTTAGGTTATGGTAGATATCATATGGCCATAGAATATATCCTTGGTTGACCTAATAGACCCCTAAAGAAAAACAAGAAGATTACTATCGTATTCTTCCCAATGGTGAGTCTTCTCTTGACATATCATTATCTCCTTTGTCTCTAATTGGGTATTATACTCCAAACAAACACCAAGATTATATAAGTAGTGCTTGTAAATATACTCAACAAGTGGATGAGCACAACCATGTCTTATGATAACACGAAGTTTGTATGTCATTAGACATCTTGTATGATAGTGACAAAACACCCTTCCAAGTTAAATTCACCTCACCCTCAACATCTATAGACCACCACTCTATTCCCTCGCTATCCCCCGCTCGACCCAGCTACACTTTTATTACCTGAAAGGAATTGTGAAACAAAAGGGTGAGCACAACTAGCTCAGTAAAGAATATTATGACTAAAGATAAATAAATTATCAATAGTCTTCATCAGTAATAAATCAGAGATTTAGAACATATGGTAGATGATAAAACTTTTCAACCATAGTTGCAGCGGAACGAGCAATCCATTAAAAGAGTCAAATAGACTATAAAGTCTATTGTCTTCTCCACGTTAAAAGTCCACCAACAATATTTTATCCCTGTAACATCAATCAACAGTTCCTTTCCACAATCATATGAATAACTCATAATCATAATTGTGATTCTAAATTCCTCTTCTCACCCAGGACGAAGATAAATTTTCATCATCTGTCTTTACCTGAAACATCAAATATCATGGTTATACCAAATCACAGTTCCTGTTCATAATCATACTAATAATTTCATCTTTGCACCACGGCCAAAGATATTCATCAACAGTTCATCTTTACACTACATGCTAAAGATATTCAACAACAGGTCATCTTTGCATTACGAGCCAAAGATATTCATCAATAATTCATCTTTGCACTACAAAGCTAAAGATATTCAACAAACAGTCATCTTTGCATTACGAGCAAAAGATATTCATCAATAATTCATCTTTTGCACTACAAAGCTAAAGATATTCAACAACGGGTCATCTTTGCATTACAAGCCAAAGATATTCATCAATAATTCATCTTGCACACTGTGCTAAAGATATTCAACAACAGTCATCTCTTTGCATTACAAGCCAAAGATATTCATCAATAATTCATCTTTGCACTACAAGCTAAAGATATTAATATCTCAAAGAAATATATAATCATTTCAGAATTTATATAAACAATTATAGCCATGTTGATCATTTCACCTTTGCACTTAAGCTAAAAATATTCAATTGTAAATTCAATGGTCATGATCATACCGATCAACAATTCAATTTTGCACTCATCGCCAAAGAGAACTTATGGTCACGATCATACCAATAATCTACCCATCTTTACACTCAAGTCAAAGAGAAATATCATCATTAGGGTTATAAGAATGTTATATAAAAACAATATAATCAAAACATGGTTTTAATTTCAAGAGTAAGATTCATAAATCAATGATAATTTGGTCGGAGAAGAAAACCAATTTGTCGTGAATAGTACCCGTATTTAAATACATAAATGCAAGTATCGTGCATAAGTAATTTCTCGACACGAAAAGATAAAGTTTCATAATAAAATTCATATCCATATTTATAACACCTTAATCCAAATGTTATAAATCACTTAGAAATCTCATAATCTAATACTATTAATATTACAATAATATTTTAATCATTTCTAAAACTTATAAACAATTTAATTAAATTGTTTACACTTTTACTAATTAATGCATTTAATCATCATAAAATGCCAAACTCATAAGATTTCATCACCAATAACCAAAACCCTCATCAAAAATCTGCTATATACCTCATATATGATTCTCAAGCCATAAAATCATATTTTCCAATTTTCTTACTTCACATAACATATTTAATTCATTTACTCATAACTAGAACATTTTCATGAAAAATACTAAATCAGTTCCAAAAATATTTATTTTATGGGATTTAGAAGAATATAGTCCCATATTGAATATATATTTTTCTTAATTTTTAAAATTCATTTACTATTTTTCACATGGCCAAAACCACCGAATATTTAAACATTTATCATAAATTGTACTTTTATCCAAAAATTTTGAAATTAATACGGTATCTTGACATTATATAGATGTACTCCCAATAAAAATTTCATCAATTTTAGAGTTAATCACAAGGAGTTATAAGCGGTTACTTTTAAAATAGTCTTTTCCGTAAAATTCATAACTCTTAATCTATACATCCAAAAATCACCATTTTGGACACAATCAATAAAACTCATCAAAATATCATTTCAAATTTTTCCAAAATTTTCTGAAGGTCAGAAAAATTACGAAACTTAAAATCATAACAACCCTTAAAATCCCTTACTATCCCTTACCTCAAAAAAAGCAAAGACTTCCGATTGAATATCGGATATGATGATTTGAAGGAAACTTGCAACCGATGAATATCAACTCACCAAGTATCTAAATACTCACAAAATACACTCAATAATCTAGAGAAAAAAAGAGAAAATTTATGAATTACGGTGTGATTTTCAATTCTAACTTAACCTCTATTTATAGGAAAATGTTGCTTACGACGCAAGGCAGACTTAAACGCAACTTGATGGCTTTACCGCTACTATTCCCACCCACCACATTTGAAAATTCAATTGAGCACATTTCTCACCAACCAAAAGTGGGGCCCACCAATTCTAGAATTTTCCACCAAAATCATTTATAACCTAATTTCAATCAATCACCTCTTAAAATTCATAACAAATTATACGCTCATTTTAACGGTTCAAAATTTGTGAACATATACTCAACTTATATATGTATAACATATCCAAAAATTACAACGATCCAACAATTCGGATCAAAATTTATAACTCACATAATATAGTCAAGAACACCGATTTTATTTTAATATCTCCATTCAAACAAAAATAATTCGATAAAACACCTCAACATTAAATCCTTCAATTATAACCACATATAATAAATAAATCCATCATTTATATCCATATCAAATAAATATTTTCTTATCATATAAATCAATAATTAATTATTTCCAAATAATATTACGAGAATCACATTATGACATGACAAAGCAGGTTCGTGAAAGAGGGCTTTCAATAAGAATTCTCTCTTACTAAGCGCAATTAGGTGACCAAACCTCTCCTTGACAGAACTTTCTAGACATTGCCAATAATGCTATCTAATAATATTATTCAAATAATATGAATTATTGATCTGATAATGGAAAATACTGTGCAGTGATAATTATTGAACAACAATAATAAAATATCAACACAGCAATTATTGAATCAATAAAATAAAATATTGAACAGTAATTACTGTAACAATTATTGAGTAGTGCCTTCTCACGTAAGAATCAATAATTGAAAAAAATACTGTGCAATACCGTGTGCTACTGTGCAACAACGCGTATTACTTTACTTTACCAACCGGGTATTCCAACAGTGTTAACGGTAACGATTACGCCGTTATTTATAAAAACTCAAATTTGTCGTTTTCTCCATCCGACAGTTATTCTGTTATGGGGCCCACAAATGACTGCGCCGTCGTACGAATATTCCCCGACAGAAAGAATATTCCACGACCAAACGAATATTCTCCGACAACAATGAATATTTTATAACCACTTGTGTATTTTGAAAAAAAATTCATATATCACCCTTAACTTTAACTTTTATCAATTTAACCATTTACTGAATAGAAAAATTGAATACTTTTATTTCATAAAATTCGGGGTCTTACAACAGTTGCAAGAATTGGTAGACAAAAAGTATATTCAAACAAGTGTATCACCGTGGGGAGCGCCAGTGTTATTCGTGAGGAAGAAGGATGAGTTAATGCGTCTTTGTATTGATTATAGAGAATTAAACAAAGTCACTATTAAAAATAAATATCCATTACCAAGAATAGATGATTTGTTTGACCAGTTGAAGGGTGCTAAATACTTTTCAAAATAGATTTGAGAAGTGGGTATCACAAGTTGAAAGTGAGGAAGGAGGATATACCACGAACGACATTCAGAATTCGGTATGGACATTACGAGTTTCTGGTGATGTCTTTTGGATTAACCAATGCACCTGCTGCATTCATGGATTTGATGAATAGGGTGTTTAAACCATTCTTAGATAAGTTTGTAGTGATATTCATCGACGACATTCTAGTGTATTCCAAATCTCAAGAAGAACACGTGGAACATTTACATTTGACATTGGAAACACTAAGAAAGGAAAAGTTGTACGCAAATTTCTCTAAGTGCGAATTTTGGCTAGATCGTGTGCAATTTCTTGGGCACATGAATAACAAAGATGGGATTTTCGTGGATCCATCAAAAGTGGAAGCTGTAATAAGTTAGGAACAACCAAGAACACTGTCGAAAGTGAGGAATTTCTTGGGACTGGCCGGGTATTACATACGATTTATTCAAGAATTTTCTAAGATAGCTACTCCATTAACAAATTTTACCAGGAAAGCTGTGAAATTTGTTTGGATGGAGAAATGTGAAGAAAGTTTCCAGGATTTGAAGAAGAAATTAAGTATGGCACCTGTGTTGTCATTACCATATAGTACATGTAACTTTGTGGTGTATAGTGATGCCTCACATAAAGGGTTGGGATGTGTTCTTATGCAGAACGGCAAAGTTATTGCGTATGCATCAAGACAATTGAAAGATTATGAGAAAGGTTATCCGACTCATGATTTGGAATTGGCTGTAGTAGTGTTTGCTCTCATGATATGGAGACAATGTCTCTATGGAGAGAAATGTGAAATCTACACAGATCATAAAAGTATGAAGTATATTTTCACACAGAAGGACCTGAATATGCAGCGAAGGTGATGGATGGAAGTGATAAAGGATTACCATTGTGAGATCTTTTATCACCCGGGAGAAGCGAATGTGGTTGCAGATGCTTTGAGTAGGAAAGGTCGGGAGAAGTTGATGCTGATAACTACGCAGGAAGAGCTTATTTCAGCAATGACGAAGCTAGAGTTGGAAATCAAATTTCCAAAGGAATCCGATGAACGACTATTCCAGATAGATACCAGTCCAACTTTGGTGGATAAAGTGAAGAGTTCTCAACTACAAGATAAAGAATGTGAAACGATCAAAGAGAAAGTGGTTGAGGGTAGCAATGTAAAATACAAGATCGACACCGAAGGACTACTACGATTCGAGGAAAGAATTTGGGTTCCAGCAGTACTAGAGCTTAAAGAAGAAATCTTGACCGAAGCACACAACACAAGATATTCGATTCATCCATGAAGTACAAAGATGTATCAAGATTTGCGGTTATATTTTTGGTGGCCGAATATGAAAAGAGATGTTGCAGAATGCTTTGCAAAATGTTTGACGTGTCAGATTGTGAAAGCGGAACATCAACGACCAAGTGGGTTACTTCAACCGTTGGAAATACCGGAATCGAAATGGGAGCATATCACAATGGATTTTGTTGTAGGACTTCCAACGACTGAGAAAGGATACGATGCGATATGGGTGATAGTGGACAGATTCACAAAATCTTCACACTTTTTGCCAATAAAGATTAGAATTTAATCTTGATCAGCTAGCGGAACTGTACGTTAAAGAGATCGTGTCAAGACATGGAGTTCCAGTGTCAATTGTATCAGATAGAGATCCAAGGTTCACATCAGACTTCTGGAAGAGACTACAAGAATGTATGGGAACACAGTTGCGAATGAGTACTTCATACCATCCGCAAACCGACGGACAAAGCGAACGAACAATCCAAACGTTTGAAGATATGCTGAGAGCATGCATCATGGATTTCAAAGGAAGTTGGGATGAACATTTATCGTTGATAGAATTTGCCTACAAAAACAGTTACCACGTGAGCATCGGTATGCCACCTTACGAGGCATTGTACAGTAGAAAGTGCAGAACTCCACTGTGCTGGGATGAAATCGGTGAACGCCAACTGGTAGGACCAGAAATGGTACAACAAACTGCTGAAGTTGTCAAATTCATCAGGACAAGATTGGTAGCAGCCCAAAACCGACCGAAAAAAGTATGTCGATCAACACAGGCAGAATCGCGAATTTGAAGTAGGAAATTTTGTTTTCCTAAAAGTTTCTCCTTGGAAGGGAAAGATTTGTTTTGGCAAGAAAGGAAAGCTCAGCCCAAGATTTATTGGACCGTTTGAGATACTACGAAGAGTGGGGGAATTAGCTTATGAGGTAGCTCTACCTCTAGAATTGGAAAACATTCATAATGTTTTTCACATTTCGGTGTTATGGCCGTATAAACCCGATTACAAACACGTGATCAAGTACGAACTATTGAAATTCGATAAAGATTTGTCTTATGAAGAAGTTCCTATCCAGATAGTTGACAGGAAAGAACAAGTGCTCAGAAATAAAGTGATACCTTCTGTGAAGGTGATATGGAGAAACCACAATGTCGAAGAGGCAACGTGGGAACTTGAAACCGAAATAATGAAAATTTACCCTGAGTTATTTGTTTAGTCTATGTCTTCGATTCTGGGGACAGAATCTTTGTAAGTAGGGAAGAATGTGACGATTTGGTTGTTTGAATTGTGATTCTGAGGACATAATCCTTTTAAGGAGGGAATGATGTAACATTCCAGAATTTTAAATGTAATTTTAAATATTTATTGAGTTATATAAATATTTAATGGATGTGATTTTCGGTAAATGAATATTTGTTTAATTGATTTAATATTATTTGGAGAATTATTTGTTAAGTACATAATTGATGAATTAAGGAAATGATTATTATATTAAAATTTCAATTAAATGATATAATATTTGTATTGTGTTATGTGATTAAAGGATTTATTTAATTAATTGTGATTTGAATTAATTAGAATAAATATGAAAGCTTGATTAAATATCTTTGTAACAAATAACTATATTATAAGGAGTTAATGAAATAAATTAAAGTAATTTAATTTTGTGTTTACCAAACAAGACTTAATATATTAATTCTTTAATATTTTAAATGAATTGCCAAACAAGCCTTATGGCTTTTGAGATTTCTAGATAAATAAAATAAATAATATAAATAAAACAAATAATATAATAAATATAATATATTTATATTATATACGTTTATGTTATAATCAATTAATATCATTAGTATGCGTATTATTAGGTCTCGGGTTTTTTTACGTATTATGTATATTGTCTAAGCCTAAACCTAAGAAGAACTACAAAGAAAAATTACAGAGAATTATAGAGAGTTTGAGAGTGAATCCTGAGAATTTGTCTGCAATTGCAAGATTGTGCAAGCTAACTTGAAGGTATGTTCACAACTTTGATATTATATATGCATATATGGGTTTCACGGTAAAAAAAAAAAATTGCATGTTCTGTAAAAAATCAAAATTTGTGAATTGTTGCTATATAGTTGGTAATTATGATTATACATATTTATAATGCTAGAGTTTATGTTCAAACAAGATATCGCATGCTAAATTCGTTTAACAGTGGAAGAAAAAGTGTTGACAGTGTATGTTTATATATATATATATTCATGAGTTCATCAAAAGTACCATTTTAGATGGTCAATTCTCATATTAAACTGTAAATTGAGGCTTAAATATGTTAGTTTAATGAGATATGAGTATAAGGTAATTTGAATAAGGTGATTTGGACAAGAATTCAAGTCACAGTGTTCAATTTTGTGAAGGAACTCAAAAATGGAGTTTTTGTATGAAAACTTGAATTTTGAGAAATTAAAATAGTTTTAGTTAGTGTTAAATTGTGCTAGTTGGTTGTAAATGTGAGCGATCATGTTTAGGATAGTTGTATATTTATTATACGTGTTAATATTACTGTCTATTGGGTGAAATCTGTGTTTGTTGGGCTAAAAGTAAACATCTTCATAGCCTTCTCTCTCTCTGTCTGTCGAACATCGACGCAATTGCTGTGATGCCATGGAAAAAAAATGGCGCATTGCCTTACGGTCCCAAGCCTTTGTATGGTGCAAATTGCATATATACCCTGGTTTGAGATTCTAACTTCTGCTATTTCAGTAGACTTGGGAAAGTGTCACAACATGGTCTGAAATTGTGTTTAGCATGTTAAATGTGTAATGTTAAGGTTAACATAACATTGTGAGTTGTGGTTAGTACGATCAAAGTTGCAAAAGTGATTAGTGAATCGAAAACGCGTTATGTGATAACATAGTTTATACAATGAACGATAGTTAAGTGTTATGATGATTAACACTTGGGAATTCTGAAATGTAAAGCGTAACATAAGACTTGTGTTAAAATAACAAGTTTAACTAGTAATGCGTTATATATTGAAACGTTAATATTAGTATGTCTAATAGATGTTATGGTTTTTAATATTGTGTTTAGGTGAACGTGAGTTTAATATTTTAGCTTATGCTCGAGGCAAGTCTTCTAACTCCATACTTTCATTGAGTTAGTTTGTTATGTTGATGCAAGTTTTCTAACTCTACACTTTCGTTGAGTTAGTTCATTTATTAGTACTTCATGCTTTTAATTGAGCAAGCTTTTTATATTAAATGTTATTGAATAAGTAAATTGTTTCCAAAATTCATTTGAGCAAACTCTAACTCTAGAATTATTGGAAATTCTCAATTGATTGATTCATTCTAACTTGTTTATAGTTAAGAAAGTTTCTTAAAGTTCAGGAATTCATTTCTAAATATTATAAAACTTGAACGTAGCTTATTTTACTGTTCAAGCAAAGGTTAACCATTTTATTCATTTTATTGAATACTTATGCTCTATAGTTATTTCAAGCATGAGATAGATATATAGAATCAGTTCATTTATGATTCTCAAATGTTCTAAGTTATGTTGTTATTAAACAACTATTGTATTATTCAAGCATTGTTGATTCAACTAGTTCCCTAGTTGATGAACATTAAACTTCAATTACCCTTGAAAGCTTACCCAAACCAAACTTTCTTTGCTGTGGACTTGTACTCTAAATACTGAGATGAACAACCCTATGTTTAGGGGTTTACGCTTAGCGTTGAAATGGTTGTGTACAATACATTATACGAAGGATTGATCCCCCTGAGTACGTGGAGTCCTTATAGTCATATGACTGTTAAAGTTAAAGTTGAAAGATTACTTATAACTGTGGACATGGTTCATGGTCACTTGACCCTCAGTAGTTTATTTAAGAATGTTAATAGAACAAATTATTCAGTTCTATTGAGCCTATAAGTTGGCAAATGTTGAAAAGTTAATAGAACATATCATTCAGTTCTATTGAGCCTATTACTTGGTAAATGTTGTAAAGTTAATAGAACACGTCATTCAGTTCTATTGAGCCTAGTATTTGGCAAATGTTGTAAAGTTAATAGAACATATCATTCAGTTCTATTGAGCCTATTATTTGGCAAATGTTGTAAGGATATTTATTATTATCTCAAGTGAACTTTGTTTGCTCATTCTTGCATATTTATACATTTATTGCAGCTATGAATGAGAAGGTAGATAAACCTAAAACTAGCAAAGGAAAGGGAAAAATGTACAAGTGATGAAGACTTGTAATTTTTTTTATCATTAATGATAGACTTTTTATAATGATGTGATGTAATAATTTTATTTCCGTACTTGAATGATTGTATTAAAGGTTAGAGAACCTGGGAGATAATGTTTTTATTAAATTAATCATGTATGGGCAGGTTTTTATTATTCAATTTAGTATAATTGGGTAGCAAGATATGAATGTTTTGATTACGTGAACACCAAATCTTAAGGTAATGAAGTACCGGGATTTGGGGGTGTCACAAGTTGGTATCAAAGCCATAGGTTATGAACTTTAAGTGGGGGAAAAGCCTTAGGAAGTAACCTTTGAAAAGATAGTGGTGATTAACTCCTAATGAGTTTTAAGGAAGAAATAATAAAACACTTATGTGATTCTGTGTTTATACTTATGTGCTTTTGAGTGTTGAGTAGTAATGATTAATGATTAAAACATAAAATTTTGTTGTCAGGATGACTAATGTCGGAGAATCCAGTCAGGCTATAGAGGATAGACCTCAGATGCATATAGAGGAGGAGCCTCGAGACATTCATGTTAGTTGAGAACAACTACTGCCACGGGAGTCAGCCCTAGTGGTCACAGTGCTTGAAGACGAGGATGATGATGTGGAGACGGATGAGGAGGATCCCTTTTAGTTGCCATAGGAGGATGAGGATGACGAGGACGAGGAGGAGGAGACTCCACTAACCTCGATAGCTGCTCGAATGTATGATGAAGTCTATGACCATAACGTGGAACTTCAGGATACAATCGAGGAATTACTAGAGATAGTAGATGAAGCAACAGACTGCAATGACACAGAAAGATGATGAGATCCTAGATCGTGAGGAATGACTGACTAATGTCGAGGAAAAGCTAGAACGGACTGAAGGAGAGAAAGACCAACTGATCGAGGAGGTCGCTGAATTGAAGAATAAGCTAAGGGAAGAATCTACGAAGAGGACAAGAGCCGAGGACGCATATGAAGTAATGTTTCAATGAGCTTGGATAGCAGTAAAAGACGCTCATGCAAAGAGAATGAAGATGGAAGAGATGAATAGAGTATTCAACACCACGGTTAATCGAGCTCAGGATCGGGTCATGGGATATATTATTCAGTTCGAGATGCTGCCATCGTACGTATTAGATCGCAGAACAATGTTCCGAGTCATGGAGGAAGAACGTAGTAAGGCTAAGCAATATCTTAGTAGAACATCGTAGTTGTTGTACGATGAATAAAATGTTAAATAAATTATAAATCCCAAGTGTTATGAAACCTATGGGATATGAGGATGATGTAGCCCTGAAACTTTTGTAGTTCAGCAAAGTAATATAAATGGCAGTAATGCTATTTTTTATGTTTTCAAAGAGGTTATGAATAAATAAAAGTTATTATTTTATTCAAAGTGTTATTTTCTTTTGTAGAAGCAAGTTAAGTATAAATTACTTAAAAGAGTTGAGTAATAATCTAATGGGTGTATTTTTAAACAGAAAATGCCTCCCAGAATTCAACCACCACGACAAAGAAACAACGATGGAACCAACAATAACGACAATATTGATGCTAACCCAGTTCAACAATTAGTGACGTTACTGACAGGAGCGTTGCAGAATCAACCACAGAACCAAGGAAGAACGTTTAAGGAGTTCAAGGCAGTTGGACCACCTGAATTTCGAGTGTCAGTGAATCCAGTTGAGGCACAGACCTGGATTATGGAAATAGAGAAGGTGTTCGATGTTGCTAGGGTAGGAGATGATCAGAAGACTACTTTCGCAACATTCATGTTGAAAGCAGAAGCTAGTTATTGGTCGCAGGCCAATAAAACTAGAGAAGGACCAAGGATGATGACCTGGGATAGGTTTAAGGAGATATTCTTCGAGACCTATTTTCACGAGAGTTGAAGGGTCATTTGGAAGTACAATTTCTAGAACTGAGAGGCGGGGAGCGATGATGATGGTATCGTATCTTGCCGCTAAATTCAATGAGTTGGTGAGGTTTTGCCTTATCAAGTCAAGACGGACGAATGTAAAGGCGAAGAGGTTTGAGCAGGAATTTGAAGCCTGGGTTATACTGATGAGGGTTTCCTATTTCAATTGAAGACTTTCATGACGTGATGATGTAGAAAGAAATACTACATTTGAAGGTGGAGGTGAGGCGTTGACAAAGTTCAATCAGAATAGAAGAAGAAGAATAAGAAAACGAGGTGGAAATCAAGAATGGAGGTGGTAGTAGTGGAAACAACAACAACAACTTAAGGAGGAAGTGGAATAGAAAGCGTGGGTCTTTGGAAACCCGGCGGGGTAACCAATGAGATCAAGAAGTTTGAAACATGTGCTACATGCGGTAAGTTTCATAAGGGTGCGTACTTGATGGGGAAACGAGTATGCTTCAATTGTGACCAGGAGGTTCACATTGCCCCAAATTGCACACAACCTAAGAAGAACGTGTGCATCACGTGCGGAGCCAAGGATCATTTTGCTCATGAATGCCCTAAGAAGAAGGATGGACTGACAACCAGAAGTGATGGAGGTAACAATGGAGGTACATCATCAAACAAACCCACAGTTAGAACCTTCAACATGACTGTGCAAGATGCTGTGCAATCAAAGGATGTCGTGTCAGATATTATCCTAATCAATGATATTGATGCTTATGTATTATTTAATTCGGGTGCTACTTGCTCGTTTATCTCTGATGAATTTGCAAATAGGTTAGGATTGCCTAGAGAAGAACTGAATTTCCATTTGAACATAGAGATTGCGAATAATGAGATAATCCCTGTTATATTCGTATACAAGAACTGTAGGGTGAACATTAAGGAGAAAATCCTAATGGTTGATTTGATTCCGATTAGATTGGGAGAGTTTGATGTTATTTTGGGAATGGATTGGCTGTTCAAATATGGAGCGGTAATTGATTGCCAAAAGAAATGTGTAAACCTTATGACTCCGTCAAAGGTAGTATTCTATGGTAGAAAATCGCCTAGATAAATGAAATGTCTGATGATTATGCAAGCCAAGAAATTGTTGAGTCAAGGTTGTGTGGGCTATTTAGCTTACATAGTCGATACTCGGAAAAAGAACGTGAAACTGGAAGAGATACCAGTGGTGAGGGAATTTGAGGATGTGTTTCCAGAGGATTTGCCAGGACTTCCACCTGACAGAGAAATTGAGTTTGTGATCGACTTAGTGCCGGGGACAGAACCGATATCGTAGGCCCCGTACAGAATGGCTCCAGTAGAAATGAAGGAACTGATGGTACAGTTGCAAGAATTGTTAGACAAAAAGTATATTCAACAAAGTGTATCACCGTGGGGAGCGCCAGTGTTATTCGTGAAGAAGAAGGATGGGTAAATGCGTCTTTGTATTAATTATAGAGAATTAAACAAAGTCACTATTAAAAACAAATATCCATTACCAAGAATAGATGACTTGTTTGACCAGTTGAAGGGTGCTAAATACTTTTCAAAAATAGATTTGAGAAGTGGGTATCACAAGTTGAAAGTGAGGAAGGAGGATATACCACGAACGGCATTTAGAACTCGGTATGGACATTACGAGTTTCTGGTGATGTCTTTTGTTTTAACGAATGCACCTGCTGCATTCATGGATTTGATGAATAGGGTGTTTAAACCATTCTTAGACAAGTTTGTAGTGGTATTCATCGACGACATTCTAGTGTATTCTAAATCTCAAGAAGAACACGTGGAACACTTACGTTTGACATTGGAAACACTAAGAAAGGAAAAGTTGTACGCAAAATTTTCTAAGTGCAAATTTTGGCTAGATCGTGTGCAATTTCTTAGGCACGTGATTGACAAAGATGGGATTTTCGTGGATCCATCAAAAGTGGAAGCTGTAATAAATTAGGAACAACTAAGAACACTGTCGGAAGTGAGGAGTTTCTTGGGACTGGCCGGGTATTACATACGATTTATTCAAGATTTTTCTAAGATAGCTACTCCATTAACAAATTTTACCAGGAAAGCTGTGAAATTTGTTTGGACGGAGAAATGTGAAGAAAGTTTCCAGGATTTGAAGAAGAAATTAAGTATGGCACCTGTGTTGTCATTACCATATAGTACAGGTAACTTTGTGGTGTATAGTGATGCCTCACATAAAGGGTTGGGATGTGTTCTTATACAGAACGACAAAGTTATTGCGTATGCATCAAGATAACTAAAAGATTATGAGAAAGGTTATCCAACTCATGATTTGGAATTGGCTGTAGTAGTGTTTGCTCTCATGATATGGAGAAAATGTCTCTATGGAGAGAAATGTGAAATCTACACAGATCATAAAAGTCTGAAGTATATTTTCACACAGAAGGACCTGAATATGCGGCGAAGGAGATGGATGGAAGTGATAAAGGATTACGATTGTGATATCTTTTATCATCCGGGAAAAGTGAATGTGGTTGCAGATGCTTTGAGTAGGAAAGGTCGGGATAGTTGATGTTGATAACTACGCAGGAAGAGCTTATTTCAGCAATGACGAATCTAGAGTTGGAAATCAAATTTCCAAAGGAATCCGATGAATGACTATTCTAGATAGATACCAGTCCAACTTTGGTGGATAAAGTGAAGAGTGCTCAACTACAAGATAAAGAATGTGAAACGATCAAAGAGAAAGTGGTTGAGGGTAGCGATGTAAAATACAAGATCGACACCGAAGGACTACTACGATTTGAGGAAAGAATTTGGGTTCCAGCTGTACTAGAGCTTAAAGAAGAAATCTTGACCGAAGCACACAACACAAGATATTTGATTCATCCATGAAGTACAAAAATGTATCAAGATTTGTGGCGACATTTTTGGTGGTCGAATATGAAAAGAGACGTTGTAAAATGCTTTGCAAAATGTTTGACGTGTCAGAATATGAAAGCGGAACATCAACGACCAAGTGGGTTACTTCAACCGTTGGAAATACCGAAATTGAAATGGGAGCATATCATAATGGATTTTGTGGTAGGACTTCCAACGACTCAGAAAGGATACGATGCGATATGGGTGATAGTGGACAGATTGACAAAATCTGCACACTTTTTGCAAATATAGATTAGAATTTAATCTTGATCAGCTAGCAAAACTGTACGTTAAAGAGATCGTCTCAAGACATGTATTTCCAGTGTCAATTGTATCAGATAGAGATCCAAGGTTCACATTAAACTTCTGGTAGAGACTACAAGAATGTATGGGAACACGATTCTTGAATGATCTGCATCTGATTCCCAAACCAAGCGAAGACAAAGTGAACGAACAATCCAAACGTTGGAAGATATGCTGAGAGCATGCATCATGGATTTCAAAGGAAGCTGAGATGAACATTTAACATTGGTAGAATTTTCCTACAACAACAGTTACCACGCGAGCATCGGTATGCCACCTTACGAGGCATTGTACGGTAGAAAGTGCAGAACTCCTTTGTCTTTGGGTTGAAATCGGTGAACGCATGTTGGTAGGACCCGAGGCTGGTACAACAAGCTGCTTGAAGTTGTCAAACTCATCGGGGACAAGATTAGTAGCGACCCAAGACCGACATAAAAAGTATCTTGATCAACACAGTGTGAATGCGAATTTGAAGTAGGAAATTTCGTTTTCCTAAAAGTTTCTCCTTGGAAGGGGAAGATTCGTTTTGGCAAGAAAGGAAAGCTCAGCCCAAGATTTATTGGACAGTTTGAGATACTACGAAGAGTGGGGGAAGTGGCTTATGAGGTAGCTCTACCTCTAGAATTGGAAAACATTCATAATGTTTTTCACATTTTGATATTCTGACCAAGTATAAACACGATTACAAACACGTGATTGAGTACGAACTATTGAAATTCGATAAAGATTTGTCTTATGAAGAAGTTCCTATCCAGATAGTTGACAGGAAAGAACAAGTGCTCAGAAATAAAGTGATACCTTCTGTGAAGGTGATATGGAGAAACCACAATGTCGAAGAGGCAACGTGGGAACTCGAAACCGAAACGATGAAAATTTACCCTGAGTTATTTGTTTAGTCTATGTCTTCGATTCTGTGGACATAATCTTTGTAAGTAGGGAAGAATGTGACGATTTGGTTGTTTGAATTGTTATTCTGTGGACATAATCCTTTTAAGGAGGGAATGATGTAACATTCCAGAATTTTAAATGTAATTTTATATATTTATTGAGTTATATAAATATTTAATGGATGTGATTTTTGGTAAAGGAATATTTGTTTAATTGATTTAATATTATTTGGAGAATTATTTGTTAAGTACATAATTGATGAATTAAGGAAATGATTATTATATTGATATTTCAATTAAATGATATATTATTTGTATTGTGTTATGTGATTAAAGGATTTATTTAATTAATTATGATTTGAATTAATTAGAATAAATATGAAAGCTTGATTAAATATAGTGTGACAAATAACTATATTATAAGGAGTTAATAAAATAAATTAAAGTAATTTAATTTTGTGTTTACCAAACAAGGCTTAATATATTAATTCTTTAATATTTTAAATGAATTGCCAAACAAACCTTATGGCTTTTGAGATTTCTAGATAAATAAAATAAATAATATAAATAAAACAAATAATATAATAAATATAATATTTTTATATTATATATGTTTATGTTATAACCGTTAATATCATTAGTATGCGTATTAAGGTGTCAGTTTCTTTTACGTATTATGTATATTGTCTAAGCCTAAACCTAAGAAGAACTACATAGAAAAATTACATAGAATTATAGAGAGTTTGAGAGTGAAACTTGAGAATTTGTCTGCGATTGGAAGATTGTGCAAGCTAACTTGAAGGTATGTTCACAACTTTGATATTATATATGCATATATGGGTTTCACGGCAAAAAAAAATTGCATGTTTTGTAAAAAATCAAAATTTGTGAATTGTTGCTATATAGTTGGTAATTACGATTATACATGTTTATAATGCTAGAGTTTATGTTCAAACAAAAATCGCATGCTAAATTCGTTTAACAGTGGAAGAAAAAGTTTTGACAATGTATGTTTATATATATATTTTCATATGTTCATGAAAAGTACCATTTTAGATGGTCAATTCTCATATTAAACGGTAAATTGAGGCCTACATATGTTAGTTCAATGAGATATGAGTATAACGTAATTTGAATGTGGTGATTTGGACAAGAATTGAAATCACAGTGTTCAATTTTGTGAAGGACTCGAAAATAGAGTTTTTGTATGAAAACTTGAATTTTGAGAAATTAAAATAGTTTTAGTTAGTGTTAAATTGTGCTAGTTGGTTGTAAAAGTGAGCAATCATGTTTAGGATAGTTGTATATTTATTATACGTGTTAATAATACTGTCTATTGGGTTAAATTTGTGTTTGTTGGGCTAAAGTTGGCTACTGTTCATAACCTTCTCTGCGTCTGTCATCGAACATCGGAAATGGTGAGCCAATGCCAAAGGCAAAAAATATGGCGATTCTTTGGTCCCAAGCCTTGTATACGGGCTTTGACTCGCCCATACCATGGTTTGAGATTCTAACGTCTGCTATTTCAGCAGACTTGGGAAAGTATCACAACATGGTCTTAAATTGTGTTAGCATATTAAATGTGTAATGTTAAGGTTAACATAACATAGTGAGTTGTGGTTAGTACGATCAAAGTTGCAAAAGTGATTAGTGAATCGAAAACGCGTTATGTGACAACATAGTTTATACAATGAACGATAGTTAAGTGTTATGATGATAAGTCTTCTAACTCCATACTTTCCTTGAGTTAGTTTGTTATGTTGATGCAAGTTTTCTAACTCTACACTTTCGTTGTGACGAACGAGATTTTTGTAATTTTATTTTAATATTTATTGAATAAATATTTTCGATGATTTAATTATTAGATTAAATAATTAATTGATGAAATTATGGTAGATTAATTTAATTATATGTGTTACATTTATTTAATTAATGTGGAGAATTTTTATTATTCAAGTATGTATTTATGTGAGCTTATTGAATTAAATAAAATATTTAATTAAGCATAATGTTATTTTAATTAATTTAATTATTAATTAGAGAGTTAATAATTTGACATTATTTATTAATGAGAAATTTAATTATTTGACTATGTGAATTTATGAGAATTTATTATATTTTATTTAAAGTAAATTAAATAAAGTATTGATTTATTTTATGAAGGAGTGTGACATTAATTAAACTATATTATAAAGCTTTATTAAATTAAATGGTTTTGAAATCTATTAAGCCTAGCCAAACATGGCCTTATTGGGAGTTACTAGCAGTTACCCATAACTGGGTTAACTGACCATTATGCGCATCAGTTCCCTTTTTCCTTTGTTATATTACGTATTCTTTTATTTCCCATTTTTTCTAAGTTAACAAGTAAATCACAGAGAGAGAATTGAGAAGTTTGAGAGGAATTGTGAGTGTTTAATCAACAAGTATTTGGTGAAAGGATCATCTGTGATCATCTCTTCTAAATTATACTCTAGGTAATTTCTCCAAACCCAATTTCTATTTCACGTCATTTAGTTTTTATGAAAATGGCTTTCATTCATCCTGTAAAGTCTCTGTAATTGAGAAATTGCGTTGTTATATGGATATATGTAATAATACGAGTAACATAACATGTTATATATATATATATATATTGCATGATTCCATATCATAAGTTTCGTAAAATGATGACTTGTTATTTCAAAATTTACATAGTTTGGGTTTTGGCCATATGGTCCTTATACGTGATTTTAATATGTCAAACATAAATGTTTTTTATAAAATTATCACTCTTATTTGACTATGCATGTTGATACGAAGAGACCAAACCTTAAATGAACGAATTCGGTGTTATAATGAATCCATAGTGTTAAAATTTTATGTTTTTGTTCAAAATATTTAAGAACACAAAGAACAGTGAAATTTATACATTTTAATTCTGTAATTATGTGTTTTAATGGGTTAAAATCATTCTATAGATGTTGAGTAATGTTTATATATGAATTCTAACATGTGGGTATGATTAAATTCGTGTAGTAAAATTTAATTGGAGTTTTTTTGGCTGTGTTCTGCAATTTTCGCGAATTCTGAGCAGTTTCGGTTTCATCGTCTTATGGCGCTTGATCTCGTGCCTTATGTCCATGGCATATACTACAGTGGCCTTGTGTATGAACCAATATAAAAGTGGTAGCTTATTTCACTCTTGAAATGTCCGAGAAATTAAATATTTTTAAATGTTCAAGTCTAGCAATGTGATAGCAACTTGATTTAAAGAACATAGAGATATGTTAGAAGTATAATGAGATATTAAAATAGATACTTAACATGTAAATAACATAATTGCATGTGGATTGAATTATTGAATACATAATTAGCTTGTTATTTGTGATGTGTAAAGTATGAGAAAATGAGTGTAGTAATTTGATTAAATGTGGTCATTATCAAAGTTAGACAAATAGAATGAACTTGTGATGACTAGTATGTTATAATTGACTAGTGTTATGAATGTAAATGATATGTAGGATTTAAATCAAAGAACGAGTTTAGTTAAAGTGTAATCTATGCACGAGGCAAGTTTCCTACCCCTACTTGTTATCATTGTTCAAGTTTATTATTTACCTTGAGTAAATCCTCATTACTATTATTCAAGTTCGAATTGTTATATTAAAGATTTATTATTCTTTCAAAATATGAACTTGTTATACAATATTTGTTCTATTGTATACTTCTTGAGATTATTATTCAATTTGAATATCATTATTGTTGAACCTTGTTAGACTAGTGAAGCTTATTGATTCGACTAGTCCGTAGTTGCTGAACGTTCTAAATTTCAGAACCCTTATTGAATTATCCAAACCAAACTTCCTTTGGTGCGGACTCGAATGTCAAACTGAGATGAACAACCCTGCAAAGAAATTTACTTATGTGTTAGCGTTAAGATATTGTGCACAGTATGGTACTAAGGGCTGATCGCCCTAAGTACGAGTAGAAAGGTCCATAGTCTTATGACTGTTAAAGTTTTCAAGTATAACCCTTGATAACCTAGGACATAGTTCAAGGTCTTATGACCCTCAGAAATCTTTTGATTAAAAAGTTGAGCTTTTATTTTAGTAGTTATTATTTTTCTCGCATGTTATTATTCATTATTATATTGTTATACTTGTGGGCAATCATGCTCACTCTTGTGTAATAATAACATTGCAGTTAAGAACGAAAGAGCAGACGAACCTTCCACTAGTAAAGGCAAGGGCAAGCTTAGCAAGTAATGAAGATTGATTATTTATGTGTTGTAATTAGATTTGATGTTACTTAAGACTTATTTGTTTATGTTTCCGCACAGATGATTTAAGGTTAGAGTAACCTGGGATTTTTTTATTATTTAGTTGATGTAAACCCATAAGGGGAGATTTATTAGTATTTCTATCTATTGCATGGTGTGCATTTATTTATGGGTAGATAGATGGATGATGTTTGAACAGTGAACACCAAATCCCGTGGAATCGAAGTACCTGGATTTGGGGGTGTCACAAGTTGGTATCAAAGCTATAGGTTATGAACCTTAGGTGGGGGAACAACCTTAGGTAGTATCCTTATAGAAAGAACATAGTGATGGAGAACTCTTATCGAGTTCTAGGAAATGAATTTTTGTAATTCATTAAAGATAATAAAAGACTTTATGTTCTTATTTGTTAATATATGTGCTCACTAGTACGACTTAGTAACTAAAACTCAAAATTTTGTTGTCAGGATGTCTGACGTTGGAGGAACTAGTCGGTGGGGGGAGGAACCCGAGTACCTCTGATACCTCTGAGGAGGAGCCCAGAGACATTCATGTCGTTAGGGAATAGTTGGTACAAAGGGAGTCATCGCCATTGATTACCGTTGTTGGTCAGGAGCATGAACCTGAGACTTATCCTGAGGAGGATCCTAAAGAGGAATTTGACGAGGAAGAGGAAGAAGAGGAGTTTCCACATCACTCCATTGATGCTGAGATGTATGACACATTATACGACCGTAACGTGTTGTTACGAGATGAGGTGTAGGATCTGACTGAGCGGGCTATTATTCAGCAGATTACTCTAGAGGAGAAGGAGATGGAGATTTCGACTCTTCACTCACGACTAGGAAATGTAGAATGAGATTTGGTCCATGAGAAAGGTCAAACAGAAGATAAGACGACAAAGATAGAAAAGTTGAAGAAGGATCTGAAAGAGAGTTCAGAGAGGCTTGCCATAGTAGAGGAGGGCTGGGTAAGAGAGTCACGTCGTGCTGATCTTGCAGAAGAGGATGGTCGTGCAAAGAAGGCAAAGCTTGGAGAGACATACTCTACACTTAATCATGCAATTGATGAGGCCCAGGATCAAGTTTTAAAGGACCCCATCCAGTTCGAAGGACTTCCATCGTACATACTGGATCGCAGGACGATATCTCGTATCATGGAAGAGGAGTGTGGCAAGGCTATTCAAACCTTGATGAGCGGTGATATAATGCATTTAATTATGTGAAAGACTTAGTTAGTTTTTATATGTAAATTAGATATGTTTATGAGCGAATGAATATTTTTAATATTTAAATCTGTGGATTCTTTATCTCGAGGATGGTGGATGTAACTATCATGATTATGCTTTATCGTTTGATGTAAAACTTTTAGTTTGAATTAAATATATTAAGTTGTTTGAGATGATGTGTTAAATGATTATATTAAATTGTTGAGTTAAGTCTTAACTATTTAGAGAATTAATAGAAATTTAATTAGCGTATATCTTTTTAACAGAAATATGCCGCCACGAAAAAGACAACAACGTCAACCAGCTCAGGAAGAGTCTACCAATAACAACAATAATGCCAATGCTAATCCCGTGCAGCAGTTGGTTAACTTACTGACTGGAGCAATGAATAATCAACCTCAAGCTCCACCAAATACTACGTTTAAAGATTTCAAAGCGGTGGGACCGCCAGAATTTAAAGGTTCCATGAACCCAATCGAGGCTCAAACGTGGGTTATGGAAATGGAGAAGGTTTTCGACGTTGGTAGGGTTAGAGATGTAATAACCTGAATATTTTCTATATAAATAAATAAGAAATTTTGCATATTAAATTTTTATTATTATTATTTTAAAGATGAGAATATGTGTCAAGTAATGTGTTTATATATATGTGATAAATAAAATTTATTTATTACATGAATAATTTCAAATAATTTTATTTTAGAATTTTTGCTAATTATAAAGTATATACTTATAATAATTAATTTTATAGTAGAAATGTCTTTATTATTTATTTGCTATGAAAATATCATTTTATATTATTTAAATAATATATGAAATGATTATTAGAATTATAATAATAAATATTTTATTATATGAATTTGTTCATAATATTTAAGTTAATTATTTTAACTTAATTAAAGATAAACCAGATATGGAATCTAAACCCTAAATTTAGGTATTGATCGAGGATGAGAATAATAATATAATATTAATTATATTTTGATTTTTCGATCTTTATGAATATGTCTTTTGTAAAATCGTAGGTGATAAAGGTGGGCCAAATATGGTAAATTAGGCAATAACCCTCATGTCGTATTATTAAACACTAATTGTTAAAATCGGTTATGAGTTTAAGACTGAGCAGTAATTGTGTTATATGAAGTTTTACTGTGTATTATATAATTTCTGTAATTAGGAGAAACCCTAATTATTTATTTAAAAACCCTAATTTGCTAATTAGGAACCCTAATTGCAAATTTTAGAAACCCTAATTATTATTTTTGTGAATTATAATGATAATTAGGAAACCCTAATTGTTAATTTAGGAACCCTAATGATAATTAAGGAACCCAAATTATTTAAACCATAATTTTTATTAAAAACCCTAATTTAATTAGTATGTTTTAATTTAAAATTTTATTACACTTTAATTTTAATCTTTCAAACCTAGTAATTATTTGTGAAACTTTAAAATATAAAATCTAGTGATTAAACCCTAGATTCAAGCACCTTCGACAAGAATACCTTGAGATTAAAATGAAATTACAAAAATGCCATTTTTGTCCCATTAGTTGAATTATTGCTAGCCAAATCTTATCAAGATGCGGCGACCACCTGAACCTACCTATGATCTATAGTTTTGCTAGCAATCGATTCATTACACTGACCCGTGTGCCTTGTACCATTATTTGTATGATTCAGAGAGAGAAAAGCACAACAAAGCTCATTTATGCAACCCACACTTAGCCATTCTCTCTCAAGCTCAAACCCACGAAATTATAGTGTTAGTTCAGTCCCCAATCAAGCCCCACGAACACCAACATCAAATCAGAAGCATAGAATCAAGAATTTGTTCATAAAGAGGTAAGAACCCTAGAAGAAATCTGAACTTGATCAAAGTGTTAGATGTTAGTTTTTTTTTGTGTTAAACATGTAATATGTAGTATATAATGGTGATCTGGGTTGCTCGATGTTAGATCCATAACATCTAGAGGCTCGGATTTAGCATTTTTCAAAACCTGGAAAAAAACTTATTTTGTATCTGATAACCAAAAGTCAGAGGCTGTAGATCTCTCTCTATTTAGTATTTGATGTGTTTCATGTTTTGGAGTTGTAGTATGCTATGAGATCTTTGATCTGAAACTGGAAGCTAGCCTAGATCATGAACATGTCAAGAGTTATAGCTGGTCAAACCTAGTTGACCGAGCATGACTTTACAAATCTGGAAAACCTAGATCGTACCCAAAACGAGGGACGACAACTTTTTTGCTACTGACTAGATCTACCTATCGTTGTTGTTTTGATTACATTATTGTAACTAAGTTGTAGCTTGTTATGGGTACTATGAATAAATGCTTGTAGATCCCTTTAAATCACCAATATTGAACATAATTGGAGGTCTAGAACTAGCCTTGGTCGCTTGCTTTCATAAAATTTGTTTACGGAAATTCGAAAGCTCAAGAACATGTCTTCTGACATGGTTTGACCCGCTTAAATCTACTTTCTTTGTTGATGTTATATGTGTTTTATTTATTAGATCTATAGTATTACATGTTATCTACAACCTGGAATCAATAGATCACATAGAGAAAATACACAACGCGAGATATAAGGATCCAAAGTAGCATACTTGATCTGTTCTTCATTTCTGGAAAACCCAGAAATGAATAACAGACTTTGACACGAATTTGTGAGCCCCAACGCGTTTTCATTAATTATTATTAGACTTTACCATGGCTTGGAACATGTTCTATGATGGTTTGCCTAGACATGGCAAATGAAAGCGAAGAAAACTTGTAACATGAGCAGTTAGCCGATTTAAGGCCCAAAAAGGCGTTAATGGCCGTGACTATAATTTTCAAGGAAGGCGAATATGATGAACACGCTGACGACTATAGTTCAAGGCTTAATATATTTTGATTGTGATGAAGTATGACCTGGATATTTTTTGTTTCATGTAGTGTTACATTAACACTACAAAGATCTGACCAATAGGTAGCCCAGAAACATTTCGAGATAAGAATTAGACTCGGTCAAACAGGGCACCTCGACCACTGACTTGTCAGTGTTCTTGAGGCCAAGAACACCTAACATGACAGATAAGTGTCATTATAGCCTATAGCGACGGTTATAATAATTTTATTTTACTAAATTCTGGAAAATGGTTAAAAATAGAAAAAAAAATTAGTGTTAATTATTAAAAATACCAAATAAATTACTAAAAATTATTTTAAAGTCTGAAAATTAGTTTTTAATTATTTTAAGTTTATTTCATGAATATTTAATATTTTTGGAATATAAAAAGTATTTAATTTATTTAAGTATAATATTAAATAAATTATTTAAAATGATTTTAATCATGAAAAATCATTTAAAAATAGGTTATGATATAAAAAGACATTTTAAGTTATTTTCTATAATTTTAATATTTTGTGATGATTTTCATTATTAATTAGATATTAATGATGATTAAGTTATTTAATAAAGATATTAAATAAATGATGAAAAATAGAATTAATGATTTAAAATTTTTATAAAAATGATTTAGAGATTATAAAAACATTTTAAGTTATAAAATATAACTTTTGATATTTTGTCATGAAAAATATTAATATTTTAATATTAAGGATATTAGATTCATTTAATAATTATATTAGATAAAGTAATGTAAAATGATTTTAATATTAGAAAAATTATTTTAAAGGAAAATAAAGTGTTTAAAGATATTTTAAGTTATAAAACATAACTTTTAATATTTAAAGGATAATTTCATTAATAAATCAATATTCTTGATAATAATTTAATATGAATGATATTAAGTTTATTTAATAATTATATTAAATAAATAGTTTTAAAATAGTTTTATTGATTTAAAAATAATTTAAAGATAATATTAATACTTTAAAAATATTTTGAGTTATTATAAATAACTTTAATATTTTGGCAATAGTTTTCATTAATAGTTTAATATTAATTAAATATTAATGATAATAGAATTAGTTAATATTTAAATCATTTAATAATAATGATTTAGGTGTTTGAAAATTAAATGATAAAGTATAATAATTATTTAAAAAAAATTATTATAAGGCTATGAAAAATAATATAGTGATATTTAAAATATCTAAGCGAATATTGAACTACGATAGAGTCTTAGACTCGATATTTACCCGATAAAAGTAAATTTTACAATGAAATATTTTAGAAATTGATCTGGACTTATATAAATTGATTTAGATATGTGTTTGTTAGTGAATCGATAATTGTTAGATATATGTGACAAAGTGATTAGGTTATGTCTTTGTTGAAATGAGCGATTGTTACGTGTTACGATATATTATTCTAATCTAACGAATGATCTTGTTACTTGATGCATTATATAAAAGATTAATCTAAGTTACGTTATTGTAGTGGCATTAGACAATGATATATCTAAACCTTATGCACTACTTTTATTTTGTGCAAACGGTATATCATGTTATCTGAAGTTTCCTAAACTTACTCCAATTATTATTGAGCAAGTATCTGATCTATTATTTACATTGTGCAAGTATCCTACCTTTGCATTTCCATTGTGCAATGGACATGAGTAAAAAAGTTTCAAAATTATATTATTATTGTGCCAGATTATTAACTATATTATTATTCATTATGTATCCAATCTTTGTATTCGTACAAGTTCTTACATTATCCAATCATTGTATTGTTATATAATTCAGATATTTATTCATTAGTTAATTCGTATATAGGGTTAGACAAGTGTCCCCACTTGGATAACCATTTCATTTAATCATATGTTGATACATACTTATTGATTTCAAGTATGTATACGTTGACTTAAAAGCCGTCTACAAGATATTTGATCAAACTAGACATAAAAATATTATTGAACAAGATAGAACGTTATTGTATCCAACCAGATTGTTTTGGTTCGGATTCCCGACTAAGTATGAACATCCCGAATATGGGAAAACTTTTGTGCACCTAAGGTGGATAGAGTGAACGATAATATCGTTCTTGCATGTAGTATTAATCGATACAGTGCACATTGGGATGATCACCCTCGTGCCCGTAAGTTATGACGGTTTGCGGATGATGTTCTGCTAAACCCTAGTGAAAATGAAAAACAATGTTCATAGTTTGTCGACTAATCTCCAGTTATAGTCTATACGTAGTTTCAAAGATTACATATGGAAGTGATATGTTGTTATTATTGGTTTAGCTTACGTCACAACTGTTGATTCGTTGTAGAAGTGTCTTTCAAAGAAAACATTTAATTCTTTCAGCTAATATATATTGTTGTTATTACTTGCTGGGCAATCCAATGCTCATTCTTGCTTTAAATTTAAATGTTTTCAGTTATGTATGATCAACAAGAAGGTTCAGGCAAGAACAAGGGAAAGAAAAGCTGTTCAAATGAGATTTATATTATGTTGTGTAATAGTTATAGTTTATTAAGACAATGATACTTATTATCTATGATGTAATGAATGTTTAAAGGTCTCGTACCTGGAAGTAAACTTTGATGCATATGTAAATTAATTTTGTATTTTATAATATTGTTATTATTATTAGTATTATTCAGCTTATAGAAATGGTATCGTGAAGCACCGAGTTCGGGTTTCAAGTACCTGGATTTGGGGGTGTCACAGGTTGGTATCAAAGCTTTAGGGTTAGAAACCTTAGGTGGGATCGACCTTAGGCTATAACCTTATAACTGAGGGAAACGTTGAAAATATAAATAACTCATTTAGAGTTTAAAAGGAGATGAATTGAATAAGTTCATCGTTAAACAAAATAAAAGATAACTTATATAAAATTATTAATTCTTTGTGTGTATATATATATATGATAGTTAAGATAGTTAGTGTGTAGATGTTATGTGAGATAAGGATTAGCATACCCTCGGTCGTAAAGAAGGAGTCAACCTCCATAATAGAGGCAATATCAAAGCCAATAATTTGAAATAGAGGCTCACATTGAAAGCTACCTCGATGAGGTGATTTTATAGGAAAGTGTAATCTGGGACCTAGAAATGATAGTATGGTGATAGGTAGAGAGTATATTACTGAGGATAAAAGATCAAGCTCGAGTTCTTAAACTCATATTCTTGTGGTGAGTTCTTAAACTCATAAGGTTTGGAAGGTTTGACGAACTAGGTATAGCTAAGTGAGAATGGATTATTGAGGATAATAGGAATATATAGAATGCTAAGCAATTGATCCTTAGTGAAGGCGTATAAAATGAGTAGTATTAGTGTTATTTGAATATGTATGATTCTATGATGCGTTATCGATAAGTATATACGTGTAATGTAGTATTCTCAACTTTTGTATAAGTTATATAGCAGCGATTCATTACTATTATGTCACAAAAGGGATATGAGATGTTTAAAAGCGGTATGTCTTTATGCTATGAAAAGTACGATGAATTAGTTAGAAGAACATGATCTTATTTAATCAGATAATGCCGCCAAGATGAAAATGAAACCAAAAGGCAGAAGAACCTGTCAACAAAGCTGAAGGATAATTAGACCCAACATAAAATTTTTGAATATTGACACTCAAGCTATGCAGAATGGATCACCAGCCATGGGAAATCATCCAAATAATCGATCGACAAACTTCAAAGACTTCAAGGTAATCGAACCGCCAGGATTTAGAGGATCAATTGACCCTGTAGAGATGTTTGTGATAGCTAGAGTAACGGATGGGCAAAAGACGACTTTTTCACCTATACGATGAAATGGGAGCAATTTTTTGTGGGAAGCAAATAAAGCTAAATGGGAGAAGAAAAATAGTGGCGATAAGGCGAGAAAAGAAAAGGAGATAATTTCGAGAATACGAAGTAGGCGGGAGGTGGAAAGAAACAAGTTCTTGTGATGTGGGAATTGTGGAAAGAATCACTCGTGGAAGTGTCTTAAGGATAAGTTTGTGTGTTACAAAGTGTGGCGGGAGGGACATATCTCTCCTAGCCTTTGATCAAGGATGAACAAGAGGTGTTTCAATTGTTGATCAACGGAGCATAAGGTGAAAGACTGTCCGAAAAAGGGAGGGGATACAGGGAGCGGGAGTAAAGGAAAAGGCAGCGGGACTCTAGTGACAACGGAACCTACTTCAACAAACAAACCAACAGAATCAACTACAAGAGTTTTCAATATGACGGTCCAGTATACGGTGGCAGCTGAGAAGGCAACTCCAGGTATTATTCGTATAACTTTTATATTTCAATATATATATGATTTTCCAATATATAATAATTATTTTATAAAAATATTTTGAAGAAGGAATTTGAGTTCTTATAGCAATCGAACTTTCGTTTAATCAGATAGACAAGGTTTATGTTGAATACTTAAAGATCGGTTCGATCAAATCTGATCGAGATATATTTGAAATGACTATGTATGCTATGTACCCTTGTAAGTATGAGTTTTAAAACGGTGATCCCGGGGACGGAATGCTTATAAGGGAGGGTGAATGTAATAACCTGAATATTTTCTATATAAATAAATAAGAAATTTTGCATATTAAATTTTTTTATTATTATTTTAAAGATGAGAATATGTGTCAAGTAATGTGTTTGTATATATGTGATAAATAAAATTTATTTATTACATGAATAATTTCAAATAATTTTATTTTAGAATTTTTGCTAATTATAAAGTATATACTTATAATAATTAATTTTATAGTAGAAATGTCTTTATTATTTATTTTCTATGAAAATATCATTTTTATATTATTTAAATAATATATGAAATGATTATTAGAATTATAATAATAAATATTTTATTATATGAATTTGTTCAGAATATTTAAGTTAATTATTTTAACTTAATTAAAGATAAACCAGATATGAAATCCAAACCCTAAATTTGGGTATTGATCAAGGGATGAAAATAATAATATAATATTAATTATATTTTGATTTTTCAGTGCTATGAATATGTACTGTAAATGCGTAGACTGATAAGGTGGGCCAAATATGGTAAATTAGGCAATAACCCTCATGTCGTATTATTAAACACTAATTGTTAAAATCGGTTATGAGTTTAAGACTGAGCAATAATTGTGTTATATGAAGTTTTATTGTGTATTATATAATTTCTGTAATTAGGAGAAACCTAATTATTTATTTAAAAACCCTAATTTGCTAATTAGGAACCCAAATTGCAAATTTCAGAAACCCTAATTATTATTTTTGTGAATTGTAATGATAATTAGGAAACCCTAATTGTTAATTTAGGAACCCTAATTATTTAAACCCTAATTTTTATTAAAAACCCTAATTTAATTTGTATGTTTTAATTTAAAATTTTATTACACTTTAATTTTAATGTTTCAAACCCTAGTAATTATTTGGGAAACTTTAAAATATAAAATCTAGTGATTAAACCCTTGATTCAAGCACCTTGGACAAGAATACCCTTGAGATTAAAATGAAATTATAAAAATGCCATTTTGTCCCATTAGTTGAATTATTGCTAGCCAAATCTTATCCAAGATCTGGCCAGCCACCCTAGACCTTCCTATGATCTATAGTATTGCTAGCAATCAGATTCATTACACCAGCCATGTGCCTTGTACCATTATTTGTATGATTCAAGAGAGAGAAAAGAATAACAAAGCTCATTTATGCAACCCACACTTAGCCATTCTCTCTCAAGCTCAAACCCACGATTATAGTGTTAGTTCAGTCCCCAATCAAGCCCTACAAACACCAACATCAAATCAGAAGCATAGAATCAAGAATTTGTTCATAAAGAGGTAAGAACCCTAGAAGAAATCTGACATTGATCAAAGTGTTAGATGTTAGTTTTTTTGTGTTAAACATGTAATATGTAGTATATAATGATGATCTGGGTTGCTCGATGTTAGATCCATAATATCTAGAGGCTCGGATTTAGCATTTTTTAAAATCTGGAAAAAACTTATTTTGTGTCTGACAACCAAAAGTCAGAGGGTGTAGATCTCTCTCTGTTTATTATTTGATGTGTTTTATGTTTTGGTGTTGTAGTATGCTATGAGATCTTTGATCTGAAACTGGAAGCTAGCCCAGATCATGAACATGTTAAAAGTTATAACTGGTAAAACCTAGTTGACCGAAAGCGTGACTTTACACATCTGAAAACCCAGATTATGCCTGAAACAAACCGACAACTGACTTTTTTTTGACTAGATCTCGCTATGTGTGTTGTTGTTTTGATTCTGTTATTGTAACTAAGTTGTAGCTTGTTATGGGTAATATGAATAAATGCTTGTAGATCCCTTAAATCACCAATATATTGAACACAGTGGAAGGTAAAACTAGCCTACTTGCTCATAAAATCTGTTTCTGGAAATTCCAGAAAGCTCAAGAACATGTCTTCTGACGTGGTTTGACCGGCTTAAATCTACTTTCTTTGTTGATGTTATATGTCTTTTATTTATTAGATCTATAGTATTACATGTTATCTACAACCTGGAATCAATAGATCACATAGAGCAAACATACAACGCTTGAGATATAAGGATCCAAAGTAGCATATCGATCTGTTTCTTCATTTCGGAAAACCCAAAATGAAGAACAAACTTCGACACATAATTTTGTGAGCCCCAACGCTGCGGTTTCATTAATTATTGTTAGACTTTACCATTTCTTGGAACATATTTTATGATGGTTTGCCTAGATAGGCAAACGAGCGAGAAAACTTGTAACATGAGCAGATTATCGATTTAAGGCCACAAAAGGCGTTGATGACCGCCGTGATTATAATTTTCGGGCAAATTTGAATATGATGAACACGCGCTGATGACTAGTTCAAGGCTTAATATATTTTGATTGTGATGAAGTATGACCTGGATATTTGTTGTTTCATGCAGTGTTACATTAACACTACAAGATCTGACCATTAGGTAGCCCAGAAACATTTCGAGATAAGAATTAGACTCGGTCAAACAGGGCACCTCGACCACTGACTTGTCAGTGTTCTTGAGGCCAAGAACACCTAACATGACAGATAAGTGTCGCTATAGCCTATAGCGACGATTATAATAATTTTATTTTACTAAATTACGGAAAATGATTAAAAATAGAAAAAAAATTAGTTTTAATTATTACAAATACCAAATAAATTACTAAAAATTATTTTAAAGTCTGAAAATTAGTTTTTAATTATTTTAAGTATATTTCATGAATATTTAATATTTTTGGGATATAAAAAGTATTTAATTTATTTAAGTATAATATTAAATAAATTATTTAAAATGATTTTAATACATGAAAAATCATTTAAAAATAGGTTATGATATAAAAAGATATTTTAAGTTATTTTCTATAATTTTTAATATTTTGTGATGATTTTCATTATTAATTAGATATTAATGATGATTAAGTTATTTAATAAAGATATTAAATAAATGATGAAAAATAGAATTAATGATTTAAAATTTTTATAAAATTGATTTAGAGATTTTAAAAACATTTTAAGTTATAAAATATAACTTTTGATCTTTTTGTCATGAAAAATATTAATATTTTAATATTAAGGATATTAGATTCATTTAATAATTATATTAGATAAAGTAATGTAAAATGATTTTAATATTAGAAAAATCATTTTAAAGGAAAATAAAGTGTTTAAAGATATTTTAAGTTATAAAACATAACTTTTAATATTTAAAGGATAATATCATTAATAAATCAATATTATTGATAATAATTTAATATTAATGATATTATGTTTATTTAATAATTATATTAAATAAATAGTTTTAAAATGGTTTTATTGATTTAAAAATCATTTAAAGATAATATTAATACTTTAAAATTATTTTGAGTTAATATAAATAACTTTAATATTTTGGCAATAGTTTCATTAATAGTTTAATATTAATTAAATATTAATGATAATAGAATTAGTTAATATTTAAATCATTTAATAATGATTTGAGGTGTTTGAAAATTCATGATAAAGTATAATAATTATTTAAAAATTATTATAAGGGCTATGAAAAATAATATGGTGATATTTAATATATCTAAGCGAATATTGAACTACACGATGAGAGCCTTAGACTCGATATTTACCCGATAAAAAGTCGTAAGACAATCAAAATATTTTGAAATTGATGCGGACTTAGATAAATTGATTAGATATATGTTTGTTAGTGAATCGATATTTGTTAGATATATGTGTGATAAAGTGATTAGGTTATGTCTTTGTTTCGAAATATAGCGATTGTTACGTGTTATGATATATTATTCTAATTGAGCGAATGATCTTATTATTGATAGGTCATTTTGATAAAAGATTAATCTAAGTTGCGTTATTTATGGCTGACTCGAGAAATATCTAAACCTTATGCACTACTTTTATTTCGTGCAAACGGTATATCATGTTATTCAAGTTTCCTAAACTTACTCCAATTATTATTGAGCAAGTATATCGATCTATTATTTACATTGTGCAAGTATCCTACCTTTGCATTTCCTTTATCTCTGATGGACATGAGTAAGAAAGTTTGTAATTATATTATTATTGTGCGGATTATTAACTCTATTATTATTCATTATGTATCCAATCTTTGTATTCATACAAGTTCTTACATTATCCAATCATTTGTATTATTATATAATTGAGATATTTATTACATTCGTTAATTAAGTATATATAGGGTTAGACAAGTGTCCCCACTTGGATAACCATTTCATTTAATCATATGTTGATACATACTTATTGATTTCAAGTATGTATATCGTTGACTTAAAAGTAAAATCTAAGCTATTTGATTCAAATTAGACATAAAAATATTGTTGAACAAGATAGAACGTTATTGTATCCAAACAGATTGTTGTGGTTTGGATTCCGCCTAAATATGAACATCCCGAATATGGGAAAACTTTTGTGAACCTAAGGTGGATAGAGTGAACGATAATATCATTCTTGCATGTAGTATTGATCAATACAGGTACATTGGGATGATCACCCTCGTGTCCCATATAAGTTATGACGGTTTTGCGGATAAGTTTCGCTAAACCCTAGCGAAAATGAAAAACAATGTTCATAGATCGTCGATCGATCTCTAGTTATAGTCTATCGTAGTTTCAAAGATTACATATGGAAGTGATATGTTGTTATTATTGGTTCAAACTTACTTCACTGTTGTTGATTCGTTGTAGAAGTGTCTTTCAAAGAAAACATTTAATTCTTTCAGCTAATATATATTGTTGTTATTACTTGTCGGGCAATCCAATGCTCATTCTTGCTTTAAATTTAAATGTTTTTAGTTATGTATGATCAACCAGAAGGTTCAAGTAAGAACAAGGGGAAAGGAAAGCTGTTCGAATAAGATTTATATTATGTTGTATAATAGTTATAGTTTATTAAGACAATGATACTTATTATCTATGATGTAATGAATGTTTAAAGGTCTCGTACCTGGGAGTAAACTTTGATGCATATGTAAATTAAGTTTGAATTTTATATTATTGTTATTATTATTAGTATTATTCAACTTATAGAAATGGTAACGTGAAGCACCGAGTTCGGGTTTCAAGTACTAGGATTTGGGGGCGTCACAAGAGAAGACCAGAAGACCTCTTTTGCAACATTTATGCTGAAGTCTGAAGCTAGCTATTGGTGGCAAGCAAACAAAGTTCGTGGAGGTGAAGGTGTAATTACTTGGGAGAGATTTAAAGAAATGTTTTTCGAGATGTACTTCCCAACCAGCTCACAGAACAGATGGAGGTTCAATTTCTGGAATTGAAGCAGGGAAATATGAGCGTACCTGATTATGCGGCTAGATCCAATGAGTTAGTGAGGTTCGCCATGTATCAAGTACACACGGACGAGAGAAAAGCCAGAAGATTCGAACAAGGACTAAAGCCTTGGGTGTACAGCAAGGTATCAATGTTTAAGCTAAACACATTTGCTGGAGTACTAGAAAAGGCCATCCTCCCTATTCAACTTGGGGAATTTGACGTTATTTTGGGAATGGACTGGTTATTCAATTACGGGGCTGTAATTGATTGCCAAAAGAAGAGTATTAACCTTATGACTCCTTCAAAGGTTATATTTTATGGTAGTAAGTTGCCTAGATAAGCGAGTTGTCTGACGATGATGCAGGCCAAGAAGTTATTAAGATAAGGCTGTGTAGGATACTTAGCTTACATAGTCGACAGTCGAAAAGAGAATTCGAAGGTAGAAGAAATACCGATTGTGAGGGACTTCGTCGACGTATTTCTAGACGATTTTCTAGGACTTCCACCAGATAGAGAGGTAGATTTCATGATCGATTTGGCGCCCGGAACCGCTCCAATATCGAAGGCACTATACCGAATGGCACCAGTAGAGATGAAAGAATTAATGGTACAACTACAAGAATTACTGGACAAGAAGTACATTCAACCGAGCGTATCGCGGTGGGGAGCACCGGTGTTATTTGTGAAAAAGAAGGACGGATCGATGCGGCTCTACATTGACTACAAAGAACTGAATAAGGTCACGATTAAGAACAGATATCTATTACCGAGGATCGATGACCTATTTGATCAATTGAAGGGAGAGAGATACTTTTCCAAGATAGGCTTGAGAAGCGGTCATCACCAACTGAAGGTGAGTCCAGAGGATGTACCGAAGACAGCGTTCAGAACGCGATATGGTTACTACGAATTTTTAGTAATGTCGTTTGGTGTTACGAATGCTCCTGCAACATTTATGGGACTAATGAATGGTGTGTTCAAGCCATTTTTGGACAAGATCGTAGTGGTATTTATTGATGATATTTTGGTTTATTCAAAAAATAAGGAAGAACATGAAGAGAATTTGAGATTAACAATGGAAGTATTGAGAAGGGAAAAGTTGTATGTCAAGTTTTCAAAATGCGAATTTTGGATTGAACAAGTACAATTTCTTGGTCATGTGATCGATAAAAACGGAATTTCGATAGATCCATCTAAAGTCGAAGCCGTGATTAACTGGGATCAGCCGAGAACGTCGTCAGAAGTAAGAAGTTTTCTTGAATTGGCGGGATATTATAGAAGGTTCATACAAGACTTTTCCAAGATCGCAACTCTGTTAATGAATTTAACTCAAAAAGCTATAAAATTTGTTTGGACGGATAAGTGTGAGGAAAGTTTTCAAGAATTGAAGAAGAGGTTGAGTACGGCCCTTGTGTTATATCTTCGAGATGATACAGGAAATTTTGTTGTTTATAGTGATGCGTCTCATAAAGGACTTGGCTGTGTGCTGATGCAAAACGGCAAAGTCATTGCGTATGCATCACGACAATTGAAGGATTACGAGAAGGGAATTCCAACCCATGACTTAGAGTTAGCTGCAGTTGTTTTTACTTTAAAAATTTGGAGGCACTACCTCTACGGGGAGAAGTGTGAAATATATACGAACTATAAGAGTCTGAAATATTTTTTCACGCATAAGGATTTGAATATGCGTCAAAGAAGATGGTTGAAATTAATTAAGGATTACGACTGTGACATTTTATACCATCCGGGTAAAGCAAATGTGGTTACCGACGGCTTAAGTAGAAAGGGTCGTGAGAAATTGATGATGTTGACTGCTCAGGAGGAGCTAATTTCAGAAATTGAGAAACTAGAGTTGGAAGTGAAGTATCCTATGGAGATTGATGAGAAGTTATTTTAGATGCAATCTGGTACAACTCTACTAGATAAAGTAAAGGAGGCTCAGCTTCAGGACGAAGAATGTAAAAAGGTGACAAAGAAGATATCTGAAGGAACTGAACCAAGATTTAAGATGGATAAGGAAGGAATACTGAGATTTGAGAGTAGAATTTGGGTACCGCCAGTACAAGAGATTAATGAAGATATTTTGAGCGAGGCTCATAGTTCACGATATTTGATTCACCCTGGTAGTACCAAAATGTACAAAGATCTTCGACAACATTTCTGGTGGCCGAATTTAAAATGTGATGTTGCAGAATGTGTTGCCAAGTGTCTGACCTGTCAGAAAGTGAAGGCAGAAAATCAGAGACTGAGTGGATTGCTACAACCATTAGAGATCCCAGAATGGAAATGGGAACATATTACAATGAACTTCGTGGTTGGCCTTCCGATGACTTAGAAAGGCTACGACGACACAGTATAGGTTATCGTTGGACGAAATCCGCACATTTCCTTCCGATCAAAATCATATTCAACTTAGATCAGTTGGCGAGGTTATACATGAAAGAGATTATTTCGAGGCACGGAGTTCCGGTGTCAATTGTTTCTGATAGAGATCCGCGCTTTACATCGATTTTCTGGAAACATTTTCAGGAATGCATGGGTACACAATTGCGAATGAGTACAGCATACCACCCTCAAACAGACGGACAAAGCGAAAGAACGATTCAGACATTAGAAGATATGCTAAGAGCCTGTGTGATGGACTTTAAAAGAAATTGGGATGATCACCTACCGTTAGTAGAGTTCGGCTACAACAACAGTTACCACGCTAGTTTTGGCATGCCACCTTATGAAGCGTTATACGGTAGAAAGTGCAGAACTCCGCTTTACTGGGATGAAGTTGGTGAAAGGAAATTGCTAGGGCCAGAATTGGTATAGCAAACAACAGAAATAGTCAATGTTATCCGAGCACGACTAGTAGCAGCTCAAGATAGACAGAAGAAATACGCTAATCCACATCGTAAAAATATCAAATTTGAATCAGGTCTCTCCTTGGAAGGGAAAGATCAGGTTCGGAAAGATAGTTATGTTTTCTTGAAGGTCTCTCCTTGGAAGGGAAAGATCAGGTTCGGAAAGAAAGGGAAATTGAGCCCAAGATTCATTGGACCATTCAAGAAATGCGAGAAGAATCAGAGTAATTCACGCACGAGGTAGCCCTACCTCCAAAGACTCGAGAATGTCCATAATGTCTTCCATGTTTTACTTTTCGACCCTACAAACCCGATTACAAGCATGTAATTGAATACGAACCCTACATTTTGAAAAAGACTTATCTTATGAAGAAATTTCATTTCAAATTATCTACCAAAAGAACAAGTTCGAGAAATAAAGTAATACCTTACATTAAGGTAATTTGGAGGAACCACAACGTCAAGAAGCTACGTGGGAACTCGAAGAGAATATGATGAAGAATTACCCTCATTTATTTACTTAAATTATGTGTAGCGATTATTCGGGGACAAAAAATTGTGTAGGGGGAAGAATGTAGCGGGTCGAAATTATTGAGTCGTGATTCCGGGGATGTAATCCTTTTAAGGGGGAAAGATGTAATGAACGAGATTTATGTAATTTAATTTTAATATTTATTGAATAAATATTTTCGACGATTTAATTATTAGATTAAATAATTAATTGATGAAATTGTGGTAGATTAATTTAATTATATGTGTTACATTTATTAAATTAATGTGGAGAATTTTATTATTCAAGTATGTATTTATTTGAGCTTATTGAATTAAATGAAATATTTAATTAAGCATAATGTTATTTTAATTAATTTAATTATTAATTAGAGAGTTAATAATTTGACATTATTTATTAATGATAAATTTAATTACGTGACAATGTGCATTTATGAGAATTTATTATATTTTATTTAAAGTAAATTAAATAAAATATTGATTTATTTTATGAAGGAGTGTGACATTAATTAAACTATATGATAAAGCTTTATTAAATTAAATGGTTTTGAAATCTATTAAGCCTAGCCAAACATGGCCTTAGTGGGAGTTACTAGCAGTTACCCATGACTGGGTTAACTGACCATTATGCGCATCAGTTCCCTTTTTCCTTTGTTATATTACGTATTCTTTTCTTTCCCATTTTTTCTAAGTTAACAAGTAAATCACAGAGAGAGAATTGAGAAGTGTGAGAGGAATTGTGAGTGTTTAAACAACAAGTTTTTGGTGAAAGGATTATCTATGATCATCTTTTCTAAATTATACTCTGGGTAATTTCTCCAAACCCAATTTCTATTTCACATCATTTAGTTTTTATGAAAATGGCTTTCATTCATCCTGTAAAGTTTCTGTAATTGAGAAATTGTGTTGTTATATGGATATATATAATAATACGAGTAGCATAACATGTTTTTATATATATATATATTGCATGATTCCATATCATAAGTTTCGTAAAATGATGACTTGTTATTTCAAATTTTACAGAGTTTGGGTTTTGGCCATATGGCCCTTATACGCGATTTTAATATGTCAAACATAAATGTTTTTATAAAATTCCCACTTTTATTTGATTATGCATGTTGATACGAAGAGACCAAACCTTTAATGAACGGATTCGGTGTTATAACGAATCAGTAGTGTTAAAATTTTATGTTTTTGTTTAAAATCTTCAAGAACACAAAGAACTGTGAAATTTATACATTTTAATTCTGTAATTATGTGTTTTAATGGGTTAAAATCATTCTATAGATGTTGAGTAATGTTTATATATGAATTCTAACATATGGGTATGATTAAATTTGTGTAATAAAATTTAATTTGAGTTTTTTTGGCTGTGTTCTACAATTTTCGCGAATTACAGAACAATTTCTGGTTCGCCGCGCCGCGGTACCAGTCTCATGCCTTATATGATGCCCCCAAAATTAGGTATACATCACCCATCTTGGGTCATCAGATACATGGTACAAAATTTAAATACAACTTACTAATACAACAACGTAGGTGTACAATACGACAAAACATAGCTCATGAGTTTGAATACAATTATTGTCTACTAAAGATTATAAAACTAAAAATGAGTCCTCATTACAATTATTAACACACTATTTCACAGAATTGTGAGGACTACGAATGTTATCCTCTGGACCGTCACTCCGTTCCCCGACTAGTCCCTATTATGTTCTCATTTCCTGAAGAAAATAGTGAAAGAAAGGGTTAGCTCAACTAGCCCAGTAAGAAATATTATGACTAAGATAATGCAGAATAAATTATTGTTAGCCTTCAACAGTGTTAAACTGATAAAATATAACAACATCAAGTTTAACTGCAGCGGAAAAAATAATCCATTAAAAGAGTCAAGTAGAAAATAAAATCTACTATCTTTTATGATTTAAAAGGTTTTTCATGACTTATATCGCTGGGACTCAGCTTAATAAATAATCCACATCATCGAATCACCCATGCACTACGGCCAAGGATATTCTTTAGTATCATGACCACAAATTATCCATGCACTACAACCAAGGACATTCGTGTATTCATTAATGGTCATGATCATGCCAACAACTGTCCATCAATGCACTACGGGCCAATGATAACTTTTACCACATCATTTGTAACATTACGGTCATGATTACACCGAATAATCCCTAGTCATAATCATACCAAATCCATCTATGCACTACAGGCCACAGATGACTTTCAACATAATATAAACATGAGGATGATGACAATGATATAAGAATTTAAAAAAACAAGTTCAAGAATTAATTTATCCAGGAACTAATAATGTCCAAATTGTCAACATGATATTGCTTTGTAGAGTAAAATTCAAGAATGATCAGAAGAATATTTCCATGAAAAGATATTGGATGAAGCGCAAATATCAAGGATATTCCACTAATTTCATGGAGTATAGAAGTCAAAACTTTAGCCAACTGAATATAATAACAAATGGAATAACAAAAGAAATCACCATGCATACGGTGCATGCGATGTAAGGTAATTCCAAGAGAATAATAAATAATCTGAGCCGGTCGAGGCAAAATTCATGCCAAGCGAGGATATTCCAACAGAATAATACAGAGAGAACCAGGTCCGGTGTAAAACACACAGACAGGATGTTCCAAAAGAATAATAATAAAGACGGAACCAGGTCCGATGTAAAACACATATACAGGATGTTCCAACAGAATAATAATAAAAAGCGGAACCGGTTAGGTGTAAAACACATGCATGACGGGATTTTCCAATGTAATAATAGAAGAATGTCACCAAGTATAGGGTAAACCGCGTATACTTGTTATTCCAACAGAATAATAGGCAATGGAATAACAATAGTTCTCTTCATGAATAGGAAAGAATTACACCCCTTACATTAGTAGGAGATTGAAAACTGCAGTAGTATAGTAACATAACACTCTTCTTCTTTCTCCCTTATTCTCTCTATACTTTCTCTCTCTATAGCTTGAATGAATTTTTGAAAAATAATGAAGCACTAGGCCTCTATTTTTATAAGATTTCTAGCTTAGCACTTGAAATGTGAAAAGGCAAGTGGCTTGACGACTGGTGATGTGAAAAGAAAAGTGGTTTGATGTCTGTAATGTGAAACACCAAGTGGTTTGACGCCTGTAATGTGAAACGATAATTGGTTCGATGCTGCGTAATAAATGACAAGTGGTTTGACATCCGGTAAAGGTAATTACTATTGAAGAAGGTAATTACTATTGTGAAGAGACTCTTAGATGACATATGCCCCCCATAAAATAACCAAACTTACCACAAACGTCTCATAATAGACTCTTTATATACATCAAGGATTGAATAAATATTACCACAAATAATTTTATTTTTAATCAACACATATTTAATCTTTCAAAAATTATTAATCATTTATAACTTGTCGTCTGAATTATTGATTTAATAATATAACATATTATACAGATGATACTGTGACAATAATTGAATCAATAATATAAGAGATATGATGCAGCAATTACTGTAGCAATAATTGACTATAGCTGAGTGACTTCTCACGTAAGCATCAATAATCAATACCATGTGCTACTATTCAACCACGCGTATTACTGTACTTTTACTACCAGGTAGTTCAACAGTTTTAATGGTAACACCTCCGCCGTTATTTTCATAAAGTATTTTTGTCGTTTTCTCAATCAAACAATAATTCCGTTGCCAGGTCCACTAATGATTGTGTTGTCGTCACGAATATTCCCGAAACAAAAAGAATATTCCCCGACCAAACGAATATTTTATAACAACTTGTTTACTTTGCAAAATTAATAAATATTACCCACAACTATAACATTATATCAAATTTACTCCACAATATTCAAAAATAATATTTATAGAAAATTCATCTTTATTTATAAAAGTTGGGGTCTTACAACCTCCCCTTCTTATGAAATTTCACCCTCGAAATTAGGGTACGTACCTGGTATGTCGAAGAGGTAAGGATACCTTGATTTCATTTTAGATTCTAACTCCCAATTCATTTCCTCAACATCGTGGTTTCTCCACAAAACTTTGACTTGAGGTATAACCTTGGAGAGTAGAATATGTTCCTTCTTATCAAAGATTTGAAAAGGAACCTCTTCATACGTCAAATCTTCCGCTATTTCGTCCGGTTCTAACTCAATAATGTGGTTTGGGTCTTTCACATATTTACGTAACATGGATATTTGAAAAACATTATGAACACGAGACATACTTGGCGGTAAAGCGAGTCTATAGGCCACAATTCCTACTCGATTGAGGATTAAAAATGGGCCGATGAATCAGGGATTGAGTTTTCCTCTATTTCCAAATCTCGTAACTCCTTTCCATGGAGCAACATGCAACAACACATGATCTCTTATATCGAATTCCACGTCCTTTCGATGAAGATCAGCATAACTCTTTTGTCGATCTTGTGAGGTTTTTATACGTTGTCGGATCGTTTGAATCTTTTCCGTAGTCATACGTACCAACTCTGGTCCCAACAACGTTACTTCACCCACCTCATCCCAGCATACTAGAGAATGACACTTTCTTCCATACAACGCTTCGAATGGAGCCATGCCAATACTTGGTTGATAACTGTTGTTGTAGGACAACTCCACCAATGGTAAGAACTTGTCCCAACTTCCCTTGAAATCAAGGACACAGAGTCTTAATAGATCTTCAAGGGTTTGAATAGTCCTCTCCGAGTGTCCGTCCGTTTGAGGATGATATGCAGAGCTAAATCGTAAGTTTGTGCCCATAGCTTTTTGCAAACTAACCCAAAATCGTGAAGTGAATCTTGGGTCTCGATCAGAAACTATGGATACTGGCATAACATGCAGTCTTACAATCTCGTTTATGTATATACGAGCAAGACGTTCAAGTGTATAAGTTTCTTGTATTGGTAAGAAATGACCAGACTTGGTTAATCTATCAACAATGACCCAAATTGCATCTATGCCTTGAGAAACCTTAGGAAGACTGGTAACGAGATCCATGGTAATGTGCTCCCACTTCCATTCTAGAATTTCAAGTGGTTACAATGGACCTTTTGGTACTTGATGCTCTGCTTTAACTCGTTAACAAGTTAGACACCTTGAGATAAACAACGCTATCTCTCTCTTCATATTGCTCCACCAAAATGTATGACGAATATCATGATACATTTTGGTACTCCCAGGATGGATTGCAAAGCGTTGTGTTGTGCGCCTCCATCATGATTTTATACTTTAAATCAGGGTCGTTAGGAACACAAAGTCTGGAGTTGACTCGAAGTATTCCTTCTTCATCGATTCTTGCTTCCGGCATAGCACCTTCTTGCACTTTCTTCCTTATACGCATCAGCTCCAGGTCTATAACTTGAGCATCTTTAACTTTATCGATTAAAGTCGGTTCTACTCGTATATTCTCCATCATCACATGGGATCCTGGAGTCTTTAACTCTATCTCCATCCTTTGCAAGTCACACAAAATGGGCCTTTGCGTTGGCAATATCGCACTCGTACTTGCATATGATCTTCTACTTAATGTGTCAGCTACCACGTTCGCTTTTCCAGGATGGTATTGGATGGTATGATCATAATCTTTCAACAGTTCAAGCCAACGTCGTTGTTGCATGTTGAGTTCCTTTTGAGTAAAGAAATATTTGAGGCTTTTATAATCCGTAAAGATCTCCACCTTCTCCCCATACAAGTAATGCCTCCAAATTTTAAGTGCAAAGACAACAACTGCCAACTCTAGATCATGAGTATGATAATTCCTCTCATATTCTTTAAGTTGTCTTGAGGCATAGGCTATGACTTTCCCATGTTGCATGAGAACACAACCCAACCCTTTGCCCGAAGCATCACTGTAGATGACAAATCCCTCTGAGCCAGATGGTATTGTTAGAACAGGTGCTGAAATGAGTCTCCTCTTGATTTCTTGAAAACTCTTCTCACATTCTTCGCTCAAACCGAACTTTGTATCTTTCCGAGTCAATTTGAGTTAATGGAGTAGCAACCGAGAAAATCCTTCCATGAATCTCGATAATAACCCATTAAGCCGAGAAAGCTACGTACTTCGGTCACTGATTTAGGTTGTTCCCAGCTTTGAATTGCTTCAATCTTTGCTGGGTCAACAGATATTCCATGACTTGATACTACATGCCCAATGAATTCTACTTCCTCAAGCAAGAATTCACATTTCTTCAATTTGGCATAAAGCTTGTATTCACGTAGCTTTTGGAGTGTCAGCCTCAAGTGTTGCTCGTGATCTTCACGGCTTTTGGAATAAAAAAGGATGTCATTAATAAAGACGACCACAAAGTGATCCAAATATTCCTTGAATACTCGGTTCATCATATCCATGAAGGCAGCAGGAGCATTGGTCAATCCAAAGGACATGACTAGGAATTCGTAATGCCCGTACCGAGTTCTGAAAGCCGTCTTTGGAATGTCATCGGTTCTAATATTCAATTGGTGATATCCGGAATGAAGATCAATCTTTGAAAAGAATTTGGCTCCTTGCAACTGGTCAAACAGGGCATCAATACGTGGCAATGGATACCTATTTTTGATGGTTAAATGATTCAACTCCCGATAATCAATACAAAGTCGCATACTCCCATCTTTCTTCTTCACGAATAGAACAGGAGCACCCCAAGGAGAAGTACTAGGACGAATAAAGCCGATGTCTAACAATTCCTGCAGTTGGGTCTTTAACTCCTGAAGTTCAATAGGAGCCATTCGATATGGGACTTTGGAAATTGATTTTATATCGAGTTCAAGGTCGATACAAAATTCAATTTCACGCCTCTGAGGGGTAGGGGAAGTTCTTGGGGATCGTCGGAAATTTATTAACAATAGAAATATCGTTCAAAAGCGGCGTATTTTTGTTTAAATCGTGACATGAGCTAAGAAAGCTTGACATCTGTTTTTCAATAAACGAATAGCTTTATGGCTTGAGATGACCGTGATTGATTTTAATGGTTTGGTCGCTTGAATTCGCATAATAGGTTGATTAAGAATATGAAAGCTAACAACCTTATGAAAACAATCAATTTTTGCATGATGAGTAGTTAACCAATCAATCCCTAGAATCACGTCAAATGCAAGTATTTTCAATGAAATAAGATCTACGGGTAGTGTGAGGGTACCGATTTGAACCAAACAAGATTTATAAATAGTGGATGTAATGAAGGTTTCTCCCAACGGATTTTTCACAGATAAGTCAAAGTCTAATTTCTCCGGAGTCAAATTGAATCGATGAGCGCAAGTAGGAGAAATAAAAGAATGGGTAGAACCAGTATCAAATAAAGTATAGATTTCGTTAGAGTTTATGATAAGCTTACCCGTGATGACCTCATTCGGGTTCCTTGATTTCTGGGAGGTTACAAAAAACGCTCTCCCTTGCACTACCGGTTTTAACTTTTACGAAGCGGCCTTTGGTGCCTCCATCCTAGTGAATTTGTCTTGATTGAGCGACAAAATCGGGCTAAGTGACCTTCTCTTCCATAATTATAACATGCTTTGGGCGGCATCACACAGTTTGGGTGATGTTCTCCCTCCCCTCGCATTTGAAACATATGATAGGTGGTCGTTCTCCTTCCTTAACGACAGTCTTTGGTCTTTGACGTCTTTCCATCATTATTGAATCTCCTCTTCTTAAAATGTCTATTCTTATTGTTTTGGTACGATTACCACCGAAGTGGTTACCATTTATATTTATTGATTCCCTCCACGCTTGTTGTCACAGCGCGATGATCGCTCTCATTGGTATTATTATTTTTGCTTGACTGCTCTCTTTTAGTTACGTTGACTCGTTATCGCGCTCCACTAATCGAGCCCTATTTACAACATCCGAATATAAATACGGTTTATGAGAAATAAGATGTTGGCGTATCTCCCGACTTCAAACCTCTTAAAACATCCGTGTCATTCTCTCTTCATTATCCACCAAGTGGGGATATAAACGGGATAACTCCGCAAATTTAGCCTCGTATTGCGACACGGTCATATTATTTTGTTCCAACTTGATAAACTCCACCTCCTTCATGTGACGAATACTTTCGGGAAAGTATTTGTCGTTGAATAGCTCTTGCAAATTCTCCCAAGACATCTTCAGTACGGCAGGTTGAGTACGTTTTATCGATTCCCACCAGTAATCTGCCTCTCCGCGTAACATAAAGCGGAAAATGGAACCTTTTGCTCCTCGGAGCATCCCAAGACATCAAATATCTTGGTGATCTGCTTTATCCATGCTTCCGCCATAAGTGGTTTTGGCTCTCCCTTAAACTCCGGTGGTTGAAAGTAATATGCACACAAGCCAATCATGTTTGATGATAAAGCATATACTTTGTAACAATCTTATTCATTTATTAATAAAAAGTATTAATTTATTAAAGGCTTTTAATTATCTACATGATCTTTGTTTTTATAATATGTGATAAACCCATAGTTTTAAGCAATGCTTTTGGAATAATGATGATGATCATTCTAATGAGATCTAAATTCTTAGAAAGCTTAAAACTAAAATAGTTCTCAATCATTGGATTACTAAATTGGGGATTAGTGAATCCGGATAGATTGGTGCATACGTTGTTTGCTCATTGGATGAGGATGATTGATCTCATGATCATTTGTGTGGAGACACTAAAGCAAGTATGTAGGTGCTTATTAGAGAATAAGTTCCTTTGAGCATTGGCTCGCTAAGGAATACCTAATGGAGTTTTATTTGCTGTCAATCGATAGAATTTCTATAGTGATAGTAGTACAAGTAATCCTTGGAATTGAGATCATCATAGTATCTTGTGTATGATGATGAGTTATACTTTGACTTATTCCTTAAGACCCTTAGGGTATATCAAAGGTATGCTTGGGTATAATAAGTTATACATGGAGATAATGTATGATAAATAAAGAATCTACCACTTCTAATAAAAGAAGAGAAATGTCCTATGTGATTCGATAAATGACAACCCGGTGAGTCCTTGCGGCGAGAATGAAATTAGAAAGGAGTTTCTAATTTACATTATTTGGAGTTGTGCATTTAAGAGTCGAAATACATATAATTAAATAAAATAAGACTTGACAGTAATTTCATGTCTTATATTTAATTGGGACATTGTATGGTGGAAGGATTGAATTGTACAGTAACTATTTACTCAAAGGTTCTTTAATGATTATTGTTGAAATCAATATTATCGGAAAGTCGTTGATCATTAGGGAGACTTATCCCTATTGTAGAATAAATATTATTTATTTAAATAAATTAATTGTTTAATTTATTTATTTAAATAAGATTAGAATTGTTCTAATTGATTTATTCACAATAGGTTTAATATGGAGAACCTAAAGGGTCACACCATAAAAGGAAGAATAATTATTTAAGAAGTTAATGGCATAATCGTAATAATATGTTAAGTATATTTAATTTAATCTATGGTGATAGAATAAATTAAATAGCTTAATATTTATTATTTAATATTTTAGAAATATTAAATATAAATTAATAAGAGGAGCCTTATTAATATTATTACAATTATTATTATTTTAATTTCTAAAGAGTTTAGGAATTAATTTAATATAAGTACTCTCATTTATTCCTAATAGGATTAGGAGGAAAATTAGTTAAAGGAGTTTAATTAATTATCCCTAATAAGATTAGGAGCCCATTTAATTAAAGAGTTTAATTAAATAATACCTTATTTTTTATTAAATAAGGTTACCCGATATCTTTATAAGGGAGTCTTATATCGGATATCGATATAACGTAATAATTCCAATTTATGGGAGAATGCGCCTTTTACATAGAGATAGAAAACTAGGGTTGAGCCAATACACCATCTTCTTGAATCTTTATTTTTCCTTGGTGGATCACCTCAGAGGCCAAACATATGGGTGGCTAACGTTGATCAAAGGAAGGAACCAAACCCGGTGGATTGAGTTGAAGCGAAAGGATTTGGAGGTGAACTTGTGCACTGAGGAAGCTTCGATCTTCAAGGGTATGATTTTATTCTTTATCTTTTCGTTTAATTAATAATTGTGCATAAAGGGTGATCCGGGTATATGGTTTGTAAATTTTTTAAACTCTGATTTTACACGTTTCCGCACTTTTTATGCAATATGATTGCGTTCTTGAATATTACAAACCTAACAGTGGTATCAGAGCCAAACCATTATGCGAATTATTAATTGTTTTAATTTAATATCTATATTGATGTGTGTTTAGAACAATTTAATTGGGCATAATTTTAATGTATAAAATTTAAAAAAAAAAAAAGGGACCAGAATGTTTTTTTTAAAGTAAATGACACGATACGCAAACACGGAAATTAAGGCCATTAAGTCTTTGATTGCGGATATATATCATATATTATTAAAATAATGAATCAAAGAAAAAAAAAAGAAAAAAAAAGGATGACCCGAATTTTTTTTTTTTCCGTGGATAACAAATGGTATGTTATCAATTTCAAGCATATATATATATATAATTAACGTTATTATGTATTTATATATATATTAGCAGTAAAAAAATATATATATATATATATATATATATATAATATTCTTAATTGTTTTATAATTAAAATAAAATGTTTATTTTAATTTTAAAATAAAAACTTTATTTTAATCTTAAAATAAAAGGTTTATTTTAATTTTAAAATTAAATTTCATGCTAACTAATTAGAGTTGGAATTTGATTCCATGATAACTAATTGGAGTTGAAATTGGATTTTATTTTTCTAAAATAAAGGAGTTTATTTGTGAATAGGGAAGTAAATCCATCTTTCCTTAAATAAAGGAGTTTGTTTAGATATGAAATAAGATTTCATATTATTCAAAATAAATAAGTTTATTTGTGAATAGGAAAGAATATCAAGTGTTTCCTTTAATAAAAGATTTTTTTTATATATGGAATTGGATTCCATGATTAATTAAAATAAAAGAGTTTATTTTAATTAAAGATTTTTTTACTTGGAATTGGATTCCATAATTAATTAAAATAAAGGTTTAGTTTATTTTGATTAAAATAAAATAGTTTATTTTATTCAAAATTGGATAAATTAAAATAAAATAGTTTTATTTTGATTTAAATTTGGATTAAAATAAAGGAGTTTATTTTGATTAAAAATTAGATTTTATACTAACTAAATTTGCCCATTAAATGATATCAATATATATATTAAATGTTTATTATTCATAAGATGAATGTTATTTATTGATGCGTATGGTGATGATGTATGATAATAAATGGGATTGATTATGGACTATTGACCGATATGATTGGATTTTATTTTAGTTGGATGCATGAATGTATGGGTTTTATTAAATGGGGTCTGCGTACCTCGTCTTCTCTAATTTTTCTTAATGTAAATTCTATCTCCCTCTTATGTACTTCCCTCGATGGCTTGATCAAGGTTTCTATTTATTTTAAATAGTTTTGTAATAGGAATAGTTAGAATTATTTTGAAGAATTGGAGATCAAGGGGCAAGGAGCGCTTGAAGACCCGTTTGTAATGGAGCAGGGTTTAAATGTAATAGTTATATTTAAATATTAATTCTTGCACCCCTAGGGTTTGACCTTTTGGTTCACTTGGTGGCTCTAGTGAACCAAACTAGAATAAAAGTCCATAATCAATCCGGGTAGAATATAGTATTCTATATGTGCATGCTTATACTATATATATTATATATTATGCAAACATGCTTCGCATGTAAATTAATATATGATGGCGTATATTTTATATATATATAATGCATGCAGCTAAACAAGATGAGACAAATTAATAACAAACCCTCAATTTTTTATATTAAGTCCTAAGCGTTCAAAGATATTTGGAATATCGAGCGTAGCCTTCTAGCATGATAAAATTAATAGAGTATTAAATATTTAATATGAGTTTGTTGTGTCACCACAAGGCAAGTATTAAGTATTTAAGATGTTAATTTATCACATTTGATGCTTATAAAGAAAATTGAACAATATTGTTTTGTTGTGTCACCACAAGGATGATATTTTTCTTTTTGAATATATGGAGTGCTAGGTGGGACTTAACTTGGATAATTTTGATTCGGATGTGTCACCACTTGATCAAAATAATCTAAGAGGCAAAAAGAAAAGGAGTTGCATAGTTGATGTAATTGACAAAAGTTGTCTACCTATTTATTTATATATAGTTTGTTGTGTCACCACAAGGCTATATACATTTGAAATGGGATCCTTATTCTCACTAGCAAATCTTTAATTAGATTTTTGCCGAACTATATAAGTGAGGTAATATAGTTTGAAGAAAATAGTGGGAGATACCAATTTAAAACAAGACCTAATTTATTTTGGTAATTAATAAAAGAATGTATGTTAAAATGTTGTTAATTACAAATTCATTTACGTGAAATTTTACAATGTCTAAAATTACTATCATTGCGAAGCATATTAGATGCTAAATTAACTTGGATTGAATAAAGCAGTTGGTTAAGGAATTTGAGAATAGTTCTCATGGTGAAAAGCTATCTTATGTCCTTAATACACCTATCCTCGCAATGGTTGCGACAATGCCTCTCGAGGAAGACATTGCTACTTTTAGAAAGTGGCAAGATGATGCTGCGATTGGCTCGATGCATCATGCTCGCATCCATGAGTATGAGCTTGCCACGTCGGCATGAAACTATGGATGCTCCTACTATATTCTCCGCACATCAAGTAGTTGATGGTGAGGAAAATAGGACCGATAGATATCGATATCTAAGGAGCTCTTCCGATCTAGAATGGTAAATGGCACTATAGTATGGATAAAAGTTCTTAACATAATCAATTTGATTGATCAATTAGGACAACTGGTTTTGTCATGGATGGAGAGTTGAGCCAAGATTTGATCTTGCCCTCACTCCGGACTCCTTTCACAATTGTTGTGAATTTTCATATGAACAAGCTAGATATCGACTTCATTGATTTGCTTAACATGTTGAAAAATGTTGAGAGTCACTTTCAACCAAGAAAGACCAAGTCTTCTTGGTAGGGGCCAAAGGATCTTCTCAAAAGAAGAAGCGATTCAAAGAAGGTAAATGAAAAGGCAAAAACAAAGGATAATAAGAACAAAAGCGTCACGGATAACAAAGGAGTTTGCTTCCACCGCAATAAGCTGGACCTTTGGAAAGAAAGCGCAAGAAGCATCTTGCGAGAGGCTAACCAAAAAGCTTAGTGAAGTTTTGGTTATAATACGCTTTTTGTTCATGATTGAAATAAATTTTTCTTTAAGTCGAGGTTCTACTTGGGTATTGGATACCGACTTTGGTTATCATAAATATAGATTTATGAAGGACCAAGCGAAGTAGAAAGTTAAACAAGGTAAGTAATCCTATGTGTGGGAAATGAAGCAAAGGTTCTTTGCATATTAGCCATAGAAACTTATAGTTTAACAATGCCTACTGAGGCAAATCTATTAAGTCAATAAGTTGTTATTGTATTCCGGTTCTTGTTAAAAATATTATTTCTATTTTATTGTTGGACAATGAAATCTTTGGTATTATAATTAAGAACAATTGTTGTTCTATTTATAATAATAATGTTTTGTATAGAACTGGAATATTACTTAATAAATTTTGTATACTTGACTTACATGAAAATAATTTTGCATATTGAACAAATTGGTATAAGAAAAGGAAATGATCATTCAAAGAGTTGAATGTGTGTATTTGCTAAAATACAAGTGTGAATTTTTTGAAAGGTTCAAAGAGTTCAGAAGTGAAACAAATTGGCAAGGTATTAAGATTCTTTGATTAGATCAAGGAATAAATACTTGTGCAATAAGTTTCTAAATCATCTCAAATGGTTTTCTCATAATGGAAACATCCTGATACGCAATAATTGATTGATGTATCTGAATGGAAAATTCGTACCTTGTTGGACATGGTGCGGTCCATAATGATTTTACCGACATTCCAGTATCCTTCTAGGGTTATGTCCTAGAAATGGCTGCATATCTACGAAAAGGTAACCTCAAAATCCGGCCCCAAGACTCCGTAAAAGTTATGGACAGGGAGGATTCCTAATCTTAAGTATGTTAAGTTAAGGGGTTGTCCAACTTATGTGAAAAGGTTTCAAAGGATAAGCTTGGGACAAGATTTGACATGTACAGATTTGTGGGACATCTAAAAAGTAAGTTTAGGGTATATGTTCTATAATCCTACTTAGCAAAAGGTGTTTATTATGAAAACACGGCGCTTCTAAGATAAAGGTGTTTATCATTGAAGGGACTAGTGGGAGAATAATAGATCTTGAAGAGTTCAAGAACCACAAAACACTATAAGTCAAATAAGAGGAACCTATAGATAGACCTATTGTACCACAACCGAATTGTAAATCTGGAATAGTACCGAAGATACCTAGGAGGTATGGATTCATCATAGATGATGATGATGAGGTACGCATCATAGAAGATGATGATCTAGAGTTACATACGATGAGGTAAGTGTTGTAGACACTCAGAGAAATGGATTGAAGCAAGTTTCTCAAATATGGAACATTCATTTTGATGAGTAATCAAAAGAGTTTGATTTTATCAAAAATAAGAATGAACCTAGTGTGTACAAAAGGGTCAGTGGGAGCATCGTGACATTCCTAGTACTATATGTTGATATACTGCGGATAAGGAATGACATACCAATGCTACAATCAGTAAAGATAAAGTTGTCTAAACATTCCTCCATGAATGATTTGAAAGAGTATCTTAATTGGGGATATAAATCTATATAGATAGATTTAAGAGGATGCTCGACTTAACCTAAGGAACGTATATTCATTTAATGCTAAAGTCGTTTAGCATGGCAAACTCCAAGAGATGTCTCATGTAGATGAGCTATCGAGTGTATCTCTCTTAATAGTCCCCACAGACTCCTGAAAAGAGAGGTCGCATGAGTGACAATCATGTATGCAATAAAATGTACGAGACCTGATGTTGATCAGTTATAATATGGAGAAGTTCACTATGAGTCAGTGAAAACATCTTAAAGTGCTTAACTAAGGCACTAAGGATGTGATCATATTCATGGTGGGTCTAAATTAAAACTAAAGGGCTTAACAAACTCAAGTTTTTTGAGACGAGACAAAGATGACGAAAAATCAACTTTAAGGTAAAGCGTTATCTTGAGCGTGGTGCGATTGAATTGGAAAGGTTCCAAACAAAGAAAGAGTTCTTTGGTTTAGTGATAAAGAAAAGTAAGTAGCTATAAATGAAGCTGTAAGTTGATTGTTTGGATAAAAGTTCATTCTGAGAACTAGGAATAGTTCTAAGTCTCATCTTGGATCTAAACATGTGTTGTGGCACTTTCATTTGATTATTAGAATCATTGAAAGATGGGAAATCACTATAGAGATAGTGAACTCTCAAAAACAACATTACATATCCATTAACTAAAGCTTATCCAACAGCTGGATAATCGTCACTTAGAGAAGAAGAGTATAAGATACAATGGCGATTGACTTTAGTGCAAGTGGGAGATTGAAAGTAATATGCACACAAGCCAATCATGTTTGATGATAAAGCATATACTTTGTAATAATCTTATTCATTTATTAATAAAAAGTATTAATTTATTAAAGGCTTTTAATTATCTACATGATCTTTGTTTTATAATATGTGATAAACCCATAGTTTTAAGCAATGCTTTTAGAATAATGATGATGATCATTCTAATGAGATCTAAATTCTTAGAAAGCTTAAAACTAAAATAGTTCTCAATCATTGGATTACTAAATTGGGGATTAGTGAATCCGGATAGATTGGTACATACGTTGTTTGCTCATTGGATGAGGATGATTGATCTCATGATCATTTGTGTGGAGACACTAAAGCAAGTATGTAGGTGCTTATTAGAGAATAAGTTCTTTGAGCGTGGCTCGCTAAGGAATACCTAATGGAGTTTTATTTACATGTCAATAGGAATTCCTGTAGTGATAGTAGTATAAGTAATCCTTGGACTTGAGATCATCATAGTATCTTGTGTATGATGAGTTATACTTTGACTTATTCCTTAAGACCCTTAGGGTATATCAAAGGGTATGCTTGGGTATAATAAGTTGTACATGGAGATAATGTATGATCGATAAAGAATCTACCACTTCTAATAAAAAGAGAAATGTCCTATGTGATTCGATAAATGACAACCCAGTAGTCCTTGGGTTAAGGCGAGAATGAAATTAGAAAGGAGTTTCTAATTTGCATTATTTGGAGTTGTGCATTTAAGAGTCGAAAATACATATAATTAAATAAAATAAGACTTTGATAAAGTAATTTCATGTCTTATATTTAATTGGGACATTGTATGGTGGAAGGATTGAATTGTACGGTAACTATTTACTCAAAGGTTCTTTAATGATTAATGTTGAAATCTATATTATCTGGAAAGTCGTTGATCGCTAGGGAGGCTTATCCCTATTGTAGAATAAATATTATTTATTTAAATAAATTAATTATTTAATTTATTTATTTAAATAAGATTAGAATTATTCTAATTGATTTATTCACAACCGGTTTAATATGGAGAACCTAAAGGGTCACACCATAAAAGGAAGAATAATTATTTAAGAAGTTAATGGCATAATCGTAATAATATGTTAAGTATATTTAATTTAATCTATGGTGATAGAATAAATTAAATAGCTTAATATTTATTATTTAATATTTTAGAAATATTAAATATAAATTAATAAGAGGAGCCTTATTAATATTATTACAATTATTATTATTTTAATTTCTAAAAGAGTTTAGGAATTAATTTAATATAAGTACTCTCATTTATTCCTAATAGGATTAGGAGGGAAAATTAGTTAAAGGAGTTTAATTAATTATCCCTAATAAGATTAGGAGCCCATTTAATTAAAAGAGTTTAATTAAATAATACCTTATTTTTATTAAATAAGATTACGATATCTTTATAAGGGGAGTCTTATATCGGATATCGATTTCACGTAATAATTCCAATTTATGGGAGAGTACGCCCTTTCTATAGAGATAGAAAACTAGGGTTGAGCCAATACACCATCTTCTTGAATCTTTATTTTTCCTTGGTGGATCACCTCTAGAGGCCAAACATATGGGTGGCTAACGTTGATCAAAGGAAGGAACCAAACCCGGTGGATTCAAGTTGAACGCGAAAGGATTTGGAGGTGAATTTGTACCCGAGGAAGCTCGATCTTCAAGGGTATGATTTTATTCTTTATCTTTTCGTTTAATTAATAATTGTGCATAAAGGGTGATCCGGGTATATGATTTGTAAATTTTTTAAACTCTGATTTTACACGTTTCCGCACTTTTTATGCAATATGATTGCGTTCTTGAATATTACAAACCTAACAGTGGTCCCAGCTCCTTGAACTATTTAGCGGTGACCGCTCGAGAGTTTCAAGTGTTTCCACCTGCATTTTGGACAGGAGCCGCTCTCGCCTGCTGTTGCACGAATTGCATAAAGCCCCTGAACATTTGATCATTCATCATTTGGTCAGTGTTGTTGTTTATATGAGGATTGTCGCCTTCCTGATGCACATTATCCTGATTATTGATTTGTGGTGAATCAACGGTCGCCTGTGCTCCATTGCTATTCTCAACTTTCTCGGATGTCATTTTAGATACTGCCACAAAACAAAGGTTAATTGATATGTAACATGTTATCCCTAAATTTTGAACGACCAATTAAATACCACATAAACTTAGGTAGGTCATACTAGCAAAGGAATTCCTCGTCTCTCCCCTCCTAGTACTATTCTCACATCTTAGCCAGGGATCATATCCCTAAGCTCTGATATAAACTATGATGCCCCCAAAATTAGGTATACATCACCCATCTTGGGTCGTCAGATACATGGTACAAAATTCAAATACAACTTACTAATACAACTGTCGTGTACAATACGACAAAACATAACTGTGAGTTTGAATACAATTATTGTCTATTAGAGATTATACAAACTCAAAAGGAGTCCTCATTACAATTATTAACACACTATTTCATAGAATAGTGAGGACTACTAATGCTATCCTCTGGACCGTCACTCCGTTCCCCGACTAGTCCCTGCTATGTTCTCATTTCCTGAATAGAACAGTGAAAGAAAGGGTGAGCTCAACTAGCCCAGTAAGAAATATTATGACTAAGATAATGCAGAATAAATTATCATTAGCCTTCAAATAAGTGTTAAACCGATAAAATATAACAACATCAAGTTTAAGCTGCAGTGAACAAGCAATCCATTAAAAGAGTCAAGTAGAAAATAAAATCTACTATCTTTTATGATTTAAAAGGTTTTCATGACTTTTATCGTTGGGACTCGACAATAAATAATTCACATCATCGAATCACCCATACACTACTGACCAAGGATATTCTTTAGTATCACGACCAAAAATTATCCATGCACTACTGACCGAGGACATTCGTGTATTCATTAATGGTCATGATCATGCCAACAACTATCCATCAATGCACTACGGGCCAATGATAACTTTTACCACATCATTTGTAACATTACTATGGCCATGATTACAATCGAATAATCCTTAGTCATAATCATACCAAGTCCATCTATGCACTATAGGCCACAGATGACTTTCAACATAATATAAACATGAGGATGATGACAATGATATAAGAATTCAATAAAACAAGTTCAAGAATTAATTTATCCAGGAACTAATAATGTCCAAATTGTCAACATGATCTTTGCTTTGTAGAGTAAAATTCAAGAATGATCGAAGAATATTTCCATAAAAAGATATTGGATGAAGCGCAAATATCAAGGATATTCCACTAATTTCATGGAGTATAGAAGTCAAAACTTTAGCCAACTGAATATAATAACAAATGGAATAACAAAAGAAATCACCATGCATGCGGTATTGTGATAAGCGAGTTATTCCAACAGAATAATAAGTAACGGAAACGGTCAAAGTAAATTGACCGGCTGAGGATATTCCAACAGAATAATACAGAGAGAACTGTGTCGGTGTAAAACACATGCATGTGATGTTCCAAAAAAGAATAATAATAAAAGACGGAACCAGGTCCGGTGTAAAACACACGGACAGGATGTTCCAATAGAATAATAATAAAGACGGAACCAGTTCTGGTGTAAAACACATAGACAGGATGTTCCAACAAAATAATAGAAGAATGTCACCAAGTATAGGGTAAACCGCGTATACCGGTTATTCCAACAGAATAATAGGCAATTGAATAACAATAGTTCTCTTCATGAATAAGAAAGAATTACACCCCTTACATTAGTAAGAGATTGAAAACTGCAGTAGTGTAGTAACAAAATTCTCTTCTTCTTTCTCTCTTATTCTCTGTATACTTTCTCTCTCTATAGCTTGAATGAATTCGTGAAAAATAATGAAGCACTAGGCCTCTATTTATAGATGATTTCTAGCTTAGCACTTGAAATGTGAAAAGGCAAGTGGCTTAACGACTGGTGATGTGTAAAGAAAAGTGGTTTGACGCCTATAATGTGAAACACCAAGTGGTTTGACGCCTGTAATGTGAAACAACAATTGGTTCGATGCCTGTAATATGAAACGGCAAGTGGTTTGTCGTCTGGTAAAGATAATTACTTTGACGAAGGTAATTACTATTGACGAAGGTAATTACTATTGACGAAGAGACTCTTAGATGATATATGGGGCCCCCCATTAAAATAACCAAACTTACCAAAAACGTCTCATAATAGACTCTTTATATACATCAAGGATTGAATAAATATTACCACAAATAATCAATAATATAACATATTATAACTTGTCGTCTCAATTAATGATTTAATAATATAACATATTATACAGATGATACTGTGACAATAATTGAATCAATAATATAAGAGATATGATCAAACAATTATTGTAGTAATAATTGAGTATAAATTGAGTGACTTCTCACGTAAGCATCAATAATCAATACCGTGTGCTACTATGCAACCACGCGTATTACTGTACTTTTACTACTGGGTAGTTCAACAGTTTTAACGGTAACACCTCCGTCGTTATTTTCATAAAGTATTTTTGTCGTTTTCTCAATCCGACAATAATTCCATTGTGGGATCCACTAATGATTGTCGTGGTAGCATGCGAATATTCCCTGACAAAAAGAATATTCCCCGACCAAATGAATATTTTATAACAACTTATTTACTTTGCAAAATTTATAAATATTACCCACAACTATAACATTATATCAAATTTACTCCATAATATTCAAAAATAATATTTATAGAAAATTCATCTTTATTTATAAAAGTTGGGGTCTTACACCTTACATCTCCATGCATATTAATCAGCCACCATGTAGCATGAAGGTTAGGTCTCAAGCACATGGCCTTGGCGCCATGGTATGCCAGTCTCAAGCCTTAGCGCTTACAAGGGCCAGCAAGTACTAATCTGCAGAATGTCCAGAAATAAAATATTTTTAAATGTTCAAGTCTAGCAATGTGATAACAACTTGATTTAAAGAACATATAGATATGTTAGAAGTATAATGAGATATTAAAATAGATACTTAACATGTAAATAACATAATTGCATGTGGATTGAATTATTGAATACATAATTAGCTTTTTATTTGTGAAGTGTAAAGTATGAGACAATGGGTGTAGTAATTTGATTAAATGTGGTCATTATCAAAGTTAGACAAAGAGAATGAACTTGTGATGACTAGTATGTTATAATTGACTGGTATTATGAATGTAAATGATATGTAGGATTTAAATCAAAGAACGAGTTTAGTTAAAGTGTAATCTACGCACGAGGCAAGTTTCCTACCCCTACATGTTATCATTGTTCAAGTTTATTATTTACCTTGAGTAAATCCTCATTACTATTATTCAAGTTCAAATTTTTATATTAAAGATTTATTATTCATTCAAAATATGAACTTGTTATACAATATTTGTTCTATTGTATACTTCTTGAGATTATTATTCAATTTGAATATCATTATTGTTGAACCTTGTTAGACTAGTGAACCTTATTGATTCGACTAGTCCATAGTTGATGAATGTTCTAAATTTCAGAACCCTTATTGAATTATCCATACCAAACTTCCTTTGGTGCGGACTCGAATGTCAAACTGAGATGAACAACCCTGCAAAGGGATTTACTTATGCGTTAGCGTTAAGATATTGTGCGTAGATGGTACTAAGGGTGATCCCCCAAGAAATGCAGTAGAAAGGTCCATAGTCTTATAAGCATTAAAGGTTTCAAGTATAACCCTTGATAACCTAGGACATAGTTCAAGGTCTTATGACCCTCAGAAATCTTTTGATTCTTGTTATTCATTTATGATTCAAAAGTTGAGCTTTTATTTCAGAAGTTATTATTTCTCTCGCATGTTATTATTCATTATTATATTGTTATACTTGTGGGCAATCGTGCTCACTCTTGCGTAATAATAACATTGCAGTTAAGAACGAAAGAGCAGACGAACCTTCCACTAGTAAAGGCAAGGGCAAGCTTAACAAGTAATGAAGATTGATTATTTATGTGATGTAATTAGATTTGATGTTACTTAAGACTTATTTGTTTATGTTTCCGCACAGATGATTTATGGTTAGAGTAACCTGGGATTTATTTATTATTTAGTTGATGTAAACCCATAATGGGAGATTTATTATTATTTCTATCTATTGCATGGTGTGCATTTATTTATGAGTAGATAGATAGATGATGTTTGTACAGTGAACACCAAATCCCGTGGAATCAAAGTACCTGGATTTGGTGGTGTCACATTCGTTGAGTTAGTTCATTTATTATTACTTCATGCTTTTGATTGAGCATGCTTTTTATATTAAATTTTATTGAATAAGTAAATTGTTTCCAAAATTTATTTGAGCAAACTCTAACTCTAGTATTATTGGAAATTCTCAATTGATTGATTCATTCTAACTTGTTTATAATTAAACAAGTTTCTTAAAGTTCAGGAATTCATTTCTAAATATTATAAAACTTGAACCTAGCTTATTTTACTGTTCAAGCAAAGGTTAACCATTTTATTCATTCAATTGAATACTTATGCTCTATAGTTATTTCAAGCATGAGATAGATATATAGAATCGGTTCATTTATGATTCTCAAATGTTCTAAGTTATGTTGTTATTAAACAACTGTTATATTATTCAAGCATTATTGATTCAACTAGTTCCCTAGTTGATGATCATTAAACTTCAATTACCCTTGAAAGCATATCCAAACCAAACTTTCTTTGGTGCGGACTTGTACTCTAAATACTGAGATGAACAACGTGGAGTCCTTATAGTCATATGACTGTTAAAGTTAAAGTTGAAAGATTACTTATAACTGTGGACATGGTTCATGGTCACTTGACCCTCAGTAGTTTATTTAAGAATGTTAATAGAAAAAATTATTCAGTTCTATTGAGCCTATGAGTTGGCAAATGTTGAAAAGTTAATAGAACATATCATTCAGTTCTATTGAGCCTATTATTTGGCAAATGTTGTAAAGTTAATAGAACACATCAATTCTATTCTATTGAGCCTAGTATTTGGCAAATGTTGTAAAGTTAATAGAATATATCATTCAGTTCTATTTAGCCTATTATTTGGCAAATGTTGTAAGGATATTTATTCTTATCTCAAGTGAGCTTTGTTTGCTCTCTCTTGCATATTTATACATTTATTGCAGCTATGAATGAGAAGGTAGATAAACCTACAACTAGCAAAGGAAAGGGAAAAATGTACAAGTGATGAAGACTTGTAATTTTGTTTTATCATTAATGATAGACTTTTTATAATGATGTGATGTAATAATTTTATTTCCGCACTTGAATGATTGTATTAAAGGTTAGAGAACCTGGGAGATAATGTATTTATTAAATTAATCCTGTATGGGTAGGTTGTTATTATTCAATTTATTATAATTAGGTAGCTAGATATGAATGTTTTGATTATGTGAACACCAAATCTTGAGGTAATGAAGTACCGGGATTTGGGGGTGTCACAGTTCTAGTCTCACATCTCATCCAGGGATCATATCCCTAAGCATTGATACCAACTATGACGCCCCCAAAATAGGTATATATCACCCATTCTGAGTCGCCAAATACATGGAACATAAATTAAATACAAACTTCTTTTATACAATATGACAACAGTGTAGCTTAGAGTTTTTACACGAATATTGTCTCATAGACAGTATTCAAACTCAAATGAAGTCCTCATTATATTTATTATCACACTATTTTATAAAAATAGTGAGGACTACTATAGCCACCATCTCGGACTGTCACTCTATTCCCCGACTAGTCCCGGTTACATTTTTATTTCCTGAAGAGAACAATGAAAGCAAAAGGGTGAGTTCAACTAGCCCAGTAAGAAATATTATGACTAACATAATGCATAATAAATTATCATTAGTCTTCAACAATGTTAAACTGATAAAATAAAATAAACACCAAGTTTAACTACAGCGGAACAAGCAATCCATTAGAAGAGTCAAGTAGAGCATGATATCTAATATCTTCTATGATTTAAAAAGTTTTTCATCAACTTTATCGATGAGACTCAGCTTAATAAATAAACCACATCATCGAATCATCCCTGCACTACGGGCCAAGGATATTCATGTAATCATCAATTGTCATGATCATACCAACAACTGTCCATCAATGCACTACGGGCCAATGATGACTTTTACTACATCATTTGTAACATAACGGTCATTATTATACTGAATAATTCCTGGTCATAATCATACCAATCAATAGTACATCTATGCACGTAAGTCATAGATGACTTTTATCACAATATAAGCATGAGGATGATGGCAATGATAAAAGAATTCAATTAAAAGAAAGCAAATGATAAATTTTTAAAGATTTATAATTTAATTTATCCAAAATTCAATAATGTCCAAATTGTAAACATGATACTTCTTTGTGGAGTAAAATTCAAGAATAATATTGTATCAAAAATGATTTGGACAGCAAAGAAATCAATTTTTGTCATGAATAATTCCACAGGTGAATAGTACCCAAGTGAATAGTACCCCATGAATAGTACTTTAGAAATAGTACCCTGTGAATAGTAATTAATAAATTGTATTCGTGAATAGTACCCGTGAATAGTACTTTATGAATAGTACCCCGTGAATAGTACCATAAAAATGAATACTACTCATGGGACAGTACTTCGACATGAAAAGCTTAAAATTTAACAAGAATGTGCATAAAATATCCTTGTGAAATAATACTAGATGAAGCGCAAATTTCAAGAATATTCTACTAATTTCACGGAGTATAGAAGCAATACTTTAACAATATAAGGGTATAATCAGGAATACAAGACAAAATAATATTACTCATTTACTACAAAGTATAGAAGAAAATATTATTCCTTATGAATACTAGAAAAAAAATATCCCTTACCTCAGAAGAAGACTGGATACTGGAATAATGAGGTAGCAGACTTCTCTTCTTCTTTCTATTTATAGCTTCTCTCTATACAATTGCTCTTGTGAATCTTAGTAAATTAGGGAGAATGAAAAAAGAATGAGCTTCTATTTATAGGAAAATATAGTTTCGATAATTGCACGTTTTTGGGGCTCGAAATATTACAGTATAATACATTCATCTTTTCCTTCATTCTTATTTTAGTCATGCAAGTATTATTAATCTTGCACCACCTCCCATAGTAGTACATACATGTGAATCAATCGTACACACATGTGAATAAATAGTTATAAGCATGTGAATTAATAGCAATTAATTGTTTATTTATCCGATTAATTACCCGATTGGTCAATATAACCTCCAGACATCAATTGTTAGTGAAATAAATGTCAATTTCCACTAACACTAATAATCCCAACATAATAAAACTATCAATTTCATCTTTAATCAACACAACTTATTCATCATTAATATTATAACTCACAATATTTAACAAGCAGGTCGTTCCAGGAAAGAGGGGGCTTTCCGATAAGGATTTCTCCTTATTGGCGTGCAATTAGGTGACTAAACCTCTCCTTGACAGAACTTCTAGACATTGTCAATATTGCAAATAATAATATGAATAACTTTATTGTCTCAATTATTGATTTAATAATATAAAATATTATGCAGATGATACTGTGACAATAATTGAATCAATAATATGAGAGATATTATGCAACAATTAATGTAGCAATAATTGAGTATAACTGAGTGACTTCTCATGTAAGTATCAATAATCAATACCGTGTGCTACTATGCAACCATGCGTATTATTGTATTTTTACCACCGGGTAGTTCAACATTTTAACGGTAAAACTTTCGCCGTTATTTTTATAAAAAGATAATTCTTTCGTTTTCTAAATACGACAATACTTCCGGTGTGGGGTTCTCCAATGATTGTGCTATCGTACGAATATTCCCTATTTAAAATAAATATTCCTCGACCAATCAAATATTTGGAAAAAAATTTAAATATTACCCACAACTATAACATTTTATCAAATCCACACCATAATATTCAAAAATATATTTTGAGAAAAAATTAATCTTTATTAATAAAAGTTGGGGTCTTACAAAAGTTGTCTATGTTAATGGCTCAAATTGAGTTAATAACAGAGATGGCTAGAATGGAGTTAGAGGTGAAGTTACCGAGTAAGTCGGGTCAGAAACTGTTTACAACAAAGACTCGACCTACCATTGTAGAGAGATTCAAAGAGGTACAACTCAGAAATGATGAGTGTGACCAGAAGAAGAAGCGACTAGCAGATGAAAAAAGTGATAAAGTATTGTCTTAATAACGAAGGGTTATTAAGATTTGAAGAAAGAATTTAGGTTCTTAGTGAAACATAATTAAAGGAGGAAGTATTACAAGAGGCTCATAGTTCAAGGTACTCGATTCATCCTGGTAGTACTAAGATGTATCAAGACCTTTGATAGAGTTTTAGGGGGCCAAACATGAAGATGGAGATAGCAGAATATGTAAGTAGGTGCATAACTTGTCAAAAAGTTAAGACCCAACATCAACAACCAAACGGCTTGTTACAGTCATTGGAGATTCCAGAATGGAAGTGGGAGCACATCACGACGGATTTTGTGGTGGGACTTCCAACTACACAGAAAGGGTACAACACTATTTGGGTAATAGTGGACCGGTTGACAAAGTCGGCTCACTTTTTTCCAATAAGAGTTAAGTTTAACTTAGATCAGTTAGCTAAACTCTATGTTAAGGAAGTTATTTCAAGACATGGGGTACCAGTTTCTATAGTGCCAGATCATGATCCACGATTCACATCAAACTTTTGGAGAAGTCTACAAGAACAGACAGGAACGCAGCTGAAGTTAAGTACAACTTATCATCCACAGACAGATGGGCAGAGCGAAAGAACAATTTAGACGTTAAAAGATATGGTGAGATCTTGTGTTATGGATTTCAAAGGTAGTTAGGATGATCATCTATCATTAGTAGAGTTTGTATATAACAACAGTTATCATGCAAGCATAGGCATTCCGCCATATGAAGCTTTATACGGAAGGAAGTGCAAAACACTGTTGTGTTGGGATGAAGTAGGAGAACGCTGAATGCTAGGACCTGAATTGGTACAACAAACAATGGGTATAGTTAAGTTAATACGAACGCGGCTGGTAGTAGCTCAAGACAGACAGAAAAAGTATGCAGATCCGCATCGAATGAGCAGAGAATTTGAGGTTGGTTCGTATGTATTTCTAAAGGTATGATGGATCCCCGCATGCAACAAATGTGAGGGCCAATTAAAAACTGGTCCGTGTGGCCACGGATCGCACATTTCTGGGCGGAGCTATGTCTTAGGCCGAGCCTATTCGTAAAGCCTGGTCCGAGGTGGGGAGACTTAGTCCGACTACGGTTGAGAAACTCCACATTATCAAAAAAAAGGTAACTCCCTGGAAAGGAAATATATGCTTTGAGAAGAATGAAAAGTTAAATGCAAGGTTTATAGGACCTTTTGAAATATTAAAAAGGGTAGGAGATGTAGCTTATATGGTAGCATTACCTCCAGACCTAGAACGCATACACAATATGTTTCATGTATCTGTGTTACGTCCTTATAAGTCAGATTATAAGCACGTAATAGAGTATGAGCCTATTCATATTGAGAAAGACTTGACGTATAAAGAAATGCATGTTCAAATCGTTGAAAGAAAAGAGCAAGTTCTAAGGAATAAAGTTATACCTTCTGTGAAGGTAGTATGTAGAAATCACGATGCCGAAGATGCAACATGGGAACTTGAAGAAAAGATGAAGAAGAATTACCCTCAGCTGTTTGACTAATTTATGACGAGATTCTGGGGACAGAATCTTTATAAGGGGGAAAATATAACAACCGAGAAAGATCGGAGAATAATGTAAAATAATTTTTTTTGATTAAATAATGAATAAAATTATAATATATGTTATTTATAACGAGTAAGCAAGATAAATGTTGTTATATAACCTAAAAGTGGAATAATGTCGTAGTATTTTGGCTACATGATAGAATTAAGGTGTTTGAATTTCCAAGACGAAAATAAAAGCTTTCCGAGAAATTCTCCGAAAAATACTATTCATCCATTTTTGCTCAAGAATTAATTTTGAACTTTCGGGAAATACGTAACGATAGAATATTAAGGAAAGATGGATTATATAATAATAGTTCAGTTATGACAAACATAGTTTTTCGCCTGTGTACTAAGTTCGAGAATGTTAAGGAAAGTGAAGATTTGAAAATGACGATCGTATAATACGAAAGTTATTTTACGAGGTAATGAATATGAATACGATATGAAGTATTGTGCAAGTATATACAAAATATGACATAACGTATATGATGAATGTTATACGAGAAGAATACGAAGACTATACGTTAAAAGGCTTAAGCCATTTGTAATGGATTAATAGGATTTACTTGTTAATTGGGCAAGCCCAGGTGAAATATTGTTAGAGCCCCAAGATAAGTAATGCAAGCCTAATGTTAGGCCCAAGTTAATTAAACCTAAGCCCAAACTAAGAACCGAGCCCGTGGATCGAACCGATGGGTCATCGGGTGAGAAAATCCCATAGAGCAACCCATGTGGGTCCCACACGGGGTCACATGGCCGGCCAACTTAGTGGCCAAGCAAGGAACAAAACTTAGCTTGCAGACATGAATAGTAAGGAGGTAGAATAGTAAGGAGGTGGGTGATTTTGACCCTTTTGCCCTCACTTTGAAAGTTTATATATAGGAAGCTTTGTTGGTCTTTTTTTTGCTTGTTAAAATTCACCAACAACTTAGAATAATTATATTGAGAGAGAAGTGAGAGCTAGTTTTACTAATTTAAGAAGAAAAAGAAGAAGAAATAAGTTAGAACATCAAAGGTAATGAATTCTTAGACCATTAATCTTCATCTATTCATTTGTAGATATGATAGAGAAATGGATATTGGTGGAGCATGTATCATAAGGAGTAACAAGGATGGCTATTAGTGGACTTAAACATTAATAAATCATGTTACAAGTGGAATCATAATCATAGAATTATGAATTAATGAGGAACACATGAAAATTATCATATGTTATTGATGGAAAAAGTTTAAAACCATTGTGTATAGGATTAGATGATATATGTTTGGTTAGGATGATAGATATATGAATGATGGAATGAATCCATTTTGAACGGAGTAAAAATCTCAAGTAACGAAGTAATGGCAAAATTTATGAGATTAGACGATAATCGTCGAAATCGTGAAATTCTCAAAATGAAAGTCAAAAGTCATCTTTTAACTCAGAAACCATAGTTTTTGATGGCGTATCATAGAAATTTGCATTTAAGAGTTATGGACTCAAGAATGGTCGAATTCGACTTAAAACAAAGAAACAAGCTATGAACGTTCACGAACGTTTAACAAATGCATAATAAGGAACTTAAACTATGAATTAAGTGTTAAAGGATTCAAAAACGAAAGTTGTCCTAATGAAATCGTAGTATACAAGATATGTGAAAAAATGGCTTTTGAACGAGCCAATTCCTACTTATAACGATTAAGTTATGAACCGGAAAAGATTGGAATTGGAAAACATAAAAAAATTTCAAAGGCTTAGAATCTGTACAGCAATGAGCTAAAACCAAGCCTATGAACATGAAATGCTTGCCACGCCATGCCGGATCCTAGACATCGATAAGTTGGATCGCGGTGCGACATTTATAAAGAGAGATCAAGGCGTCATGGCCAATACTAGAAAAGAGGCAATGAAGTTAATTAATAAGTATAAAGGAAGGAAAGTTGATTGAAGGTGAATTATGACCTTAATTAAACTTAAAGTAACATCATAAAGGGTGATTAAAACCTTAAGTTTAACTATGAAAAGTTAACAAAAGGTTACTCGAATGTAAGCACAAAGTAATACGATAAACCGCAACGAACGTTAGCTAAACTAATGAATGTTAGTTAATCAAATGAATGATTAGATCGAGAAGAAGGGGAAGATAGGGTAATGACAATACTTGATGATTGTTTATGACCTAATGTGGTATGTTATGTAATCACATAATGTAGAATCTATAAAGACCCAAAAGAGAAGTGAATTAACTGTTGAAGACACTAAAGGTGAGTGTTCTAAAACCTTGTCTATGTTCATTTAGGATAAGCTTTATGATTCATGTATCTTACCCATGGATTGATGTACAAAGAAGTTGAAGCTAATTCCTTCGGCTAGACTTAATGTGTTTTGTGAATTTCATTATAATCTATCAAAATATTATCAATGTTGTTATCTTATGCCAACTGTTTTGGTACATATTTCAAAGAAAGACTGAGTATGAATAAACAAATGTTTTGTCGTCAATCGACAGGCACGTGAGGTTGCTAAAACTTAAACATAGATACATTTAATGAAGTAGTGTTGTACAACATAGAGTACTATAGGCTGATCACCTAAACGTGCTCGTAAGAAATGTCGGACTTACGAACTTGGTGTCGGGTTGTCCTTTTTAAATAAAGAATGAAATGCTCAAGGTCTTGGACAAAAATCAATGTTTATCGGATGATGTTCATTGTTAAACATTTTAAAGAAAAGAGAAGTGCTATTTTGAATTATCTATAGTACTTCATAATTATTGATTCAGTTATAGAAGATATATATTCATATGATTCAAACATATTGCTCTAATGAAATTGTTTATACTTTCTGAGCTAGTTATGATCACCCTTGCTTGAACCATATGAATGCAGCTAAGACTGAACAGATTGAAGGATCCAGTAAGGATAAAAGAAAGGCTAAGGCAAACATATAAATTGTCTTTGTAATAGCATAGTATGAATTTTTATTTATTTGATATTATGACGAAGAACATATGTAATGGTTATAAAGGACCTGGGAAGAGAAATATTATTTTGTAATATATAGAAGACATATTCACTCTTTTGAGGTATTTCATTTGAATGTATGTGTGAACTGTAGCACCGTGTACATGATACAGAAATCAAATACAAACTTCATTTATACAGCTGTCGTGCAAAATACGACAACACATATGCTGTGAGTTTCAATACAAATATTATAACGTATATAATACGACAATATTCATACTTAAATTAATACAATGCCATAGAAAATACAGCAACAAGTATTTCAAGACCCCAAAGAAGAATGAGAAGATTATTATCATGTTAATTCAAATGAGGTGCACTTTTGACTCTTTCAAAGTTGGGTTCTCATCACCCTATTGTTGTTCACCAAAATAAATTATTAAGTGACGTATAATATACGACACATTTGATAACCTGGAATTTTGGTGTATCCAGAATTTAGGTTAAAAGAATTAGTTATTAATAAAAGGAAATTTTATTAATACTATTCTGTGCTATATGTTTATTAATCGTTCTATAACCTAGAATGATTATAAGTCGGGAGGATTCTGGCTACGAGCTAGATTGAATGAGTAAGAATTTTCAAGACAAAAATGAAAGTTTTCCAGGAACAAAATATTTTTCGGGGAAAAAGATGAAATAGGCACTATTCACCCGTTTCTGCTCGGAGATTTATTTTGAAATTCCGAGAAGTTATTGATTACGTATAATCTTGAGACGTGATGGAATATTCAATAATATTTTAGTTATGGCAAAAACGAAGTTTTCACCTGGAGATTCAAAACCTAAGGGTTAGGAAAAGTGAATTCGGAGAATGTTATGATCGCGTATAATAATTAGGGTTATAATGTGTGAGAAATACGAGTATGATACGAGTTATTATATGAGTATAGTACGAAGATTAGTACGACGTATAATACGAATATCGTACGATTGATATACGAAGAGAATACGAGAATACAAGAATGGAATACGTAGAATGCGATTAGTCTTAATGGACTTTGTGTTCATGGACTTTGTAGAATCCAATTGGACTTGGATTATGTCAAGCCCAATGATTTGTGAAATCAAGCTCAAGTTAGGCCCAATAAGAATTAGGGTTAAGGCCCATACCAAGAAAAGAAACCGCGGATCGAACCGATGGGTAAACGAATGGGTAAGAACCATTGGGGCAACCCATAGGGTGACCCATGGTGTAAGACCCCGAAATTTTTTTAAATAAAAAAGAATTTCCTTTATTTATTATTTTGAAATAGTAAGGGTTGATTTGATTAATGTGGAAAGTTAAGGGTTAAATACGCAAATATTTCAAAATAAGCAAGTGGTTATAAAATATTCATTTTTTGTCGGGGAATATTCGTTTGGTCGTGGAATATTCGTACTATCGGGGAATATTAAATACTCACAAGCAGCCCATTTTGGAGCCCCATAATGAGAATAACGTCGGATGAAGAAAAGCGACAAAATTAAGTTTTTATAAATAACGGCGTAATCGTATCAATTAACACTTTGTTGGAATACCCGGTTGGTAAAGTAAAGTAATACGCTATTCTGGCGTTGTTAACGAGTATTGCGGTATTATTGCGATATTTTTCAATTATTGATTCTTACGTGAGAAGGCACTACTCAATAATTGTTACGATAATTCTTGCTCAATATTTTATTTTATTGATTCAATAATTCTTTGTGTTGATATTTTATTATTGTTGTTCAATAATTATCAACGCATGATATTTCCCATTATCGGATCAATAATTCATATTATTTGAATAATATTATTAGATAACATTATTGGCAATGTCTAGAAAGTTCTCATCTAAGGAGAGGTTTGGTCACCTAATTGCGGCGCCAAGAAGGAGAAATTCTTATTGGAAAGCCCCTCTTTCTGAGGAACCTGGTTGTCATTATTGTGATTACGTAATATTATTTGTGAATAATTAGTTATTGATTCATATGATAAGAAAATATTTATTTGATGTGGATATAAATGATGGATTTATTTATGTGGTTATAAGTGAAGGAATTAATGATGAGGTGTTTTATCGATATTTGTCGAAATGGAGAACAAAATATGGGATTTTGAGAAAAAATTAGTTTATTACTTGATTTTGTAAAATCCATAACTCTTTGTGTATAATGAGTTAAGAGATGAGCCATATATCAAAAGAAAGCCCTAGAAGTAAGCTAAGCTGTAGAAATTTGAATCACCCAAAATTCTTTGTAGATATTTCGTGGTGAAATTTTGAATGAAATCGGTCAGAAGGACTAATAGTCCGAAAAATCGTTGTTCTTGACTATATTAAGTGAGTTATAAATTTTGATCCGACCGTTGGATCGTTGTAATTTTGGATATGTTATACATACATAAGTTGAGTATATGTCCACAAATTTTGAACCGTTAAAATGCACGAATGATTTGTTGTGAATTTTAAGAGGTGTCGGATTCGGAAATTAGGTTTATAATTGATTTTGGTGGAAAATTCTAGAATTGAGTGGGCCCCACTTGTGGTTGGTGAAAAAATGTGCTGAATTTTATTTCAAATGTGGTGGGTGGCAATAGTAGCGAGTAAAGCCATCGTGTAGCAGTCAAGTCTCGCTTGGCGGGCTAACATTTTCCTATAAACAGAGAGGGCTAAGTTAGAATTGAAAATCACACGAAACAAGTTTTCTCTTTCTCTCTCTATATTATTGGCGTATTTTGTGAGTATTTAGATACTTTGAGAGTTCTTTGTCAAAGTATAAGTTTCATTCAAAGATCACTTGAGACCTTTCTTTCGAAAGTCTTGATTCTTTGAGGTAAGGGATGTTATTTTCTTCTCAAATGATATTATTTCTTCAATATCATTATCTTTGAAATATTGGTTGGAACTTTTTATCAAATTTGGAACTTTTTCATATCGGGGTTACTATTCATGAGTTACTATTCATGAGTTACTATTCACGAAAGTTACTATTCACGAGTACTATTCATGAAGCGTGAAGATGTTTTTGTGGAATTTCTATCTTTTGGTGTTTGAGTTACTATTCACGATATCAAGACTATTCACGATATCTGAGACTATTCACGAATACTAAAGACTATTCATTAGAAAAATGAAAATTTTCTTTTCGTCTAAAATATCTATTCGGATACTAGCTTTGATTGTATCCATGTTTTGATCATTCTTGAATTTTACACCGATTATGATTATTTATGAAGTATTTTTGAACTTCGGATTGTTTAAAGTACGAATCCATAATACTTGTCATTTTGTTTCAATCGGATTCGTTCTTTAAAAATATTTTCATCATCCTCGGTCTTAAATGATGATATTATTGAATATCTTTGGCTTTTGTAGTGCAAAGATGAATGATTTCTGAAGAATATCTTTGGCCCGTAGCAAAGATGAGCGGTGTTTAAATGAACACGACCGGATCGATGAATATCTTTGGCCCAGTGAAGTAAAAGATGAGCAGTGTTTAAATGAACATGACCGATCGATGAATATCTTTGGCCTTTAGTGCAAAAGATGAACAGTGTTAGAGATGAACATAATGGATTGATGAATATCTTTGGCACAGTGCAAAGATGAATATTTGATTTGAGATGAATATTGATTGATGTTACAGGATAAAATATTGATGATGGATCTGTTAAATTCATAGATTATAGTAGATTTCATTCTCTACGTAACTCTTCTATGAATTATTATTCATTATGCGAATATTGATCTGAAACTTGTTAGTTCTATTGTATTCTATCGATTTTTTCCTGTTGGAGACTAACGATAATTTGTTGTATATTATCTTAGTCATAACATTCTTTTCTTGGGCTAGTTGAGCTCACCCTTTTCCTTGTTGTTCCATTTTTCTTCTCAGGAGGCGAGAATGTAGCGAGTACTAGTCGGGGTATGAAATGAAGGTTCTAGAGAGAGTTGTTTAGTAGTCCTCACCATTATTGTAAAATAATGTATCAATAAATGTGATGAGGATTTATTTGAGTATAAATATTGTCTAGAAGATAATATTTGTATTTAAACTCACGATTTTATTGTTGTGATAATAAAGTTGTAGTTGTTTACGCACCATGTATTTGGCGACTTCGAGAATGGGTTGGATGGAATGGACCTATTTTGGGGCGTCGCGGTTGGTATCGAGCTTAGGGATATGATCTCTGGCGGAGATCGGGAATAAAACTAGGAGGGGGAGACGAGTAAATCCTTCGCTAAAGTGTGTCCTACCTAAGCTTATTTGTTAGTTGGTCGGTATATAGGGATATTATGTGATATATTAATTTCCTTAATTAACCCTTATTTTATGATGATTTGGGAATGTCGATTTGAGAATATTAATAGTGGTGTAAATGAGAACGTGGAGATGCCCGTACTTAACAACGAGGAGAACGCAACAACAGTGGCAATATACCTCCCGTGAATAACACCACCGAAAGCGAGATGATGAACGAGGGGATGTTTAGAAGCTTTTTGCGATTCATGCAAAATCGAGACAAGGAGACTCGTGTTCAAAATATAGGAGGAATGATAGCAATTCACGGGTGGTCACAAACAAGCGATTCAAAGAGTTGGGACCACGAATTTAAGGGAAAGCCAGATCCGATCATGGCGGAAACATGGGTCAAGCAAATTACCAAGATATTCGATGTCTTGGGATGCACGGAGGAATAGAAGGTTCCATTCGCTACCTTTATGTTCCGTAGCGAGGCAGATTACTGGTGGGAATCTGTGAAGCGTACCCATCCAGCTGCACTTAGCATGTCATGGGAGACGTTTCAGAAACAGTTCAATGACAAGTACTTCCCTGAAAGTATTCGTCTATATGAAGGAAGTGGAGTTTATTAGACTAGAGCAGAATAACATGGCGGTGTCCCAAAGACGAGGCGAAGTTTTATGAGTTATCCGAGTTGCACCTCATTTGGTGGAGAATGAGGAACGTATGACGCGGATGTTTACGAGAGGTTTGAAACCCGGCATACGTCGATATCTCATTTCTCATAAATTTCTCTCTATTCGAGATGTTGTCAACAGGCTCAGTTGTTAGAGCGAGATAACGAGTACGTTCAACCGAGGGACCATAACCAGGATCATACCAAAGATAGCAGTCATCAGAATAACGATAACCAGTGGAGAAAGAAGAATACGAACAAAGGCGGTAACCACTCTGGTGGTAATCGTGGCCATGAAAATAGAAGAAGCGAGTTGGGAGGAGATTTTAAAAAGAGGAGATTCAACAACGACCATGTGAAGACGTCGCCGCTTAGTGGCAATCGGTTCCAAGGAGGAGAAAGACCATCGATCAGTATGTTACAAATGCGGAAAGAGGGACATATCACCCAAACCGCCTACAACAGGTTTAAGGTATGCTATAATTGTGGAAAAGAAGGACATATATCGCTTTCGAGATTATACGATATCGAAACCGATCCAGTAGAATGGTGACTCAAAAGGATGTCCCGAGAAAAGTCAAAGTCAACGATTCACGGAAGAGCGTTTGTCGCGACCCCGGTCAAAATATCGAAGAACCCGAACGAAGTTAGCACAGGTTAGTTAATTATAAATTCTTGCGAAGTTTATACCTTACTAGATATCGGTTCTACCCATTCTTTTATCTCTCTTGCTTGCGCTCAACGTTTGAACTTGACTACGGAGAAATTAGACTTTGACCTATTTGTGGAGACTCCATTAGGAGAAACTTTCATTACATCCGTTGTTTAAAAATCTTGCTTGATTCAAGTTGGCACTATCACACTACCTGTTAACCTTATTTCTATAGAGATATTTGCTTTTGATGTGATTTTAAGGTTAACTACTCATCGTGCCAAATTGATTGCTTTTGTAAGGTTGTTAGTTTTCATATTCTTAAGCAACCTGTTATTCGAATTCAAGCAATCAAACCATTGTAGTCAAACATTTTCAATCAAGCCATGAAGTCATTCGTTTATTACGGATGTCAAATTTTCTTAGTCCATGTTATGGATTTGAATAAAGACACGTCAGATTTGAATAATATTCTTGTTGTTATTGATTTTTCCTGACGTATTTCCTGAAGAATTTCTTGGCTTACTCCCAAAGCCTGATATTAAATTTTGTATCGACTTTGAACCCGGTACAAAACTCATTTCTAAAATCTCATATCGAATGGCTCCTATTGAACTTCAGGAGTTAAAAATTCAACTATAGAATTTGGTACATGAGCCTTTATCTTGTGACTTCCTTTGTGGAATTCACCTAAGCCAGATTCTCTGTAGGGGACGTCATATTCGTGCGATAGTAAACTGATAGGTGTCATTGTGACGTGCTATCCAAGGTTGTGATATGAGTCACAGTTGAGAACAACCTAAGTTGGTAATCGAAATACGTAGCTTTCTAGGCTTAGTTGGTTATTATCGGAGATTCACAAGGATATTCTCGAATCGCTATTCCATTAACGTAGCTGACTCATAGAGATACAAAAGTCAAATGGAGCAAGGAATGTGGGAAGAGCTTCGAAGAACTCAAGAGGAGACTCATTTCAGCATATGTTCTGACCATGCCATCCTGGAAAAGCGAACGTGGTAGCTGACGTGTTGAGTAGAAGATCGTATACAAGAAACGAAAGTACGATATTGTCAAAGACTAATTTCAGTATAATTTACAAATAATAGAGATGGAGATGAAAACTCTAGGTACCCACGTGATGATATATCTGAGTACGTGATGATATACGAGTATAATCGACTTTAATCGATAAAGTTAAAGCATTCAAGCCTACACACCGGAGTGATGAATTTGAAGAAGGAGGTGCAAGAAGTTGTTATTTCAAAAGCAAGAATCGATGAGGTGAGGAAAGCTCAAACCTTCGATTTATTAATCCATTTGAAATTCTCGATCGAATAGGAAGCGTGGCCTATAGACTGCGTTTTACCGCCAAGTATGACGCGTGTTCATAACGTTTTTCACGATCGATGTTACGTAAATATGTGGACGATTCAAACACGTCATTGAGTTAGAACCCGGACGAGATAGCCAAGACTTAACGCACGCGAGGAGGTACTGTCAAAATTTTGTAGAGGAAAGAACATGACCTATGTACCGAGGTTATACCATAAGTTAAAGTTTTGTGGAGAAACCATGCTATTGAGGAAATGACCGGGAGTTGGAAACGAAAATGAAAGCGAGGTATCTTTACCTTTTAAAACACAGTATCGCACGTCAATTTCGAGGACGAAATTTCATAAGGAGGGAGGTTGAAGACCAGAAATTTTTTAAATAAAAAAGAATTTCCTTTATTTATTATTTTGAAATAGTAAGGGTTGATTTGATTAATGTGGAAAGTTAAGGGTTAAATACATAAATATTTCAAAATAAGCAAGTGGTTATAAAATATTCATTTTTGTCGGGGAATATTCGTTTGGTCGTGGAATATTCGTATTATCGGGAATATTAAATTTATTTGCCAAGCTAGACCATTTTGGGCCCCATAATGAATAAGCGTCGGATGAAGAAAAACGACAAAATTAAGTTTTTATAAATAACGGCGTAATCGTTCAATTAACAATTTGTTGGAATACGGTTGGTAAAGTAAAGTAATACGCGTTGACAAAGTTAGACACCAGATTGCGATAAAGATTTTTCAATTATTGATTCTTACGTGAGAAGGCACTACTCAATAATTGTTACAGTAATTACTGTTCAATATTTTATTTTATTGATTCAATAATTGCTGTGTTGATATTTTATTATTGTTGTTCAATAATTATCACTGCACAGTATTTCCCATTATCAGATCAATAATTCATATTATTTGAATAATATTATTAGATAGCATTATTGGCAATGTCTAGAAAGTTCATACTCTAAGGAGAGGTTTGGTCACCTAATCAATTGCGCCAAGAAGGAGAAATTCTTATTTGAAAGCCCCTCTTCAGGAACTGCTGGTTGTCATTATTGTGATTCTGTAATATTATTTGTGAATAATTAGTTATTGATTCATATGATAAGAAAATATTTATTTGATGTGGATATAAATGATGGATTTATTTATGTGGTTATAAGTGAAGGAATTAATGATGAGGTGTTTTATCAGTATTTGTCGAAATGGAGAACAAAATATGGGATTTTCAGAAAAAATTAGTTTATTACTTGATTTTGTAAAATCCATAACTCTTGTGTATAATGAGTTAAGAGATGAGCCATATATCAAAAGAAAGCCCTAGAAGTAAGCTAATGTAGAAATTTGAATCACCCAAAATTCTTTGTAGATATTTCGTGGTGAAATTTTGAATGAAATCGGTCAGAAGGACTAATAGTCCAAAAAATCAGTGTTCTTCGACTATATTCGTGAGTTATAAATTTTGATCAAATGTTGGATCGTTGTAATTTTGGATATGTTATACATACATAAGTTGAGTATATGTCCACAAATTTTGAACCGTTAAAATTGCACGAATGATTTGTTGTGAATTTTAAGAGGTGTCGGATTCTAAATTAGGTTTATAATTGATTTTGGTGGAAAATTCTAGAATTGAGTGGGCCCCACTTGTGGTTGGTGAAAAATGTGCTGAATTTTATTTCAAATGTGGTGGGTGGCAATAGTAAGAGTGTAAAGCCATCGTGTGGCAGTCAAGTCTGCCTTTACGGCTAACATTTTCCTATAAATAGAGGGCTAAGTTAGAATTGAAAATCACACCGTAAAACAAAGTTTCTCTTTCTCTCTCTATATTATTGAGCGTATTTTGTGAGTATTTAGATACTTTGAGAGTTCTTTGTTCAAGACAAGTTTCATTCAAAGATCACTTCCTCCGAACCTTTCTTTCCGCCAAGCACTTGATTCTTTGAGGTAAGGGATGTTATTTTCTTCTCAAATGATATTATTTCTTCAATATCATTATCTTTGAAATATTGGTTGGAACTTTTTATCAAATTTGGAACTTTTTCATGTCGGGGTTACTATTCATGAGTTACTATTCATGAGTTACTATTCACGAATTACTATTCACGAGTACTATTCATGAAGCGTGAAGATGTTTTTGTGGAATTTCTATCTTTTGGTGTCGGAGTTACTATTCACGATACTCAAGACTATTCACGATATCCAAGACTATTCACGAATCACTAAGACTATTCAATAGAAAAATGAAAATTTTTCTTTTCGTCTAAAATATCTATTCGGATACTAGCTTTGATTGTATCCATGTTTTGATCATTCTTGAATTTTACACCGGTATGATTATTTATGAAGTATTTTGAACTCCTGGATTGTTTTAAAGTACGAATCCATAATACTTGTCATTTTGTTTCATCGGATTCGTTCTTTAAAAATATTTTCATCATCCTCGGCCTTAAATGATGATATTATTGAATATCTTTGGCCAGTAGTGCAAAGATGAATGATTTCTGAAGAATATCTTTGGCTCGTAGTGCAAAGATGAGCGGTGTTTAAATGAATACGACCGATCGATGAATATCTTTGGCCTGTAGTGCAAAGATGAGCAGGTGTTTAAATGAACATGACCGACTGATGAATATCTTTGGCCTTTAGTGCAAAGATGAACAGGTGTTGAGATGAACATGACCGATTGATGAATATCTTTGGCCTGTAGTGCAAAGATGAATATTTGATTTGAGATGAATATTGATTGATGTTACTGAGGATAAAATATTGATGATGGACCGTTAAATTCATAGATTATAGTAGATTTCATTCTCTACGTAACTCTTCTATGAATTATTATTTTCACCGCGAATATTGATCCGAAACTTGTTGTCTATTGTATTCTATCGATTTTTCCTGTTGGAGACTAACGATAATTTGTTGTATATTATCTTAGTCATAACATTCTTCTTGGGCTAGTCGAGCTCACCCTTTTCCTTGTTGTTCCATTTTTCTTCTCAGGAGGCGAGAATGTAGCGAGTACTAGTCGGGGTATGAAATGAAGGTTCTAGAGAGAGTTGTTTAGTAGTCCTCACCATTATTGTAAAATAATGTATCAATAAATGTGATGAGGATTTATTTGAGTATAAATATTGTCTAGAAGATAATATTTGTATTTAAACTCATGATTTTATTGTTGTGATAATAAAGTTGTAGTTGTTTCGTACCATGTATTTGGCGACTTTCGAGAATGGGTTGGATGGAATGGACCTATTTTGGGGGCGTCACACATGGGGCATGTGGGTCGGCCACCAAGTAAACTTGGTGGCTAAGCCATGAATAGTAAGGAGGTGGGGGATGATGACCAAATTGCCCCTAGCTTTGGTTTTCTATAAATAGAAAGCTCAAGTTCATTATTTTGAGATTTTGAAAATCCTATAACTTGAGAGAGAGAGAGAGACAGAGCTCGGATGAAGAGGGAGAAGGAAGAGTATGAGCATGAATGCTCAGATCAAAAGTGATCGTGAAATAGAAGAGCTTGCAAATCGCCGGCTTTGTATAACGGAAGAGAAATAAAGAAGAACGGTAATCCGATCCCTAGTTTCTTCTAATATTTTTCTTTAAGTTTTCTATGTTTAAAACATAGCTTAAGGAGAATAAGAAGTAAAAGAAGTTAGGAATGATTTCATATGGTTGAAATCATGAGAAAATGAAGAAATAAGAATTAGAGATTTAGTTTATAAATTTCTTAAGGAAGTATAAGATTCGTAAGGATTTTGAGCTATCCGAATGAATTATAAGTACAAGTAGGTGAAATAAGTAAGGAATGATGTTCTATAACATCAAATTCCAAGAAAAAGTAGAATCGTAATCCAAAATATCGTTTAAAATGAAGAACAAACGAAGAACGCGAAGAACACACGAAGAACACGTAGAATGTTGTTGATGGACAAATTTAAAACCATCGTAGGATAATTGTTATTGATGGACAAGTTTAAAACCATCGTGTATAAGTTAGTTGCACATTGCTTGGTTAGGAACGGTAGAAACGTTCATGAAGAACGGATTAAAACTTAGCTATAATGAAGTTATGGCGAAATTTTCGTAAAAGACGAACGAGAATTAGAAAGTTAGAAAATGAACCCGAACGTGTAGGGTTTCATAAGGAAGTAAGAGAACGTATAAAACGTGAGTCGTAGACTCAAGAATGAACGAGTTCCCAGTTCGGATGACCGAATTACGGACGAACGAACGAAGAGCGTTAAAAACGTATAATGAACAAAGGGTGAAGATCAAGCCAATCGAGTGGCACGTAACGGATTTAGAATGAATTTCTGCTCAATGGGTATTAACGTACGTAATATAAGGAAGAAAATGGCTTTGGAACAACCTCATTCCGAGTTATAACGAAGAAGTTATGAGATCATAAAAGTACGCATCTCAAACTTAATGCAAGACTTAGAATTTTTCTAGTGTTTAAGTTCCTGTGTCGCGCAGTCACGGTTGAGCTTTGAGAAGTGGGCGCCACAATGCGAACTCTACCATAAACTGGAGAGGAGAGTGGCACAAAAGCAAGATATAACAAAGGGTTTGGCGCTATAGCGCCAGACCAAGGAAGGAGAGAGAAGTAGGTCGCAGTTGACGAGAGAGAGGAAGGGCACAAGGGCCGCATGTCATTGGCAGTGTGGGCAATGCCTAGAAATGAGATTTTTATTTCTCAGATACTGGGGGATGTGCAAGAAAGAAGTATGAACATATAGTTCACCTAAAATAATGCTTAAGCAAGCAAGTTAAACCTTTAGTAAAGGTTGAATGGAAAGATTAAACGGGACTAAAAGAATGCAAACGCGGGTTACGGAACCGATATTCGGGGACCGTAGTCACGATGAACGAACGTGAGGGATTACTATGATTGTGATTCCTTAGACGTTGAGTGACGAAGGTAATGAATAACATTCTGATGTTATGTCATGGTAATGAAAGATAAGTGTAAAGCGTATAGACGCTATGAACGCAACGTTGTTGCGATGAACGATCGGTCTTAGCATACAACGAACGGTATGGCTTCGACATTATGAATGAAAAATGAACATGGGGTTCATGGGATGGATAACGATGAAAGTAATTGAAACCTTGAGTAAAGGTTAACTGGGAAATTAAGAGACGAGCAATGTGAACGTTGAATACGTAAACGATCCTCGTGAATCATATTCACGTTGGACGAACGTTCTAAGTTTACAATGGTTGTATAACTTGGACGTTAACGAAAGTAGTAAGTAAGATATGTATGGTATCAAGGAAAGCCGTAGAGAATGGTAATGAGATTAATGAAAGTCCGAGGGTGATTCGGATAGAGATGTTAGAATGAAAGGTAAGTGTTAAACACTTTAACCAACGTAAGGGTTGAGTGTATATGATTATTAAATGGCAGAACCTACATTCCATGTATGGTTTGACCGTAAGGTAATGAAGACTAAGATTTAACCGTGAACGGTAAAGAAACTGAGTTAAGGGTAATAATGTATAACGTTAAGAAGCCGAGTTAATAAGTATAACTTGGACAACGTTCCGAATTAAATGAACCGAACGTTGTAAGATATGAATAAGATAATATGAAATGTTTAACGCTATGGCCGCATAGTATTGACATTGAATGATCGTTTCGAGTATACAAAAGACTGTATGACTTAGGCGATAAGAAATGAATCCTGAGGTATGGCATTTAGTTGCCAGAAAGCCGTAAGGAATAAGAAGTTAACTTAACGAACATTATAGTTGAATGGTTCGTATAAGTTAAGAGAAGTTAGGTTGTGGTACAAACGTAACATTGATAGTTGACATATGGGAGTTGGGCTAAACAATTACTTCAGAGAGAGAATGTATATACAAAACTGGCAACCAATCTAACTCACTGTGTGGGCAGTGTAGATGAGACAGGAACTTGTTTGTTGGTTGTTTGTGGGAAACCACTCAGAGTACCATATGGACTACTAGCAGAGAAGCGATGTGTGCTAAGTCCTATAGAAGCTATAAGAAGAATATAAGAATGCAAATCATCAAAGATGGTGAACGTTTTGAGTAAGACATCTCCGTATGTCATGAAGCCGTAAAGCGGGAATGAAAGTTAGTCGCGAAAACTTATATTGCAAGAATGCGAACCCTAAGAAGTAAATTTAAGTAAACCAATGCGTAAGTCAAGTATATGACTAATTGATGTACGTGTTATTTCCTTATATGTTATATAGGGATTTGGAATGAGCAGTTCAGCGTAAACTATAAGCTGTAGCTGTACGTAAGGCAAGTTTCCTAACTTCATTCATACTATATGAATGCTAGTTTCTTAAACTTCTCAGATGTTGAACTTGAGAAGTTCTGTGTATGTGCGAATGTGTGATATTTGTACAAGGTGGTAGAACGTATGAGGCCGTGTGCCACAATGTGAGCACTTCAGTGTTTCTTTGAGATGAACTGTTCTATGATTGAACAATTCAATACGAGTATATTCTGTTTATACATGAACCATTATTGTTAGGTATGTGCTAATGATTCTAGCCAGACACGATATGTATGAAAAAGATAGAGGAAATGAAAGTATTTCAAAGTGAATATGACTAATGTTTTGAGATGATAGGAATTGAGACTATTCCTATTATTCAAGTTGCTTCATAACCTTTATTCAGTTATTAAAGTTCTAAAGAAATGTTTAAACTCTTGAAGTTGTTTGTTCAACTGTTATGACTTGCTGGGCAATTGAATGCTCACATTTGCTTTAAATGAAAAACATTTTCAGCGAACAATGTTAGAAAGAACTTAAGGATCCTATAAAGATCAAGCTGAGCCGTATCCAGACGAAGTGTCATTCAGTATATGAATGTGCGTGAAGAACAAGTGAAGAATTGTAATATAGAATGATAGAATTAAACTATAGATTAGTTTAATGAACAGTTATGTATCCTTGGTGGCGGATGAAAGTCACTCGTGTAAGATGAAAAGAAAAATGTAATTATCATTTTTTTGTAATGAAAGAGGTTATAAGGTTTCGAGAACCTGGGATTTGAGAATGTATGTCATTATATTTAGCTATATAATGAAGTAAGTTTGGAAGGAAATGGAATAGTGATACACGGAGTCTGGGTCTGAAAGTAGGCCAGATTTTGGGGCGTCACAACACACCTGTCTTCACATGAACCACTAAAAATTAAAGTTAATTCACAATTCATATTTTATAATCATGTAATCAACGGTTTCTCCTTGCCACAAAGTCCTAATAGAATGTTTACTCAATATCTTTACCCCAAAGGCTAAAGATATTCAAATATAGTAACAATGATCATACCAATCAGTTGTCTATCTTTGCACTACGGGCCAAAGATATTGAACCATAAAACCAATGGTCGTGATCATACCAATCAATTTTCTGTCAGTGCACTATGGCCAAAGACATTCAACTGTAAAACCAATAGTATGATCCTACTAAACACATCATTGAATTATCCATGCACTACGGGCCAAAGATATTCGTTAGTATCACCAGTGGTCATGATCATGTCATACACCTATCCATCTTTGCACTACGGGCCAAAGCTATCAATTAACAGTTCATCTTTGCACTACGACCAAAGATATCAATCAACATTTCTTCTTTCCACTACGGGCCAAAGATGATTTTTACTACATCATTTGTAACATTACTGATCATGATTATACCGATACCTAATTCTTAGTCATAATCATACCAATCTATAGTCCATCTATTCACTACGGGCCAAAGATGACTTTCATTACAATATAAACATAAGGATGATGACAATTATATAAGAATTCAATTAAGTGAGAGCAAGGATAAATTTTAAAGATTTATAATTCAATTTATTCAGAGTTCAAGAATGTCCAATTTGTCAACATGATAACTGCTTTATGGAGTAAAATTCAAGAATAATATTCACATATTAAAAATAATTTGGACAGAAAAGAAATCAATTTTTATCGTGAATAGTACCCCGGGTGAATAGTATTCCATGAATAGTACTTCGTGAATAGTACCCCGTGAATAGTATTTTGTGAATAGTGTCGTACGTATGAATAGACCGTACGTCTGAATATTACTGTACATATGAGTAGTGACGTACGTATGAATACTGTCGTACGTATGAATAGTGCCCATGAATAGTTTTTGGCATGAAAAACTTAAAATTTAAAAAGAATGTTCAGAAAAATATTTTTGTGAAATGATACTAGATAAAACGCAAATTTCAAGGATATTCTACTAATTTCAAGGAGTATAGAAGCAATTCTTATCAACATTAGTGTAGAATTAGGAATACAAAACAAAATAATATTCCCTCCATCCCAGGATAAAATTCTTTATTACTATTTTGGGTTGTCCCATGTTAAATGTCCACTTTCTTTTAATAACCAAACTTTTACACATTTTTTCCTATTATGCCTGTATCATTAAATATCTCATACTTTTCTTATTCTAATTCTCTCTCCATATTTAATGACATTATTATAGGTAATTTTGTCATTTTATTTCTCTTCTTAATATGCGTGAAAAGTCCACCAGGACTTTTATCCTAGGACGGAGGGAGTATTACTTACATACTACAAAGTATGAAAGAAAATATTATTCCATACGAATATTGAACAAAAATAATATCCCTTACAACTGTTGAACGAAAATAATATTCCTAACGAATATTGAACGAAAATAATATTCCTTACGAATATTGAACGAAAATAATATTTCTTACGAATATGAACAATAATATCGTAAGCGAATATGAAATAAATAATACCCCTTACCTCAAGAGAATAGTATTTAAGACTGGTATAGCGGATGTATTCTTGAAAATAAAAACTTGAACTATTTGCTACACTCAAAATTTCCTTAACTTAAAAGAAATATGCTCAATATTATAGAAGAAGAATTTTCTTGTCCTGGTGTGGATTTTCATTTCTAAACTGAGCATCATATTTATAGGAGAATGACATGATACTATTTAAGAAAAATAATCACGAATTACAAAGTGAATTTCAGACGATTTCACGGGCAAAGAATTCTGCTTTTTTTTACTATGCAGTACTATTCAAATAATAAAATATAATATATTCTATTTTATATAAAAAACAAAAATTATAATAATATATATATATATAAAACAAAACTGAGATAACTTTCTACCGACAGTTTTGAAAAATTGGTAAGTGGGGGTCCAAATAATACGCCAAACTTACAACAAATACTTCATAAAATTCCCCTCTATTTATCTCTAATCGCTTGGCTTCTCAAAACATAATTTTAATAATATTTATTCATTATTTATAACTCACATTATTAATAACTAAATTATTCCCAGGAAAGAGGGGACTTTCCGACAAGAAATTCTCCTTATTGGCGCGTAAGCATCAATAATCAAAGATAATGTATAATACCGTGTGCTACTATGCAATCACGCGTATTATTGTACTTTTATCACCGGGAGTTAACAGTAAAAATTTTGCCATTATTTTTATAAAAAGTTATTTATGTTATTTTCCAACTCCGACAGTAATTTCGTTGTGGGGTCCGCCAATGATTTTTTCGTCGTACAAATATTCCCTGACCAAACGAATATATTTATGACAACTTGGTTACTTTGTAAAATTTTCACATATCACCCTTAAATTTAACCTTTTATCAATTTAACCATTTACTAAATAGAATAATAATTATAAAAAAATTGAATACTTTCATTTCATAAAATTCGGGGTCTTACATCTAACTTTTAATCTTACATCATTATTCGATGCTTAAATTAATAAAATGTGGAATAATTTAAAGTTTTTTTATGTTTTCTTACTTTAATTTCCTGAATAAAAACCATTATCATATACACATCTCTAAATCAAATTTATTTTCATAATTCACTTTATTAGAGTTATTATATAAAATCTTTCATCTCAGCTCGATATCTCTTATACATTGGGTAGCTCAAATTTTACAACTAAATATTTAGATTCACATCATATATTATCCAGTACATTTCTCAAAACCTTTATCTTTACCTACCTTTGAACCATACTTAGTTTATTATTCACTTTATCATAATTAATAAATAAAACTTACATCCAGGTTCAATACCCTTTATACATCAGACACAATTTTAACTTTATAACTCAACATCTATTAAACATCATACATTATCAAGTACATCATCTGGAACCTTAAACATGGTGCAAAATAATAACAACTCAGCCAAAGTATATAAATCTTCATGCATTACATCTGATTCATGTCTTTCAAGTAGCACATAACATTACCTTGAATCCTTAGCCTACAAAAGTGGTAATTTGAAAGGTTGAGATCGACAGCGCAACAAATCTAACAGTTTTCATACATCACAAATCACATAATAACATGCTCAATATACATCTCATAACCATTGGACTAACATAACATACATGCTGCAGTTCACATAACAAGTATAAAGATTAAGTTCCCTACTCAATCAACATTCTTTACTCAATCAACGTAGTCATAAATTGACTTTAATGTTTCATACTTTCAACATATATTTAATATCATGCTCTTTGTAATAAAGATTTAAAACAGTTCATCATCAAGTTCAAATATCAAATATGAACTGAAAGACATGCATTGATCACTGTTTACCAATAACAGATTAACAATTTACAGCTATGTGCACTTTATGTGCCTTTTGATTAGCTATAAAGCTTGAACAATTTCCTTACTTTTCTTTGATTCTCAAATCTTCACATAAAATTTCTCTTCTCTTCCTCTCAATTTCTCACTTTCTCTCTTCTTCTCTATGTTTTAGCAAATAAACTAACCAAGCACGTATAATAAACTGACAAAGCACATATAATAAACTGACAAAACACGTATATCCTATTTACTCCATCAGTTAGATACTAGGCCCTATTTGGCTAGCACCCAAAACCTTCCGTCTAATTTCTTTTAATATTTCTCTTTATCATATAGTTCCTTTCTGTCACACCTAACAACCAACCAAACTACTTCAATTTCAATTAATTAATAAATTCAAACAAACCTTACTAATAAAACTACAATTTTCTTTAATAAATCACTAATCCTCTAATTTAATTATTTAATTAAATTAGAATATTTCCATTCTAATATAATTTTCATCGAACATTTATTCAATTCCATAAACATTGAAATAAAATATTCACTAAATTCTATAAATATTTCTAACTATTTACAAAACTCACAATCTTACTACATTAACATATTACATATATATACAATATATATTAATCTCTCATTTTATTAAAACAAATATATTCACATTAATTATTTATTTTAATAAAGTGAACTACTCACATTATTTATGAAACTTAATTCATAATAATTTCCATTGCTTACAAGGCATATTAATCAAATTATATTATCTCACAATAAAATTTTAACTTAATTAAATTAACTAATATTATTGAGTTAATTTTTATTCATAACAATTACATTTAATTTCTTCAATAATTTAATAAACTATTAAACCTCTTTTTCCCAATACATGAATATAAATTCTCTTCACACCAAATCACATATTTCAGAAATATAACACATATATACAAATACTCAAACTCAAAACATCTTATAATAAGAATTTTATTTATTAAATTCTTATTTAAATAATTTCTAAAAATTCAGGTTGTCACATCCTTCCCTCCTTATAAGAATTTTATCCTCGGAATCACCAAAACCCCACTTTACTCAGGTTTTAATCAATTTTTTTTAAAAGAAATTACTGTTAAATAACTTCAACATTACTTTAATAATAAGAAATTTATATTTTCTATTCCATTCTTTTTCTCAATAAATTCTCGCAAGCTTTATTTTATAACTTTCACTTAAACTCAATTATATTTTGAGTAATATATATTCTTTAACTCGTTCATTATCTTTTTCTAAGTATCATTGTCACATACTCAATTAATAAACACTTGGATATTATATTCAGAATCATTCGCAAGATGGTTTCTCTCTCTAGATTTTTTTCTCCCCCTTCTCTCTACAACTCTTCAACCGGTTACTCCCCCCTTTTTCACCGTTAACTCCTTCTAAACCCCCTTCTTTCCTCTTTTGTCTCCCACCCAACCTCACCTAATATCTTAGTTATTACCTACTTTCTCTGTTTTCCCCCTTTGGTCCATCTCCCTTGGTTTCTCCACCGGCTCTCCGATTCTTGCTCAGTTCACCCTCACTCGGCCTCTTCTCCATCATCCTCTCATTTTTTGGGGTTTCTGGTTTCCTGCCCCTTGATGGTAAGCTATAATCATCTCTCTGTTGGGAACTCGATTAGCAGTGTTTTTCTCGACCTCTTCGCTGAGTATGGTGTCTCTAGATCTCACTCACCGGTCTCGCCGCCTCTCTCGCCCCCCTCAGCATCGAGGACATGGTTGAGTCTACTACCTTTCCTCCTCTCTTGGGAACCCATGTCAGCTCGGAGGACTCTTCTACCTAAGTGCATGACATGGAAATTAACATCGGCCCTGTTCTACAGGAAAATGAACGCGACATATTTTTTGCTGCTCACCATGTGACAAACGAGATTTTGTAATAATTATTTGAATATTTATTTAATTAAATAAATATTTTTTGATGATTTAATAATTAGATTAAATAATTAATTAATGAAGTTGTGGTAGATTAATTTAATTATATGTGTTATATTTGTTAAATTAATGTGGAGAATTTTTATTATACAAAGTATGTAATTATATGAGTTCATTGAATTAAAAGAAATATTTAATAAGCCTAATATAATTTAATATAAATTAATAATTAATGAGAAAATTTATAATTTGGCATAATTAATAAATGAGAAAATTTATTATAATATCTGATTTATTTTATAAAGGGTGTGACATTATTAAACTATAGTATAAGAGAATTATCAAATTAAATGGGAGTGAGTTTTTAAGAGTGGCCAAACAGGGTCTTAAGAGAAGTTGGGAGCAGTTAACCACGTATGGGTTAACAGACCTCAACTTTACTGGTTATAATAGGTGCGCCTTCAGTTTTCATTATTACGTTTATTATTTTGAAACAAAACAAAACTGAGAGTTAGAGAATTCAGAGAAATTGTTAGAAAGAGTTAAAAGAAATTGAGATATTAAAAGTTAGAAGAATTATTTAAGGGTAATCTCTTCAACCCAGTTTTTATTTATGTCATTTAAGGTTTCATGAAAATGGCTTCCAAGTTCTATTAAAATGTATATAATTGGAAAGGGAAGTGATTATGTGTTTATATATGTGATAAGATGTTATCATATCATGTTTTATTATATATTGTATATTTCCATAACATCAGTTTCATAAAAACATGTCGTATATATTCCTTCAAAATATAGAGTATGAAATATGGCTATATGGCCCTTACATGCAATTTTAATACGTGAATCATATGTTGTATCATAAAGTTTACACTTGTATATAAGAATGCATGTTAAAACGAAGAAAACAAACTTCAAATGAACAGATTCGGTGTTATAACGAACCCGTAGGGTTGATTTTTATGTATTGTGTTCAAAACTTTCAAAAATATCAAGAACAGTAAATTACATGTTTTGATTTTGTAAATTAGGTGTTTTTACTTGTTAAAATCATGCTAGAAAGGTTGAGTAATGATTATGTGTTTATTATAATGTCTGGGTATGTTTAAATTCGTGTATGAATAAAGGAATTGGTAGAGTTTGGGTTGTTCTGTGTGTTCTTCGCGAACTGCAGAATCTGGGTCTGCGTCGTAGCGCGGTCGCGCCGCTCCAAAGAACGAATGAAGCGCACCCGCGCCACTTTATAGAACAAATGGAGCGCGCTCGCGCCCTACCTGCAGAACTTCAAAAATTTTTCTAAGTGTTCAAGTTTTGAAAATGTGTTTGTAAAAACCTAACATAATGAACATGAAGGCATGCCAGACATATAATAATATGTTAATTAACTTACGTTATGCGATTAATTAATGAGGCTTAAAAGTCCATTAACATATTAAAAGACCAATGTGGGATTCAATAAGTATATCGAACTATTGATTAATGGGTATTGTGAATGTATTGATATGTAGGAATTAATAAAGAATGTGAATTAATCGTAGCTTGTGCAAAAGGCAAGTTTCCTAACCCTACTTGTAATTGATATTCAAATTTATAAACTTACATCGAGCAAATTCTCGTTATTATTAATCAAGTTCAATTCGTTATATTAAAGATTATTAATCTTTTCAAAGTATGATTCTGTTATACAATACTTATTCTATTGTATATCTCTTGAGATTGTTATTAGATTTATATATTAGTTATTGTTGAAACTTGTTAGACTAGCGAACCCTTATTAATTCGACTAGTCCATAGTTGATGAATGTTATAAATTTCAGAATTCTTATTGAATTATCCAAACCAAACTTTCTTTGGTGTGGACTCTAATGTCAAACTGAGATGAACAACCCTGTATAGGGATTACTTATGAATTAGCGTTAAGATATTGTGCACAGTATGGTACTAAGGGCTGATCCCTCTAAGTACGAGTAGAAGAGCCCATAGTCTTATGACTGTTAAAGGTTTCAAGTATAACCCTTGATAACCTAGGACATAGTTTAAGGTCTTATGACCCTCAGATATCTTTTGATTCTTGTTATTCATTATTGATTCAAAAGTTGAGTTTTCTTCCAGAAGTCTTTGATTCACTCGCATGTTATTATATTGTTATTTCATTTTTAAACTTGTGGGCAATCGTGCTCACTCTTGCATAATAATAACATTGCAGTTAAGAATGAAAGGTCCGACGAGCCTTCTACTAGCAAAGGCAAGGACAAGATTAACAAGTGATGAAGACTTGTTGTTTTATGTGATGTTAAATTTATGTTTTAGAATTATGTTGATGTTGTGTAAAACTATAAATTGTTTATATTTCTGCAGTTAAGATTTAAGGTTAGTATGACCAGGGATTTATGTAATTTTTTTCAAATGATGTAACTTGTAAAATCCCGAATTTTATGAAATAAAAGTATTCAACTTTTCTTATAATTACTATTCAGTAAATGGTTAAATTGATAAAAGGTTAAAGTTAAGGGTGATATATGTAAATATTTTAAATAAGAAAGTGGTTATAAAATACTCATTGTTGTCGGGAAATATTCGTTTGGTCATGGAATATTCTTACTGTCAGAGAATATTCATACGACGACGCAGCCATTTGTGGGCCCCATAACAGAATATTTGTCGGATGAAGATAACGACAAGTTTGAGTTTTTATATATAATGGCATAGTTATTACTTAATTAACTTTGTTGGAATAATTGGTTAAAATAAAGTAATACGCGTCGCACATAAAGACGCGATATTACACTGATATTTTTGAATGATTGATTCTTACGTAAGAAGGCACTACTCAATAATTGTTATAGTAATTACTGTTCAATATTTTATTTTATTGATTCAATAATTGCTACGTTGATATTTTATATTATTGTTGTTTCAATAATTGTCACTGCACAGTATGTCCATTATCAGATCAATAATTCATATTATTTGAATAATATTGTTAGATAATATTATTGGCAATGTCTAAGGAAGTTTGGTCACCTAATTGCGCGTCAATAAGGAGAAATCCTTATCGGAAAGCCCCCTCTTCCCTGGGCACGACCTGGTTGTCATAATTGTGATTCTATAATATTATTTGTGAATAATTAATTATTGATTTATATGATAAGAAAATATTTATTTTATGTGGATATAAATGATGGATATGGAAATATTTATTTTATGTGGATATAATTGATGAAATTAATGCTGAGGTGTTTTATCAGTATTTTTTTAGAATAGAGGAATTCTTAGAAAAGTGTCAATTGTTGAAAATTGATATTTTATCTTACATTATAAATGTATAATGTGGTTATATAATAATATATTAATGCCGATATTTTTACACTAAATTCACGGTGCATGAATCAAATGAGAGAAATCTAGAAATCAAAAGAAGAACAAAATATGGGATTTTTAGAAAAAATTAGTTTATTACTTGAGGTTATAAAATCCATAACTCTTTGTGTATAATGAGTTAGGAGATGAGCCTTATATCAAAAGAAAGCCCTGGAAGTAAGCTAATCGTAGAAATTTGAATCACCCAAATATTCTTTGTGGAGTTTTCATGGTGACTATTTGAGTGAAACTGGTACGAGTGACTTATAGTTCAAAAATCAAATCAGTGTTCTAAAAGCTCTATTGTGTGAGTTATAATTTTAATCCGAACCGTTGGATTGTTGTGATTTTTGGATATGTTATACATATATAAGTTGAGTATATGTCCACAAATTTTGAACCGTTAAAATTAACGTATGATTTGTTATGAAATTTAAGAGGTGTTGAAAATCGTCCGTATGTGGATTTCAGACATTTTCTGTTTGGAATCTGGAAAAACTTTCTTCTACAAAGTTGTAGAGAATTCGATTTCCTATGGAATAGACATGAGATTCAAAATTTTCTGATAAAAGGGATATTTATTATGAATTATTGAAGTTTCAGAAATAAATATTTTTATTAAAAATATGGGTGGGCCCCACTTTTGGTTGTTGGGAAAAGTTGGCTGATTTTTTTTTTTTTGGGTGGGGGGGCCCAATTGTGATGGCTGATAATTTGTCTTAGTTGGCAACTTGGCATGCGTAGAAAATTTATTATTATTATTTTATTAATTTAGTCTCCTTTGGCGTTCTAAGCATTTTCCTATAAATATGGTGCTTAGTTAGAATTGAAAATCACACCAAAAATAAGTTTTATATATATATATATATATATATATATATATATATATATATATATTATCGGCATATTTTGTGAGTATTTAGATACTTTGAGAGTTGCTATTTAGTGCAAGTTTCCTTCGGCATTACATCCGAAATTCCAGCCAGAAGTACTATTCTTTTGAGATAAGGGATAATAAGGGATTTTATTTTCTTCCTAAATGATATTATTTTCTTCAATATCATTATGCCGAAATATTGATATTAATTTTATTGTGATATTTCTACCTTTTCGTGTCGGGATTACTATTCATGTATACGACACTATTCACGTATACGATACTATTCACGTATACAACACTATTCATGTATATGACACTATTTACATATATGACATTATTTATGTATACGGTACTATGTACGAATACAGAGTACTATTCACGAGTTACTATTCATGAGTTACTTTTCACGAGTTACTATTCATGAGTTACTATTCACAGTTACTATTCATGGGTACTATTCACGACAAAATTGGTTCTTTTTCTGACCAAATTATCGTTGAGTTATGAATCTTACTCTTCAAATTAAATGCAGTTGTTGATCATATTGTTTTTATTATCATATATATTATTTTTATAATCCCGGTGACGAAATTTGCCTTTGACTTGAGTGTAAATATGGGTAGATTATTGGTATGGTTGTGACTATGGGTTCTTTTTGGCCAGTAGTGCAAAGATCAATTGTTGACCGGTATGATCATGGCCATTGAATTTATAATTGAATATCTTTAGCTTAAGTGCAAAGGTTAATGAATCAACATGGTTATAATTATTGTTTATATAAATTCTGTGATGGTTACATATTTCTTTGAGATATTAATATCTTTGGCTTGTAGTGCAAAGATGAATTATTGATGAATATCTTTGGCCCGTAGTGCAAAGATGACCTGTTGTTGAATATCTTTGGCCTGTAGTGCAAAGACAACCTGTTGTTGAATATCTTTGGCATGTAGTGCTAAGATAAATTGTTGACGAATATCTTTGGCCCGTAGTGCAAAGATGAATTTATTAGTATGATTATGAACAGGAACTGTGATTTGGTATAACCATGATCTTTGATGTTTCAGGTAAAAATAGGTGATGAAAATTATCTTCGTCCTGGATAAGAAGAGCAATTTAGAACCACAATTATGATTATTAGTTATTCATATGATTATGGACCAGAACTGTTGATTGATGTTATAGGGATAAAATATTATTGGTGGACTTTTAACATAGAGAAGATAATAGACTTTATGGTCTATTTGATTCTTCTAATGGATTGCTTGTTCCGCTGCAACTATGGTTGAAAAGTTTTATCATCTACCATATGTTCTAAATCTCTAATTCATTACTGACAAAGGCTATTGATAATTTAATTATCTCTAGTCATGATATTCTTTACTGGGCTAGTTGTGCTCACCCTTCTTGTGACGCCCCCAAAATTAGGTATACATCAAATTTACTCCACAATATTCAAAAATAATATTTATAGAAAATTCATCTTTATTTATAAAAGTTGGGGTCTTACAACCTCCCCTTCTTATGAAATTTCACCCTCAAAATTAGGGTACGTACCTGGTATGTCGAAGAGGTAAGGATACCTTGATTTCATTTTAGATTCTAACTCCCAATTCATTTCCTCAACATCGTGGTTTCTCCACAAAACTTTGACTTGAGGTATAACCTTGGAGAGTAGAATATGTTCCTTCTTATCAAAGATTTGAAAAGGAACCTCTTCATACGTCAAATCTTCCGCTATTTCGTCCGGTTCTAACTCAATAATGTGGTTTGGGTCTTTCACATATTTACGTAACATGGATATTTGAAAAACATTATGAACACGAGACATACTTGGCGGTAAAGCGAGTCTATAGGCCACAATTCCTACTCGATTGAGGATTAAAAATGGGCCGATGAATCAGGGATTGAGTTTTCCTCTATTTCCAAATCTCGTAACTCCTTTCCATGGAGTAACATGCAACAACACATGATCTCTTATATCGAATTCCACGTCCTTTCGATGAAGATCAGCATAACTCTTTTGTCGATCTTGTGAGGTTTTTATCGTTGTCGGATCGTTTGAATCTTTTCCGTAGTCATACGTATTCAACTCTGGTCCCAACAACGTTGCTTCACCCACCTCATCCCAAAGATACTAGAGAATGACACTTTCTTCCATACAACACTTGAATGGAGCCATGCCAATACTTGGTTGATAATCGTTGTTGTAGGACAACTCCACCAATGGTAAGAACTTGTCCCAACTTCCTTGAAATCAAGGACACGAGTCTTAATAGATCTTCAAGGGTTTGAATAGTCCTCTCCGAGTGTCCGTCCGTTACCGAGGATGATATGCCGAGCTAAATCGTAAGTCTGTGCCCATAGCTTTTTGCAAACTAACCCAAAATCGTGAAGTGAATCTTGGGTCTCGATCGAAACTATGGATACCGCAGATACCATGCGATCTTACAATCTCGTTTATGTACATACTGAGCAAGACATTCAAGTGTATAAGTTTCTCGATCGGAAGAAATGAGCGAGACTTGGTCAATCTATCAACAATGACCCAAATCGCATCAATGCCTTGAGAAACCTTAGGAAGACCTAAGAACGAAATCCATGGTAATGTGCTCCCACTTCCATTACGGAATTTCAAGTGGTTGCAATGGACCTTTTGGTACTTGATGCTCGCTTTAACTCGTTGACAAGTTAGACACCTTGAGATAAACATTGCGCTATCTCTCTCTTCATATTGCTCCACCAAAATGTGTGGCGAATATCATGATACATTTTGGTACTCCTGAGATGGATTGCAAATGGTGTGTTGTGCGCCTCCATCATGATATTATACTTTAAATCGTGGTCGTTAGGAACACAAAGTCCTGAGTTGACTCAAGTATTCCTTCTTCATCGATTCTTAGCACCTTCTTGCACTTTCTTCAAGATAGCACCTTCTTGCACTTTCTTCCTTATCAATTAAAGCTCGTTCTATCGTATCGCCTCATCATACATGTCGTCCACGAGTCTTTAATTCTATCTCCATCCTTTGTAAGTCATAACTAACTTGAGCATCTTTAACTTTTATCGATTAAAGTTGGTTCCATCATCGTATTTCTCCGTTGAAGCGATTACCACCAAGTGGTTACCAACTTCTCCCCAAGATATCTTGATGACAATTCTGGTTGGTATTATAGTACGCTTTTCCGATTTCCCACTAATCGAGCCCGCTCCGAATACAAACAGTTTATGAGAAATAAGATGTTGACGACAAAGGGAACCTCTTAAAAACATTCGCGCGCCATTCTCCTCATTAGCATCCCAAGACATCAAATATCTTGGTAATCAACTTTTATCCATGCTTCATGTGGCTTAATACTTTTTGAATTTGTCGTTGAAAGAAGTGGTTTAGGCTCTCCCTTAATCTTGATGAGAATTTGGTGGTCCCAGCTCCTTAAATTGTTTGAATGGAACCTTTGCTCCTGAGCATCCCAAGACATCAAATTCCGTGTTTCCACCTACGTTGGTTTTGCTCTCCCTTGAAAGTCGCCTGGTCTGGCCTTAAATTGTTTGCGGTGATAAATTCCGCGTGTTCCACCACGCACAGAGCCTCTCGAACATTTGATCATTTGTCATTTGGTGTCATTTGGTTGTTGTTTGCATGAGGATTATCGCCTTCTCGATGCACATTATCTTGATTATTGATATGTGGTGAATCAACGATCGCGCTGCGCTCCATTGCTATTCTCAACATTCTCGGATGTCATTTTCAGACATCGCCACAAAACAAAAGGTTAATTGACATAACAAATTATCCAACCAAAATAAAATAGCACATAAACTTAGGTAGGTCATACTAGCGAAGGTATTCCCCGCTCTCCCTCCTAGTACTATTCTCACATCTTAGCTGTGGATCACATCCCTAAGCTCGATACCAACTATGACACCCCCAAAATTAGGTATACATCACCCATCTTGAGTCGCCACTTACATGGTGCGTAATTTAAATACAACTTATTAACATAAGCACGTGGTATAATACGACATAAAGCGTGAGTTTAAATACAAATATCGTCTACTAGATATTATACAAACTCAAACAAAAAGTCCTCATTACTGAGCTTATTATCACACTATTTTACGAATAGTGAGGACTACTAATGCTATCTTCAGGACCATCACTGCGTTTCCCGACTCGTCCCAAACTATATTATCATTTCCTAAAGAGAACGGTGAAAGAAAGGGTGAGCTCAACTAGCCCAAAGAAGAAATATTATGACTAAGATAATGCGAATAAATTATCAATAGTCTTCAATAATGTTAAACCGATAAAATACAATAGACAACCAGGTTTAATCTGCGATGGAATATGTAATCCATTAAAAGAGTCAAGTAGAAAATAAAGTCTACTATCTTTTAGGTTTTAAAAGGTTTTTCATCATTGTTATAAATTTGAGACTCGACTTTAATAAATATTCCACATCATCGAATCACCCCCGCACTTTCGACCAAGGATATTCTTTAGTATCACGACCACAATTATTCATGCACTACGGGCCAAGAATATTTGTGTATTCATTAATGGTTATGATCATGCCAACAATCGGTCCATCAATGCACTACTACTAATCGAGGATTTTTATCACATCATTTGTAACATTACTACGGTCATGATTACACCGAATAGTCTCTGGTCATAATCATACCAAGTCCATCTATGCACTACAGTGCCACGATGACTTTCAAAAAAATATAAACATGAGGATGATGACAATGATATAAGAATTCAATAAAACAAGTTCAAGAATTATTTTATCCGAGAATTATTAACGTCCAAATTGTCAACATGATCTTGCTTGTAGAGTAAAATTCAAGAATGATCGGAAGAATATTTCCATGAAAAGATATGGATGAAACGCAAATATCAAGGATATTCTACTAATTTCATGGAGTATAGAAGTCAAAGTTTTAACTTATTTGGGTATAATAAAGAATGGAATAACAAAAGAAATCACCATGCATGCGATAGACCGCATGCATGAGTTATTCCAATGAGAATAATAAATAACGGAACGGTCGGGTGAAATTCACACAAGCAGGATGTTCCAACAGTAATAATAAAGATGGAACCGGATCGGTGTAAAACACACAGATAGGATATTCCAGCAGAATAATAAAAAGCGGAACTGTGTCGGGTGAAATTCACTGCAAGCGGGATGTTCCAATAGAATAATAAAGATGGAACCGGATCCGATGTAAAACACATGCAGATAGGATATTCCAACGAGAATAATAAAGCGGAACCAGTCCGGTGAAAAAAACACATGCATGGATGTTCCAACGAGAATAATAATAAAGACGGAACCGGTCCGGTGTAAAACCTGTGACAGGATGTTCCAACGAATAATAGAAGAATGTCACCAAGTATAGGGTAAACCACTTATACAAAGTTATTCCAGCAGAATAATAAGCAATGGAATAACAACAGTTCTCTTCATGAATAAGAAAGAATAACACCCCTTACATTTGGTAGGAGATTGAATCTCTGCAGTAGTGTAGTAACAAAATACTCTTCTTCTTTTCTCTTATTCTCTCTATACTTTTCTCTCTATAGCTTGAATGAATTGTGAAAATAATGAAGCCCTAGGCCTCTATTTATAGAAGATTTCTAGCTTAGCTTAGCACCCGAGTGTGAAAAGGCAAGTGGCTCGACATTTGGTTTGGCCTTTGTAATGTGAAACGACAAGTGGTTCGGCTTTTGTAATGTGAAGCGACAAGTGGTTCGACGTCGGTAAAGGTAATTACTATTAACGAAGGTAAATACTATTGACGAAGGTAAATACTATTCACAAGGGTAATTACTATTGACGAAGGTAAATACTATTCACAAGGGTAATTACTATTGACGAAGGTAAATACTATTCACAAGGGTAATTACTATTGACGAAGGTAAATACTATTGATGAAGAGACTCTTAGATGATGACATATGAGCCCCCCCATAAATTAATCAAACTTACCACAAATCATAACACATATTTAATCTTTCAATAATTATTAATCATTTATAACTTGTCATCTCAATTATTGATTTAATACTATAACATATTATACAGATGATACTGTGACAATAATTGAATCAATAATATAAGAGATATGATGCAGCAATTACTGTAGCAATAATTGAGCATAGTTGAGTGACTTCTCACGTAAGCATCAATAATCAATACCGTGTGCTACTATGCAACCACGCGTATTACTGTACTTTTACCACCGGGTAGTTCAACAGTTTTAACGGTAACACCTCCGCCGTTATTTTTATAAAAATATTTTTGTCGTTTTCTCAATCCGACAATAATGTTGTGGGGTCCACCAATGATTGAGCCATTATACGAATATTCCCTAACAAAAAGAATATTCCCCGACCAAACGAATATTTTATAACAACTTGCATACTTTGCAAAATTTATAAATATTACCCACAACTATAACATTATATCAAATTTATTTCATAATATTCAAAAATAATATTTATAGAAAAATTCATCTTTATTTATAAAAGTCCGGGTCTTACAACCTCCCTTCTTATGAAATTTAAGCCCTCGAAATTAGAGTGCGATACTGGTATGTCGAAGAGGTAAGGATACCTTGATTTCATTTGATTCTAACTCCCAAGTCATTTCCTCAACTTCGTGGTTCCTCCATAAAACTTTGACTTGAGGTATAACCTTGGAGCGTAGAATATGTTCTTTCTTATCCAAAATTTGAACAGGAACCTCTTTATCGTCAAATCTTCCGCTATTTCGTCCGGTTCTAACTCAATAATATGGTTCGGGTCTTTCACATATTTACGTAACATAGATATGTGAAAACGTTATGAACACGAGACATATTTGGCGGTAAAGCGAGTCTATAGGCCATAGTTCCTACTCGATCGAGGATTAAAATGGACCAGATGAATCGAGGATTAAGTTTTCTCTCCTTCCAAATCTTGTAACTCCTTTCCATGGAGCGACTCTTAACAACACATGATCTCTTATATCGAATTCCACGTCCTTTCGATGAAGATCAAGATAACTCTTTTATCGATTTTGTGAGGTTTTTATCGTTGTCGGATCATTTGAATCTTTTCCGTAGTCATCACGTACTCAACAACTCGGTCCCCAACAACGTTGCTTCACCCACCTCATCCCAACATCTTTGGAGAAGCGACACTTTTCTTCCATACAATGCTTGAATGGAGCCATGCCAATACTTGCTTGATAAGCTGTTGTTGTAGGAAAACTCCACCAATGGTAAGAACTTGTCCCAACTCCTTGAAATCAAGGACACGAGTCTTAATAGATCTTCAAGAGTTTGAATAGTCCTCTCCATTGTCCGTCCGTCCCCGAGGATGATATGCCGAGCTAAATCGTAAGTCTGTGCCCATAGCTTTTTTGCAAACTAACCCAAAATCGTGAAGTGAATCTTGGGTCTCGATCGAAACTATGGATATCGGCATACCATGCGATCTTACAATCTCGTTTATGTACATACTGAGCAAGACGTTCAAGTGTATAAGTTTCTCGTATCGGTAAGAAATGAGCGGACTTGGTCAATCTATCAACAATGACCCAAATCGCATCAATGCCTTGAGAAACCTTAGGAAGGCCGTGAACGAAATCCATGGTAATGTGCTCCCACTTCCATTACGGAATTTCAAGTGGTTGCAATGGACCTTTTGGTACTTGATGCTCTGCTTTAACTCGTTGACAAGTTAGACACCTTGAGATAAGCGGTAGCTACTCTCTCTCTTCATATTGCTCCACCAAAATGTATGCCGAATATCATGATACATTTGGTACTCCGAGATGGATTGCAAATGGTGTGTCATGCGCCTCCATCATGATATTATACTTTAAATCGTGGTCGTTAGGAACACAAAGTCCGGAGTTGACTCAAAGTATTCCTTCTTCATCGATTCTTGCTTGGCATAGCACCTTCTTGCACTTTCTTCCTCATACGCGATCGGCTCCAGTGTCCGTAGCTGAAAGCGACTTTAACTTTATCAATTAAAGTCGATTCTACTCGTATACCATTTGTCATCACATGCGTCCCTGGAGTCTTTAATTCTATCTCCATCCTTTGTAAGTCACACAAAATGGGCCTTTGCGTTGACAATATCGCACTTGTACTTGCATATGATAGGTGGTCTTTCTCCTTCCTTAACAATGGGTGCTGGTGCTGACGTCTTTCCATCATTGTTGAATCTCCTTTTCTTGAAATGTCCATTCTTATTGTTTTTTGTACGATTACCACCAAAGTGGTTACCATATCGGCCTGTTGATTCCCTCCACGCTTGTTGTCACCGCCTCGATGACTATTCTCGCTGGTATTATAATTTTTCCGGTTGCTCTCTTTTAGTTGCGTTGACTCATTATCGCGCTCCACTAACTGAGCCCTATTTACAACATCTGAATACAAACACAGTTTATGAGAAATAAGATGTTGACGTATCTCCGGCTTCAAACCTCTTAAAACATTCGCGCGCCATTCTCTTCATTATCCACCAAGTGGATATAAACCGTGATAACTCGCAAATTTTGCCTCGTATCATTGCGACACGGTCATATTGTTTTGTTCCAACTTGATAAACTCCACCTCCTTCATGTGGCGAATACTTTCGGGAAAGTATTTGTCGTTGAGCGACTCTGGAACTTCTCCCAAGATATCTTGAAGACAATTTGGTTGAGTACGTTTTTACCGATTCCACCAAGAATCCGCCTCTCCGCGCAACATAAAGGCGTGAAAAGGGAACCTTTTGCTCCTCGGAGCATCCCAAGACATCAAATATCTTGGTAATCTGCTTTATCCATGCTTCCGCTTGAAGTGGTTTTGGCTCTCCCTTAAACTCCGGTGGTCCCGGCTCCTTAAATTGTTTAGCGGTGACCTTGAGAGTTTTCCGTGTTTCCACCTACGTTTTGGGCGGGAGTCGCTCTACTTTCATTGCCAGATAAATTTCATAAAGCCTCCGAACATTTGATCATTTGTCATTTGGTCGGTGTTGTTGTTTGCATGAGGATTATCGCCTTCACGATGCACATTATCTTGATTATTGATATGTGGTGAATCAACGATCGTCAAGGCTCCATTGCTATTCTCAACATTTCGGATGTCATTTTCAGACATCGCCACAAAACAAAAGGTTAATTGACATGTAACAAATTATCCTTATCTTTCGACCAACCAATAAAATAGCACATAAACTTAGGTTGGTCATACTAGCGAAGGTATTCCCTGCTCTCCCTCCTAGTACTATTCTCACATCTTAGCCGAGGATCACATCCTAAGCTCGATACCAACTGTGACGCCCCAAAATTAGGTATACATCACCCATCTTGAGTCGCCACTTACATGGTACGTAATTTAAATACAACTTATTAACATAACGCCGTGGTACAATACGACATAAAGCGTGAGTTTAAATACAAATATCGCTCTACTAGATATTATACAAACTCAAACAAAAAGTCCTCATTACTGATTATTATCACACTATTTTACAGAATAGTGAGGACTACTAATGCTATCTTCGGGACCATCACTCGTTTCCTCGACTTCGTCCCAAATTTATATTATCATTTCTCAAGAGAAACGGTGAAAGAAAGGGTGAGCTCAACTAGCCCGAGAAGAAATATTATGACTAAGATAATGCGAATAAATTATCAATAGTCTTCAATAATGTTAAAGCGATAAAAAATACAATAGACAACCGGTTTAAGCTGGTGAATATGCAATCCATTAAAAGAGTCAAGTAGAAAATAAAGTCTACTATCTTTTAGGTTTTAAAAGGTTTTTCATCATCTTTGTTATATTTGAGACTCGAAACTTTAATAAATATTCCACATCATCGAATCACCCACGCACTACGACCAAGGATATTCTTTAGTATCACGACCACAATTATTCATGCACTACTACGGGCCAAGAATATTTGTGTATTCATTAATGGTCATGATCATGCCAACAATCGTCCATCAATGCACTACTACTGACCGAGGATTTTTATCACATCATTTGTAACATTACGGCCATGATTACCGAATAGTCTCTGGTCATAATCATACCAAGTCCATCTATGCATTATGTGCCACGGATGACTTTCAAAAAATATAAACATGAGGATGATGACAATGATATAAGAATTCAATAAAATAAGTTCAAGAATTATTTTATCCGGGAATTATTAACGCCCAAATTGTCAACATGATATCTTTGTTTTGTAGAGTAAAATTCAAGAATGATCGGAAGAATATTTCCATGAAAGATCTTTGGATGAAACGCAAATATCAAGGATATTCTACTAATTTCATGGAGTATAGAAGTCAAAGTTTTAACCAATTTGGGTATATAAAGAATGGAATAACAAAAGAAATCACCACGCATGCGATAGACCGCATGCACGAGTTATTCCAACATAATAATAAATAACGGAACGTGTCGGGTGAAATTCACACCAAGCAGGATGTTCCAACAGAATAATAAAGATGGAACCGGATCCGGTGTAAAACACACGGATAGGATATTCCAATGAGAATAATAAAGGCGGAACCGAAGTCGGTGAAATTCACAAGCAAATGGGATGTTCCAATAGAATAATAAAGATGGAACCAGATCCGATGTAAAACACATGAGATAGGATATTCCAATGAGAATAATAAAGAGGCGGAACTGAGTCGGTAAAAAAACACATGCATGAGGATGTTCCAACAGAATAATAAAAAGCGGAACCAGTGGGTGTAAAACACATGTGACAGGATGTTCCAATGAATAATAGAAGAATGTCACCAAGTATAGGGTAAACCACTTATACAAAAGTTATTCCAAAGAATAATAAGCAATGGAATAACAACAGTTCTCTTCATGAATAAGAAAGAATAACACCCCTTACATTTGGTAGGAGATTGAATCTGCGGTAGTGTAGTAACAAAATACTCTTCTTCTCTCTCTCTTATCTCTCTATACTTTCTCTCTCTATAGCTTGAATGAATTCGTGAAAATAATGAAGCCCTAGGCCTCTATTTATAGAAGATTTCTAGCTTAGCACCCGCCGTGTGAAAAGGCAAGTGGCTTGACGAATCGGTTTGGCCTTTCGTAATGTGAAACGACAAGTGGTTCGGCGCTTTGTAATGTGAAGCGACAAGTGGTTCGATGTCCGTAAAGGTAATTACTATTAACGAAGGTAAATACTATCTGACGAAGGTAAATACTATTCACAAGGGTAATTACTATCGAACGAAGGTAAATACTATTCACAAGGGTAATTACTATTGACGAAGGTAAATACTATTCACAAAGGTAAATACTATTGTGAAGGTAAATACTACTATTGATGAAGAGACTCTTAGATGATGACATATGAGCCCCCATAAAATAATCAAACTTACCACAAATCATAACACATATTTAATCTTTCAATAATTATTAATCATTTATAACTTGTCGTCTCAATTATTGATTTAATACTATAACATATTATCTGAGATGATTTGTGACAATAATTGAATCAATAATATAAGAGATATGATGCAAAGAATTCATGTAGCAATAATTGGCGCATAATTGAGTGACTTCTCACGTAAGCATCAATAATCAATACCGTGTACTACTATGCAACCACGCCAGTACATCGTACTTTTACCACCGGTAGTTCAACAGGTTTTAACGGTAAAACCTCATAGTTATTTTTATAAAAATATTTTTATCGTTTTTTCAATCAAACAATAATGTTGTGGGGTCCACCAATGATTGAGCCATTATGCGAATATTCCCTAACAAAAAGAATATTCCCAGACCAAACGAATATTTTATAACAACTTGCATACTTTGCAAAATTTATAAATATTACCCACAACTATAACATTATATCAAATTTATTCCATAATATTCAAAATAATATTTATAGAAAAATTCATCTTTATTTATAAAAAGCTGAGGGTCTTACAACCTCCCTTCTTATGAAATTTCGCCATCGAAATTAGGGTACGCACTGGTATGTCGAAGAGGTAAGGATACCTTGATTTCATTTTGATTCTAACTCCCAAGTCATTTCCTCAACATCGTGGTTCCTCCATAAAACTTTGACTTGAGGTATAACCTTGGAGCATAGAATATGTTCTTTCTTATCCAAAATTTGAAGCAGGGAACCTCTTCATACGTCAAATCTTCCGCTATTTCGTCCTGGGTTCTAACTCAATAATATGGTTCGGGTCTTTCACATATTTACGTAACATAGATATGTGAAAAGCGTTATGAACACGAGACATATTTGGCGGAAAGCGAGTCTATAGGCCACAGTTCCTACTCGATCGAGGATTAAAATGGACCGATGAATCGAGGATTAAGTTTTCTCTCCTTCCAAATCTTGTAACTCCTTTCCATGGAGCAACTCTTAACAACACATGATCTCCTATATCGAATTCCACGCCCTTTCGATGAAGATCGGATAACTCTTTTATCGATTTTGTGAGGTTTTTATACGTTGTCGGATCATTTGAATCTTTTCCGTAGTCATACGTACTCAACTCCGGTCCCAACAACGTTGCTTCACCCACCTCATCCCAACATCTTTGGAGAACGACACTTTCTTCCATACAATGCTTGAATGGAGCCATGCCAATACTTGCTTGATAAGCTTTGTTGTTGTAGGAAAACTCCACCAATGGTAAGAACTTGTCCCAACTCCTTGAAATCAAGGACACGAGTCTTAATAGATCTTCAAGAGTTTGAATAGTCCTCTCCATTCGTCCGTCTGATGCGAGGATGATATCTGCCGAGCTAAATCGTAAGTCTGTGCCCATAGCTTTTTGCAAACTAACCCAAAATCGTGAAGTGAATCTTGGGTCTCGATCGGAAACTATGGATACCGGCAGATACCATGCAGTCTTACAATCTCGTTTATGTACATCTGAGCAAGGCGTTCAAGTGTATAAGTTTCTCGTGATCGATAAGAAATGAGCAGACTTGGTCAATCTATCAACAATGACCCAAATTGCATCAATGCCTTGAGAAACCTTAGGAAGGCCCCAGAATGAAATCCATGGTAATGTGCTCCCACTTCCATTACGGAATTTCAAGTGGTTGCAATGGACCTTTTGGTACTTGATGCTCGCTTTAACTCGTTGACAAGTTAGACACCTTGAGATAAATGGCGCTATCTCTCTCTTCATATTGCTCCACCAAAATGTATAGCCGAATATCATGATACATTTTGGTACTCCGAGATGGATTGCAAATGGTGTGTCATGCGCCTCCATCATGATATTATACTTTAAATCGGTCGTTAGGAACACAAAGTCTGGAGTTGACTCAAGTATTCCTTCTTCATCGATTCTTGCTTTAAGCATAGCACCTTCTTGCACTTTCTTCCTCATACGCATCAGCTCTCAGTGCGTAGCTTGAGCGACTTTAACTTTATCAATTAAAGTCGATTCTACTCGATACTCCATTTGTCATCACACGCGTCCCCAGAGTCTTTAATTCTATCTCCATCCTTTGTAAGTCACACAAAATGGGCCTTCGTTGACAATATCGCACTTGTACTTGCATATGATAGGTGGTCTTTCTCCTTCCTTAACAATGGGTCTTTGGTCTTTGACGTCTTTCCATCATTGTTGAATCTCCTTTCTTGAAATGTCCATTCTTATTGTTTTGGTACGATTACCACCGAAGTGGTTACCATATCCGCCCTGTTGATTCCCTCCACGCTTGTTGTCACCGCCTCGATGACTATTCTCATTGGTATTATAATTTTTCCATTTGCTCTCTTTTAGTTGCGTTGACTCATTATCGCGCTCCACTAATCGCGAGCCCTATTTACAACATCTCGAATACAAACACGGTTTATGAGAAATAAGATGTTGGACGTATCTCGACTTCAAACCTCTTAAAAACATTCGCGCCATTCTCTCTTCATTATCCACCAAGTGGGACGCAAACCGTGATAACTCGCAAATTTTGCCTCGTATTGCGACACGGTCATATTGTTTTGTTCAACTTGATAAACTCCACCTCCTTCATGTGGCGAATACTTTCGGGAAAGTATTTGTCGTTGAGCGACTCTGGAACTTCTCCCAAGATATCTTGAGACAATTTGGTTGAGTACGTTTTTACCGATTCCACCGATGAATCCGCCTCTCACTTGCAACATAAAGGCGTGAAAGGGAACCTTTTGCTCCTCGGAGCATCCCAAGACATCAAATATCTTGGTAATGCTTTATCCATGCTTCCGCCGTAAGTGGTTTTGGCTCTCCCTTAAACTCCGGTGGTCCCGGCTCCTTAAATTGTTTAGCGGTGTGGCAGAGAGTTTTCCGTGTTTCCACCTCACGTTTTGGGACGAGAGTCGCTCTCTCGCTTTCTTTGTTGCATAAATTGCATAAAGCCTCGAACATTTGATCATTTGTCATTTGGTCGGTGTTGTTGTTTGCATGAGGATTGTCGCCTTCGATGCACATTATCTTGATTATTGATATGTGGTGAATCAACGATCGCTGCGCTCCATTGCTATTCTCAACATTCTCGGATGTCATTTTCGACATCGCCACAAAAAACAAAGGTTAATTGACATGTAACAAATTATCCTTATCTTCCCGACCAACCAATAAAATAGCACATAAACTTAGGTAGGTCATACTAGCGAAGGTATTCCCGTCTCTCCCTCCTAGTACTATTCTCACATCTTAGCGAGGATCACATCCTTAAGCTACGATACCAAACTGTGGCGCCCCAAAATTAGGTATACATCACCCATCTTGAGTCGCCACTTACATGGTGCGAATTTAAATACAACTTATTAACATAAGCGTAGGTGTACAATCGACATAAAGCGTGAGTTTAAATACAAATATCGTCTACTAGATATTATACAAACTCAAACAAAAAGTCCTCATTACAGATTATTATCACACTATTTTACGAATAGTGAGGACTACTAATGCTATCTTGAGGACCATCACTCATTTCCCGACTTCGTCCGGCTATATTATCATTTCAAGAGAACAAAGTGAAAGAAAGGGTGAGCTCAACTAGCCCAAGAAGAAATATTATGACTAAGATAATGCGAGAATAAATTATCAATAGTCTTCAATAATGTTAAACCGATAAAATACAATAGACAACCGGTTTAAGCTGCAATGGAATATGCAATTCATTAAAAGAGTCAAGTAGAAAATAAAGTCTACTATCTTTTAGGTTTTAAAAGGTTTTCATCTTTATTATATTTGAGACTCGACTTTAATAAATATTCCACATCATCGAATCACCTTACGCACTTACGGCCAAGGATATTCTTTAGTATCACGACCACAATTATTCATGCACTACGGGCCAAGAATATTTTGTGTATTCATTAATGGTCATGATCATGCCAACAATCATCCATCAATGCACTACGACCATTGAGGATTTTTATCACATCATTTGTAACATTACGACCATGATTACACCGAATAGTCTCTCGGTCATAATCATACCAAGTCCATCTATGCACTACTGGGCCACGAGATGACTTTCAAAAAAATATAAACATGAGGATGATGACAATGATATAAGAATTCAATAAAACAAGTTCAAGAATTATTTTATCCAGAATTATTAACGTCCAAATTGTCAACATGATTTGTTTTGTAGAGTAAAATTCAAGAATGATCGGAAGAATATTTCCATGAAAGATCTTTGGATGAAACGCAAATATCAAGGATATTCTACTAATTTCATGGAGTATAGAAGTCAAAGTTTTAACCAATTTGGGTATAATAAAGAATGGAATAACAAAAGAAATCACCATGCATGCGATAAGCCGCTTGCAGACGCAGGTTATTCCAATGAATAATAAATAACGGAACCAGTCGGTGAAATTCACTGCAAGCGAGGATGTTCCAGCAGAATAATAAAGATGGAACCGGATCCGGTGTAAAACACACGTGATAGGATATTCCAGCGAGAATAATAAAAGAGCGGAACGGTGTCGGTGAAATTCTGCAAGCGATGGATGTTCCAATAGAATAATAAAGATGGAACCGGATCCGGTGTAAAACACAGATAGGATATTCAGCGAGAATAATAAAGAGCGGAACCGGTCGGTGTAAACACCATGACAGGATGTTCCAGCGAGAATAATAAAAAAGCGGAACCGGTCGGTGTAAAACACATGAGCAGGATGTTCCAAGCGAATAATAGAAGAATGTCACCAAGTATAGGGTAAACCACTTATACGAGTTATTCCAAATGAATAATAAGCAATGGAATAACAGCAGTTCTCTTCATGAATAAGAAAGAATAACACCCTTACATTTGGTAGGAGATTGAATCTCGCTTGACGGTGTAGTAACAAAATACTCTTCTTCTTTCTCTCTTATTCTCTCTATACTTTCTCTCTCTATAGCTTGAATGAATTCGTGAAAATAATGAAGCCCTAGGCCTCTATTTATATAAAGATTTCTAACACACCGCTTAGTGTGAAAAGGCAAGTGGCTCGGACGATTGGTTTGGCGCTTTAATGTGAAACGACAAGTGGTTCGGCCTTTGTAATGTGAAACGACAAGTGGTTCGACGTCGGTAAAGGTAATTACTATTAACGAAGGTAAATACTATTGTGAAGGTAAATACTATTCACAAGGGTAATTACTATTGGCGAAGGTAAATACTATTCACAAGGGTAATTACTATTGACGAAGGTAAATACTATTCACAAGGGTAATTACTATATTGTGAAGGTAAATACTATTGATGAAGAGACTCTTAGATGATGACATATGAGCCCCCATAAAATAATCAAACTTACCACAAATCATAACACATATTTAATCTTTCAATAATTATTAATCATTTATAACTTGTCGTCTCAATTATTGATTTAATACTATAACATATTATCGAGATGATCTTTGTGACAATAATTGAATTAATAATATAAGAGATATGATCGACAATTATTGTAGCAATAATTGAGCATATTTGAGTGACTTCTCACGTAAGCATCGATAATCAATACCGTGTGCTACTATGCAACCACGCGTATTCGTATTTTTTACCAAGGGTAGTTCAACAGTTTTAACAATAACACCTCCATAGTTATTTTTATAAAAATATTTTTATCGTTTTTCAATCAAAACAATAATGTTGTAAGGGTCCACCAATGATTGAGCCATTATGCTAATATTCCCTAACAAAAGAATATTCCCCACCAAACGAATATTTTATAACAACTTGCATACTTTTGCAAAATTTATAAATATTACCCACAACTATAACATTATATCAAATTTATTCCATAATATTCAAAAATAATATTTATAGAAAAATTCATCTTTATTTATAAAAGCCGGGTCTTACATACGCTTTACAATTCCTTTCGTGTAATAAGAGTGTAAATTTGGAATTGAGCGGGGTAATGAGGGAATAGAAGCAGTGCGTCTCTAGGCATGTGGAGTTCTCCCTAAATAGTATGAAAATAATTTTATTGAGAACTTTAGAATAGTGTTGTATTTTATACATCATTTAGTAGTTATATTTGGTGAATCATATAGGGTGAGGCGAACCCAACGTTGGAAGGGTGTTTTGACACTATTATACAAGGTGTTTAATGACATGCGACTTCGTGTTATCATAAGATAGGGATGTGCACATCCACTTGCTGAGTATATCTACAAGCGCTACCTATATAATCTTGGTGTTTGGATGAAATATAATTTTCAATTAGAGACAATGGAGATAATTTTATGTCAAGAGAAAACTCACAATTCGAAAGAATGTGACAGCAATCTTCTTGTTTTCTTTGGGGTCTAATAGGTCAACCAAGGATAATTCTCCAGACTTATGATATCTATTATAACTTAAATGCATGGCCTCCCATGTACGAAGGTTTCCTTGAGCATTTTCCAAAGATTTTAATTTCTAAAACAGTTATTGACTATACCTTTATATAAGGTGCTATTGTGACGTGTTGTCAAATGTGAGACCCCAGATTTTATGAATAAATATTTAATTTTCTCGAAATAATTTTTTTGAATATTATGGTGTGGATTTGATATAATGTTATAGTTGTGGGTAATATTTATAAATTTTGCAAATTATGCAAGTTGTCATATTATATTCGATTGGTCGGGGAATATTTTATCGGGGAATATTTTATCAGGGAATATTCGTGCAATAGCACAATCATTGGTGGACCCCACAATGGAATTTTTGTCTGATTGAGAAAACGACAAAAATATTTTATGAAAATAACGACGGAAGTTTTACTGTTAACTGTTGAAACACCTGGTGTTAAAAGTACAGTAATACGCATGGTTGCATAGTAGCACACAATATTGATTATTGATGCTTACGTGATAAGTCACTCAATTTTGTTTTATTGGTATTATTAATGTAATAAAACAGAATACTTTTATAAAGTTATTCTATAAATAAAATATATTATATTCTATTATGCATAGTGTTGCATAGTGTCTGCATAGTGTTTTGCATAGTAAAATCTTTTTATATAAAACGAATACTTTTATAAAGTTATTCTATAAATAGAATATATTGTATTCTATTATGCATAGTGTTGCATAGTATTTTGCATAGTAAAATCTTTTTATATATAAGCGTAATACTTTTATAAAGTTATACATTTTATTAGACAATAATTAGAATATATTATATTTTATTATGCATAGTGTTTGCATAAGCTGCTTGCATAGTATTTGCATAGTAAAATCTTTTATAAAGTTATTCATTTTATTAGATTATAAAAGAATATATTATATTTTATTTAAAAGATTTTTCTTTAAATATGGATTTGTCGATTAAAGTAAATCAATACTGGACCGTTCATGAGTTAGTTACTATCACGATCCATTTTTCTATAAATAGAAGCTCATTCATTCATTATTTCTTACGAAGTCACTTTGAAACTCTAGAAAGAGAAACTATAGAGAGAAAAAGAAAAGTGTTTACGCTACTTCACTACTTCTATATCCAGCTCTCTTCTTTCTAAGGTAGGGAATATTATTTGTTGTACTCATAAGGGGTATTCTTTCTTTTTATTCATGAATAGAACTTCATTATTCCATTCTTTATTATTACATTGGAATAACTTTTGTATATGTGAGGATACCCTATACTTGATGAAATTCTTCTATTATTTCATTCTTTATTATTACATTGGATATATCACATGCATGCGTTTTCTGTGGGACTGGTTAAAATCTTTATTATTATTACATTGGAATATCATGTACGCATGCGTTTCTATTTGGACTCGGGTTAAAATCTTTATTGGTATTCTGTTGGAATAACTTTGCTCATCGCAAGTACCGCATGCATGGTGATTTCTGTTATTATTCCGTTCTTTATTATTACATTAGAACATCACATATGTGCTTTTACGCATAACCTTGTTAGATTAATTATTATTTTATTGGAATAACTTTGTCATGCGAAGTACCACATGCATGGTGATTTCTTTTGTTATTCCATTCTTTATTATACTCAGTTGGTTAGAACTTTGACTTCCATACTCCATGAAATTAGTGGAATATCCTTGATATTTGTGCTTCATCCAGTATCTTTTTATGGAAATATTCTTCTGAGCATTCTTGAATTTTACTCTACAAAGCAGTATGATGTTGAAAATTTGGACGTTATTAGTTCCTAGATAAATTAATTCTTGAACTTATTTTATTGAATTCTTATATCATTGTCATCATCCTCATGCTTATATTTTGTTGAAATTCATCTATGGCCTATAGTGCATAGATGGACTTGGTATGATTATGAGCAGGGATTATTCAGTGTAATCATGGCCGTAATATTACAAATGATATGGAAAAAGTCATCATTGGCCCGTAGTGCATTGATGGACAGTTTTTGGTATTATTATGGCTATGGATTCTCTTCGGCCAAGGGTGCAAAGATGAATTGTTTTATGGCATCATCAGGACCGTTGATGAAAACATGATTATCTTTAGCCGTAGTGCATGGATAATTCGTGGTCGTGATACAAAAGAATATCCTTGGCCATAGTGCAGGGGTGATTTGATGATGTGGATTATTTATTAAGCTGAGTCCCAACTGTTAGGTTTGTAATATTCATGGAGCAATCAAATTGCATAAAAAGTCTTGAGCGTGGTAAAATCGAGTTTAAAAATTTACAAACCATATACCGGATCATCCTTTATGCACAATTATTAATTAAGCGAAAAGATAAAGAATAAATCATACCCTTGAAGATCGAGCTTCCTCGGTACAAGTTCACCTCCAAATCCTTTCGCGTTGATCTTGAATCCACGGGTTTGGTTCCTTCCTTTGATCGGCGTTAGCCACCCAAATGTTTGGCCTCTAGAGGTGATCCACGAGGAAGAATAAAATTCAAGAAGATGGGTATTTGGCTCAAACCCTAGTTTTCTATCTCTATAGAAAGGTGTACTCTCCCAACAATTGGAATTATTACGTATGTTGTTGAAAAAATCAACAACTCATTTCACCCATAATAAGACTCCTCTTATTTATTGATGTGGGCAACCCATCTTAACAATTAAGGAATTGGGTTTTATTTAATTAATTAAATTCTTTTAATTAATTAAGCTCCCTAATCTTATTAGGGATAATTAATTAAACTCCTTTAACTAATTTTCCTTCCTAAATCAATTAGGAATAAATGAAAGTACTTATATTAAATTAATTCCTAAACTCTTTTAGAAATTAAAATAATAATAATTGTAATAATATTAATAAGACTCCTCTTATTAATTTATATTTAATATTTCTAAAATATTAAATAATAAATATTAAGCTATTTAATTTATTCTATCACCATAGATTAAATTAAATATACATAACAAATTATTACGATTATGCCATTAACTTCTTAAATAATTATTCTTCCTTTTATGGTGTGACCCTTTAGGTTCTCCGTATTAAGCAGGTTGTGAATAAATCAATTAGAACAATTCTAATCTTATTTAAATAAATAAATTAAACAATTAATTTATTTAAATAAATAATATTTATTCTCTGATAGGGATAAGCCTCCCCTAGCGATCAACGACTTTCCGGATAATATAGATTTCAACATTAATCATAAAAGAACCTTTGAGTAAATAGTTCTGCGTACAATTCAATCCTTCCACCATCTGATGTCCCAATTAAATATAAGGCATGGAATTCTTTGTCGAGTCTTATTTTATTTAATTATATGTATTTCGACTCTTAAATGCACAACTCAAATAATGCAAATTAGAAACTCCTTTCTAATTTCATTACGCCTTAACCCGAGGACTCTTTGGGTTGTCATTTATCGAATCACATAGGACATTTCTCTTCTTTTATTAGAAGTGGTAGATTCTTTATTGATCATACATTATCTCCATGTACAACTTATTATACCCAAGCATACCCTTTGATATACCCTAAGGGTCTTAAGGAATAAGTCAAAGTATAACTCATCATACACAAGAATCTTATGATGATCTCAAGTCAAGGATTACTTGTACTACTATCACTACTGAGAATTCCTATTGACGAGGCAAATAAAACTCCATTAGGTATTCCTTAGCGAGCCGCGTTAAATTGAACTTATTCTCTAATAAGCACCTACATACTTGCTTTAGTGTCTCACACAAATGATCATGAGATCAATCATCCTCATCGATGAAGCAAGCAGCGTATGTACCAATCTATCCGGATTCACTAATCCCCAATTTAGTAATCCAACGATTGGGAACTATTTTAGTTTTAAGCTTTCAAAGAATTTAGATCTCATTAGAATGATCATCATCATTATTCTAAAAGCATTGCTTAAAACTATGGGTTTATCACATATTATAAAACGACATCGTGTAGATAATTAAAAAGCCTTTAATAAATTAATACTTTTTATTAATAAATGAATAAGATTATTTACAAAGTATATGCTTTATCATCAAACATGATTGGCTTGTGTGCATACTACTTTCAATCTCCCACTTGCACTAAAGCCGATCGCCATGGTATCTTATACTCTTCTTCTCTAAGTGGCGATTATCCTGGCATTGGATAAGCTTTAGTTAATGGATATGTAATGTTGTTCTTGAGAGTCCACTATATCTATAGTGATTTCCCATCTTTGATGATTCTAATAATCAAATGAAAATGCCACTGACACATGTTTAGATCCAAGATGAGACTTAGGAACTATTCTAGATTACGTAATGAACTTTTAATCCAAACAATCAACTTGCGACTTCATTTATAGCTATATACTTTGTCTTTATCACTAAACCGACAACTTTTTCTTTGTTTGGAACCTTTCGATTCAACTCACTACCCTTTGTTGAGGTAACACTTTACCTTAAAGTGGATTTTACGTCGTCTTTAGTGCATGCGAATAACTTGAGTCTGTAAAGCCCTCTAGTTTTAATTTAGACCCACCATGAATATGCTCACATCCTTAGTCTTGGGTTAAGAACTTTAAGATGTTTTTCAGCGACTCACAGTGAACTTCTCGAATATGGTGATCGACATCGGGTCTCGTACATTTCATTGCATACATGATAGTTACTCATGTGATCTCTCTTTTATGGAGTCTGTGGGGACTATTAAGAGAGATACACTCCATAGCTCATCAACATGAGACATCTCTTTGAGTTTTCCATGCTAAGCGACTTTAGCATCAAATGAATATATCGTTCCTTGGGTTAAGTTGAGCATCCTCTTAAATCTATCTATATAGATTTATATCCCCTAATTAAGATACTCTTCCAAATCATTCATGGAGGAATGTTTAGACAACTTTATCTTTCTTGATTGTAGCATTGGTATGTAATTCCTCATCAAGTAGTATATCAACATATAATACTAGAAATTTCACGGCGCTCCCTTTGACCCTTTTTGTACACACTAGAAGTCTTACCTCATCGAATGTAACTCTGGATCATCATCTTCATGATGTGTACCTCATCATCATCATCCATGATGAATCCATACCTCCTAGGTATCTTTGGTACTATTCGATTTCTGATTAGGTTGTGGTATAATAGGTCTATCTCTGAGTTTCCTCTTATTTGACTTATAGTATTTTGTGGTTCTTGAACTCTTCAAGATCTATTATCCTCCACTAGCCCCTTTAATGATAAACACCTTTATCTTAGAAGGAAGCGTGTTTTACAACAAACACCTTTGCTAAGTAGAATTATAGAACATATACCTAAACTTACTTTAGGATGTCCCACAAATCGACACTTGTCAAATCTTGTCCCAAGCTTATCCTTGAAACCTTTTTCACATAAGTTGGACAACCCTTATCTTAACATACTTAAGATTAGGAATCCTCCACATCCATAACTTTTATGGAGTCTTGAAATTTGGATTTTGAGGTTACCATTTTCGTGAGATATCGACCATTTCTAGGACATTATCCGAGAAAGATCTTTGGAATGTCGGTAAAATCATTATGGACCGCACCATGTCCAACAAGGTACGATTTATCATTCGGATACATCGATCAATTATTGCGTATCAAGATGTGTCCATTATGAGAAAACCATTTGAGATGATCTAGAAACTTATTGCACAAGTATTTATTCCTTGATCTAATCAAAGAATCTTAATACTTTGCCAATTTGTTTCATTTACGAATTCTTTGAACCTTTGAATAATTCACACTTGTATTCAACAAATACATACATTCGACTCTTTGAATGATCATCTCCTTTTCTTATACTAGTTTGTTCAATTTGTAAAATTATTTTCATGTAAGTCAGTATACAAAATCCATTAAGTAATATTTCGGTTCTATACAAAACATTATTATTATAAATAGAACAACAATTGTTCTTAAATATAATACCAAAGATTTCATTGTCCAACAATAAAATGGAAATAATGTTTTCAACGAGCGGAATACAATAACAACTTATTGACTTAATAGATTTGCGTAGGCATTGCTAAACTATAAGTTTCTATGGCTAATCTGACAACCTTTGCTTCATTTCCCACACATAGGATTACTTATATTTGTTTAACTTTCTACTTCTGCTTGGTCCTTCATAAATCTATATTTATGATAACCAAAGTCGGTATCCAATACCCAGTAGAACCTTGACTTAAAGAAAAATTTATTTTAATCATGAACAAAAAGCTGTATTTATGCAAGAAACTTCACTAAGCTTCTTTGGTTAGCCTCTGCAAGATGCTTCTCTCATGATTTTCTTTCGGTGTCGGGCTTATTGCGGTGGAAGCAAACTCCTTTGCTATCCATATCGAGTTTTGTTCTTATTATCCTTTGTTTATGCCTTTACATTTACCTTTTTGAATCGTTCTTCTTTTCGAGAAGATCCTTTGGCCCCTACCGGATAAGACATGGTTTTTCTTGGTTGAAAAGTGACTCTCGACATTTTTCAACATGTTAAGCAAATCGGTGAAGGCGATATCTAGCTTGTTCATATGAAAAATTCACAACAATTGTGAAAGGAGTCAAGGGGTGAGTGCAAGATCAAATCTTGGCTCAACTCTCCATCCATGACAAAAAACCGGTTGTCTAATTGATCAATCAAATTGATTATGTTAAGAACTTTTTATGCATCTTATAGTGCCATTGGCCGTTCTAGATCGGAAGGGCTCCTTAGATATCGATATCTATCGGTCCTACTTTCCTCACCATCAACTACTTGATGTGCGGGAATATAGTAGAAGCATCCATAGTTTCATCTTTGTATTTGAAGCTCGTTACTCGTGGATGCGAGCATGATGCATTGAGAGCAATGTGCATCATTTGCCACTTTCTAAAAGTAGCGATCTCTTCCTCGGGAGGCATTATGCGCAACCATTGCGAGGATAGGCGTATTAAGGACATAAGATAGCTTTTTGATATGAGAACTATTCTCATATTCCTTAACCAATCCGTTTAATTGATCCGATTAAATTTAGCATCTAATATGCTTAGCATGATGATAGTAATTTTAGACATTGTAAAATTACGTAAATGAATTTGTAATTAACAACATTTTAACATACATTCTTTTATTAATTACCAAAATAATTTAGGTCTTGTTTTAAATTGGTATCTCCCACTATATTTTTTCAAACTATATTACCCTCACTTATATAGTTCGGCAAAATCTAATTAAAGATTTGCTAGTGAGAATAAGGATCCCATTTCAAATGTATATAGCCTTGTGGTGACACAACAAACTATATATAAATAAATAGGTGAACAACTTTTGTCAATTACATCAACTATGCAACTCCTTGTATTTTGCCTCTTAGATTATTTTGATCAGTGGTGGCACATCAAGAATCAAAATTATCCAAGTTAAGTCCAACCTAGCACTCCATATATTCAAAAAGAAAAATATCATCCTTGTGGTGACACAACAAAACAATATTGTTCAATTTTCTTTATAAGCATCAAATGTGATAAATTAACATCTTAAATACTTAATACTTGCCTTGTGGTGACACAACAAACTCATATTAAATATTTAATACTCTATTATTTTTTATCATACTAGAAAGCGACGTTCGATATTCCAAATATCTTTGAGCGCTTAAGACTTAATATATAAAAAATTGAGGGGTTTGTTATTAATTTGTCTCATCTTGTTTAAGCAGCATACACATATATATATAAAACGCGTCATATTAATTAACATGCGAAGCATGTTTGCATAATATATAATATATATAATATAAGCATGCACATATAGAATACTATATTCTACGGATTGATTATGGACTTTTATTCTAGTTTGGTTCACTAGAGCCACCAAGTGAACCAAAAGGTCAAACTCCCCTAGGGGTGCAAGAAATAATATTTAAATATAACTATTACATTTAAACCGGGCTCCATTACAAGCGGGTCTTCAAGCGCTCCTTGCTCCTTGATCTCCAATTTTTCAAAATTAATTCTAACTATTCCTATTACAAAACTATTTTAAAATAAATAGAAACCTTGATCGTGATCGAGGGAAGTACATAGGAGGAGTTAGAATTTACATTAAGAAAAAATTAGAGAAGGCAGTCTGTGAGACCCCATTTAATAAAACCCATACATTCATGCATCCAACTAAAATAAAATCCAATCACATTGGTCGATAGTCCATAATCAATCCCATTTATTATCATACACATCACCATATGCATCGATAAATAACATTCATCTTATGAATAATAAACATTTAATATATATATTGATATCATTTAATGGGCAAATTTAGTTAGTATAAAATCTAATTTTGAATCAAAATAAACTCCTTTATTTTAATCCAAAATTAAATCAAAATAAAACTATTTTATTTTAATTTATCCAATTTTGAATAAAATAAACTATTTTATTTTAATCAAAATCTTTAATCAAAATAAACTCCTTTATTTTAATTAATTATGGAATCTAATTCCATATATAAAAAAATCTTTAATTAAAATAAACTCTTTTATTTTAATTAATTATGGAATCAATTCCATATAAAAAAAATCTTTTATTAAAGGAAACACGGATTTTCTTTCTATTCACAAATAAACTCTTTTATTTTGAATAATATGAAATCTTATTTCATATCTAAATAAACTCCTTTATTTAAGGAAACACGGATTTTTTTCTTTCATTCACAAATAAACTCTTTTATTTTGAATAATATGAAATCTTATTTCATATCTAAATAAACTCCTTTATTTAAGGAAAGATGGATTTACTTCCTATTCACAAATAAACTCCTTTATTTTAGGAAAAATAAAATCCAATTTCAACTCCAATTAGTTATCATGGAATCTAATTCCAACTCTAATTAGTTAGCATGGAATCCAATTCCAACTCTAAAGTTAGCATGAAATTTAATTTTAAAATTAAAATAAATCTTTTATTTTAATATTAAAATAAACCTTTTATTTTAAGATTAAAATAAACCTTTTTATTTTAATTATAAAATTATTTAAAATTAAAATAAAACTTTATATTTTAATATTAAAATAAACCTTTTATTTTAAAATTAAAATAAACTTTTATTTTAATTATATATAATATATATATATATATATATATATATATATATATATATATATATATATATATATATATATATATATATATATATATATATATATATATATATATATATATATATATATATATATATATATATAGTATCTTCCTTGCCTTTTTTTTTTATTAAAATAAAATGCGTATCCCTTTTAACATTAAATTGTTCCTTTTACTTTTCTTTCCGTGCAGCACATTTCATCAAAACCGTGCATTACTTTTATTGCTAAACTTAGGTACTTCGATTCCCGTACAATGAAAAAAAAAAAAAAGCATGTTCTTGATTTTAGTTGACTTGATGTCGTATTGTTTCAAAAAAATGTTCTTTGGGATGAGTATTAAAAGTGAAGCCTTTTTTTGTTTATTTTTTTTATATATATATTTATTATTATAAATTTTATACCATAAAATTATGCCCAATTAAATTGTTCTAAACACATATCAATATACATATCAAATCAAAACAATTAATAATTAGCATAAAGGTTTGGCTCACGATGCCCTTTATTAGGTTTGTAATATTCATGGAGCAATCAAATTGCATAAAAAGTAAGCTTGAGCGTGTAAAATCGAGTTTAAAAATTTACAAACCATATACGGATCATCCTTTATGCACAATTATTAATTAAGCGAAAAAGATAAAGAATAAATCATACCCTTGAAGATCGAGCTTCCTCGAGTACAAGTTCACCTCCAAATCCTTTCGCGTTCAATCTTGAATCCACGGGTTTGGTTCCTTCCTTTGATCAGCGTTAGCCACCCAAATGTTTGGCCTCTGAGGGTG